>CM077116.1:54548495-55798495 GCA_039619475.1 Icerya purchasi | reverse complement strand
ATTTTTTCAAAATTTAATTTAACTATTTTAAAATTTAATGACACTTTTTACAGTTGAACTGTTGGCAAGATCGAGTATACGATGCTATAAATTTCGAATTTTTGCAGTTACTAAATATTCTGGTTAACACTTTTGAGTTTAGAGTTTAAGTTTTTAACCACTAATAGATTGCAACATGTATTACGAAAATAATATATTAAAATTAAATATCGCTACAAATTAAAAAAAAACAAAACATAGTGTATATTTCATCATTTAGCACAGCGTGCTTATGACAGTTAATGAAAAATTTGAATAAAACATTTTACGTAAACTGATAAGAAGTAGACTGATATTCAATGAGACAAAAGCAGATAATTTCATCCAATCAGTATATTAGAAAGTACAAAGAGCACCAAAATAATTAGGAAAAATCTAGCGTTAGGAAATAAATGGGTTAGCTTTCTCTTCGATGCCTAAGATGAAAGAACACACGTTTGTAAAAAAATAAATGAACATGCCACATCTTGTTATACAGAACTTTATAAAAATGAGGGTTTAGGCTTATTAGATATAAAAATATCCAAAAACGGCTCAAAAAAACCTTGCGTATTAGAGTCAGAGGTAAAGGATGTAGTATCAAAGTTAAAATTAAATACTACTCCAGATTTCGACAAAGTAAGAAATGAGCAAATAAAGTTCGGGGGGTCGTTTATAGTAAAGCACTTGAGTATATTATTTAATATGATCTTGAAAGATCAAAAAATTCTACACGAATGGAAAAAGTTGAATATAATTTTACTTCATAAAAAAGGGAATAAAAACAAGATTGAAAATTACAGACCAATTAGCCTGAGTCCTACAATCTCAAAAACCTTCTCGAAGATAACAGTAAAAAAAATTCAAAATATTTTAGACTGTCACTTATCAATTGAACAGGCGAGTTTTCGAAAAGGATTCTCCACCACAACAGATCATTGGTTTGTTTTAAAATAATTCATAGAAAAATCAAGAAAACATCAAAAAGGTGTATGTTTAGCTTTTATTTACTACTCCAGAGGATTCGATTCTCTGAAACACACATTTATGTTAAATGCACTCAAAAATCAGGGAGTTCCATTGGTATATTGAAAGATAATGACAGGTATGTACATAGATGTTGAGGCGCGAATATTCATAAAAAGAACAGGAGAATACTTTTATATACGGAAAGAGATAAAGCATGGAGATCCTTCATCTTCATTATTATTTATATGTGCTCTCGAAGAGGTATTCAGAAAACTAAATTGGGAATAAAAGGTCATTAGAATTAACGGGGAATTTCTAAATAGCTTACGGCTTGCAGATGATATAATACTTTTAGGGGAAAATGTATTTGAGTTAAAAGATATGATAATTGAGTTGAATGAAGCTGGTAAGGAAGTAAGCCTGAGCATGAATGCGGATAAAATAAAAATTATTACGAACATAAACGAGAAAATAAAAGTTGGATTAGGTGGACAAGGGTGGAATATGTAGATGAAATAATCTACCTAGGCTAAAAAGTAGAACTTGGAAATATGACCAACAGCTAAGTACATAAGAGGATAGCAATAAAAATTGGAAGTATTCAAAACGGAATGTTTAGATCAATTTTAAATGTTAGTCGTAGAGATAGGATTAGAAACATTTATCAAAGTAAAATTAAAAAAATATGATAAATTTAGTTCACGGATACAAAAGGAAAAAGTAGGATTGGACTAAACATGAGAGGTTAACGCATAATAGGTAGACATATAGGATAAACAACCGGTAAATTACGGATAAAAGAAGAAGTGATAGATAATTTTTGACGAAATAAGGAAGTTCTTACACAATAGACAGTATGATGGGAATGCCCGGAACCGCAGAGAATGAGCAAGGTTAAGAAAGAGGCTTTTAGTTTTTTTTTTTTTTTTTGGTTTTTTAATTTAGTTTTAGGTAATTAATTGTTTTAATTTTTTTAGGTAATACATAATGTTATACTCGGCGGGTATGCATAGGAGTGTAGATGAGTAGTCATTAAGTACTCGCACCCTAAATTTGTTATCAAGACTAATAATAATTATCGATAGAATTCAAAACTTGCGATATAGTTTTATTTCAGGAATTTTTTCATAATAACGATTTCTCGAATAATACATTGTTATGTTAATGAAATTTGTTAGTTGATTCTTAATCGTACATATTTTATAGTTGTTCTTAAATAATTTTGTTTCTAAAGGTACTGATGGGATTTTTAGTTGGAAATGATTTTATTCCGCATTTGCCAAATTTGCATATTTCAACTTCTGCATTACCTATTCTATATCGCACGTACATGCAAATATTACCAAAACTGGATGGTAAATATATATGTTTTGTTATTATTCTATATTTTAATATCTTAAATTATTTAATGGTCAGTCACAAAGTGATTGATTTAGTATTAGTTTTTACCAGCCTATATATGTGAAAATAAGTTATAGCGACATGCCGATTACATAGACATTTATAAAAGCGATAAAGTTCCATACAGTTTTATGATAATTTTTATCACTTATATAACCAAAATTCCGGTTCGTAGACAAATACTCGTAATTAACATTTATACGAAAGTTTCAAAATTCATGGCAAAATATTTTCAAATGAAATTTCCATATAGCATAAACTTTGAATGCTGCTGTTGATTTGTTTTTAAATAAAAAAGTCTAACTTTCTGTTTCGTATTTTTTTTTTTTTTTTTTTTTTTTAATTTTTTTCACTAGTCCGAATCATAAAAAAAAAAACACCTAAGGTAACTGAAATCTAACATAGAGGCATTGTATCTAGAAGTCGCGATTTTCCAACTCAGAAGTTAAGAATATTTTTTCATTTATGTTACTGAATTAGATGATGGATATTCACGTAATGTATGTTAATGGTAGCGTCTTCAGTCTGCAACTGACAAATTATCCATCGAGATTTGGAATCTTTTTTAATATAGGTTTAAATAAAGGGAAAAGTCTTACAAAGAGAGGTCGCGATCTGCGGGTAACCGATTTTGAGAGAAGAATAGGTTTAGCTTAAACAGAATTGTGTGAATTTTGATTCGGCTTTGCAGTTAAATGGGGTATTTTTAGAGGAAGATATCAGTATTTGTTAAAATTTGTAAATATAAAATAAATAAATTTCTTAATAATATACAAATTCAAGTATAAATTAATTTACTTTAATTAAAATAAATAACTTATTTTAGAAACGTTGTTTTAGGTATAGACCATTATCAGCTAACAACACAGAGTACACTCAATTTATGCTTTTAATTTTAATTGAGTGTACTCTGTGTCGTTAGTTGATGATAGGCTGTGCTCAAAAATGTTTATGAAGTAAGTTATTTTAATTTATCAAAATAAATTAATTTACGCTTATTTTGGTTGTTACTAAGGGGAATTTATTTATTTTATATTTATCGGTTTTTGCAGTATTTATTTTAAATATTAGCCGTGTTTTGCTGGATCGACTGAAAATTAAGTGCTATAGACATTAAACAAAATGTTATCCCAAATTTTTGTACCGTGCATTTTTCATAGATAATAAAAATGATGAGAGCACAGATGTTTCCTTAATGTTTTCTAGAATGTGTTACTATGTTAATTTTGTACAATAAGATTTGACGAAGTATACATCCACAAATTAAAATAACCATACATATATATTTTTTATTCGTTAAAGAAAACGAAAGAGCAGATGCAGACAGAGATATTTTGCTTTATAGTACTTAATGATTTAATAGGAGAAAAAGTTTTTTTTATTTTTTGCATCTATCATTTCATTTGAAATTAAGCAAACTAATACTATAGTTATCAGCGTTGATGCATTTTAGAAAGTTAATTGCATCTTTACAGAATTTTATACTGCTTTTTAGAGGGAATAAATAAACATAATCTTTTAATATTAAAGTTTTTTTTGTGAAAGATGAAAAAGAGTATTATGCAAATATTCACTTAGTATTATTAAGTTATATTTTCGATAGATAGTTATGAAATTGTTACGCAAATCAAAGATTAATTTTTTAAAAGAATAACGTAATTAATTAAAATTTACTTTTCTATAAGAATTATCGAAGAAGTACCAGCTGAGGGTTTAAGGGTTGTATCTATGGGGAGGTCCGAAGGGACGAGATTTATATGTAACAGGAACAGTAGTTTCAAGAGTTAGAAATTAAGGATATATTTTTATAATTGTTTCCACAATAATTAGTTCTACGCGATAGCGTAAGTTTTATTGAATGTATGATAGATTTTTAAAAATTACTTGCGACCTATTTGACTGTTTTTGCAACTATTAGTGATAAGCATTATTATTCCATCAGATCTTACGAGGTATATTAATTGATGTTTGTTCGTTTTTTTTTCTGGCTTGTTAACCAAGGACTTTCATCGAAAAACAATTAGAAATGAAAAGAAAAAGTTATATGATAAATCAATTAGATATCGCTAATAAGAAAAAGACAAAAGTAGTAATAATGTGCGTAGAAGGAAAAGACCGGATATAACAGTCACAATAAGGAGCCGGAAGCCCTAGCCTTAGCAAACAGAAGTACAGAACCGAACGCTCTACCGAAAGAGATGAATACTCAAAGAACACGTTATCAGCGTCGCAAACTGCTGCATCATTTGAATGGAGAGGACAGTGTGGAAAAAAGGCTAATGAAAAGCGAAAACGGGAAAAAAGCAATAAAAAATTATTAAAACGCAGACAAATAATGGAAACACGAACAGAGCGACGAAGTGAAGAAAACAGGAGGAACTATGGATTGAAAGAAGGACTAGGTTAAATAGACAGATAAAAGGAGTGACTGTTAGAAAAAGAGGTAGTGTATACGTCCGACGAAAGTCTAAGATGGAAGTTCCTACATAGGAGCAGGAGGTTAGAGGATCGGAGTTTTTTTGAAGAAGAAAAGAAGAAGCTGCAACCCGAGCCAAAGAATCAGCTGCCTCGTTACCAGAGATGTCAGAATGGTCAGGAGCCCACTGAAAATCAGAATGAACCGCATAGAGAGAAGAAAGAATCTGAATGAGAGAACGCATACGAAGAATAATAACGTTACAGGAATACTTAGGAAGAGGAAAGCAGATAGCTCGAAGAATACTCATGGAGTCTGAGATAATCAAAAAATTAGAATGAAAAAGATTAGAGGAAATGAAAATAATGGAATGTAAAGTGGTCGTCAACTCGGTCAAGAAAGAAGGAAGGCCAAAGGATTTGGAAGAATAAAAGAAGCACCAATATCGGGTAGTCCCTTTTAAACGATCGGTGAAAATGGTTATGTAAGAAGGAAAGAAGGAATTGATAGTACTGCAGAATTCTTGTTCAATTACGGCTTGAGAGAGAGATTTTGCAATTGCGTGGAGAATAAATACCCTGAGAGGATCACAGAGGTCATTGAAGCTAAAGGAAAAATAGGGGAGACTATTAAAGGATACTGTGTAGGGTTAAAATGAACTAGGGCGAATAGAAATAAAAGATAAGATAGAAATTTTCCTAGATACAAAACGTCAATTCGTGTAAATTGAAAAGTAGAAATGAATGAGTGTAGAGGATACGGGTGGAAAACGTTTAGCAAGGAAACGAGAGCCCAAATGGGATCTGGAGATAGACAAAGGTAGCGTGTTAGATTCAGCAAGAAATGCTGGGATTGAAGAAGACTTAAGAGCATCAAGACACTGTGCAAAGCAAGAATTTTGGATTAAATCTAGTTTAGAAAGTCTGGATTTTGAGCTGTAGGTATAAATAAAAGGACAGCAGTCAAATTTGGAACGGATGCTGGACTAATATAGCGAAATAAGAATGTAAGGATCACCACCTTATTTGGTTGGCGATAGGAAAGATGTTTGATGTGTTCAGAGGACAGACGACTATCAAGAAAGATACCGAGATAGCAGAAGAAAATAACACAAGAAAGAGCTGTATTATTATAGGATAGACTGACAGAAGCAAGAATATAAGGTCGAAGGGTAAATACAACATAAGAAGACTTGGAAAGAGAAATTGAAAGGTTAATTGAAGCAAAAGCACGTTCTAGCAAATTAAGAGACGAATTAAGAACGCTATTGACTGTCACAATTTCGGGCGAAGACAAAAAGAGAAGGAATTAAATGAAAGAGGAGCAATACCAATAGTATAGATATTAAAAAGAGTAGGACTGAGCGAGAAGATTTTGTACAACTTACGACCATTTTAAAGTGCAATGCCAAAATAGAAACATTAGGCGATTTGTTTAATTGAGGTGATGATATGCAGCATAAGTGACTATACATATTTAATTAAATGGTTGGGACATATATTAAAATCAATCTACGCACTTTTGAGGTTCTTTATATACACAGTTTACCAATAAAAACTAACAGGGACATGCAAAAATATACTGATCAAAAACGAACGCGCACTGAAAAGTCTAGCAATAACAATAACAATCTTTGCAACCTGCGGTAAATATAATAATTACTTAATTTCAATTACGTTAGTACAGCTCAATCTATTTGGACCCAAAAGTCAAAAAATTTAAAGCTTGGGTGGTCGCACAAAAACTGCCACTCAAATCCGTCTCCACCTATTCAAACTACACCCAGTTATTCAATGCTAACCTTCATTGAATATGATATTTTAAATCTGGCACAAAATACAGATGGACGTAAATCGGAAACCAGCAGAAGCGCTAAAAGTAATTAAGAATTTGTGCGGTGAAATTAACTTCCTAGAAAAATGAAAATCATATTTTACAGGACCGAGCGTCGATGTTGAAACAATACACTCGAGTCAGTAATATGATAATCAGCAATGTTCGATTTACGCCGAAAGAGGACGTTGTTAAAATAGTAGAAAAACATGTTACATAACTGAGAAACTTCAATAGGCCCGGAAGCTACAGATTGCTGCCACCGTTCTGCAAAATCACCCAACCAACTATATCCGAATATTGTAGTATGATTTTGCAGAGGCATAATATTGAAAAGTTATACTTTTCAGAAAGAAAATACACTACTAACATAAACCGGACCTTTAGTAAAAGTATAATTAGTAACTACGGAGTGCCTCGAGGCAGTATTATCTTTTCCTGATATACACAAGCAATTTAAAAACTACCGGTAAAATTATGGTTTATGCGGATGACACCGTTTGATCAGTAAAATCGCGCTATCCAGATTTATTACAAAATCTAGCGCAAGAAGGGGTAAATAGAATCTACGACTGGTTTCAGGAAAATCACTTAATCCTAAACGGAAAAAAACGGAATACTCGAATATTCTTTATACACATGCACGTCAAATGTACCTAAATGATTTTGAATTAAGAATAGGTAACACAATGCTTGAAGGAACATTTGAGAAAGAATGTTTGGAAATTGTACTTGATCCCAAACTAGCGTGGCATGCCTATCCGATATTCCCATTTAAGAAATTAAGAAAATTGAATTACCTATTTTACTACCTCAATCAATATTTTTCGGCATACCATCTCCATAGACTGCAGTTTGCACTTTATCAGCCACTGTTATGTATTGATTCACTAGAGAGGTACAGCTACCTTACATATCGCACCGATACTTACAGAGGGGGTTTACCCAACCAGGAAACCGGGAATAAGCCGGAAATTTTGTCGTAAAACCGGGAAAAAAATTTAAAATAAAAAATCATTTAAAGCGAAAAATGAATGCATGTTTTATTGTACTTTGCTCGAAATAAATTACGAAGTTCTGTTTGATTCATGTAAAATATTATTATCAATAGTAACAAAAAAATTCCGTTCTTATTTTTGTGCAATTCTAGGGGGATTTGAACCGGGAAAACTGAGAGGATTTGGACCAGGAAAATCGGGAATAAACCGAGAATTTAAAAATTATATTTGAGTGGACACTATGTTAAGTTACAAAATGCCGTTGTTAAATGTATAAACCGAAAAATAAACATGTTACAAACCTTTATTAGATATTCCAAAATTATATAAAGTGCAATTCCTAGATTTTATTATTAAGTATAAAGATCAATTCAGTATTAAAATAAACCCAGAAATCACCAGATTGAGTAACACTGCAAAAGCCAGTATCCTAAAATTTAAGAAATACCATTCAAAAATACAATAATCTGCCTAGAGGCGTATGTTTTCAACCAATTACCAGAGATCATAAGACCATTTTTAAAAAATTATAAAAAAAGACGTAAAATTATAATCGACTACATAAAGAACGATCATTCTAACACTTAATTCGCACCCGAATAAAGCAGATGCGAACACATCTATTTTAACTACCTATCCTAAATAGATTGCTTATTTTAGATATAGAAATACTCCCCGCTAAACCGTAAATTCACATCTTCCGGTACATTCATCCACATAAGTAGTTAGGCGTGCTTAACATATTAAACAACAGGAATATTCTACGTCTATACTACTAATAAATAGATATTGTCTGCATGTACTGTTATATATATTCATGAAATCTCAATATCATATATATGGCCATCTTATTTCGCATAAATTATATATTCTAATTTAGATTAGCCGGGCACACATAATATATACCATACACTTCAAAAACATAATTGCACGCACATTATATACACTCAAACAGGTACAGAATATTACATACAAGGATACAGTGATGGGCATAATCGACTGATTAGAATTAGCAGTTTTTAATAAATCTGCTAATTAGCAGGTTTTCGAATGGTAAAGAGGTGGCATTTTTTTATAGTTTTGCCAACATAAAGATTATTTTACAAAATTCACTGAAGAAGAGGATCTTCTATTTAATGACCATTTTAATTGCAGTAAAATCTCCGTATTCGCGGGAGTTAGAGACCGCGAAAATGCCTTGAATACGGAAAACTGCGAATGTAAAACGTTACTACCAGTACTGTAACAGTTATATAAAGAAAAATGGTTAGGTCGTACGTTAATTAAAAGAAATCACGCTTGGTACTCACATAGGGCGATAATATTATTGAAACGCAGTCGGAAACGTTGTTATGTACAACTTTACTGTAAAATATATGTACATATAAGAAAATAAAAGCACTAGTTTAGTTCAGAAATTTGATAACGTAAACATGTATTTCAGTTTATTTTATCAGTTAATTAAATTATTGTTTATTTAATTACCGATAATATACTGTATGTTATTTCTTTTTTTATTTCACTCACAATGCACGTAATTTAATACACTGTAATACCGCAGATACGGGAAATTTTTAGACGTGAATATCGAAAAGATATCGCAAAATATTGCACCGCGTAAAACGAAATCGCGAATACGGGAACTGCGAATAAGGGGAGATTTAACTGTATTTTATATTTTGTAATGTAAACAAATGTTACTCAAAAAAAATTTCTAGTGAACTTCGTGTTCTCAGTTTTCTGTAAAGTGAAGTTTACGTGCACCGATTTTTCCCTATTAACTTTTATTTTTCAGCGTTTTATCCAAGCGTTCAATTCGTTTATTGTTAACTGTAAGCGTTTGGCTGAATTCTGTTGAATTTTACTTATGATCAGAATTGCTGTGTCATCAGCAAACATAGCAATAACTGTATGATTATTCGTTAGAATATCGGCCGTGTATAGTAGATAAAGGATAGGTCCTAAAACATTACCTTGTGATATTCCTGCCGATACATTTCTCTAGTCAGACATCGCTTCCTCTCATAATTAATTCTGAACTACCGGTTGGTCAGGTATGATTCCAGAATACGATACCACGAATACGGAAGCTGTTTACGTAATTTAACGAATAAACCGCCGTGCCAAATTTTAATCGAAAGCTTGAGCCAAATCAAGGAGTACCCCGTAGCAATATTCCTCCTCCTCAAGAGTTTTATGTATCACATTTGAGATGCGATGTACCTGATTAATTGTACTATGCTTGCTACAAAATCCAAACTGGTGATCTGGAATTAGCCGTTTTGTTTCAATTATAGGTCTAAGTCGCTTTGGTATAAGTTTTTCAAACGGATTATTACCAATTACCTACTACCAATCAATACATTGTAATGTGTTATTTGAAATTTCAGTCTGAAACTAAACTTCATGTAAAAAAATACTCCATTTTCTTGCGCGCATAAGTGCACGCGTATATGTGTGGCTGGCTCGCTTGCACTCATAATAAATATATATATATATAAGTATGTATGTGTGTATTTATACATTCTTCATACGGAATATACCCTAAAAAGAAAGAAGCTGTTAATGTAGTTAGAAAGAGGTTGGTGTAATCCGTCCGAAACGTTAAGTAAGTTGTTTACGATAAATGGTGTTAAAATATTGTTTAATTTTAAAATTAATTACAGCCGAACAAGGTAGAGTAACAAACGTTTTCTTTCCACTAATTCTGATATAATTATTGATGGCTCTACTGGAGAGTTCTTCTTCTTTAAATGATGCGATAAAAAAGTTGAACAAAACGATAAATCTACAAATATTGCCGTCTATTCGGATGATCTGATGATCTTAATAATTGTGTGTGTTCCGTTTCCTACTAGGTGTCATTTTGATCCGTTTTTCATTGGACTAATGATATCCGTTATTTTAAAATATGAAACTGGAACTGAGTTTGCGCATAGTTTACGTTTTATTTAAATATTTCGAAATTTTACTGGATCGTTTCCTTACAGGTTATATAAACGAAAGCGGTACGTTAAACTTAACGAGGTTCCGCGCTTATATGCGGCTTTTGGCCGGCTACGAGATTCGCAACTTTGAAGACCGCTATTGTGATGCAAAGTATTTAGCGTCCAAGTCGAGAAAACAGTTGGTTGGATTTGAAAGTCACGAAGTACGTACCGCCTCATTAATTCGTTTATGTGAAGAGCGCGGATGTGCTGTTTCTTTGATGTAGAAAAACATTTATCGATTTTCAATCGTACAATTGGAATAACGTTAAATAACTGATTGCATTTAGGATTTACTGTATAACGACGATGATGACAGCGCTATCGAAAGTATTATTGATGATTTGCGGGAAATTTATGAAGCCGGATTTTTCTATGAAGACATCATCAAAAGTAGCGGCGAAGAAAATTCCAGTAAGTTTAATGATGATTACAGTGACTGGGAAACAGACGACATCGATAATACGGTCAACACATCTGATAATGAAGAAGCCAATAAAATTGAAAAGGATCAGCAGTTGCGAAAATTATTTAAAGAATTCATTTACTTTAAAAGTAATTATTATGAAGAAAAAATGTCTTTTCCGAATGCAACCAAGTACGTTATGATAACATCGTTTATTTATTTTAAAATCGGAAAATATATTGCTATAAATATGTGCATTGTGTTTTATCGGTTAGTATTCTACCATTACAAAAACATTTCGGCGGGAAATAAGCTATTTTACACACTTTGAGACACTGAAATATATATAATTCAGTTTTTATTTCGTAGTCGAATTGTTTCCTTTTAATAAAGTAATTCGTCAGTTTATTAATTTAGGCGTGTGAACGACAGTCTAATTTAAATGTTTATATTTTTGTGCTAACGACGTAGTTCACTATAAAATAAATTCGTGGTTAAAACGAATTAAATTCGAGTTACATTTTTTAATGTTTATTTTTGAATACTAAGTCTTTGTGTAAGTCCGTAATAAACTTTAAGGTACAACAAAACATTGCTGAAACGAACTAATTTTACCTTAAAAACTCAAGTATGTACATTAAAGTTGTTGTTTTTTTGTTTTTTTTCGTTTATAAAAACTGCCAGAAAATATTTTTAAAGAATCACACTCTTTAAAATGAAGAAGCAAAAACTCAAATTCTAATTTTTAAGATGCCATTTAACATTTGTCGACATCCTTTAAAGGTAGAATCTCATTGAATTAGTTCGGTTGAAGTATTTTCTTTATAATTAAAATGGCTTTAAATTTTTTTAAACTGGTATTATCACTAAGGAAAATAGTATAACTCGCAAACGTTAAGCAACATTGTTAAATAATTCAGTCGTACTGTAAAAGTTATTCTGTTATTTTAAATGCTTTTAGAACTTGAGTGTAGAGACTCTTATACTCCGTAGATAAATCAGTTTTTACTGAGAATTTGATATTCCTTTTTTTTTTTTTTTTTTTTTTTTATGGCCTGGCGGCTAAGTAGCTTACCATTTGACCACTTCCATATCAAAATAAGTTTAAATTATTCCACTTCTCTTCTCTTCTCTTCTTCTTTTTCTCTCTTTTTTTTTCTTTTCTTTTTTTTTTTTTCTCTTTTTTTTTATATGAATAAAGAAAAACGTATTGGAAAAATGAGCAAATGAAAATCTAATGACAAGGACAATTCACCAGCCATCTATCCGGACCAACTGATGTTCCTTTCAGTTCTTGCAAATAGCCATTCGGTATATTATAAAATGTAACACTTATTATGGTTTTATAAGATGGTTGTAGAAAGAAACAAAAATTTGCAATGTATCGCAGTTATGTAATCTTTTACGAAATTATTTCCTAGAAATACGATACAGGTGAAAAACACAGTTAAATAATTATCAAGATTATAACATAAATATTTCTCAGTTTATTTTTTATACATTTTCAACATTAATTTAAAAAAGAAGAAAAGAGGATAATACCAAAGCATACATATTTTAAAAACTTGTTGTAAACCTAAAGCTAGTTTTTTAATCGCTTTCATTCTCGGTTTATTGTATATCGAAATTAATCTAGTTCAGTCTGTTTCGTATCATTCTGAAGAATAACATTTTCAGTACTCTTCGTGTTGAACGTAGCAACAGGAAACTTGTGATCTTGAATTAAAAATTAAATAACGTTAAAGGATCGAATATATAGACGGTCGGTGTTGTGAATTTGGGAGACCAAGAAAAGATTTGATAATTTTCGAACTGTTTATTAAGTGATTTTCAATAATTTTTACACTGTTCTTACATTTAAAGTGAAAATAACGTAAATCACAGTGCTATGTAAATTTCTTTATTATCTGTAAGAAGACGATATTTTATTTCTAGTTTTATGTACTGCATTTTCTTTTGGTTAATAATTTTGAAAAACACGTAAAAATGTTTAACTTGTTGTAACTTCCACAGTGAAGTGTAATTTAATCTGCCTACATTAAATAGCAATTTATTACGCTGTTTTTCAAAAATTTGCTGGTCAGCATATTTCGCAGTTTTTAGTTTCGTTGTAAATTATTAGTTTGTTAAGTTAAATTTTCGATTTCAGTTGTCTTACTTGCCGCAACTGAAGCAGTTTTAAAGGCGACGCATTCGATTTTTTGTGTTCAATGTTCTAGTCTTTGCGTAACAACTCGTAAAAAATTGTCGTTTCACTGAATTTTTTATATTAACTTGCATCAACGATGTCCGTTTTAAACTGGATGCTTTAATCGAAATTTTAATCGTTACTTTAAAAATCAGTCCAGTGAAGTAGAACATGATCGAGTCTTCAGTTTATAGTCTTCTACAGTTCTTTTATAAATATAAAATAAATTTCCCATAATAACAAACAAAAAGAAGTATATGAAATAGTTTACTTTAATAAATTAAAATAAATACCTTATTTTAGAAGCGTTTTCAGGCATAGTCTATTATTACTTAACAACACAGGGTACACTCTTTTTTTTTTTCTTTTTTTTTGCGTCATTCCTGAGGGACAGAAATTTGCTTTTTTATTCTGGTTTCAAAATCATCCCTCTCCCCTCTGAGGTATGCAGAGTAATAGATATCTCTAGCAACACATTTATTTTTATTTTTTTTTTTTTTTTTTTTTTTTTTTTTCGGTAACGTTTCAGCGACGTAAAGAAAGATCGAAAGAAGACCAGTGCTCTTGGTTATTTTATTTTAATTGGCTCAATGATTATGGAGCTTGAACAGGTTTATTTTAAATACTCCGTTGCGCTCCGTGTTGGCCGAACTCGATTCTCTTTACTTTTGTTTTATATATATTTCATAAAAATTGTAAAACAATTTTAATAACTCGTGGTGTTATTTTGATCGTTAATTAAACATTAGGATTGTGTAAATTTATGTTTAATTTGGGTAAATTGAAATTAATTATGATTTTTTTGAATACTGCGAAGGAAGTACTTAAATAGACAAGCTGAAGAGTACATTAGAGCGATCGAATGGAACCTTCAGTACTACTACAACGGGCTTTGTTCTTGGTCTTGGTATTATCCGCACCATTACGCACCGTATGTATACGATATACAAACGTTTCAAGATTTTGAATTAGAATTTGATATGGGAAAGCCATTTCTACCATTCCAGCAATTGTTGGCAGTTTTACCTTCTTTGAGGTAATATATTTTTCGTTCGCTTTATGCTGGACCGATTTTTTTCGGTTAAATTAAATTATTGGTTTTTGATTTATTTTTTAATTTAATTTTTTCCTTAGAAATAACGTAGCCACTTACATCATAAGGTTAAAATTTATTATAAATACGTATTCTAAAAAACAAAAAAGAAAGCTTATTACTATATTTTTAGAAATGATATCATGAAGCGATGATTAAATGAAAATGAGTTTACAAATTATTATTATTATTACCGGGTACGGTTGTTTTGTGCGTTCACTGTTCGGCTGTTAAATTCGGTTTATTTATATTTCGTTCTGAACTATTTTATATTCGTGAACTACTGACCTAGTTGTGAACTATTGATCCAGTATGCTGAACTGTAAGGTTTGTAGAAAAGCTATCCCAGCAAGCGCAGACTATGTGGCTTGCTTTGCTTGCTTGGGGCAACTACATTTTAACTGCGCTGGTTTACAACCAGAAACGTGGTTCCGCACAGTGTCGCCCAAAGGAACAAAGTGAAAGTGTATGGTCTGTCGTCCTAGTAACTGAAGGAAACAGAGAACGCAGAAGACTAACCCGGAACTCAGTTCGCCAAGATGAAATCATATCAAATGTCGTCAAAAGGAAATAAAATTAATGAAGGAAGCAATGATGGACTCGTTTCAGGAACTCCAAGCATCCATATTGGAAAATAATCAAAAATTGAATGCAGCGCTAAACTTAATCAGTTTCCTCTGTGAGGAAAACTATACACTCGAACAACAAAACAAGGATCTAATACACGAAACGAAATAACATAATATTAATTAACATACCGACAGTGCCTGCTGAAAATATTTATAATTTAGTAAGTAAAGTTGGAGAAGCGGCAGGTAGTTAAAATATTTTGTGAGAAGGACATTGATGTCTGCTACCGCTTGAGAAAGACTCCTAACCAGTAGCATCCAGGTATCATAGTAACATTCTTAAAAGTTTGTTTTTCTGTAACACATAATTATAAGTTCTTTTATTACTTCTAAACTAAATTTTAAAAATGGTGATTGCGTACGTACATTTACTTTGCAGTGGCGCTTAATAGAGATTACTGAATATTTCTTACTTAAGTATTTATTACGATTCTAATTTTTACCTTAAAAGTGCAATGAAGATACTTTGTACTGTTTCCTTAAAAATTAACTATGTTAACTTTGACTTTCTAATACATTCATCTCAGTGTTTGGTATCTACTGATTTTGCTCCCTAAATTATAATAATTTTTTACACGATCTGCAGTATATTACACAAACAGCCTTATCCTTCAGCATAATATCTGGTGATTTAAACATTAACCTATTAGACACAAGATTAAATCTACTGAATATCTAAATTTATTATATTCATCTGACTTCACTGGTATAATCAATATACCAACCTTCAAGAGAAAATCGACGAACTATGTATCCTGTCTAGAACACTTTTTCGTACGAAATATAAGTAGTAATTTACTCGATTTTCATATTGCATATATAACGCCCAGACTGCTATTAGCTTCTCCGACTATCTTGCTATATCCGTAGTCCTTAAAACTAACTTCAAATATTACACCCACCCATCAAAATCTTTTTAACAAATTCATTTTTACCGAATAACTAGAAAACTCTTCATTCGACGAAAATATACCAAAACAATTATTCCATAGACGAAAAATTTAATTTATTCCTTTCAAAAATTAAGAATTGTTTGAAGCAAGCTACAATTAGAAAACCGAAAAACAAGCTTTTCAGGAAAAGATTCCCCTGGATCACTAACGAACTGGTAAAACTTACACAACAGAAGAATAATCTATATAAGCTATCTAAACAATTACCACATGACTCTACAACCCGTACTAAATTTAAAAACATATCTAAAACAATACAAAAATTAGTTAGTAAAGAGAAAATGAACTACTACAGTTCATTACTAAACAACTGTGGTCATGATAAGAAGAGATACTAATTAATATTATGGGTAACGAAAAGATGATTTCTGATCATTTCAACAACTACTTCTCTAATGTTGTTAAAAATAAATGTGAACTGACCAGCACTTACAAACACAATAGTGAAGTTAATGTAAATTCTTTTGGGTTCTATGAATTCCCCCGGATGAAATTAAATCAGGAATTCTTCCTTTGCCTAATAAACTGTCCTTTGGGGCAGATGGTATCTCTAGCATAATAGTAAAAGAAAACTTATAATTTTTCATGAAACCCTTAACATATTTATTTAACCAGTCCATTATGTAAATTCTACGAGGCTCTAAAATTAGGCATTATAATAAACACCTCTCTTTAAATCAGGATTAAAGACGCACATCACTAGCCAAAGTCCAGTATGTATTCTCTCAACTATATCAAAAATATTTGAAAAATGTGTAAAACGTAGAATGCTTGCCGTCTTGCAGACAAATGATTTCTTCAGTACAAATTAATATGTTTTTTTTTTACCCGAAACATGCGTCGATTGTGGTGGCAGTGTATTTGGACTTAAAAAAGGCCTTCGATGTAGTTGACCATAATATTTTATTACGAAAACTATACCACTGCCAATTTCAGTGGAATATATATATATATATATATACAGTCTGTACAAAAAGTTCCCGGACTACCGCTATAAAATCCGTACTCTAGTGGCGCGATTTGTCTGAAATTCGCAGTACTTATACTTCAATGTTGTGAGAAGAGATGACGAAAGTTTCAGGTCGCTACCTGCATTAGTTTACTCAGGAGACCACCTGTTGCGAATGAACCTCTATGTACTGTGTCGCGTTTGCAACAATGGAATAAAGAGCCGCGATTGAATTTTGTTTTTTGTGTGGTAATTCCGTATCAGAAATGTACGAGTTGATGAAAAAAACATACAAGGATGAATGTGTAAGACGTACAACGTGTTTTGAGCGGTATCGCCAATTTAAAAGTGGGCGGAGCTCGTTGGAGGACGATTCGCGCGAAAAACGATGTTGGTCGCGTTTTTCGATTGTAATGGAATGATTCACAAATAATTTGTTCTTGGTGGTCAAAATGTGAATGAGTCGTATTACCGGGACGTAATGGATCGACTTTTGAAACGCATTCGACGAGTTAGGCCCGAGCTGTACGTGTCGAAAAAGTGGATATTGCTTCATGACAATGCGTCATCGCACCGATCGATCATCGTAAAGCAATTTTTGGCGAAACATCAAGTCACTGACCTTCTTCACTACCCTTACTCTCCTGATCTCGCTCCGGCTGACTATTTCCTCTTCCCTAAACTGAAAACTGCCATGAAATGGACTCGATTTGACAGCATTGAGGAACTCCAACGTGGCGGATTGACAGGTTGTACGGACGTTCGAAGTGGTGTGTGGATCGTAATGGGTTGTTCATTGAAAATTAAATTCGTTTCAGTCTCCTCTCACTTCATTTTCTTTTATTTAGCGGTAGTCCGGGAACTTTTTGTACAAACTGTGTATAACTGGATTAAATCATACTTAACTAATACATTATATGTTACTAAAATAAATAATGTACACAGTGACTCTATCAACCAACACTATGGGGTTCCGCAGGGAAGTATTCTCGGACCTATATTATTCCTTATTTACATAAACGAATTGTGTAACCTGGATTTTACAGGCAAAATTTTCTGCTATGCGGACGACACGGCCCTTCTAGTAAGTGCACATGAGCGAACTATGTTACAACAGTTAACACAGTCTGATCGGACACAAATTAGTAACTGGTTGAACAATAATCATTTCATAGTTAACTTAAATAAAACCAAATTTATGGTTTACAGCAACGGGCCCCAAGTTTACTGAGATGATATGAAAATCTTGTGGAACAGAAAAAAATAGTATCAGATATCTTGGATTACTTCTGGACTGCAAACTAACTTGGAATATACATCTCTAGTATCTCACATCTAAACTACATAAATTTTATATTTTATCACTTGGGCCACCACTTTGACTCAAAACACTCACGACTGATATATCTCGCCGTATATCAGCCTTTTATAACCTTTGGAATAATACACTTGGGTCATGCTTTATACTATCACCTAAAACATGTAACATCATTTTACAAAAAATGGGATCCTAGAATTAATTAATAAAGACAAAGAACTGTCCATAAAAGGAAAATTGTTAAACTACTATATGTTTTAAATCATAAACAGAAGTTTAACATCTTACTAGATCAAGCAATAACTAGACGCGCAAATTTGGAAATAGCTAAAGTACCCCGAGTGAACAAATATCATGTCCGTTCACAAACCCTATAAATTAGTTCTATTCTATCAATTCCCTACCCACATCTATAAGATCACAGGTAAGAAACTTGAAATATAGGTAAAAACACCTCATTGAATATATATCTCAAAAACTCCGTTAACTTTAATATTCTCTATAATGCATAAATTAAGGACCAATAAACCTAATAATTATTCTTGTACTATTCTATGCTTTTCTATACTTTTCGATGTTTCAATGCTTTACCTAAGTATTCTCTCTGAAGTGCACCTGTTGGTGCATACGCTGATTACGGTATGAATGCATAATGCCTGAATATCTAGGTGAAGGCTTGTGTGGTTGCATGATTGCACTTAAGTGAGAGTGTGCGTGAACATATAACTATGTACCCTATCTTACTACACGATCATGTATTCCACCATAATTACTCATAAACCTAGATATACGCTTGAATGAATGAATGCACCTATATGCATCCATATATTATATTTTATTTTCTTCTTTCCTTTTTTAATTCTTTCTTAGTCAGTTTCTTACATTCATTTGTTTCATTTTATTTTTTTGCTTTTTACGATTTTTTTGTAAATATTGTTACCTTCCAGTCAACGTTTTCACACACAAACATAACATTTTGTATACTTTTGCATAAATACACATAAGTAATCATTGTTACACAGTTCACTTTGTTATTCTGGTTATTTTGTTTATTTTGTTTATTTATAAGACTCTTTTTTTTGCATTTTAGCCGTACGCCCATAAAATATTTTTTATTTTTTTGGTTCCACAACTCGCGCTATAAAGCGCTCTGTGGTCTTTGCCAACAGTAATAATAATAAAATATGATTGATTGATTGATTAATTGATTATTATTATTGTTTTTTTTTATGATGATGATGATGATTATTATTATTATTATTATTATTATTATTATTATTATATTCATGTTTTATTTAAACACAAGTTTTTGTCAACTAATAAGAAAAAAAGAGGGTTTGAGTAAAATTAAATGGTTTGGGATAGAAAGAGAGAAGAAGTGTAAGTTAGCTATGCTAGAAGTTAGGAAGATAGATCGTCCATTTCAGCCCCCCCTCCCCCGATGTATCTGAAAAGAATTAGTTAAGATTATACAGCCGATACATGTGACCAGCTTCGAAGAAAGGGGGTTAACGACTAAAAAATCGAATTTGTGATTTTGATGGATTTTAGTTTCTCTTGATCATGCAGGCGACCGAAAATAAAAAGATGCATTTTTGAATGTTCGAAAACTCATGTAATGTAGTGGATACGTGCATCCGCATCACGTTTGCCAAACTTTAAACGCGTTTTTATCGAAAAATACTTTTTAGTCGTTAACCCCCTTTCTTCGGAGCTGGTCACATGTATCGGCTGGTGCGATGTAATAAAAATGCAAGTAAATTTATGTTAAATATTAGTAAATAAACACCAAAATAACAGAATCATAATAAATTCACAAAATTTACAATTCACATAAAATGAAAATCGACATATTTTCGAGTAACTTAACCCGACGATTATGAAGTAAACAACTTCGGAACATGTCGGTCTTCATTTTTTATTTTTTGTAAATTGTAAATTTTGTGAATTTATTATATATTTGTTTTTTGATGTTTATTTTCAAATATTTAAACATTAACAGGATATGAACTATTTTAATATTAATGTTGATTTGAAAATGTGTACATTTATAAATATACATTTTTCCTGTTAATATCGGTCTCGTTATTAAATAGTTAATTAAATGATCTATTTTGAAGTAAAAAACTTTGATATTATCTATTGTAGTTTTATTGTTTGCATCGGTGCACAAACGAACAGTGTTGAATTTACGACTCTCGGGCTGAGAATTTATCGTCGCTGGTAATAATTTCACTGGAAAAGCGTTAAAAGTGTTTACCCAGATGGTTGTGATGTTTTAATGCCCGTTTTATTTATAATTACGTTAATCATGGGCGGCTGTGTTATGAATTAGACGCGATTATCGCTATTTTTCCAACAGAAACTATATTCGAAATTCTGGACTTGTAATTTTGAATTTATAAAGGACGTGTTAAAAGTACTTTCTGAATACGAGGGGTTTGAATATAAAATTGTAAGTGTAGACGTATTTTTTGCTACGAAAAAATAATCGTTCAATACTTTTGTTATAAGATTTGTTATATACGTGACAATGGAACTAATTATTTTTGTTATATTGAGTTTTTATGTTGAGTAAATGTATTAAAAAAAAAGGAATATCTGTTGATAAATGTAGAAATGCTGGAAATTTTTGTACAGCAAGGAATATTTCATTTCCGCACCACCGTAGGCATTCAGTTTAGGGTAATTTTTATAATAGCTGGTATCGGATATTGTACGCGAGATCGGATACGAGTAATTGAGAATTGAACAAATTAACAATTTAGAGAATCAGTTGGTGAAGATATGATTTTCGATGAATGAGAAATAACTCGATTTATGGCTTTGAACAGAGCAGTTTCCATATACATCATAAGGGTTAATCTGTTATCGAGACTATGCTTAAGTTTCAAATATATTGAACTAGGGAGTAAGAGATGTTCATCTTCCTGTAGTCAGGAAAGTTTTGATTTTAGATGATTCGATTGATTTTTCATTTAACAAAACATTGGAGTGTTCTTACTGTCCTTTAAAAAGTCGAAATCGGATATAGTGCTTATTGCCGATTTTGAGGACCGTTTGGGAAGGTGTATTTCGCTTGAACTCGACAAAAAGTTTCCATATTTGGGCGCGATATATATTTTGATAATGAAATAAAGTATTTGGAAAATTATGTAATTTTAATTTAAAAAAAAAAAAAAAACTGTGCTTCAGTCGAAAACTAACGGCGTTAGAAGTGAAACTTTTTATGGAATGCAGTCAATTTTGAACGAGGAAACAAAAAAAGTACATTGAAGTAAAAAAAGGAGTATACTTAAAAATAACAAAAATGATTTGTAATATAAATCAATAACAACGTGCAGATAATCTCGAATTAAACACTACACAAGTTTCACTTGTATGTTATTTGTTAGTTTTATGTATACTTTTTTTTTACTTTAATGTACTTTTTTTGTTTTCTCCTTTAAAATTTATTGCATTCCGTAAAAAGTTTCACTTCTAACGCCGTTAGTTTTTGACTGACGCACAATTTTTTATATGTTGGTTTTATTTATCACTTTCATTAACAATTATATACACATTTTCAAATAGCCAGTTTAAAGCATTTTCTCATTTGCACTCGTTAATAATAGCATTTTTTTCGTTTTTTACTGCGATTCGTTTGGAGGGGTTTTCAGCTAAGTTTCTATGAAGATTTTTGCCGGGGTTACTGTTTCGCCACTCTTACACCTTTCTTTTTCGAAACCGAACAATGGATATGTTCGCGAGTCGGCCGTTTATTATTGGCAGTTTTTAAGTCGTTCACTTTGTTTTATAATGACCTGTTTATGCGGGCGAGTTCCCGACCCTTCTTTTTTCTGACCGCTGTTCTGCCTAAAGGAGCATTTAACTTTTCTTTTTACCGTAATATTGCTCTTTCAAAATATTTTAGTGAAAATAACAACCTTTTTGCCTGATTCTATTGAACTGTCGTAAATTTGTGGCATGTAGAGTTACCAATTAGTTGGCAGGAAATACAAATATGAAGAAACACGATCGAGTAATTATAAAAGTAACGAATACATTAACCCGAATTAATTAGCATTATTGATTTAAATTAGATAAACGAAAAGAAAAAGAAAAAACAGAAACAGAAACAGAAACTGGTCGACTATTCTTGTCGTCTTTTCTTTGTGCGGGTCTTCCTATACGTAGTCTGTCTCATTCTACGTTCGAGTAGCGGGCATTAGAAAAGGACACGACTAGTTAACAGATTTTGTTAATCACTGCGCACATTATTTTATTATGTGTTGTAAAAAAAACAAGAAAAACAGAAACATATATTCTCGTCGGTTTTTCTTTGTGTCGATTTTCGTAAACATTTTTTTTTTTGTCACTCTCACTCCACGTCAAAGTAAACGGGCATTAGAAAAAAAAAGTAGTATTACAGATTTTTCTAGTTCGACGAGTTTACTCTTCTTCTCAAAATTCGTAGTGTCCCATAAGAAGTTTCACTTCAATAAAAATGAACATAGTAAGAGTTTATTTTACAGAAATTTGCGACGAAATTTTATTTCTGGTAACGCTATATACTTAGTATACTTAATCAATAAATTTGTAGAAATCCGTTCCATTAGTTAAATTCTTGCATTTTTTTTAGTAAAAATGATAAAAATTTGCGTTCCGAATTTTGTTTATTTAGCAAATCATTATTACCCGCACCGTTCCAAAATTTAATGATTGCTGAGGATAGCTCGATTTTAGATTTTTATCCGACAGATTTTAACACCGATTTAAACGGAAAACAACAGGAATGGGAAGCCGTCGTTTTAATACCGTTCATTGATGAGGTACAAATTTTAATTCACTTTTTTAGTCTTTTTACAATCGATAGTTTGCTTTTTCCATTGTTTTATTGAATAATGGCGAATAAAATCTACCGTACAAAATAAAATAAAATATGTTTCCCGATTCTTAAAGTAAGCGATTTTTCTTATTGAATCAGCAAGTCATGTATGAAATAGATCTCGTAACAAAAAATTAATTTTTACATTTGTTTCGTAATTGTAAGCAAGAACCTTTTTTGAGTTATTTGCAAGGAAATGAAAAATGTTATCAAATTAAGTCCAACAGATTGCATTAAAAAGTGTATATGTTGGTTTTTTAATATTATTGTTTAAAAATCGAAATTGATTGATTTTATATTCATGTTTAAAAATGCTTGTTTTACTAAAAATAATGAAATTATTTTCATGAAACTGTTGCTCAGCAATTTCATAAATGTTTATTCGTGAAAGATTCAGTTGTTAAGGGAACTCTCATTAATTCATTAACGAAATGGTCTTCGCGGTATTTAAAAGAACAATTAACATATTTAGAAACATCGATGTACGTTTATTTTTCATAGTAGCTATGTTAACTTACTTCTTAAAGTCAAAAAAATAATATTTCGCGATTTTCAGAAAATAGAAAGCATACTGAACCACAGGATTTGCCTTAAAATGATAAGGGCCGATTATTAACACCGTATTACTTTCTTACGCATTATTCATTATTTGTATGAAATTCGTCTTCACTATGAATGCATGGGTATTTTAAGATCAGTTAGTAAATTAGACATTTTTATTTGATATGGGAGCGGTAGAAACGCTTGAGACTTGAAGTTTACAGGTCTATGAACGGCAGTTTTGGCCCGAAGCATAATTGGCCATAGCTTTATTTTTCAAGAAAACTTCATATTGCAGATGGGGAATTTGATGTAAGTTTACCAACACTACAGAGCCTTAGAAATTTGCAGCTTGTAATCGAAATGTTTCGGTGCAGCAAATGAAGTTATTTTTTTGTCTGGATCAAATCTCTGCCAATATTGAAAGGAATACTGTTAACCGATTTCAAGCAAAGAAGGAGACTACAATACTTTCTAGAAGTTCAGACCTGACTCTCATTGATTTCTAATTATTTGAAAAAAACGGATGATGGAAATTTTGTTCCGTAACCAAGGGAATAAGGGAAATGGTGGAAAGATTATATTTTGGTCCTGCATGTTGTGAGATCGGGCAGGAATAGAATCAAATATTTATTTTATCGTCATGGCTTACTTGTTAGATGTGGAAGTCGATTTTTGGATTTTTACGATTAAATTGAGCAAGATTCGTACACGAAAGTGTAGTACAATTTAACAGACCGGAAAATTTTTAAACCAGAAAAACTGAAAATAATTTGAAAATGGTGTTTGAATGGGCTGCTTTGATTATAAGATAATCAACAATTCAAGTTTTCTATCGTTTTTTGTAACTTTCTTTAGGAAAAAAATTAACTTTTAATCACACGCTTTGGGATACGGAATATATGCTGTTCTCTTAAATTGACTTCATTTGTACACAAAAACAGTATCGCAGGTACCGACTAAAATAACCTTCCAAATACTTCTCTATTGGTACACTTTGTGAATATAACTGTTGAAGAAAGACGTGTATTTCAGTAATATTTTTTATTGATACCTAAAATACAACAGGCATGTATAGTTTAAGTAGATTTAAATTCTGTTTTATTTACTTTGGGATGTTAATGTGTTTTATTTTTATTGTAAATATTTGTTGTTTTTTTTTGTGATTCCCCATTAAATCAATACCTTACTCTTATAAATGAATACTGATGTACTCGTATTTTCGAATTATTTTTATTTTTTATTATCATTAAAAGAAAATTAATTTGAAACGATTTTTTTGAGCCTACCACTATCAATATTTTTTTCTCTACCCTGGGCGCATCAGCGGCCTTAACCCAACAACATTGTAAATTAGGAGATAGAACTAAATAGCCAGGCGGTCAGAAATGGAACTCACAACGGACAGCAGGAGCGGAACGTCCAAAGTCAATGGGATGGAAAGGATATAGGTAACGTTAAAGGGAGTAGGAAGACCCAAGGCTAAAAGTTGGGCGTAAAGAAGGGAGTGTTCGTTAAGGAGAACTCAATATTAAAATAATTATCTTATCCCGAAATTAACTCTTCTGTGTGTTGTTTATATAAAATAATACCACTAATGAAGAAACACTTTAGCCTAGTTTATATAATTTCTTCGCCTTTATGGCTATTATCAGTTTTTCTCTGCAGAATTCCTTTTGGGTCTGGAAAATTGGTTACGTTTTAGACAAGACCAAGTTTCTGCCATTAATCGAAATTATTGAAATTTTGCTTTTTTAATAACGAGAAATATTGGTTACGTTGTTTACGGTGTAATGTTATATTTTTTATAATCTGTTAGTTGGAGATTACCTTCTGGCGTTAACCGTCTGATGCTGGTTGTGCTTGTAGGTGTCATTTTTACTAACTGAATTTATTTTTATTATTACTTATATATTTTTATGCAACGTAGGGCCGATTGATAGATGCCATGAATACTTGTTATGACCTTTTAACGGACGAAGAAAAACAACGAAATACTCACGGACCGATGCAGATTTTCAACTATACTGAAGAAAATCTTGGTAGTAGTCTGCTTAATTATGTGAATTTTACTCTTGGTACTTATTGAATTTTTTGTATATTAAATTTCAAATAATACTTCGTCAGGTCGATGTGAAGCACCAAATTATTTTCCACCTTTGACTGATAATCATGCTACGGTGAATTTGCAAAACAGGAGTGATATTCAAGTTGATCGCGACAAATTAAGGAAGGGTTTATTGCCGCAGGTCAATTTGGATTTGTTCGTTCGAGGTTTTCCAACATTTCATCATTTAAAATTTGTGGTAAGTTTATTATTATGTCAGTTGAAAAGTGGAATTTTTTCTCTCTTTTTAACATAAAACACGTTTTTAAACTGGCAGGAAATATTTCACTTTTACGATCGGTGATGTATAAATATTTATTAATTTATATTCTGCAAAGCAGTCTGTAATTATCATTTATATCATATTAAAAATGTCTTTTACGTTTCTTATATCTCTACTAAAATGGTTAAAGTATTTTTTTTTTTTTTTTTCGGAGCATCTCACCTATTTTCTTGTCGTTCGTTTCCAAGAGATCATTATTTCTTGGTGATCTTCCAACCGGGAATTTTACATACCGGGAAAAAACCGGGGAAAAATGTAAAATTAGCCAAACGATAATTTTGATTAAAAAAAAAAAATCATTTGAAGCGAAAAATCAATGCGTTTTTTAATGTACTTTACTCACTAATAAATTACGAAGTTCTTTTTCGTTGGCATAAAGTATGCTCGGTCAAACATTATCAGTAGTAACAAAAAAAAAATCATTATTCTTTTTTACAATTTGCCTCTAATTTTTCAATTAAAAGACTTTTTTTCTATAACGACAGGTCTAATTTCATGATGAGTATTATCTATTAAATTTTTAAAATTCACACTGATCGTTATTTATCATAAATAATTTTCGGATACAACTGCGTTAAAGAAAAGAACATGTACTAGGCGGTTCGGAAGAATTACATGAACCATCATCATGTTTCTGATGATGGTTGGTGTAATCCTTCCGAAGCGTCAAGTAAATATACTTCTTTAATATAGTTGTTGTGTACGGAAATTATTTGTGATGAGTAATATTTATATTTATTGCCAGTGCATTTTAATTGAAATTCTAACAAAACGCATGAAACATTTTTATTACGCATTTCAGTTTATTCGGTTTTGGATGGTCTTGAGTTCCGTAAATCCCTTGAAGTCAGCGTGTACGATTACACATGTAATATTAAATGTCAAATAAATTTTATGACTCTGAACTATTTAAACGGGGAAGGAATAAATCAGCCTATTATAAACTTCATTAACTTTTGTATATTTAAAGTGCGAATAAAACAACTTCGAAAAATTAAAAAATTTAAATTGCAATTTTTTCTGTTTCTGCTGATATTTTATTTGCCTTCGTTTCAGTTTGTTGGATTTTTTATTATACAGGTAGAAGAACGTTCGTGTAAACTCTTGTACAAATCTGGTATTTAGGAAATCGGGCGGATTCGGACCGGGAAAACCGGGAATTTAAAAATTATATTTCAGTGACTATCACGTACTTCGTAATGCGTAATCTGTTTTTTCTTTTCTTTTTTTCCCTTTCTTTTTTCAATATTCATTCTTTATTTATTGTAGGGTAATTGCGTTTCGAGCTAAACTGTTTGGTAAAAGAGGCTATTTCGGAAAATTGAAAAATATTAACGTTATTATTTTTATGAACTTAATCTTTATTTTTGGAGCTTGCGGTAAACGTTGAGTATACCTGTATTTTTATTAGTGGTAATGAGAGAGTCATTCTCTTTACGCTAATCTGAGGGTTCGGAATTTATCTGTGATTTTTTTATTAATTTTTTCGGCGTTTGATTATTGTCGTTGTTGCACTTTTTTGTTTATCCGGGGAGAGGGAAATTAGCTACGTACCTTAACTTAGATTACCGCGCTATCTACTAATTTTATAACATAAATAAAATTGTTAATAATTTTTTCGTCCATTATTCATCGTCATGTTCTTCGTTCTTTGTATATTTAATCTTGTTATCTTTTTCCGACATTCTTTATTCGTATAAATGGAATTGTATTTCAACGGTTAATTGTAAACTACGAATAAGTGTCATTTTTATTCAATTTAATTATAAAGCGTAACTGTTCAAAGTTACGTCGAAAACCGAACTTGTAAGTGTATATATTTGCCTGTAAATTAATTAAACTGATCATTTAAACAAAATAAAGAACAATAAAAAGGTCAACAAAAAAATATGATTCTAGTTTACGTTGTATGTTATGCCATGAACAAAGTGAAGTGAAGTAGTAAAGCAAGTCCCATGCCCTTATAAGTAATATTAAGTAATATATTATGCTCCAGCTGACAATGATGATCGGGCTAAAAAAAAATTCTTATTTTATCTCCCCAATATTATAAGGTCTTTCAATAAGGACACTCAGTTTTTAAGCCTAAATAAAACATGTGTGTAAGATATTCACTCATTTTTTTTTTTTTTTTTTTTTTTTTAATCAGTAGTGTATAGCAAACCATCATGGAAGGTTATATATAGTGTTGAAAAACCTGCGTAGACCATCAAATTTTATTTTCAAAATCAATGATCTGTTCGAAAAAGGTTTCGCGTATTTTGTTATTTTTATCCTCGTCACAATTGTCCTTCGGAGTCAATTGGCCGCGAATTTTGCGTCGGGACTTGGGTCTGCACCCGCATAAAATCCAACTGACTCAGCAGCTTATGTTAAACGATCATGAACAATTCGTTGATTGGAATTTGGAGCAGTTTTGGAAGTTACCCAAATTTCGCCAAAAATATCATCCTTAGTGACGAGGCCCATTTTTGGATGAGTGTATGTGTGAACAGGCAAAATTGTCGGATTTGGGATTATACCAATCTTCACATGAGACACGCCAGCACCAATATATTCCGAAAAGGTCATTGTTTAGTGTGGATTTTGGTCTGGCAGAACTATAACGATATCGACATTGCCATAACCGTCAATGGTGAACGCTACAGATCGATAACAAGCAACTCCTTGTGATCTAAACTGGATGATATGTATACCGACGGCATGTGGTTCGAACAGGACGGCGCTTATATAGCGCATGTCACGATGGATATTCCGCGCGAACGATTTGAAGGCATGGTTATCTCGCGCGGTGGTGACGTGAACTGGCCATCGAGATCGTGCGATTTAATACCTTAGATTTCTTTCTTTGTAGCTTATTTAAATCACAGGCCTATGCGCATAAACTGCAAACAATTGATGCAAAGTCAACTTAACGAACGCCATTTTCAGCAATTCCAGTTAGATTTATGCAACAAAGTCATCGAAAATTGGACCATTCGAATACACGCGACGAAGTAAAGCGGTGGCGAACAATTGAACGACGTTATGTTTCATACCTGATGCCGTAAAATATTCTTTCAAATAAAAAAAAAAATTGAGTGGATATTTCACACACAGCTTGTTTTTTTTTTCCATTCAAAAATCCAGCGTCATTATTCAAATACCCTATATATAATATTTATATATATATATATTAATCTGCATTGCAGTCTTTACACGTAACATTATATACGAAATTTCCATTAGTTTTGTCACATTTTTTTAAGAGTAGTCTTATTATCTGTACAAAGTTCCTATATTATTCTTAAGATGACAAAATATTTTGAAGCTATCCATTTATTCAAAATAACGAGAAAGTATGAAATCCTGTAAAAACTATATGTAACACTATTTACTAGATAACTTAATAACAGTTATTTCTTTGCTTATTTTCTACACGTTTTTTTTTTTTTTGTAATCTTTACCCTCCAAAGATCTGAATAATATGCCAATATAATTCTGTCAAATAATTTGTTCTTCCGAAAAAGCATTTAAAAACTTGCGTTGTTTTTTGTACGGATTAGTGCATAAGTTAAATTATTTCGGTGATTTAAGTTTATATATTTATATACTAAAAGTAATTTACTCGTAATTTACTTTAAAACGTGTATCAGTTCCAAAATTTGTTACATTAAAAATTCTTTAATAATTTTAACGTGTTTTACAGGCATTCCTGGAAAAACGTAAATTGAAAATTTTTCAAGCTGCTTCTCGTAACGAAAGCATGATCGTAAAATTAATTTCATCGAGCGACGAAAGTGGCAGTTATTTCGAAGAGACGGCTGCGAGTTTGTTAAACAGTGTTGTTTATGTCGGGTGGCCATATTTGACGGAAGCGAAGTAATAAATGAATTATATTTAGTTTAGGTTATCAGGTGTTTTTTTTTTTTGCTTGTAACAGTTATATTTTTTCCTGATAACGTTTTTCGTTTAATATAAACGAATACTTTAACCCTATAATAATTACTTTTGGTAGAAACTACATCGGTACGATCGTGTTTTTGTTGGTCTTGTTTGTAAACAAGATGAAAACATGAAATGTTTTATGTGTAATATCGATTTAAAATTATTACTAATCAAAGAATCTGAGACATCTTTCATAACTCTGCTATAACTTTTACAGAAGGAACTTTTGTTACAAGGCTATCGGTGTTTATTGATCTGAGCGTGTGAAAAGTGACCGTAAATTGTTGTTTATCTTGAATCGCTCGTATCGATTACTCTTACTGTGATATCTGTTAATAAACGTATAAATTTCATCCAACATCTTTGAAAAACTGCATAGAGAAAAGAGCACCTTACGATTTTCTTAATGTTTTATGAAGAGCTTATATGATCGAAATTGAACTGTAGGTCCCGATGGGTGTTTTTTGAAGCGGTTTTTCAAAAATAAATCGCCAGGAAATTTCTGTTGAATGTGACTTTTGAAGTCTATACTGCGCTTTAAATACTTGTTGCCGTTATTATTAATTTCGGACAGGCATGTACAACCTAGAGTCCTAATTATGTTTTTGGTATTCACGGAGATTTATTAGTAATGAACGTGAGACTTTCTGCTGGATTTCGATGGATGCTTAATGTTGCATTTTATCCTCATGAAATTATTATTAGTCTCTTGTTAATATCTCGTTTGGCGTGAATCGTTTTGGGTTATTATAGTATATCGAGCAATGATAGTGTTTTTGCAATTTTAGCTACTGGTATTTAAATGATTTCTGGTATTTTTTTCTTTACATAAATTAATAATAGGAAACAAGGTTAGACGAAATGTATCGTACTTATTTGAATTGTTTACAATTTTTTCGTTTTAGTTTGATCGTATTTTTTCAAAATTCTTGTTCCTTTCTTTAAAAAAAATTTAAAGATCCTTTCGAATAAACGATGTTTTTAAATCTTGAAGCTAGGAGGGGACTTTAGTAGTACTTGAAAAATCCATAAAACGACTTCTCTCCGGTGCTCTTATAAGTGTACAGAAAAAGATGTTATGGTGAATATTTATAAAATACAAATTGACTATCTTTATTAGGCTTCATCACTTTTCCCTAAGCCGGAAATCAAACAATGAAGGATGCATTAGTTACTAAAACATACCGTTTTGAATAGAAAATAAAAAAAAAAAGTATTAAAAAAATTTTCTGAACCATTCATACTCTTTCATCAACGGTGTTTCAGCTAATTCAAAAACAGATGTTTATAGTTCTTTCTTAGATCAAGTGAAATGAACATATAGTAGAGATAGCATGAAAGTTGGACCACCAGGAAAGAATAGCTCTTTGGTAAGATAAAAAAAAATCTCAATCCAACATGAAAATTGTTTCTGTCGCTTTTTTTCCCCGTTTAAACTACTTTGCCCCCCGTTTCATATAAAACTAGCGTTGAAGTTGTCACTTTTCTTCAATTACACGTGTTTAATCTGTTCTGCATTCTTTCCGCTCTGTGTATAACTTTATTCATAGGTGTTGTGATAGTTGCTAAATAAGAAAATAAAAAAATTGAAATTGAATAAACAAGTATATTTGGATATTTCTGTGTTTATTTATGATTTTATAGAACGATTAAATATTTAATTTCCACGAATTTTTTTTTGTAAACTTTAAGACTAAAAACATTCTAATGAAAGACGATACTATACATCGATATTTGCACGTTAAGTGAAGTAAAGTTAAATCGCATTTATAAACGAAAACGGAATAGTTCATAAGCTGAGTGAGTATAATTGAGAAGAAAAAAAATAGTAAATGAAAGTTTAATTTGTTATTAAGAAATGCGAGATTTTATTGTATCTATACATTTTTTGAATTGTAGAAAATTTTTGGCAAAATTTGCAAAAAAATTCGAAAGCTTGCAATGAGTAAAAAATGTTGAATAATTCGACTTTTATTGGAGAAAATTCGAATCTGATTCATTAGGATTTCCACATAAATTTATGTGAAAGATTGTAAAAGAAATGATATTACTTTCGTTATGTATTACAATTAATGATGAAAACTGTGTATAAAAATGCGCGAGTTAAATTTCTGGTGAAATCAGTGTATAGCAGTTTTGTATAAAATATTCGCTGAATTACACTGTTTCTTATATTTAGGCAAATTTGTAGACGCATTTGCGTCAGTCGGAATACATACTATGTAGCCAGTTTGTTAGCTTTTCGTAGTGAACTGTTAAAATTCAGAATTTATTTTAAGTGGCACTAAAATCAAAATAAATAACAAATATAACCAAAATACTGTAACTGCATGAGGAAAAATATGTTTCATTTCAGCAAAAGCGCTTATTGCAAGGATAAAGTTTTTATAATTTTGAAAAGAAGAAAGGTTATTTGTTAGGAAAATTGGTGTGGATTCAGAAAAACCACAATATTACCATTAAAGGAATGAGAAAAAGAATACGGAAAAAGTTTGGCCTAAATTGCAGCAAGTCTACAGTAAACCGCAATTTGCAATTATTTTTTCCCCTGATGAATCACGATTTGGCACACATTTAAAAGGCGTGACATGGATTAGAAAATTTATTAGGACACAGGTGAAAATGAAAGTTGGGGTAGCAAAATTGTTTTTTCTTTACACTAAAAACTGAGAAATTTCTGGCTTATTCGCACCAATCGTCAATATATCGATTTTGCGAGTATATTACTTTTTTTAAAGTTGCCTGAAAATATCAATATCATATTACCTTCATGTTCAATTTTGTTAAGATGTTTTGGCGCTATATAAAACTAAACATTTTGGTCATTGAAATCTAATTTTAAATTATTATTAAAAAAGAAACATAAAACAGATAAACGTTTCATGTTAAATAGCTTAATTTATTTTTTATTTTTTTTTGTATATATATTTATTTTACTTTGTAGATTTACTCAGTTTCATTGTTATCGTGTTTGGTTCTTAGTTTCGTAATGAAATAACTTTTTAATTATGGTTCATTTTTCATTGCAGAGTGATATCAGTTCTGAATAAAGAAAAACAGTATTCATTTTTTTCAGATTCGAAAGAACTTCTACACTCATCAACGTCATCAAATGAATTTAGTCAAGTTCTATCCAACATAACCGAGTAAATTTTTTGTTATTACAGTTATAGTTTATTTTTAAAAAGTATATTTTTAAACTTGACTGATTAAGACGCCAACAATTAATATTTTTTTTTTTACCTCCCTGGAGCACCATCTTGTAGCGCTGAAAGGGCTTGCATGCTTCTGCGAAGCTCAGAGTTATATTGACGGTAACATAGTAGAAGGGTCACTCGAGCTAGCAGGTCTCAATGAAGAAGCCAAATAAAGCGTACCTCTTTAAATTCAGAAGTGTCTGACCCTCAAAGGGCGGCTCCCTGGTAGACGTCTGATTTCCAGCATAGGGTCGATCAAGAAAATTAGAAACCATACGGAACGTTAAGTGAAACTAATGTATCATTTTATTTCAAGAAAACCTATGAAAAACTCGGAAAGAGGATAATTGGGGCTGGTATTGCTAATGTGGTTGCAGTCTTCGGTACAGGCAGTGAAAAACAAAAAGTGTCTTCCGCTTCTTGCACAATAGCTATATGGAATGTACGAACCATGAAATAAATAGGAAAATCAGCCGATATTGAACAGGAAATTATGTGGCACAAAGTACAAATATTAGACCTCACAGGAAATGACGAACCAAAATTTAAATATGAAAAATATCACGTCATCCATTTAAATATGGGGAAAAGACAAAATAGATTTGCATCTTTCGGGGAAGCTGTCTTCCATAAGACGTTAATCGAAAGAACTTGGTTGGTGACAGGATGATAGTGATCGTTTTGATACGGTACCGGTAAATATAACAATAATTCAGTGCTACATGTCCATAAAAGAATTATGACAATGGTTTGTAGAAGTATACTAAAGTAGCGATAATTTAATAATAATGGGAGTTTGGAAAGCCAGTGCAGGAGGAAGAAATTTAGAAATATTAGAGGAATTGAACCAAAGAGGACAAGTACTAGTCAATGTTTGTAAACAAAAAAATCTACTGATAGCGACTACGGATACACCTGAAAAACGTCAGGGGATAGAAAATGGGCTATATATATATATATATATATATATATATATATATATACACACACATATATATATATATATATATATATATATACACATATATACATATATATATATATAAACTCGGCCATTTTGGCCTCGCAAGGGGCTGTGCCCCTTGACCCCTCTTGCTTACATTTCTGCCTCTTTCTCTTCTGTACTTTGTATAAAATGATCAAAATTTACAACGAAATTCTTACTAGCATCAACACAAAAAATAACATAATCACAAAAATCCTATCCTAACATTTAACTTTCATTACATAAAATTAAGATATTTTTTCGTTACATTTTTTGTTACATATTTCGTTACATAAAATTGTGGCATTTTTGTAAAACGATCACTTTATGCGTGCTTTATAGACTATGAGAAAGTATTCGATCAGCTGGAATATTGGCAGCTTTTTCCATTACTACAATGCATCGGAATACTCGATAAATTGATATTACTAATAAAAGATCTCTATAAAAAACCAGCGAGTAGCGATGGGAAGTATGTGATTCAAAACTAGTGTAAATGATTAAAGAAGTCCTCTAGGGATGTTCGTTGTCGCCTTACTGTTCAATGTATGCGCGGAGATAGTTATAAAAGAGTCGTTAGATTTCAATTAGAGGACGAAATCTGAAAATAGTCAAATTTTCGGATGGCTAAGCATCAGAATAGTTGGAAGTGCAGGAAGCCTAGCAGTAACAAAATGTAATGACTATCAAAAAGCCGAAAAGATTAAAATATTACGGACTGGCAGAAACCCGCATAAATTTTAAAACATTATTGGAAGGGAAATTACTGCAGTACGTGGACACATTTAGATATTTCGGATAATGGATAATTGAAGATGCATCGTGCCACAAAAAAATCGCAACAATAAGTGTTATAGTAGAGCAAATATTCATGCTAGGTGAAATAATAATAAGTGAAAGAAACCTAGCGTTAGATCTTCGGTCAATCTTGTTGTCAACATATACGTATGTTCAGTAACTCTGTATGGAGCGGGAACGTGAACTATGACACAGGAAGAAGCAAGAGGAAACTAAAAGTATTTAAAACTGAGCAGGGGAGAAAATTTCTGATAGTGCCGTGGACAGATAAACTCACAAATTTAAATTGTACGTGAACGAATACGAGAAAACAAGACAACTACACAGAAATAAGTATTACAATAAATCGGAATAATAATTCTATTTAATGTTTTGGTTTAAGTATTTAATTTTGATTTTAATACTTGATTTTGCATTCGTGTTTAGGAAAATCGCCGAAAAAGGCGTCGATATTGGTCCATCGAAAATTCTACTCTATGTTAATAAATTGCGCGGAATTAGGTGTACATCTGTCGGTAACGGAATACGATTTGAAAAAATAGTAAGTGTTTTTTAAATTGCGGTTGGATTTTATGCTTTTATTATTTCTCGAATAACATTCACTTGCTGATGTTCGGAAAATCTAATGTAATAGTTTGGCCGCCGTACGTCATAAGTTCATCGATAGAAATGTTCGTTTTCGTGTTTCATTCTAACGGTTACCTTTTGCCTCTTTCATTCTTGTACTTCTTTCGCTTATTTTGTTATTAAGAAGGACTTGATTTCAAACGTCAGGAAACCGTTGAATATGATTGCAGTCGAATGGGGCTGGTGCAAATTTTTCTTTAATTCGAACAATTTTTTATTACGGTAAGACACAAAAAATCTTCTTTCATCGTTTATTCCCTATTTTTTAGCCAAGTCAAAGTAAATTATCGCCCTGTTAATATAGCCATTTATTTACATGACAAATAAAAAGAAAAAAAAAAGAAATTTCTATGACTTTATTTGGGCTCAATATGTTTAGCATACTGTTAATATTCGCGAACGAAAAAATAGTGTTGCTCGTTATTTTCTAAGTGTACAATTCTGAATGTGTGCGCACACTTTGGTTCAGTAAAATCTATTTGAAACTGTTAATCTTTAGATTCGAAACCGGTAGAACTTATTTAAAATTCTCACAATTAATGCAATAGCGATGAAATATTTAATTGACGTTTTACATAACAACGAAATACAAAATGTCACAGTCCACTGCATTTTTCGAAAACAATAAATATGATTATTTTAAATTTGTTTTCACGTTCAGTTAATCAACTTTTTTCTCGTTGATATTATAAGCAAATTGGCGGTAATGTTTAATATTCTCCTGTTCTTGTTTAAAAACTAATTTCGAATAGTTTTTCTCATAAATCGATTAAAAATACCATTCATTTTTTCCTCTGCCTCGCTAGTTACATAACCTAGAGAAAACTTAACATTCGAAAAGAAATTTCGACGTACTCCTCGTAAATGTTAACGATTATTTAATAAGAAAAAATCATTTGAAGTCAATAATGAATGCATTTTTTAATGTACTTCACACTGAAGAATAAATTACGAAGTTCTGTTTTCTGCAGTTGTGAACACTTATTTATAATTTACGTTATTCTATAAGGTGGTGACTAAATGTATGCGTGTTTTTTTTTTTACTTTTGTTTGTAAACAACTGTATATTTTTACTCAATTAATTATACCCCGTTGCGTACTTTTAACTGTTTTTTCCGTACAATGCTAAAAATAAGAGTTTCAAATAGAACTTTTTTTTTTTTTTTTAAGAATTTTATATCGTTATCACTATAAACAGTTTTCCGACACAGCAACCTCCGTTGTGCACACTCGATTTTTTAGTATTGTAATGCACAAAGTTCATTTGGTATTTTAATAATAAATCACCGAGAAATTTTAATTTTGTAATAATATTCGAAAAATGTATAGATTTATGAATAGAGATATTTTAAGAAAATAAAATTAAAGATAGACATAGTCTGGCCATAAATTCTGATAGAAATGTTCGCGAATTTCTAAGACCGGAAATTTAGCTTTGAAAAATGTGGTAACGCTGCAGAGCGATAATATAGGAGGTTAGCTGCTCGAGCTGCTACGGACGAAGGCTATAAGATATGTGTACTTACCGTAGCATCGTAGAATGGACTTGTATGTGAGAATTGTGTAGAAATTATTGTATTATTTCGCGTTGGTAAAATTTTGAAATTTTTAGTTTTTTTTTTTTTTTTTTTTTTTTTTTTTTGTATATTTCCGCGATACAAAAGAAAACTTTCATTCGCGTCCTAAAATCTGTTAATACTGTGCGCGCAAGAGTTTATCAGAATTTTCTGCGCAAACAAAAAAAAACAATCATTGAGGAAAATGCAGGTTTCTTTTAAGTATTTCGTATGTGTCGAATACTGGGTGAAGATCTGCATTTAGGGACATATTGGGGCGATAAACGAGCCATTTGTTAACGTTTGATTGTGGGAGACTCGTAAAGAACGTTCTAGAAGTCTGTTCAAAAAATATGAAAAAGGCGAATACACGGACATTTTGTTTACTCCCGAAAAAAGTATTCACGATCGAGGCATATTTTAGCAAACATAATGATAGAATTTACTTGCTAAAAGTTTGTACGAGACCAAGAATAAATGCTCGGCGAGACCATCATCCGGCGTGTGTGATGGAGTGGTGGGACATATCTTATCACGAGTACCATAAAATCATTTTTTTAAAAGTTAGATTGGCGCGGAAGTTTACGAAGAGACAGTTTTGGAGCCAGTTGTGAAACCCCTAAGTGCCACTTTATTCCATAAAAAATGTCGGTGTTTTAACAAGATAGTGCATCAGCATACAAGGCGAAATGAACTGTAGAGTGGTTGACGCACTATGTTGTCTCATCTATCGCTGCTTCTGATTGGTTGTCCGGCAAACCGAACCTCGATCCGCTATCCGCTTAATTATAAGTTGTGAGACGTGTTAAGGATTGTTATGAACCAGATTGAATTTAGGAGCTGAAGAAGTGTCAGCAGTATAAATTTTACTTAATGCACTCAGTATTGCTTATTTTCCGGATGAGTTTTGTATTCATTTGAAAATTAAATATCCGGTTTTGAAAATGCTGCGTTACATTTGATTTTTATACAACGGTCAACTTGGTTAAAAGTTATTTTGGAAATTGCTAGTTTGTCCAGTAATCCTAAAGGAATTGCATAGATCCGTGAATTCTTCTATCCAGTACGAATTTTTTTCTGTTACCTTTGGTGATTTTTTTTTTTTTTTTTTGTAGCCAAGCCTTGGCGAAACGCCCGTAGAGTTTCGGATGCTCCGAGTTATATCGCTGTATTTTTCGTCAAATACATTTTCATATATGTTTCGACTTGCTTTTTTGAAGTGTCATGCGTGGATCAGGTAGGGCTAAAATTTAATGCATCGAAAATACTTCTGAAAACAACTACCAGCGGTATTTTAGACCTTACTTCTGCTTACAACACGGTTTGGAGACAAGGACGAACACGAAAATTAGCCAATATAATCTCATGCAGTAAAATAAATGGCATGCTAGTAGATTGATATTTCAGCCAGCGTGATATTATTGGGGGGGGGGGGTCGTTTATTGTCTGTCTCATTTGTAAACTCTTTTGACCAGTTTTAGTACTGATTTCACATTTTAACGTGAACGTTTTAAGTTGAGTGTGTCACATCACCTATTTTGCAAATATGACTAAACGTGTTGATCAACAAATTTGCATTCAATTTTACTCCAAAATTGGCCATACGGCAACTGAGACAATTTCTATGATTCAGAAGAGTTTTGCAAATGAAGCTATGGTAGTAAAACTCAAATAAAGGAGTAGTTGGAGTGAACTAGTCGATTTATAAATGAACGGGAATCGGTAGAAAGTGTTTCTCGTTCTGGAAGACTTGCATCAGCAGGAACACCCGGAAATGTTAACCGAGTTCAATGAGGCAATTGAACAAGACTGTCATTTCACTGTTTGAGGATTGGAAGATGATACCGGAATTTCTGAAATATTAATGGAAGATTTTGATATGACTGGCGTTACTGCAAAATTCATTCCACGATTGTTGACGCAACAAGACCTTCGCACGGAAGTGGCACAAGACAATTTGGATACTGTTAAAAGCGATGAAAATTTTCTAAAAAAAATTATAACAGTAAGCGAGTCACGATTTGGAGACAAAAAGTCAATCCTCAACGTGGAAGCATCGTGATTCATTAAGAGCCAAAAAAGTGCGTCAATGCAGAAGCAACGTCAAGGCAATGTTGTTTGTTTTTTTTAAAAATCAAAACTGTGATGTGCACTACGAATATGCTCCGTAATGTCAAACAATTATCAAGGAATACTACCTGGCAGTTTTGAAAAGGTTACGAGATGCAGTAAGGAGAAAACAACCTTACTTCTGGGAAAGCGGCAGGTTCCATCACGATAATGCACCATCACATTCTTCGCACTTTGTTCAAGATTTTTTGGCAAAACAGGAATCTTACAGGTTCGGTGGGCTCCCTAAAGTTCTGGCGCAATTTCATATGATTTCTGATTGTTCCCAAAGCTGAAAATCCATTTGAACGGGAAAAGATTTGAGGACGTGGAAGACATAAAACGTAATGCGAAGCAGGAGTTGATGGGTATTCTGAAAAGTTCGTACCAAGACTCCTTCAAAAAATGGCAAAAACACTGACAGTAGGTTATGAACTTCCAAAAGGAGTACTTTGACGGGGAGGCTCATCCGAAGACCTCAGCAAGCTCAGAATCAGAATTATAAGCTAAGACCGGGTATTTTCCGGGCAGACTTCGTATGTTTGTCACACTTTTTTTTTGAAAAATATGTATTTGTTATTTTTTATATACAAATCTTTCGTCAAGCTAAAACGCTTGCCGACGAATTATCCTATGAACACTTAACTATCTTAACTTAATTTATATATAATATATACATAATCGTGTAATACATCTTACACTTGTTTTCCTCTAGGTTAAATAACTTTTCTTAATAATGCGGCGTTTTAATGTAATCTTTACGATGGGTGGAACGGATTTACAAATGTTGAATAAATATTTCAAAAAATGAAAGTTGTTCCTTAACCTAACGAAAATTGAAGTGACTATTTTTTACTTCAACAGTTGTTTAGCTAATTTTGGAGCACCACTGTTTTTAAAGGAGTATGCCTTAGGAACTTCAAATTCCCGGAATATTTCGGTCTTTCGTTGCATCGTTCATTTATATATAATAAAATCTAAAAACCGTTACAAATTTAATAAACCTAATAAGACGCGGGGGTCTGAGAACATCTACACCGGCACGAGTAATTTTAACTACTGAATGTTGTCTTCTGTATGGTGTAATAGCACTTATACTATGAAAATTTATATAATTTTTAACATGGTTTATCGTACAATCTTTGATTCGTTGAAATCAACACCTGTTCAGTGACTTCCGCTCTTAGGAACCTCCTTTTTATATATATATATACGAAAAGAAGACACCTCGAAATATTTAACTGAGATCAAAACTTTCCTATTTCGGTGGAAATAAAGAACGCTCTCTCTCTCGACATTTAAATTCAAGAACGTTTTTCGGTGTTTTTGATATAAGTTCAGAGGATCCAGCAAACAGCTTAGAGGAATAAAAAGTAGAGTGCGCTGTAAATAAGAATGCTATACAAAATTCCTGGTTAATAGATAGTGCATAGAAAGAGTTTTCAGCTATGGGAATTGCCAAGAAGGGAATGGTTGAGGCGGGGCACGGCGGATGCGGGTATTGTACAGCTTTAGAGAACCGACTGCCTGCCGTTGCGGAAATCTTTCTTCAGTGATTGATCGCATTGCCGAAAGACGCTCAATCCTTCCATCGCAAATTTTTAACGACATATTCATATAATTTTCAAATTAAAACTTGTAACAATTTTCTTTATTTTGATTTTACTCCACTTTTTAAAAATGACGACTATACGAATAAGAAGAAGGAGAAACCGCTACAGGAAAGTCTTTATTGTCATATAAGCATATGCTTAAACTTGCAGCAGGTTTTTTTAATCATCATCTTGTAGAGTCCAAGGTTTAAAAGGAATTCTCTTTAATTGGAAATATTGAACTATTCCTTTACATTTCAATTAACTATGTTCGGAATTGTATTAATTAAAGTTTCAAGTTTTAATTTTGCAGACAAAAAGCTCGATAATTAACGTGCGTTTTTAAAATGTTTAGTGGCGCGATGAAGTCATTCCGTATCCGTTGCAAGCAGTTGTAAAAGATATTAAAGTGCACAATGAAGTGGATGAGAAAATAGTACCGTTGTCTGAATTTTTCAAAACTGGTTCTACGTGCTTTTTACTTCATCCGGACTATTACGGCTGTAGAGCAACCGTAAGTAAAATAGTTTTACACCAGGGGGGAAAAACATGAAAAAAGAATTATTTTTAATTAAAGATTTTGATGAATTGTTTTTTGTATTTCAGGTGTGCGAAGTACTGGAACCAGATAATTTGATAAAAGTGCAGTTTCGATTAGTTAAAGAGCCAGATATCGCCGCTTTAGGGTTGCATAATTACGTTGTGCCCTATTATACAGGTTTGTGAAATGTGCTAAGAGTGCGTGGTTATTGTGTAATTTCAACGGTAATTTTCGTTAGTGCTGAAATCACTGCTTCAATATCGTATTATATCATATAAATTATTTCTAAAAATGTGATTTTTTTTTTTAACAGTTAATTGAAACCTGGTCCGTAAATTTTGATAAAAAATTTTCTTCGGGACCGTTAAAAAGTTTGTACCTAACATCTGAGGGAGAATGATTTCATCGGTCGTAAACAATTATAATATGAAGAGAAAAAAAATGTTTTTAATAAATTTAAGAAAATATGAAAAATTTTGCAAACTTACCAATCGTTTTCTTCCCTATTGTGATACATTCATTGTCGGCATTATTAACGTTATCCTTTTGTTGCTAGTACGCTACTTTGAGCACTTTCATTGCACAGACTATAGTTTCCTAGCTCGCTTGGATTTAATGAAAATTGGTCGTCAACTTTGGTATCTCGACATTTACGTACTAAAATTTCGATTTTTAAAACTACTAAAGGAGCTAAATGTGCACCAAACTACATCTGAAACTGAAGGCCTTTTAAAAATTGAAAAAAAGTTTTTTTACATTTTTCAAATGAATTTGAAATTGCAGACTGTTAGGAAATGCAGCAGTATAAAATTGTGAATTGCCGATTACAGACCATTTCTAGGTATCAGTTTTACTTACCACAGTTGTGTACGTTCAGTACAGAAATTTAACTAAAATTTCAGCATATTTCTGTACAGCTGAGTTTGCGACCTTGTGTGTATTAATATTTAGAAATTATTTTTGTTCCCGATACAAAAACGCATTTTTATTAGATAAATGAGTATATCGTAATATAAAAGTAATATTTCACCATGATTATGGAGCAGTATCTCCGAAACATGTCGATGTGTTAATTTTAATTATTAATTGGATAAATATTGTTTCTAGTCAGCTGTGTTATTACTTTTATATTACGTTATTAAATTGGAAACATGAATTTTAATAATTGTTTTATAAATGAGTGTATCGTTTCCTTTATAATTCATTAACAAAAAAAAAGCTACCAAGTACATTAAAACTGCGGAGACTAATTTCATGATTATTTTTTACAATGAAATAAATTAAAAAATGTATTCGCCTCATTTTAACAGACTATTTAGCCAGAAAATAAATCAAAATTTCAACTCTTAATTAAACTTTTAAGCAAAATTTAATGTATCCACTCAATTTTTTTAATAACTTTTTGTAATTTTTATTTCATTCAGTTTAAAATCCGGTTTAAAAGAAGATAATTCGCAGTAGTGCTCCTCTATTATTATTTTTATCTGAATTTATTTTTCGAAATTTTCAGGAGATGATTAAAATTAACAGCTGATTATTTTCTGAGGTAAATTTTAAACGATAATACGTAAACTGTATAATTGATCAGACAGTGTTGTTTCCTTTTTCCAGCTAGTTACGTGGCTCAAAAAGTCGGAGTAAATCCTTACATGTTATCTCGCATAACGGGTTGTATATTTGTTGTGAACGGAAATAAAAAGGGCCAGCCGAATAATGTTAATGTTGGTCTGAATTTAAAGTTTTCAAAACAGAATGAGGAGGTAAGTTTCGGGATATTGCGTTTTATTATTGTTTTTCTAATTTTAATCATTTAGAAAATAAAGTGAATTTCAAAATTAAATTTATCAGAGTGACGTGACAAACGACACTATATGTGAATTTCTGAAATCAGTAAAAATAGAATTTTATATTTAAAAGCTAATAAATCGTTTTCAAAAAAAGGAAAAAAAAATACGGACGGAGCGGAAAAACAAAATACTTCTGAGTTAGACAAATATGTATATATGTGTATATATATATATATATATATATATATATATATATATATATATATATAGGGTTTAATTATATATAAATATATTAATGACTAGGTTACTCTTCCGCGCGGGGGCTGACCTGAAGACTATAGTTACGAATACGTTGGTGTTCTTTTGTAACGTTGTTCCCTGCGATGTTATATCACCGTCGTAGTAGTGTATTTGTAAAAAATTATCGACCACTACTTGTTTCAAAAAAGGTAAAAATGGCACGTAGTCAATGGGAACAACTCTTCTACATATGATTTGGATATAAGTCGGCTTGGACCGTGATCATCTGTGTTAACTATTGTGAAAACGGAGGGATTTTGGTATTTACTGATTTAATATATCTTCAAAAAGTTTTCAGAAACAAGAAGCCAAGGTTGCAGAATGTAATGAGAAATTTTTCGTAGGAACAGGAATGATAATAAAGTAGTTCCAAGAAAAGGAAGCTATCCTTTGGACAGAAAGAAATTTAAAAAATCAAGGAAAGACGTAAGAGGTTGTTCAGACAACTTTTTAAGGACGAGATAGAGAATACTGCCAAAATTTGGCATAGAAATGGAAGATTTTGGAAGGACAGATTTTAATTCGTTGATATTGAAACCGGGTGTTAGGGCGTATGAGAAACTACAGAAATAAGGGAAAGAGTATAGTTCATCAAAACTAGGAACGTAAGCGGGAACAGTAGATTGTACAAAAGATGATAGACCATCGAAGGGAATAGTGAAATTAGAAGGACATTCAGAAGATGGAAATCTTACAGCTTTAGCTATTTATCTAATGCGGGTAAGAGGAATGGTTCCGGAGAAGGAGGAACAGAAGTTCTTCCGAGAGAACTTTTTGGAGACTTTAAGTATATTCCTGCATTTCATGTTAATTTGTGAGCAAGAGAATTCTCGGTACTAGGACTAAAGCGAACATTTCTAAAAGCAGCACGGTTATGGGTGAAAGCTGCGTTTTCCTCATTTCACGAAAGAGGTAATGCCGCAACATCATACTTGGAGGACAAAAAGTGGCAAGAAGGAGATGGTGGAGAAAGAGCATACGTAATAGAATGAAGGAAAGAATTATAAAACGAATAAGTGATCAGAGAAAATATGATAATTAGAAGGCGAAGAATTAACACTACAATAGTACCATTTGCGGGCTTGTCTGCAGAGCAAGAATAGGACTGGTCTCGCACATGAGAACACACTCCTAGTATGAAATGCATAAGGCTCACTCGGATACGTGTGTCTGTCTAATAATAATAATAGAACAGGTCCCAGTTTGTTTTTAAAAAATTCCATGGAGGAAAATGGAGAGGCCAAAAGAGAGTAGGAGGAGAAGGAAAGTTAAGAAAAGTTAATAAGACAAGGGCATGATTACTGCCCTATAAGAGTTGTCCAGTTATAGTTAAGGACAGCAGTGAGGGAAGAAAAAATTAAGTTAAGGGAGTTGAAGATTGATGGACTCTTAATATAGGTGGGAGACCAAGGAGAACTAAAGGTGGTCTACGTGATTGATACAAGACGAGTTAAAAAAAGGAGAAGTGAAAAATTAAAAAGAAAAGAACAGTGCGGAAATCAGTAAAAGATGAAAAGGGAATAACGTAGGGAAGCAAAATAATGGAGAAGTTCGTTTCGGTCATACCTTTCTCCCTTCGTCACTTTTTCGTTTTTCCCTCATCTCTTCTCCGCGGTGTCCTCTTCACCCATAAGATTTCTTTTTTCTGTGTGATGCCAATCGTGTCTTCCTCGAATGTTCTTCACTTTCTTCAGAACGTTCTCTCTTCTATTCTCAGCTTTTGGATCTTGGTCTTCCTATGACTCTTATGTTCTCTCATTTCCTTCTTTGTCAGTTGTTCCTATTCTAGCTTCTTTCATTCATTCAATCTCACACTAGATTAAAATCTAATATGTTATGCTCCTTTTTACTTAGATTCCTTGGTTAGGATGTTACTCTTCGTTAGCGTACCCATTAAAAAAAAAAACAAAAAAAAACGGATTAGTAGTTGGAAAGAAGTAAGTCGGGTCTAGCGTGTTAAAAAAGGAGGTAGGAAGAAATAGTTAAAGTAGTATTCAGTGATAGACAAATAAAAATTATCCAGAAATCAGCACATCTGCTGTAGCCGTAAAAAAAAATAGTAATAAAAGAAAGCAAAGATGGGTGTGCATTAAAAATTATTTAATGAGCGAGAAATAAAATATTTTTTTTTTTTTTTTTGAAAAAAGCAACTTACAGATAAAAAATGTTAAATATTAGGATGTATTGTGATTATTAAAATCTTGTTTAGCTATTTGATTTTTAATACACGTAATATTAAATTATTGTACAGATTCCGGGTTATTCGAAACGCGATGCTTCCAAACAGTGGCTTTATTCCGAAAAAGTAGTCGGTTTGGTTAATGAATATCTATCGCTATTTCCAGAAATAGTCGATGCAGTTGGACAGAATGGAAATGATATTTACAGTGTAGACGAACTATTTTCTGGCTCCGAGCAGTTAGTAATAAATATTTTTACCCTGCATTCGGCGCGTGACATTTATTAACATATTTAGGCCCGTCGTCTACATTTGTAGACCAAGATTTATTACTTCAAGAAAATCTGTTGCATTCTTTTTTTAAAGTACTTTATGCAGTAATAATAGAATTTAAGAAAATTTAATTACGTATCTAGCAGTTATTAGGGACAATAAAAATTTGTTCTTAATTTTTTGATAATTATTTTACATAAAAAGGCAAAACTAAAAAACAACAGAAGTAAACAAAAATTAAATTTTTGAATACTAAATTTATATAAACAGATAATACAAATATCATTTGTGTTTAACAAGATAGGGTCTTCTGGACCATTGCGCAAGCTTTTGTTATTTCAGTTATTCAAATACAATACGCAGATGTCAGACATCTGTTCTGTACACGCAAATTGGTGGCATTTGCAGCAATCTCGTCTGAAAAATTTATTCAGACTTCTTGGGCATATATGGCAATGTTCTACATAATTTTCTCGCTTAGGTTTTCCCATAGATTGCTGAAATTTTGGAAGATCTAAGAGAATACTTGCACATCTTCCAAGTTCTACAGGTAATTCTTGCACTGTGGATCTAAATTCTATTTGTGGTCGTATTAATTCCCATGCGAAAGCTTCAATAAATTTTCCCCTTTTAGTTGTTTTCTCAGAGTTATTTATTTTGTAAACGCAAAATGCGTTTATTGCAGAGATGTTCAATAAATCGTAGAAAATTACCATCGACTATCGTACAGAATTTCTTGCAACAATATAGCTTTGGAACATTTGATCTACTAAATCTACGCCTTTTTTTTGTTCTATTATAGAAGGTTATCATTCCTGGTTTTGGCCATTTCTTTCGTTTCCGGATCAATAGCATCGTCATGGTGCATACTTGATGCAGTTAATACAGCTTTATTTTTCTTTGGACTGTAAGACGCCAGAGTGCATTCGTGTTGAAATCAAAAAAGAAAACGTTCTCTTTCCTTGTTTTCTTTGGTAAAAATTCAGCAGATATCTCCCGCTTGTTCTTCTTCAAGGTACCTATTAGTGTCCATTTTTTTTTTTCTTTTTCAAAGTTTCCATCAGTAGAAAACTTGTAAACCAGTTATCGGTTGTGATATTCCGGTTAGTGCCTTCAACTGGCTTTACTGGTCAGAGAACAATATCTTGCGTAGTATTCTTGAAATAATATGGCCCTTCGGGTTAGTTTTCTACGTATGATTCAAGATTTTGCATCAACGAACGCGAACATTTTTAGTCCGCACTTAGCTGGTTTACCGGGTAGATACTGTCTGAATGAACAGCGTCCTCTAAATGCTAAACGCAGTTCATCGATTGAAAAACAATAAAGTTATTTTGAAAATTTGTCAGAAATAGCTCAAAAATTCCTCTTATTGCTGCAAATTTATCAATTTCCATCCTTACAATACGGTCTGTTATATCATTAAATTTTAGACACTAGTAAAAAGCGAAACCTCTTTTCACTCATTGAAAGGTAACAAACCTCAGTACCGTTGCCTTTTGAGTTATCCCAAAGCTGAGCAGCATTTTTTTTTCTTTTTGAGCTTCGTAGAGTTTCTATCAAAAACCCAATTAAAGCACTTATTTCTCTTTCATCTGTAAATCTAGCATCTCTAATTTTATCAAATAAGTGCTGAATACTTTGCTTGTATATATTAGTTGATTTTGTTATTATCCTTATAATAGAATCTGTTACGAATAACCGAATATATTCGATTCCTGATTTTGTCTGACGAGCATTTCCTTTAGGTCCAGGTAAATGTGTAATAATATTGCTGCTTGGCTTAATTTTGTTCCACTTCGTCATCCCTTCCGATGTAGTTCTTACTGCATATGCTCTCAACATGTATATTATATATATCTGGTGCTAATGTTTCTGTCTCCGATGTTTCTTCTTCTGTGTCTGAATTGTGGTCTCTTTTATTTACTACATCTTCTTCAATTTCCAGTGGAGGACCCTCTTCTAATTCGTCCCTACTTTTTTCCATGTCATCTTCAGAGTAAAATTCTTCAAGCCTTCTCATCAAATCTTTCGGATCCCTTCACTCTTCAATACGGCGTCTTTTTGGCTGCAACATGATTTCTCTTAAAATCAAAAATTTGACCCTCACATCAAAAACTTCAATTATTTCACATTATGTAAAAAGCGAACAAGCAGAAATACAATCTTAATCAAAAAAAGGTAACGTAATCAGGTGCGTGCTCTACAAATGTAGACCAATTAAATTCTTATCGAAATAAACTACACGTTCTCACCCGTTGAGAAACGAAACGATACCGGATGCGTAAAACAATATATTTCAAACAGCTACTGAGAAGACAGCGCGTGAAGGCGCCGTCTATTAGACATTATATTACATAAAATATACCTGGTCTATGATGGTAGTCCACGCACCTAATGAAGGGGGTTAACCTGAGAAAATAAAGAAATTAGAAATTAAAAAATTGTTTCGATTTTTTTTTTTTTTTGTAATAAATTTTATATTACGATGTATAATCTTATAAAGTGAATTATCGGGAAAATATATAAATACGAAAATGTGTCTAATATTTTAATCGCGAACTTCGATGAATTTTTACCATTTAATTTTTGTTAAGGGAGGAAAGATTTGAAGAACTGATTGATTGGCTGGGTAATTTGTCGGTTGCTAATGTTGAACGGAGAAAGTGTGGATCCGAATTATTGGAGCCCGAAGCGATTTTATATTTGGAGAAAGCAATTGATAAGTATATCAGTCAAATCGAAAAGGGTCCAGTAAATCGCATAAATATGGAAGCAAAATATTTATATGTGGTAAAGCTTTTTATTCATTTATCGTATTTTGAACTAGAAAGAAGTGCGGTTGAAAGCAAAGTGGGCAAAAATATTTACTCCCAAACATTTAAATTATACATTATTCTTATTGATTACAAAAAAAAATTACACATAAAAACAATAAAATAATATTTAATAATTACATGTTTCGCGACGTTTTCGAAGCTAATGGCTTCATGATCGTGGAATGTTTTCGTTGCTATCAAGATCCGAACAGTTATTAAACGAGGCGGCGAGGACTGGTTGTAACTTAGCGAGGTAGAACAGTGATGATAAATCCTGTTCTATTGCAAATTCTGCGAACCGCGCCTGTTCATTAGTCGCATATATATTTTGATATCTTTTGGAAGGTAGCGACTTGTGATTTTATCAAAAATTAAAAGAGCGGATAATGGTCGCCGGAGTTGATTTAAAACAGTAATAGGTTATAACGGGGTTTAAATATACTTCTTATACAATTATATTATAGTCCTGCTGATTAATCGTATAAAAATATATTTCTCATTTCGCTTCAATTTTTTTGAAACATCATAAAATATAATAATCAGTTAGTTTGGAAAAATTTCTAATTTACAGGATAGTAAGCGTAAAGTTTCAATTTTTTTAAATATTTCTTTATGAATTCAAAAACTGGCATTTAACGTGTTACTTAAGAACCAAGTTATTATAGCTGCTGATTAGTATAATGAACTCGCAAAATTTTAAATTGGTGCGATAATTTTTTTTTAGTTAAAATTCGAGTGGCAGTTGATTTAATATGCTTCGTTATAATTTCCCTTCTTTCTAGTGGGGCCAGATTGTTTTTAAATGAAAAGAATGCAGTATTTAATTTCAAAGTTATTCGCAGTTTTTTTTTTTTTTGCTTCGATTATTACTGTAATGGTAATAGTTTTAAACGATTTAATGTAATGGCTCTACTTTTTTTTCTCTTTTGTTCAGCCGACCACCAGCTTTGAAAAAATTATGCCCGATGTTATCGGTAAATTTAATTTACTGGACAGAGTTGTAAACATTCGATCCGATTACACGGTTCCGCTAGGCTTAAAGGGAACAATTATCGGTAAGTATAATTGATTTCAATTTTTTCTTTATCAATCATCTTGAAATAAAGACAATTCAGTATGCGTATTAATTAATCGTACGTCAGGTGTAGTTAATTTAACAAATTCACAGTACACCGCTCTAATATTCCTCTATTAAAATATAGGGCTACTGTCGGAATTTATTGTAAACTATTGCCAGCCGCGTTTAAACCGTTGTTGTGTACATGTTTTCTTTTGTGATAACAATATATTTTTTCTGTGCGGTTTCGTTTTTACGGTTATTTATGTATCAAGGGGAGTTTTATGAGTACAATATTCCCATATTAGTGTAGTAATCAACATTGTAAATTGCCGATAATGAACCAGAAAAGAAGTAGTAATAATAGACTTGATTACAAAACGTATTTTTAATTTTTGATATATTCTGCATTTCTAAAACACGGCTTTGGGTTCGCTAAATAGAGAAAGACGCCTATATATAAAAAAAAAATTAATTTCTTCGCCATATTAAGACTTTATTTATTTTTTTTTTTTTTTTTTTTACGAGTGACAGCGCTTTGTACCCGAACTTGCGACAGTAAACATTATGTAAACTAAGAAAATTATTCAAAACTTTTAAAATACATTTTAAGGCGAAAAAAATTAATAATTATTCGTTAATGTATAGGTGTTTTATTTTTCGCTTGTTTATTTATTTTTTCAAAAAAAGGTATTCTGAAAGATCCGCTTGATGAAGAAAAAACCGTTTATGATGTATTGTTTGATCAGCAGTTTGGTTACGGCCAGAAGTTGTTTTGCAAAAAGTATCGCGCTTATCGGATAGCCCCGCACTGTTTATTAAATATCAGCAATCGGCATAATAAAATCATTTTCGACAAGCTAAGTGAGTCCAGGGACACGAGGAAGCAGACGAAAAATTTAGATGTAAATAAAAACCGGAGAACCGTGAATGAAAGTACAAAAACTGCAGGTAATACTATAATTAGTGTGTATCATTTAATTGATCGTTTCATCGAAATTGTGGTATTTTTAAAACTTACGTAGAGTTCTATGGCTTATAAAAATCGTAATTTTTTCTCATTCTCTTTTTTCTTAGATTTCAGTGTTTTATTTTACGTTTTATTTATAGAATTTACAAACGATAATAGTATAAAATAAAAGTGGTATTTTAAAATTTTCCTTGGGTTATCCTCAGCAGTCCGAATATGTTGACTTTTCTTGTTAATAAAGCCTTTAAATCGAAAATGTACCTCATCATAGTCTTCATATAATGCACATTTACAAAAGGCAGATTTGTGCAATATCACTGAATAGTACATGCAGTGTCCACGATTAATTATTTAAATTAAAGTTTTCGTGTCAGATTTTAAAAAATTCCCGCCATTAATATTCTGAAATCATCTAAAAATCACACGTTATCTGAAGTCGTTGCGCCGGAAAGCTGGTGATTCGTACTTGCTTTCATTAAAGTGAATGTTATTTTTCCTGTTTTTTTGGATTATTGTTTTTTCTATGGAATATTTGTTCCGGGCATCAGTGCAGATGAGCGCCATGCCATTTTTGTATTACCTATGTTACGGTTTATTATTATCATTTTGTACTCACTATTAGCAACCGTGTCTGTATGCAAGAAATCGCGGATATAATCTTTTTTTTTTTTTTTTTTCTCGCAATAAAGAAAAACAAAACAAACAGTGATATAGCGAGTATATATTGTAGTTATCGATCGTGGCTAAATTAAATCTATAATAACAGGAGTATATACATATGAAGCATCGATATTCATAATTAATTCAACACCTCCTTCGCTGCGGATTTCTTAAGTAACAAAAATGTTAGAGCGACGATCTCGGATAATGAACGTTCAATCCTTCTGTTTGTCCTGTTTGTACATTTTATTCGCATACATCCGGTGTGTACTGGATGCACTCACTGCCTTTATTCCTGGAGCATTTTTTTCTCCAATTTTTTCAGGCAGCGGAAATTGAACACATTGTTAAGTATATTCGCGATAAAAATAAATTTTTAACATTTAATTAAACAATTATATATAATTTTTTTTTTTTTTTTGTCGAGGATAAAAAAAAAAAAAATTATATATAATTGTTTAATTAAGTGTTAAAAATTTATTTTTGAAGTGGAACTTACCCAACGCAGAGAATTGGTACATTATATAAGGAAAAGATTAGAGGAGATAAAGAAGGCTAACAAAGGAACTATATTGGGAGAGAGGAATGCAAAAATGGCGCGGGCATTATAAGGAGTGGGGAGACCAAGGCGCAGAAGATTAGAATACAGGGTGGCATGGAGTAATGTATGCAGATTGCAGCAACACTATTTCTCTATATATACACACACACTTTCACACACAATGTCAAGCCACAAAGTAAAAAATATATAATTTGCTTTTGTTTCAGAACAAATAAAGATTCTTCAACGGCCTAAACGTACTGTGAATAATAAAAAGGATCCAGTTGAGGTACAATGTAAATTATGTTATCTTTTTTATTATTATAATTATTTTTTGTTTTTGTCGTGAAATAAAGAGGTTCTCCGTTATATGGTTAAAGATAACTATTTTAATAGTTTTTAAATATACGTTGAAATCAGGAAAGTGTTAATTTATTTCCTTTTGTTTAAAAGTAAACTTTTTTTATTTTTGGGGGGGGGGGGGTCGAAAATTCTGCCTATCGTTAGAATAAACTTCAAAATTCCTATTTTTATTAATAAAAACAGTAGCAATGGTAGTGTAGCAATCAAAAAATATATATAAATTCTAAGTTTTTAATTTTTTTATGATATTTTTTAAATAAAATATTTTAAAACAATTTTTATACTGTACTATTATTGTAAAAATTCAGTTTAGTTAATAAATAAAGAGAGATATATATTCAACTAACGTTACAATGTATAATATAACTGTGTATATTAATAAGAAACTTCTGGATCGTTTTTTTCTTTTTTTTTTTTTTTTTTGCCAATTAATTCTGCAATGATTGTTTTAAATAAACGGTTGTTGATTTAAAGAGATATTTTATTCAACATTACAAGTATAATTTCTTTAAAATCATTAAATGTTTTTTTTCTGCTGAGTGAGATTATTATTAATTGTTGCATTCACTGCAATTATTTTCAGGCTAGTGCAGATTATTTGAAGAATGCATTGAATATCGGAAATCATGAAAAATTGGTAATTATTATTTTGCGATGATTAAACTTATTTTAAACTTTGATTAATCCGGTAATTTTATAATTAATGTTCGCTTTTAACTGATTTTGAAAATATAAGTTGGAATTACTTTTTAATCTGTCCTTCATTACTCGGTTAATTATTTTATTTATTTTAATAGAATGTACAAGAAGAAAATTTGAAAAAACTGTTAAATATTACTCCAAAAGAAGATGATGAACCATTAACGGTGAGAATAAACATGAATTCCATTTCTTGATCTAGCTAACATTTCATGAAAAAAAAAAATTAATATTTGTATTGTGGTATTTTAATCTTATTTCTACGCGTTGTTTATGTTAACAAAAAGACTTAAAATTATTAATTTAATGCTCATTTGTAACTGATATACAGAAAGTGGGATATTTTAATATTAATTTACAAACAGTATTTCAAATTAAAAATTACAAAGATTTAGCAATTGTATATTAGTGGTTTTATTATACTTTTGTTTTAAATCCGTGTATTTTCGATTTTTGAATTTCAATATTTTTGATACGATGATAATTGCATAGGAGGAAGATTTTAATTTCGATGACGGTTCGGTAAATTTAGAAAACTCGCGGGTTCTTCTGGAAGATTTTTGCCGGAAAAGAGGTGAATATTCCGTTTTAATATTTTTTAAAATCTACAATCACGTAAAAAATGGCACTATGATAATGTTGATATTTCTGCATGTAGTTAAAAAAATATTTACTTAACTAATAAATATAGATATCAGATCAGAAGCCAACCATCCAGTGTAATTGGTTAGTCGGTACTTTTCATTCAGTTAGAAACTAGTTTGGAATCCGGTTGCTGCAAGTTGAAATATAGATAAATTTCTCATACGGTGGCTTAATGTTTATAGTTAACAAAGCCCCCCTCCCTCCATATACAGAGTTTTAAGTTTTGTTATTACCTATTCGTACATACTGGTTGTACCTATAAAGGTAGTGTTAAAGTTAATCTTACATACAATGCTGCATGAATAATACAATAATTACAACAGATTTTAATTGCTTGTTATGGCGGCATAAACGCAGCCCAGATTTCTCCACTGGGTTTTTCGTTAAACTTACTTTAACGTTCTTTAGGCAGTGATTTTTTCTCATTAAAATGCATCATTTATTCCATCAGTAGCCTGTTCGTTCTCTGTATCATTTTTTGAAACAGTTGTGGAATAGTGTATTTTGTTTATTTCTCGCTGTTATCTCGAATTATAATGCATCGAGGCTTATTTTTCTTTTTCTTTACATCTATCAAATGTAATTATTTTTTTCCGATACTCTTGCATGTTATTTTCTTGTTTATCCATGTACAGATTATGTAACATTATAGAGCATAAAAAAAACTATGAACCGAACAATTTTGAAAGACATACGGCATTGTTAGTGGTTACAACAAAGAAAGTACAGATTAGTTAATAATTAATTAAAACGGGTCATACGAGACTGGCCAATATGTATATGGCAAAGTTTAAATTCTTTTCATGAGTGCGTGCATTCGTAAATTCGTCTAAGCTTTATTGTATTAAAAAAAATTGAAAAATCTTAGTCCTTGTTGAGGGCAGTATTTTTAGCACGTCTGAATTTGGTATGGGAAGTATTTGAATAAGAGTCGTAAAAGAAATTCTCCTAACACTCTAAATTACATAAATAGTGAAAAATGTGAGTATATTTGAGACGCGTTAAAGTATATATTTATTTAATTCGTAAATATTTATATAAAACAGTGTACAGTATAAAAATACTTTCTAGTTTAATTTTTAATTATGAGTATTTAACGAGTATATAATAATTTTTTTCTTTTTTTTTTTAAGGTCATTTATTTAGAAACTTATGTATTTGTAAAGAACAAAAATTAGATTTTCTGGTTCTTATAATAATAACAGTGGTGGTGGTGTATACAACATTTGCGTCGCTTAAATTTTATAATCAGCGATTCTTGATATTGACTATTTCACCTTTAGAGAAAAGAGTAATAATAATAATAATAATAACAACAGCAATAATAATAATAATAATAAAAATAGTGTCATCACAGTTAAGCGGTAATCTGATATTTTCGCTGCTGCTCATGATTAAAACATAGTGATGAAAATTTGATGTCATAGTTGTTCTAATCGTAATCTGTAACAATTTTAACCAAGTAAAAGTATTAGTACTTTAGAACTGCATCTATCTAAAACAGAAATTATACTCCAAACAGAAAGTGTAACCGTATAACGAAAATTATAAATGGAGCAGTTGTCAGTTTCGAATAGTTTACCATGTCTTTTTTTTTTTTTGTTTGTACGAGGTATAAACTGGTTATTGTTGTTTAATATACCATCGCTAATAAGAATTCGTTTAATTAATATATGATATCCAAAAGTTTTCCTTTATGTTACCAAAATAGCTACCGTAATTTTTAGTCAGATGAAATCTGTTTTTTTAGGAGCGCGTCAATTATGGACATTAATTCACCGCAAATGAAATTTTTGGAAGTTATTTTACTCGAACGAAACACCATTGCCTAATCAACTGCATCACGGTAGCTGGTCGACTAAATTGGTGTTAATTTTTTGTAAAGCGTTTTTTTTTGTTTTTTTTTTTTAGTTTTACGGTTTTACTAGCTTTTTTCATAAAATTTGTTTATTAATTTTAGAGAAATAAAGATAGTCCATTTTCTTCCATTATCTATATGTACCAGCCAGTCCGACAGGAACATAACCATGTCATGCAATCCTTATTTCCTTTTTACACTGTTATCTTTACTGATGGCTCCAAAACAACGGACGGTACTAGAGCTGCTTTTTGGTCCCATCACTCAACTATTTTGAAACTTATAAACTGCCTTCTTTCTGTTCCATATTTACCGTGGAGTCCTCTGCAATCGTTCGTGCTATCCGATACATTTCTTCCAACAACGGCTCCAATAAATTTGTGATAGTCTCAGATTCTAAAGGTGTTCTAATGTTCATCGCCTCTCCTCTTCCTCGTCATTCCTCAGATTTTATAATTCTCCTGATTCGTTCCCTTGTCACTAGATTGTATGGCGCTCGTTCCATTCAAATTGATTTCTTATAGTCCCCCAGTCATGTTGTCATTGAGGGCAATGAATTGGTTGATTCATTAGCTCGATCTGCCGTTCAGACTGGTCAATTTCTATCCAAATTTTCTTCTTGCAATCTTAACGTTCTTTCCAAGAATTGCCATCGTAGGCGATGGCATAATATTTATCCTCTTTTATTCTCGAATCCTGAATCCTTTTATCTTAGTAACCAAACCCATCGTCCTCCGTACCCTTGGTACTATGACTTCCCTCATCTCTCGCTTTCTTATCTCTTTCATTTGCAGGCTTCGCCTAGAGCATAGTCGTCTTCCGGCATCCTCTTTTCGCTTTTCTATGTCCTCTTCTCCTTTTTGTTCCTTCCATCCGAATGATTCTGATCTACTCTGCGACACAAATCATACCTTCTTTGAATGCGCGTCTGTATCTATAAAACGCTCTCACTTCTACAATCAACTCCTGAAACTCATTTTGCCTACTCCATACGGTGCTTCTTTTATTCTTTCATTTCCATCCCCGGCAATCATTCATATTATAGCGTCCTTCATTGCTTCCATCTCCAGTAATATTCAATTCTAATTCGTTTCTCCCTCTTTCTCACTGACACAACCTAATGCTGGGTGATGTCCTCGACTGACGATCCCCCCCCAAAAAAAAGTACCTTTCAGTTTCTTCTACAGTTTTTTTAACTCGTTTTGTTACTTGTGTGTTATTTTGTTTTTATGTGTGACGAGAGTTTTTTTCAAAATCTTTGCTAAATGAAGTATTTTTTATTTATTTATTTTTTGCTAACTGAGTGGATCAGTTAGTGGCATGTGAAAGTGTCATCCTTTATGAAAAATATAAAATAATAATTGATCCGTGGTTTCCTCCTTTTTACCTTATGCTTATTAGGGAACGTGCCGCTTTAAATCATTTGCCGGTTTGCCTACGACTGTCTCACATAATCACATATATAAAAAAAACGTCCTCTCCGCTCATATGCTTTTTTTGCTTTGGTTCCCTCCGTGGATTGTTACAGTACTGTGCGGTTTTTTATCCGCTCTGCCATCAGCTGTCAACTATTCTCTCAAATGACCCAAATCGAATACGAATTTTACTTTTAAGGCGAACAACTTATTAGGTAAAGTTTGAAATAATACTCTCACCCTGGTCTATGTGCTGTAATGGCCATAGCGGTTAAAAATGATGTGTGGATGTTATCAGGAATTTAAATGAAAAAAAAAGGATATGTAAGAATATCCAGTTAGCATATAAAAATAATAATAACAATAAACTTACAGGATAAACAGTGTATTGTATGTAATCGCCACGACTGTCAAATTTGTTTGATGCAGTAATAAATCATTAGAACAAAATTAAATTTTCTACGTGAAAGGAAGAAATAATGATTTGGAACTTTCCATTAGTGTTGCTTTATCAGATAAAACATAAAAGAAAAAAAAAACTATAATTATTTTAATCGCTACTCTGTGGGTAACAATTTTAATGTGATTGCAAAATATTTTTTAGGAGTTGATTTTTTTTTTTTATATATTCATGTACGAGTTGGTTAAAAATTACGTATTTTCATATTTTTTTTTTTGTGACTTCACGGTAAATTTGCAATTACATTGATTAATATTTTCATCATAGCTTAATAATCGTTGTAATTTTTGTTTTATGTTTAATTTCGTTCAGGCTTGGACGGTGTGCGCTACGACTACCAGTTTATGAGTGGAGAATATGTGTCGAGAATATACTCGAAAGAACTAGGAATCATAACTTCACAGATGTTGTTTAGCAAAGAAATGGTAAGCGAATTTTAACATGCCAATGAAATTATCGATCAAAAAGAACTTGTGATGTTTTGCAGCTGTTAAAGTTATTATTTGCACTTGTGCTTTTAAATTTGAAATATTTAACCGTATCGTTCACTTGTAAATAACCTTTTTTTCTCATTTAGTGCTTCTTTTGCTACATTACTGGTGCAGGATATTACCCCTCTTTTCTACTACATATTTTAACCTTTCACTACAATCCGTGATACACTTCCATCAATCCGATTCAAATTTTCTTATTTAACCTATCCGTTTGATTTTAAAGCTGTATTTTTCTTTGTTTTTAATAATATTAAATACTTGAAAACGGAATTGCAAGTTGGTACTTTACACAGTTATAGTTTTCTGTTACTTTCTAATTATTGAAGAATTAAAATTAATCGAAAGTTATTAAAGCAGTATCGTGTATAAATATGCTCAAAAAATAAGATTATAAAATGTATATAATAAAGCATTATCGAATAATACATTTTTTCGGAGAAAATGATTGGTAATATAAACAAGAAAGAAAACGGAACGAGGAAAAGAACGAAGAATGAGATAAAGCGGAAACTGCGATAAATGAGGGAAACATAAACAAAACGAGGTTATTAACGTAAACAACAGAAATGCCGCCTTGAAAACTAACGAACTTTATCTTGAAATCTCAGAATAAACCAAAGATTTGTTGTCTTTTTTCTTTTTTTTTTTTTTTTTTTTTTTAATGTTTGTAATATATGCAAATTTTCAATTAATAAAGTTTAATTCGTTTTCCCGATGAATCAGCGAATTAATTATTCGAACGATCTGTTTTCAAGTACGATTATTTTTATCTGGAGGTCGCTCTTATTTAAAAAACAAAAAAAAAAAAAAAGTCCTGCCAGTGAATTAATTTATGAAAACGAAAAAGACAAAATCCAAATTGTGTATTTTTCCTGTTTTTTGAATTTACTTTTTAAATCGTTTCTTGAGAACGGACATTTTCAAAGGAAATGTTTAGAACCATCACTGTATCCTCTCTCTCGTTTGAACTACATATATTTTTGGCCTTATTTACAAACGTTGTTCTAAACGAAACTGATTTTTTCTTTAGGCTTCAGCTGATGCCGCGCTGAAAGGTTTAAAGTTATTAACCGAGAAGTACCCGTCGGTACGCCTGACAAAAAAGACAACCACTGATGCCCCGACGAAATCATCCGACTCGAAACGGTCGAAACAGCGATCTCCGTGTTTAAGCGACGCAAAATTCAGCCAGCAGAAATCGCACTATAATTCTCCGAAACCGGAGTCGAGCAAGTCAAAGCAGCAACATCATCCGAATTTGATCGATTTAGACTTCGGTCAGAGTCGTGATACTGCGAAAGTGAACTCGAAACAGCCGAAGCAACACCAGCAGAATTTGATTGACTTAGATTACCAACACGAAACAGCTACGTACATTGCTCCGTTCCCAGCAACACCGAAGCAGCGTCAGCCAACGGATTTGATTAGTGCACGAATGTTGCTTCCTCAGCAGGCGTCAGCGACACACTATTCCGATGTACAGTTAAATCAAGCTAATCCCTACAGTTATTCTGATATTCAGAACATGCAGTCGTTTAATAGTCCAAGTTACAATGCGCAGAGTCAGTAAGTACATGGAAATTGATCTTCTATATACATCGAGTTAAGTCTATTGGACGTTTTTTTTTTTTTTTCTTACAGTATTGTAAAGTTTGAATTATTATGCTGCCGCGAAGTTGTTCTTCAGTAGCCGAATGAGGCTGAATTATTATTTTTAATAACTTTTCCTAATGTAAGATTTGTTTGTTTTTACCGACTTGAAAAAATAGAAACAGGTAATACGTTCGTCGCATATGTTTCTTTTCTTTTTACATGTTTGTTCGCGCATCGTACCCATGTGGGGCGATTTCAGTAATACTCTTTGTTCATTCGAAAGTGTACTATTTAGTGTTGGTACTGCATGTGAGTATACCGTTGGATATCGGTGAACCTAGCAGTGCCATTCAAATAAGCGTTAAAAGAGGGGAGGAGGGTCCCTCTAAATATTTTTTTTGTTTTTTATTAATACAACAGTCGCTAATGACATTTAAAATGTTATTGATATTAATCATAGAAAGGTAATTTGAAAAAATTAAAGTAGTATATCGATTAACGTTGAAAAATATAGGAATAAAGAAAAATTTTAAACTGCCAAAAAACTTGTAATTTTTAAAAAAGTTGATTTTTAGCGAGACAAAAAATTAAGTTTTATGCTAAAAGTTGTAAAATAATTTTTTTTTTTAAAAAAAAAAGCAAATCCAAGATTTACTATAAAAATATAACAAAAATGCACTAAAAATTAAAAAATAATTATTCCCAATAAGAAGATAATATGTATTAGGGTACTTATGGTGATTTTATAATCCTTGTTCAATATTAACTTCTTGGAGCCAGCACCAAATTCAAATTTCGATAATAATCAAAAACCGCATTAAATATTTATTAAATTTCTAATTCGGATTATAGAAAACGAGTGACCATTATATTGAATTATTTCTAGATTTGTAATTTGAACATGTTTAACGTGCGGCAGCAATATTCAAACCAGATTCTACTCGAACGAAACACCGCTAACTGAAATATGCCGCGGTAGCCGGTTAATAATTTATTACATAGAAATCGATTAAAAAATTAGAATAATTTCCAGAGAATCTGACTGTTTTAAAAAAGCCTCTTGCAACCGCCCAAGATAATAAATTTGAGTTTACTGCAGTTGGCTACAGGCACGGTTTGCCGTAAGACGTTTCACTGCTGGCAACATTACACCAAAAGACACGGTTTGCCATCGGCGTTATAATAAACGGGTGTCTGTTTTTTGTTTTAAGCCGAGCGAAAAGTTTCAATTTCGTTAATAATCTCTGTTCATTCGATTGCTGTTGAATGAACTTGTGGAATTAAAACAAATTATAAAATCATTATTAGAAATCAAATTAGAATGGAAATATATATTAAAGGAGAAGAAATTGTTCTAGAAAAAAAGTAAAACGCGTTTAATTAGCTTTACTTCCTTTTAGAAAAACTTTTTCTGCTTTAAAATATTTTTACTTTCTAATTTGACTTTTAATAACGATTTTATTACGTGCCTACTCTAATTAGGGTATTAATATTGTATAATATTTATCATAATATCACCTTAACAATATATTATCTTTTTATGGGGGGTAATTACTTTTTAATTTTGAATGCATTTTTATTCAATTGTAATAGTAAATCTTGAAGTTTTTTTTTTTTTAACCTGTTATTTTAATTATCAAAATGATTAAATGTCGAAGATTAATCATCCTTTTTAATATTAAGCACGCAGTTGTTTAAAAGTTCAACTGGATATAAATTTTAGAAGTAAAGTAGCATTTTTAATAGTATATAGAAAAATATTATACTATAAAATTTTCCCTTTCTTTCACCCTGCCATGGTCTGAATCTGTTGTCTATTAATTATAAAAACGGCTTTATTGCAAAGAGACAAGAATTAGTAGATTTCAGTCAATTTTTACTTTATAGTTTTATTGTGCGTCATTAAAAGAATGTTTTTCTGAACAAAGAATTTTTGTAATGTACAAAATAATCGGGTAAGAAACCTTGCCGTAAGAGATAAATTGTTCTAATAAACTAAAATGAATTTTTTCTCTTGGGCTAGATCTTGGTTACCACAAGGGGCAGCGTTCAAAAAACTATATTATTCGTCTAAATAATTTGACCACCAATATCAATCGCTCGACCTATTTTTAATAAGAATATTAATTTCACACTACACTGTATTCGGTAGTATTTACAGACAAAAAATAATGACGAGCAAAAACTTTATTATATTCGTCAATTTTGGTTTGGTAATTTTTAACTTTTTGAATTTGTAACAACTTTTCTAACGTATAACTTTTTTTTATCTTATCTTCATACTAATTTGTTTAGATATATAATCAATCTATGAAACATTTTTAAGGTTTTAAACTATGGAAGGGTTCGACTGCAGAATCTCTTAATAAATATTCGTGAATAGTAATAATAATTATTGACAAAAAAAAAATTAATAATATAAATAATATACTGAAACATAATTATTCCTAAATAACTTTTAAAAATGATGTATTCGACTGAATGATCGTATTTAGTTAATTTTGTTCATTGTTAATTAAAATGTGATAAATAAAATGTTATTATCTGCATTATTATTAATGCAGAGTAGTCAGAAGTTTTGAAAATCCGGTACTTTATTGTAATCGAAGGTTTTCGTGGGATAATTTGGGGAAAAAAAGTGTAATATTTAATATTAAAGATTTCCCTCAAAAAAAAAAAAAAAAAAAAAAAAAAAAACTGATTTTCGCTCTAAACATTTTAAAAGGTTACAAAGTTGTTTTTTTTTATTAGGAAAAAAGTAAATAAAATAAAAACCTGGTAATAAAACGAATTATTAAATAAAAATAAAGAGAATAGAGATCAATATAGACTGAAAACTTTCAGATATAAAAATTATAACGGATTGCCTCGCCGGTTTTTTATGGGTTAGATAAACAAACAATTCCACTGAAACTTGATGGTTTGACAAAAATATCGTTGTCACTTTTGTTCACTAGTGGTTAACATTTAATATCCAAGTTGGGTATTTTACGCGTTATTTATGATAGAAAATGCAATAAATTATACCCCTCCTCTACACCATGTTCTTGGGTATTTACAGGATGCATATAGAAAATTGCGTTTGAGGAAACATTTATTATAACAAACGGGGCGCTGTTTTATTTTTATGCATTATTAAAATTAGGATAGGATTACATAATTTGACATCACTATGTAAAATGACATTTCTTTAATTATAATTTGTTCTTGGTCAGATATCCAGCTGGATATGTGTTTAATACGCCGGCCAATGTTCCGCGCTACACTAATTATAATTGGAACTCTAACATTAAACCAAATGAACATTTTACATCTTCAAACAGTAATGTGGTAGATCTGTTCAACCAATCGACTCAATTGGCCTACAGTCATGATCCGGCTAAAGTGCCACAATATTCGTGTGTGCCCAATTATCAAAGCGATAATTTTTATCTGAATGTATCGGTTCCTTCACAATATCACCAGCAACTGAACATGGTACCGAAGCAGACTGTTAATCAACAGGTGCTTTATAATACCGATTTGGAACAAAATTATGTTGCAACTCACGCGGAAACCCCATTCACGTCCTATAATTCCTTCCGCCATCAACAGCAACAGCAGGCACTACAACAACAACAGTTGACACCTCCGCAACAACAACAGTTGACACCTCCGCAACAACAACAGTTGACACCTCCGCAACAACAACAGCTGGCACCTCAACAACCACCCCAACAACAACAACGGCTGGTATCGCAGCAACAACAGCAACAACGGCTAACACTACAGCAGCAGAAACAACAACGGCTGATACCGCAGCAAAAACAACAACAACGGTTACCGATACAGCAGCAACAACGATTGGCACCACAGCAACAACCAAAACGATTGACACAACAACAACAAATGCAACATGGTATGTAAATCTTTTATATGGTATGTTTAATGTTTAAGTATAGAAAACCGGATATGTTTCATGAATAAAGCTGCAAAAATGTTTCAATAAAACTGTTGCCGAAGGTGTTATTAAAAAAAAAAACTATACACATTTTTTTCATATTATAGTTATTCGTTGTTGCTTATATTCTATCTCCTCTGCTCATCTGTTTTTTGGGGTTTTGCCCGCCCTTTCAGGTAAGATCGATAAGAAGTAAATCTTTTAGGTGGAAATTTTTTGAGAGTGTATCATTTAGATATTAGGTAGCTAGAATTTCTATTCAGACCTCTTAACTTACGGTGTTTTTCAGATATTGCACGTTAAACATTTTCATTTGTAATAGTAAGAAAAAGGTTTTTGCTATCTATTTTTACGTCCCCACAGAACATCCATTCCTGCTATCAGTAATTATGCGTAAAAAATACCATTCCTCACTGAACTGTTTAGTTTTTCCGCGTATTTAGTACACATACATACATGCTTATTTATATATATTATATTTGGCTATAGACAAGCCCGTTTCTGGAAAGCCGATTCGCGCTGTGAGGCCCATCCAAATGTTGTGAGTTACCGCTTTTAACCGATTTTTCATAATGTACAGATTACCACGTGTCTTTTGGAAAATTTTTGTGTGGGTCTCACAATGACTATGTATTTCCATGTATATACAGATTTAGTTCGGCAGCTTTTAAGCAGAGAGCGCTTTACAGATTGTATAAATGCTTTGCGATTTAGGATGTCACACAGTTCTTGTGAAGCCCATCACTATGTCAACATTGTATTTGTATATATAAACAGACTCGAGTTATTATAACGTTTTCGCGAGGCGCAGCAAGTACAACATTTTTACGTTATTTTAAAAATATAAAGAATGTTGCGAGACCCACCGAGTGATCATTTAAACATGTGACATTGGCGTTTGATACCATTCGGTATACTTAATTAATATCACATAAATTACATTGTAAAGTTTTAAATTATGTCACTATTTTAAAGAATTATAACGGTTTAAAAGACTGTTGGTTTTGATTTAAGTAATTATGATTAAAATACTTATAATTAAGATGAATAATTAATCAAAGCTGAAGCTTCATTTGCAAATTAATGAACAATAATATCTTATTCCTCTGTTATATTTAATAATAAGATATATTCCTGTTAATGTAATGGAAGTTAAAGAAATAATACTAAACATTGAATATGTGTATATTCATACTCTCATACACAAATCAAATGTAGACTTAATTAAATTTTATATTAACACTTTTTTTATTCCAGAATTTATCCATCTAGCCAGTATTGTCAATTACTTGGATTTACTTACATACATTTAAACTTTATATTTATTTTCTATACTCTTTATTTGGTTCTTTTGTTTTTCATTATTGAGCGTGTTAGAAAGGACATTAACCCCACAAAGAATAAAAATTAGGATTAGAATAAGTAAAACTTAAAATGGTTTTCATTTTCCTCTAAATCATTAGTTACTTCAGTTTCATCAAACTTTTTTTTCTATATTATTCCGCTTTTACCGAGAGGACTTCGGCCACTTTAGACCTTTGCTTTAGTGCATATCATGAAATTTTTATTTCTGCTGGAGTCTGTGTATTTCACTGCGGATCTAATAGCGGATAGTTCTGTTGACAATATAGAGAGAAACACTCTTTTATGTACATGTTGGATGGTTCCTCCAACTTATTTACTCCGGCTATTACTCACATAAACATACTTTTATTTACTTTTTTTCCCAAGCGACGAGGGGAGGGTTTAAATAATTTTTTAATTTTATGAAGGAACTTCTGTGTTTTGTTTTCTATTTTGAATTTCACCTTTAAAGATTATCTAGCCGTGAATTATAAATTTTTAGGGTGATTTTTAAGGTCGTTTTAAATCCATATTTTATATTCGCGTTTTTTTTTTTGCGCTTTTTGTTCTCCGGAGTAATCCGTTATCTTAAAATTGTAGACTATCTTAAAGATAGTTTTAATTGTGATTTACGTTCCAATTTTGAAGTTTTTATATCCAGTTATTCCTGAGGTACTGAATTTCATTTGATATTTTTGACGTTTCCGAGAATTCCGTATATTATATGTATATGAAATTTTAAAAAACGAAAATAGGATAAAAATATGTGACAGAAATGAGTAATCTAATCAAATTAAGTAAAATATATGTTTTGTGAATGTGTATACGAAATATGTGGAAAAATTAAGTTACTGATAAGAAACGGATTTTTTTGCGCAGGAATGGATATTTTTTTAAACGTTATTTCTTACTAACAAAAATGTGATAATGTTCCGCTCTCAATATCTGAAAAACACCGCAGGTAACCCGTAAAAGTTCCTAATAAAAATCCTCGTTGGCTACTGTCTAAACAACTCACGCTAAAAAAAATCACTTCCGAAAAGATTTACTCCCTATCGATCTCACCCGAAAGAGGGTGATTGTGTTCTAGTATGGTACGAACTACTTCTTTTTAATATATATTTTACGGGTTGCAGATAATTTTCTGTTTATTATTCGAACTGGTTGATAATATATGCGGTCTTCCTGCTTCTTTATTTGTCTCCCGGATTAAGTGCCCATAACGCTCAATAGAAAATAGAAGAGAAGATTTGCCATCCAACACTATGACTGCGCCTGTATTAACAGTGCCCACAATGTTTAACGTGAGGTGGAATTTTTTTTTTTTTTAAATTCTTAAAACTTAGTTTCACATTTTTACAAATTTGGGCTCTTGAATTTTAAAATTTTTGGGGTTTCGTATTTTTCCTATTTTCTAGCGATTGAAATACATCATGTAAAAAAAAAAAAAAGAGTGATTCTCTAGCAATTTTAGAAAGAGCTGTGGACTTTTTTTTTTTAGTTTCCAGTCTTACTGCTTTAAACGTGAATTTTCATAAATTTTAGTCCCTAAATATCAAAATTTTGCGAATTTTATATTTTTCCTATATTCTGGAGAACTTCGTATGTAGGTTAAAAAGAAAACTAATACCGTAACTCATATGAAACAGGCTGTGATTTTTTTTTTTAAATTTTTTCCATAAAACTTGATTTTCACTTTTTTACAAAATTGGACTCTTTAATTTTAAAATTTTAAAGGTTGTATAATTTTCTTACGATCTTGCGAAGAATTACGTCAATTAAAAAAAAAAAACCTCTTGCAGCTTTATAAGATAGGTATATGCAGTTACTCCCAAAAAGATCCGCACAAGTAAGAAATTTCGTTTTTTGCAACTGTAGAAGCGATAAACAATAAAATAAAGAATGAAAAAGGACGCCTATTAATAGTACAACATCACAGCCATGCAGATCACATCATAAGAAAAAAAGATTGTGAGAAAAATACCAAAAAAGAGGAATTTATGTAAAAAAATGAAAAAAACCATCGCTCAAAAAGATCCGCACTATGATGTTAGATGGGAAAACCCGTGCATTGTAGCGCAATAGGAGCGGGGGTGACTCATAGGTGTATCGCAGATAGCTTGTAATAATCAAAATGCGCTACGTTCGCGCAAAAAAACAAGTGCCAATCCATTTGTGTATGTAAATCGCGTGGTGTATGCACATTCCATTAAAGTGCTCTCTGTATGAATCCAAAATCGCCAAATAAACGTCTACGGAGAAGATCTAATTAGTAATTTGGAATCATACGAAGGGTAAGTCTGTACGAGAAATATGTACGATCTTAAATATGAAACGTCGAACCGTATGCGACATTCTAAAGCGATATAAACACGAAAATAGAATGGACTTAAAGCATAGTCCTGGTCGTTCAAAGATTCTAACGCTGCACGAGGAACGCCCGATCGTCCATAAAATAAAGAAAAATGCCAGATTGAGTGCTCCGAAGATTGCCAGTGAATGTGAGAAAAAAGTCAGATGTGAAACGGTACGACAAACTATAAAAAATGCTGGATACAAAAGACATGCTGCACGACGAAAATATTTTATCAGCGAAGTGAATCGGCGCAAACGTTTGCAGTTCGCGAAGGAATACGTTTCAAAGCCGGGTACTTATTAGGAGTACGTCATTTTCGCTGACGAAAGTAAATTTAATGTTTTTAGTTCAGATGGACATTGTATGGTCTGGCGTAGGTCAAATGAAGAAATGAATCCCTGTAATCTGAAACCTACGATAAAGCACGGTGGTGGCGGAATGATGGTTTGGGGGTGTGTATCAGCCCATGGTTTAGGCGAATTAGTATTTATCGATGGAATTCTAGATTCGTGTCGATATTTGGAGCTTTTGAAAGCCAATTTGCACAAAAGTGCCGCGACAATGGGTATCTTGCACTCGTTTAAATATTATGAGGACAATGATCCTAAACATCGAGCTCGCATTGTGCAAGAATGGCAGCCCCACCGGTGCCCAAAAGTGATCCATCCTCCTCCTCAATCACCGGATCTAAATATTATTGAAAACTTGTGGGATGAATTGGACCGTCGAGTTTATCAGACGCCGGTTATTTCTAAAGCAGAGCTGAAGAAAAGAATTGACGAGGAGTGGATAAAACTGGACAAAGAATACTTAGGTAAACTTGTAAGTAGTATGCCAAATAGGTTACAATGCGTCACTGACCAAAAAGGATACTCAACGAAATATTAAGTTAGTTTTTTAACTTAAATTTCTAGTGCGTTTCGCTTTTTTTCCTCGCGTTTTCGATTTTGTGCGATTCTTTTTGAGCGATGATTTTTTTCATTTTTTTTTATATAACTTATTTTTTTGATATTTTTCTCGTTATCTTTTTTTCTTATTATGTGATCTGTATGACTGTGATGTTATACTATTGATAAAGTTTTTTTTAAATTTTCATTGCGTTTTTTATTGTCTCTACAGTGTAAAAAAATGAAATTTCTTACTTGTGCGGATCTTTTTGGGAGTCACTGTATATATTGCTGCTTCCCGTTTAAAAATTTTTACGAAGCACATTATTGAATATAGCATTTTTACCCGGCGCTGAAATTAAATGCTACTCTGTTGCTGTAAACCGTCCTCACAACCGAACCACTGTATGTTGAAAACATGAAGTCAGTCAGTTGAGTGGTTTGGCCGTAATATGGCCTCGAACAAAAAGTACTCTAGATTTTCATTCGCGACAGCCTAGGTGCTAGAGCACTTAGCTTCCGTTACGGAAGTCTCCGGTTCGATTCCAGGCGACGGCAGAAATTACTACTAATAATAATAAATAATCGGTAATAGTCATGTGGAAGACAATATTGCAAACATGCATACCACCTATGTACGCTAGTTAGTATACAGGTAAGAATTAGTTAGAACTCTGCATTCGTACATCGATAAATCAAACATTTACTATCAGCTCCAAGTGTAGTCCTGTATGTACACCCGCTTAGTACATAGTAAAATTGTCATGAAAACTACCTACATCTGTACAACTAGATTATAAACGTAGGTTGGGGCGATGCTCGGCATCGAATAGTACGACTAGGGAGAGACGAATTCATTCAAGTATATTTTTAAGAAATTTTTAAATCTAAAATACAGTTAAATTTATATTTATTTCATTTTTATTTTTATTTTTTAATATGTGTATAGATTTGGCTTATACAAGTACGTCGCAGAACGATGTGTACCAACAAAAAATCATACTTCCAGAGGTAATTTCTTTCACACAAATGTAAAATATTAATGTAAAGTATAAAATTGATTTTTTGTCTGCGGTGCATATTAGTTCTTTTTATTCACCGTTACCTTAGTTATTGTTACAGTTACATTTCTGTTCTAAACTGTTTTTAACTACTTTTGTAACGGGACATTTCCACACAACTGAAAAGAACTGGAGAAGCTAATTGCAAATTGCATTTACAGAAAGATAAAAATTTAATTTTATCACTTTTTCAATTTTCATTTTTTGATGAAAAACCAAAAATAGAACTAAAACGGTGTGTTATATCTGGTACTTCGGACAAATATAAACCTTTTTGTGACCATGTTTAGAATAAATTAGGTGGCCAAAAACTATTTTGTATGTTTGTTTTTTGCAAAAGCCTTCTTTATTCCTCCTTTTTTTTCTCGCTGATTGAAAAAATTATAGATACACTTATAAGTCAAACTTGGCTACTTTGTAACTGTGACATACACATAATAAAACTACAACGGTCGTTATTGAAACACTTCTAGTAATCAACCTAGCCTGTTGTTCGTGTGTATTTCGAGTTTGTAATGGTCATTTAAGTTTCCTCGAAATTTCATAATTGACAAATTCTTCGAATTAATCATTTTACTCCATGTAGAAAAAGAAGCTGCGTTTGTTGTGCCATTTAGGATGTACTCATAACAATATTTTACGTACAGCTGTAATAGTAATTGTAATTATAACTGCAATCGTATGTGTAACAGTTTTCGGAGCAGATGATAATAGTTCACTAGAACAGGAAAACCAATTTCATTTGGAATAGTTAAATGTTTGTCAGTCTGGTGCTTCTGTTGATTTTTAATACTAGTTATAAATTGATCATTATCCGACAGACTATCTCCTTCTTCACCGTTAGAAATTTCCCGTTGGTGTGTGGGGTCTGCCGTGAAAATTGATCGTTTCCAGCTGTTTCGTTTTACCGCTAGGCTTGAATTAATACCGGCTTCAATGAGATCCGCAGTGATTACATTGAGCCATCTTCGCCTTGGCCTTCCAACCGGTCTTTTGCCTGGGACTTAGAATGAATTCGTGACTGATAGCAATGAGCCACTTTCGGGTTCCCGAGCACGTAGGACATACCCGTACCATCTTAAACGGCTCTCACGGAGTTTGCTTAGAAGAGGTATAACTCCTGCTGCTGCGCGCATGCATTCATTTTTGATCCGGTCAGCTAACCGGATGCCCATTGATCATCTTAACATGCGCATTTTCATCACATGCAACGCTTGCTCTTCTCGCCTTAAAACTGGCCAGTACTCGCCACCATACAAGGCAATTGGTCCAATGACCGAATGATAAATTTTTGACTTTAGCCGAATGAGCACGCCAGTTACAGCTTCCCATTTCTGTCATGCTGTGCTTATCCGATTTCGAACTGTCTCGGAAACGCCACTGTCAGCCTGGACACAGGAACCAAGATATTTAAAGTTCCTTACCTTGGTTCCTGTGTCCAGGCTGACAGTGGCGTTTCCGAGGCAGTCCAAAATCGGATAAGCAATGGTGTTCTTGAAGAATTGATAAAATGAATACAACTACTACACAAGGATGTCACAAGCAAGGTCAGATGTGCAGTGGACGAATCTGATGACTACCCAGTTCGAGTAGGTGTACATCAAGGCTCTGCGCTCTCGCCACTACTGTTCAACGTGGTTTTAGATACAATCACGCGGGATATTCAAACGTCTTTACCTTGGACACTATTGTATGCAGATGATGTATTAATTGATAACTCAAGAGACACGCTCCAAAATAGGGTTTAGGTATGGTGTAACAGACTGGAAAAGTTTGTTTGGCCTTAAAGTCAACATAAAGAAGACAGTATATGACTACAGATACAAACGCAGTTGGATCTATTCAAGTCTGTGGAGAGCAACTGCCTCGTACAGGGAGCTTTAAATATCTGACAGACTATCAGTAGTATTAATTCAGGTTCGTGTTCCAGACACCGAATGTGATTATTTAGGTATTAAATTACGAAATTATATAAATTCGTGTATTAATTTGTAATTATAGATTTATTTTTTTGTATAATAAGAATGAACGTTTGCTTTCTGAAATTAGTTATATTAATAAGTGACGTTTATTGCAATCTCACTTGAATTCTCGGTTTAGCTTCTTTTTTTTTTTTTTTTCTTCGAAAAATCAACGTTGATAATCACACCTGCCATTTATATCTAGTTCTACGCCGTGATAAAAGGTTTTCGGTTTAAAATTAGCGTATATTTTTTTGCGATACTTTTAAAACCGGTTAGTATCGTTTTTTATTTCCACCTTTTAACCGCCTCATGGTTCCAAAAATTGTACAATTACATACAATTTTCAGAGAAAAGGTTTTTCGAAAAATGTATGTTATTATTAGCGTTATAGAATTCTAAAATTTGTTAAAATTACTACACTTTATTATTCTAGAAGTAACGTATTCTAAAAATTGACTATTAAAAGAGACCGTTCAGAGGGAACGTGCGTTTGTCTACTTCTTAATAATATATTTTATCTTTTTACAGAATGCGAACGCCGTTAACACTACGAAGACCTCTAAATTAAATGGGGTAAGTATTATTACAATTCTAAGAACTCTGGTAGATCTTTATATTATACGAAGCTGCTCTTTTCTTCTACTCTCTGAGTTGTTTATAAACTTGCTTATCATGTACTCCCGCACACTAAACCTTTAAAACTATTCTACTCTTTTCCGGTATTTTCTTTATTTTCATCATCACACTTTTATTATTATTATTATTATTATTATTATTATTATGTTAGGTTAATGTTTACATCACCTTCAAGAAAGATCGGAATAAAATGGTTCCCGTTTCCACGAACGTCTCTGTTGCTTCTTAGAGAAACCTTTAAATCTGTTCCCGTTCTCTGTGTACGATTTGCTTTTGAACAGCGAATCTGATGTTTGAGAACTCCAGTATTGGTGATCTATCGACAAAATGAAGGCGATAACGTTTCTGATACCACTTCAGCGTTTCGCTTTTTCGAATAGCGCACTTTATTTGTATCCGTTTTCTTCGCTTTTTTTTTTATCATTTTTAATCGATTTCTTCTAATGGAAAGATAACTCTATTTATGCTTTTGATATCTTAGTATAGAGTGATCAACGAAAACGCAGCGTTAACCTCCTTATTCGGAACGTTTACGTTCTCCGTATACTCATCGTTTTTGGACAACAGATTTAATGTTAGAGTGTGCACTTCATCATATTTACGATATTTAATATGGTAAAAGTGAAATAAATGGGGAATTTTCAAATTAAAATCCATGGAATAGGGGAAAAAGATTCCGATTGAATCTTTCAAAATTAAAGTTTGTGAAATAGCTCATGCCAAGGTTTGTCCGTACAAACTTATTAAAAAGAAAGTGATAGGAAAATATGAATAGGTAAATACATTTTTCATTTAGCGGTATCTTGCCTCGACAAATTACCAATACTGCAGTTCTCAACATCCGATTCGCTGTTCAAAAAGCAAGTCGTACACAGAGAACGGGAACTAAAAGATTTAAAGGTTTTCTAATCAGCAGAGTTATCCGTAGAAATGGGCACCATTTGATTCGATCGTCCTTGAAACTGATGTTGACGTGAAAACACCTGGTGATTGGAAATTTACCGCATTTGTACACTAGATGTTTAATTAAAATCTGAATAAAACCTTTCCTACTACCCGTAATAACATTGTCTATTGACATTGCGTTTACACACCAAGTTGAACATTTAAGAAATAACATAACATTTTGTACTTCAACTTGTTGACTATTATATAACTTCAATCCGTTTACGCAAAATAATTTTATTTTTTAACAGAAACTGACCTGACCGACTTTACTTGATTTTCATATTTTACTTTGAAAATCGAAATATTTGGCGATAAAATTGATTCTCGTAATCTACGACTGATTCTGAGCAACGTTCATCTAATAAGGCATGGGTTTTTTAAAAGACGAGGCTTGTAAAACATGTTTTTGCTATTTATGTATATTTCGCATTAAAGAAAAGAAATTTCGAATTTGATCTACTTTTTTCTCAAGGTTCCCTAGGTGTTCATACATCGAATCGTTTCGCCATTTTCTTTATAATAGCACTGCCAGTATATTAGAGCAATACGGGAAATGTACTTGTATTCGAAGTACATGTAATATTTCAGAATTTCTTTATTAGTCGAAACACTTCTTTTTTTTTTTTTCTTTTTTCTATTAAAATTCAAAATTCTTTCGCTTTATTTGTGTTTCGATATTTTAGTTTTTTCCTTTTATTTGCTCGGTATTTTCCGCACCTACTTTTACTTATCACCTAATTTTACTGTCTTTACTTTTCTTACATTTACTATTTATTTCGTGAACCTCTTGTTTCCTTTTAATATTTTCAAAATATTTTAAACGGTTTGGTGGGATTTTTTTTCAGTGCTTAGCAGTTTATCAAAAAAAAAAAAAAAAAAAAAAAAAAACCGCTATATTTGAAAAATATTAAAAATTCGTAACTTTTACTAATATGAAATATAAAGATATAATTGGTAATAAAATTATTTAAGTTCCTTTGTTATCATTTATAAGAACAGCAAAAATGGAAGAAAATAAAGGAAAATACGTATGAAAGTTTTTTAAAATTAATTTTGTAATATTTTTTCGCAATTAGAACGATAAAGATAATTTGTTGTAGAACTGTAAAGAATTCGTTCCACGTAGAAGAGTCCAGTTAGCGGCTAACTTTCAGACTCAAAGTAAGTAAATTAATTGAGATGTAGATTGTATTTCACGTTCTATTTTGCACTTAGGAATGATTATCTTTTTGTTAATCATTGATTTTTTTTTTTTGATTTATTTTTTTTTCGATTTATCACCGCAATTTTTAAGATTTTACAGTAATTTTCGAATATACTTCCTGATTAACCACGTTGCATTTATGTTTGCTTCCTGAAATTATGTTTTTCTTTTATATTTTTCTATATTCCAATTTCTTCTCAGTCATTCACGATTATATCGTATCCTTCTTTTAAAAAATAAAGTGCCGAATAAATTAATTTGTATAACAAACGTAAACTTATACCGGGAAAACATCCACATTTCTACAACTTCTCACGTCACTGAAGCATTTATTTATTTTACCCTTTATTATTATTTTGAAAACGTTATATAATTGATTGCTGTCCATAGCTAAAAAACGTTTGTCGAATTGATAATGCTACTTGGCGCCCTAAGAATGTGAAAAAAATTTGTATTTTAATCAATTTTTTAACAACAGACTTAATTATATTTCGCCGGTGTCGGATCTATCGCGGAGAAAAATAATAGCACCGTTTGAAAAGATACATTTAATTATTAAAATATTTATTATTAAATTAAAAATTTAAGGAAAAATAACGGCATACGACGGTGAGATTAAATTTTAAAATATGCGACTGACTTAAGAAATTCGGTTTCGCATTCAGCCGGATTCTATTTGAAGATTTCTACGCGATTCACTCGGATGCTTTTTGTCGGGTAGTTTTCCAGCTAGCTACTGTAAACGTTCGAGAATTTAGCATAAAGGTTGAAAAAAATCGCAGAGAGTTAACTGCTTCTTATTTAATGTTAATTACAATATTTTGTTATTTTTTTCGACGATTTTTTGGAAGGTTTTTAAGAGGTTTTATTCCTTTGCGGTGATAAACTCAAGATGTTGTTTGCAAATCATGATTTCTTAATGCTGTCGAATGAAAGAAATAAATTGTTAGCAGTCTAAATCCTGATTTGACTGTCGATAAAATAGAATTCACTTTTTACAGTTCCCTAAGCCTAGCGGATAGAGTAGCTCTTTATGTTTTTAATTTCAACATATTTTGTTTGTGTGTTCTTCCTTAACTACAACCAACTCAGTACGTATAAGTTGATAATATAATGATTTTCCAAAGCGGAAAGTACATGTTACATTGTTGGCTTTTGTGTTACTACTAACTGGAAAACTGGAATACAGAAAACATTCTATAAATAAAGTAGCCGCTGAAAATAGCGATTATGGTACATGGGTTGACGGCTTAAGACACTACTCAAGTGATAGTAGATGAGAAGTATAAGGAGGAAGTTTATTTACGCTACTCTATATTAGTACAACCAGTTTGTTACTAAATTTAAAAACCTAAATCAGATTACATGTCGCGTATCATCAAACGTGTACAGCAAATCTTGTTCAACTTTTATGAACTTATCAATGTGAAATTGAATTACTACTTTAATGAACGTAAAACCCGGTATAGAAAAATATATTGAATTTGAAATACAAAGTACCGGCATTTTCTTTTATTAAAAAAAAACGTAAAAATACTCTCAGATAGATAACTAAAAATTAAAAAAGATAACTTTTAATTTTCGCGTAATCTTAAAGTGTATGATATATTTTCAGACGATCGGTGATTGCAGTTTTTAGCTTTGTGAGATTTTATTCTTAAACTAAGATGTGGAAGGAGAGTCGTATTAATTTGCTAGGAAATTTTTCAGAACTTTTCAAATGGTTTTATCAAATTTTTTTAAAATTTGAAGTAATTATAATTTCATCTTCTTCGTATGCTATAAGTTAGCTAGTAAATCAGTTTTCTAATAATTATTAATGTCCGTATAGATGCTTGATTGCTTTTAATTAAAAATGTTATTTTGTAAAGTAATTGTATATTTTTGTATATACGTAATATTTTTACAAATATTTAATTTCTTATATTTTTAAATTATGTATTAAGTAGTAAAATAAATTATCGTGTACATTGAATTTGATATCGTTTTCGTTTTTTTTTTTTTGTTTAATATAGTGTATATAATACAAGTGATTAAATGTTTTTTAAACGAAAATTATTTCAAAAAAAAACATTGTGTATATGTATACAATGTATTTACATATGTATGTATTAACTTCTATGTACAGTTCATATTCTATATAATTATAATAATCCAGTTTTTTTTTTTTATAATAAAAAAGATACCGTTTACATTAGTCACCTTTATGGATATGGAGGTATATCTAGCCATTAACCGATTATTGAGTGATGAAAAGAAATTAAATGTTAATAAAATTAATGTTTTATTAAGTTCGTTTATATTGGGTTTTTTTTATCCCGAAACTCGTAATTGTGGTGTCGCAATCTGAACGAAAAATTACTAATTTAAACTTATACAATTCAAAAAGCTACGGTATTGATTAGTAAATCGGTAATAATCAAAGTGACCTAGAGCTCAAGTCGAATGTTAAAAAAATTGATGTTTTTACTTTTTTTAACATAATAGCTAATAACGTAATTTTATTTACGGAAATTATGTTTTATAATTCATTTTATTGTGTACAGTAGAATGTTAAGTAAGCGCGGTTTCTGCAATCGTAAACGAAAAAATAGTAATCGGTTTTAACACGAACGAAATATAAGATTTTGAATATTGATGTTCATGTTTGATTTAATTAAATTTACACTGAAATTCAGCTTTTTTTGTTCGTAGATCGTATTATAAAAGATGGCGCTGAACAGGATATTTAAAATTTAAAATTTATTCTATTAATGCGATAATAAAATACTTAATTGGCGTCTTAAGTTTTCTGAAAGTATTGCATAAAAACTTGTCAGTCTGTTAGTAAGTAATCAATGAATATGGTTATTTTAAATTTATTATCACGCATAGTCAATTAATTATTCATTTTATAAGAAAATTCAGCATTATTTAATATTCGCTTGTCCCTTTTAAAAAACTAATTTTGAATAGTTCTTTTTGCTTAATAAAAAAGAAAGTTACTTTTTTCGCCGTCTAAATCCCTTGTATAACTTATGAAAAAGTAAACTTAAAATACATGAACAGGTTTTGGATCCTTTGCGTATGTTAAGGATTTATTTTAGTAAAAATTTGTTGGCTTTTTAATTGTACGTAAACTTCGTTTATAATAATTCTGTGTGTATATTTTTATTTTTCTCGTTTGTATGTGGATTACATTTTTAGGATTCTGTACGCATAATGTACGGCATACTAATAGGATAATTTAGAAATGACAAAATATCAAATTAAATTTTATGCAATAGCTCAGGAACGATTTGATTTTTTAAACTTTAAAATTGGAACATAAATCACAATTAAATTTCTGTTTATGACAATGTATAACTTTAAGATAATCGATTGCTCTTAACGGCAAAAATCGTAAAAACCATCAAGAATGTGTAATATGAAATTTAAAACGATCTCAGAAATCGCCCTTAAAAAATTCATCTCATTACCGGATAAACCGTTTAAAGTGTAATTCGGAATAAAACGCAGAAGTTCTTTAATAAAATTAAAAAGTTACCGATAAAAAATTATTTAAATCCCCCCCTCTTCGTTTGGGAAAAAACGGTAAATAAAAGTATGTTTATGTGAATAATAGCCGGAGTGAAAAAGTTGAGGAAACCAAAATGTAACTCAAACATGTACATAAAAGAGCGTTTTAAAGGAAAAATATAGCTGAACTGATAGCTTTTTATTTAGAGCCTCAAGTAGCCGAAAGCTCCCAATTTTGAAAAAAAAAATTTTCCGGGCCTGCGATATATTGATGTAAAGATTGGTGTTTAAACGGAACAAAACCATATTTCATTTATGTAACGAAACTGTCAAAGTTGGCGAAAAGTTCAAAAAAGCGCGAAAAAGGGCGTGTAACTCTCCTTTGCGGCGCGAGTATTATAGGTAAAAATTTTTAATAAGGTTAAAAATATCGTAAATAGATATTTCAATAACAGACACGCCATGATACAGATAAATAATTCATGTAGGGAAAAAAAAATTGTTATGGGATCACCTCAGGGATCGGTCTTAGGACCATACCTCTGAAATATAATTTTTTCATACAAATGACATAAAAATAATCACGTTTGTAGATGACTTTGCTATAGTAATTGCAGATAAAAACGAAACAATGTTAGAAAACAAAATATATCACGTCTACACAAAAATTGAAAGATGGCTCAAGAATTTAACCTCGAAATAAATGTAAATAAGTCAAACTATATTCTCTTTAACAGAAAATCTAATAAAAATCCACTAAATTTAACGAGATTTGGTTTAAATATTAGATAGACAAATCAAATCAGATATTTAGGTGTTATTATAGATAATAACTTAAAATTTTACAATCATTTTAGTTACATCAGAAATAAAATCAAAAAATTTATACCTATCTTCAATAAACTATACAACAACAGCGACCGGATAAATTATAAAAAGGGAATTTTTTTATATAAGTGTATAATTTTACCTAATATTATATATGGAGTACAAAAAAGTCAAAGAATTATATTAAATAAAACAGATTCGGATATTCAAACAAATAAACCATTAATAATAACCGGGTAACCGAAAGACAAAATATAATAATTAATAATACAGCGCTCAAAATGAGAAACTTACCGAATTAACTTGGTTACGTATTCAACGTTGTTAATTGAGTAAGTTTTTTTCATTTTTAACCTTGTATTATTAATTATTATATTTTGTCATTCGGCTACCCGGTTATTATTTTTGTTATTATGAACCGAAACAGATTTAACGAAGAAATCGTTGCTACAAAGTGATCCGAAAATTCCGAACTTTTATGGCCTGTCAACGAATACAGGAGATATTCCTTTCTTTTCCAGTACTGACTCGCCTACTTACGAGCTGAACAAATGGTTAGCCAAAAAACTCGCACCATTTGTAGGTGGTACTGCATCTTTTGTCAAGAACTCATATCACTGCAATTGAACAACTGACAATGGGCTGAGTTTCATGGTATCATCTGCGACATCCTACATGTGTGAATTAATGTTCTCATCAATGGTACATTCAAAAAATAAATATAGAAACAGAATGGAATTAGAAAAGGACTTAATCGTTTACATATAAAAAATACAACCACGTTTTAACAAATTAGTAAAAGAAAAACAGGCACACCCATCTCACTAATAATTAATTAATGATAAGTAATTAAAAACATTTCATATTTGATTTTGTGTTGTTTTTAATTTTTAATAAATCATTCAATTTTATTCGTGCTTTTTTTTTTCAATTTATTTGTAATCGGCGACCCCCTTATGTTTCGTTCGCGACTTTGAAAGACACTGAGGTATAGTTTTGATTATATATATATATAGTGATCGTATTCGTTGTTTTTATATATTTTTTAATTTTCTTGTTAAAATAAGTCGAAACTAGTATCCGTTTTTGTTTGTTTTTTTTTTATTTTTTATTATTTAATACAATATAATAAAATAATCAAATTTGGCGGTTGTAAAATAATTAACGAAGCTTTTCCTAGGTTTTAAAAATCATCGGTTCATTTATTTTATTTCGATGTTGCTTCGACCAGTTAAAAATGAATCGGCATTTCAAGATCATACTTAATTATCAAATTGTATTTTCTAGTCGACAATTCTTCATTTAAATTGCAACACTAATATAATGAATTAGCTTCAGAATGAAAACTAATAATTGCAGTAGCCAGCGGCAACATCAGTGTAATTAATTATGGCAATCGATATTTAAGAGGAGTAGTGATGGATCAACTCAATAGTAACCGAAATTCTTCTTAATTTTCCTTTTAATTATTAGCAAACAGAAAATAACTGAAAAAATCAGTGTTTTTCATTGTATAATAAGGTAGGAAAATATCGCCGCATTAAACTAGGGTTTTATTGCAGCAGCGATTAACTTTAAGTCCTACACTGCTGACCATGCGCAAAAAGTTAGCCTGAGTATCTAACAGCACTACGCGGGCGCGACCACTATTCTATAATTTTATTCATTTCATTTATGACGTAGTAATATAGTGATGAAGCCCACTTTACGTATACGGATCGGAAACAAGTCGCGTTGACGTCACCTGCAGACTGACACGATCAGTCGCTTATTATCGCTGCGACGTCGCCTTGGTGGACAGTTCTCTATTTAAAAGTATATGCCGCGACATCGAAGAGACATCTCGTCGCAGTCGCATAGCGCTGGTGGATACTCGGCCTTACGATATTAAAGGTTACCCTAAAGGAAATGGTTATTTGTTGCAAAAGCTGTAGTCGGAAATGAACAGTTGATTTAGCCGATTATTGTCCGCTGTTGCAAGAAATTCTTTGAAGTCAAATTAAAATATAAAACTTTCGCACCCAGTTTGTTAATAAATGACAATAACAGGTTTACTAGATAATATTCAAAAATATTAATTCGAACGATTTTCAATCTATTTTTATGGTGTTTAATCCGTTTGACACTGATAAATTCATTAATTTGATTAATTTGTGCAATTAGAAAATAATTATTTTCTTTTTAATTTTTTTTTTTTTTTTATGAAACAATCCTTTAGGTTGTGACTAATTTTAATTGTGAAATAAGCTTGATTATTTTGAATTATTATAATCCCGCAACTGATAATAAGCTCTGTGTCATTTTGAAATTCATAACTATACGCGTTTACTCGCGCTTTCATCAATTAAGAGAAATGACGAATCTCATAGAAAAAGAGAAGTTACGCTTTTAATATGTAAGCGAGTATAAAGCGCTAAATTTGGAATAAATTTTCTGATAATAGTAATGGTACACACTCATTTATCCGGTCTATAAACTGCCGAGGCGAGTAGAAAAATTTACAGATGACGGAAACGCTCTGATAAAGTTTAAAAAGAAATCTTAATTAATGATTTAAAAGGCAGGAATAAAAATTCGTATTTCTCCTGGAATAGTGCTGCTGGCTGTTGTGCTACGCTTTAGATATTCAAGTTAAAAATCATCTTCCGATGGAAATTTTAAACATTTTTAAACGTTACGATTAAATTAGTACGATACTTATTATTATATTAGTTCAAAATAGAAACGGGACATAATCGAATGATTAGCAGTTCGCGCTTAAGGCCAACGATGGCAGCTTATGACAGATGTGCACCTGCTGTTTAATAGGTAATTCTTAGTTCCATTGTTCAATATAAATGGTAATAAATATGTTGGTTATTTTAGTATGAATGTGCATGGAATTCTTTTTTCATCGTAAAGTATATTTAATAAAGCTGTAAAAAATTATAAAATTTTAATACTTAAATGTCAGAAAATATACTTTTTATTAATCTGAAAGAAATATTTCGATGCATTGAACGCCTAAAACCGACAGAATTCATATCTAAGTAATATGAATGCAGCATGTAATTACGAATATTATCTTAAAGCTCGGAAAATTCCTGAAACTTACTTTTATTTATTTTTTGGACATGTCGACATCCTACGCCTATCAACAACAATAAGAAAAAGAGTCAACTAAACAATGATTCGACTGGGGATTGAAAACTGGGATAATGGACCGGGGGGGTAATGAGAGGATGTATGAGGCGCATTCAGAAAACCCAAGAGATAAGAAATTAGGAAAAGAAATGGCACATTCAATCGAACGGAATGGAGACTTAAAGGTGATATGGTTGGGATCACAGGCAGCTTCTTGATTAGGATGAATATGACAGCCGAAAGAGTGTTCAGATTCTTTAAATGTAAAAAAAAAAATATCACGAATAATATTAGTAACATCTGGCTTATCAATTTATTGCCTAATTTAAGTAAAATGTTTTAAAAACTGAAACACAAGACGAGGATTACTCTGAATATAACGAAATTATCCTAAACGCATAGTTTAATTTCCTTCTTGTGGACACTGTACGACACAGTAAGTTGCAATAATGGTAGATTATATTGCAAATCTAAGTGTGAACGACAGACTTTTGACTTTAAACGACATACTGAGACAAATGGTCATAGAATTTTCAAGATATTTTAGTTTTTTTTTCCTTTTTTTCCCCCTATTCCCGAAACGTCGGGTAAAAGTAAAGTAAAGTGAGTTCCATACCCTTGACAGGGCGTTGGGATTGTGAAGTTAAGATTCACAATGTACTAAGCCCAACGGCACTAATGAGAGTAGGGGGGCCAGTTCCTTTCTCTCGGCCGCCTTTACCTTCCCAGATTTCTCTGGTACTCAATTATTTCAGGCTGGGTAAGCTGTCGGGTAGGGTACATTTATTTACTGAAATGTTGATTTATTATAATAATGGAATTAATAAAACCCATCCAACTAAGTATTTGGTATTGAACTAATTTCCATTTTACAATTTTTTACAATGTATACTATATTTTTACTATGTACTTAATATAAATGTACATTATTTTTTCGGAATTTTATTTTTTCAATTGCAAATTTGTGTCGATTACTATTATTATTATAATAACGTTTTTGCAATATATGAAAAACATCATCTCTAAAATTACATATTACACAGTTTTCAGAACCAGAAATCTTAAATTTATATAAATATACCTTAAATAAACCGTGCCCTGTTATAGATTGAACATTAAAAAAATTTGGTGTATAATGATTATTTTTAAATCTATCTATTATATTTGGGAAAAATTGATACGTTGTTCCATTATAATTATTCCATATTTCTTGCAATTTATTTATATAAAATTTATCCATAAGTTTTTTCATTTGTTTTACTTTAAGCAATTTATCTTCAAGGTATCTTAGTGCACTAGCTATTTAATGGACTTCTTTTCTCTGTTGAAATCGGCGGAATTGAAAACTTACTTTAAAGACAACATTAGCTGAAAATCTGTAAAACCACGTAATATAAGTCCATCTGTTTGATTTTTGGAAACTGCAAACGAAAGTCCTCTAAATTACACTCGTATTCACGTTGAGCAATTAGAAAAAATGACAATATAGTATACAAGTATATTAAAATAATTCTCCAAATAGAAGCTTAATTTAGAAAAATCCTGGAGGGATTTCTTTTTGCTATCTATCTATTTATCTATCTCTCTCTCTCTCTCTTTCTATATATATATATATAAATTATTTTTATATGTTATATTTCCGCTAAAAAAAAACCCTAAATTTGCCTACAGAAATTAATAACATATGCCCAATATATATTTCTTTTTTAGTTTTAATATATATTAATGTAATGAACAAATTAATGCAAGAGCGAATATATTTAAGATGCATCGCATGCGCCAGTCGACGTAGAAACTACGAGGAATGCGTAACCTTTTAAAAGTACCATTTTTAAAATCTTTTGCGAGTTTTGTGATTTTTGCGAAATCTCTAATAATCAAAACACCACTGGAAATTACCATTTCAAATAACGTCGTTCACGCATATTCGATAGAAGCGCCGCCGGTTTAAATACATTTTTGTAAATATTAAAATGTATTAAAACATAAAAGGCATGTTGTATAATCAGTTTTTTTTTTTAAATTAATGTTTATTTTACAGTACAGGTTTTTTTTTTAAATCTATTTCCCTGCAGATGTACTACCCTCTATTCTATAATTTTGTTTATCAGTTGTGCTTCTCAATTTCGAGGTAGAAATGAGTCTTTAGTGAACGAATCTGTGGGAGGATGTAAACATTTCCGAAACTATGTTAACATAGTCCCAGGGGATCCGCAGAAGCACCACATTTTGTATAAACACTTGTTCCGTCATAATTCGGAATTTCATTCGCAAGTGTGAGATCTTCGGATGACTCGGAAGTTTTGAGAAGTATTTTTTATGCATTATGGACTTCTTTTAGTTACCGTATCTGTTTCGTATTAAACTTCTTGGCAAATTGGCTTTTTGATTATTTCTTTTAACGATCAATTTTTGCCTAAAGAATTCATTGATTAATATAGTTCATGACATTTTCGCGGTCTGTATGTTACTGTGTTAACTGTTTTTAATGGCTATCGTATGCTACAATTTTACTTTTCTTTTTCCATGTAGTCATTGCATACACATATAGTCCGGTATTTTTTCTACTATTTAAGTAAGATTAATCAGAGGATCGTGACAAACGGCGGAAAATCATAAAATCACTGGTGGATTAAATGTTAATCACGATACCCTACTACCTAGGGTGACGACTGTAGATGATGATGATTCCACACTCCGAATTTCTTTTTGGACAATTAATGTGTTTGGTGAAAATTTTTTAGAAACAACTTTATAAAATATCAGGTTATACAAAAATAAATTCCGCGCTGAAAGAAGACGAAAGTTTTTACGAGGTCGGTAAAAATCAACAGATACACAGGATTTCGCGATTTATACTGGTTTATGAAATTTAATCTGGATTCGTTCACTGGAAAAGGAACGACCGATCTGACAGTCGTTCCAAAATCGGGTTCGGCGAAAGTTCAGAGACGTTTCTGTACTCAGTGTTTTAATGGCCTTCAGTGTGAATTCGTTCGTTTGGACTAATGATTGTTCGACACTTATTGACTTCCGTACTAGCTCTATGTTCTTTCCAGTTATTACATTATGCACGTACAAGAAGAAAATTGCGCTGATAGTTCAAATATTTACTGTAAACTGACCACTTTAGGTCTCTTTGTAAAATGGACATTATTCGTGACACGAGTCTGATATTATATATACTTGTATATTTAAAAATATACCTGCACCATTTTTTCTCCTGCATACGCTATATTTTATATAAATAAAAAAAGTCACCGAGTTTCATAACAGGTTGTCGAATGTTGCGAAGTTAAGGTCGCAATGTCTAAGCCTAATGGATTTGAAGAGAATACTGGGGCTATTTCCTTGCTCTCGGACTCCTTTACTTTCCCAGATTTCTCTAGTATAATTAATATTCAATATCAGATGTAGGTGTACGCCTGGTAACGACTTGGATCCCGAACGAGGAGACATCTTCCGAAAATCCACGATATCTCCGGTTTGATAACCAAACACCTTAACTACTGTACTCTCACGTTACCTACATTTCACATACGCGTATTTATATAGGCATTACATATGTTTATAAAATATTATTCGATGATTTTTATTTATTCTTGTCAATTTGTGCTTTTTAATAGAATTTTCTTAATTTGCATATGTTTTTCAATATTATCGCGAATGAATTGTAATTTAAATTAATATACACGTAAAAAGATTGTGGCATGCACACGTTCAGATGTAATTTTGACAAGCTACCTGTTAAATTTTCATATATGTGACGACGGTCGCTGAAAAAAGGTGCACATAGTGTGTCAGAAAGCAATTAATCGAGAAAAACGCGTTCAAAGTTTCGTAGTATAATACATTTCTAAGGTGGTAATTTTAAACATACAATTACGATTTACAACAGGTAAAAATAATTTGTTTTCACACCTGTTTCAGACCGATTTGTCACTTTACACGAGCATGCTGAAAAAGTACCCGAAACCGTTGTCAAGTCAAAACCGCATATTGTACACACTATGTACACACCTTTTTCTCAGAGACCGTCACAGATATGTGTGTGTGTAACCGTTTCCGATCATCCTTCGCTTCATTGTTTGTTCTGAAGCAGAACGGTGTTCATCTGCTCGAAACGTTAAAACTTAATATGTCTGACGCGAGTTTCCCCCGGAAATAATAACACGGTTTTAAAGAACGTTATTGTTTAAAATTTATTACGTTTCATTTGAGCAACTTTGTTCATGTATTCCATGGTTATCTTAGTAATATTAATTTCTTTAAATTTCAGAGGAAAATATTAATTTTTTGGATTCGGTACTTATTCGGAAAGTGAGGGTAAAGCAATATGCAACTGCTTTTTTACGGTTATAAATATTAATTTTCTAAGAAATATTTCCTTTGATTATTGTAAATAATTGTATTATTAAAAGTGATTGCTAGTAACTTCATTTGATTTTATTAAACTAAGAAATAGAAAAAATAGTTTTTTTTTGAAAAACAAAATTCCAACATTTACTTTAAAAATTCAATAAAAATGCATTAAAAAGTAAGGATAAGAAAATAAGTCAATTTTAAAAGGAGATATTTTGATTATTCTTAAATAACGTTTTAATGCTTATGAAAGTGTCTGTACGCCAAATTCGAAGTACAACAATGGTCAGAAGTAATTTAATTAGTATAACAATACAATTACTCATTTTCTGTAGGCCGGGTATTGAAAAAATCAGAAGTATTTAATGTGACTTAATCATTATTGCGGTCTTAAGAATGATCATAATATCCTTTTTAAGTAATATTACATTTTATCAAATAATTATTTTTGACTTTTTAGTGTACAGTAAATCTCAGTTTTTCTTTGTTTTTTTTTGTTTATTCTGTTTTTTAAATTCAAAATTTTTAATATAAATGTACTTGTGTGATAATGTACGGACAGACCAAGCAAAAGTATTACGGCTTTCTCTACTCTACGAAGCTACATAATCGTCCGAGAGGAATGTTCAAACGTAATATTTCCATCAGTGATGAGGAATAGCGTTATTGGTGCTTCAAATTCGTTATTTTTATTCTATCTAATAAGGTTGGTAATACTTTAAGTCATTCGCGTTTATCCGATTCCTTTAATTTTAAAATTCTACGGATTCGTATTCTGCCTATATTCTGGCTAATTTGTGTACATCTATAAATTATACAGGGTTTGCTGGTACGAGTAAAGTAATGAGACACTGGGTTTGGTAAAAAGAACTTATTGATCAAATCGGTATGTACTCGTAAAACTCTTCGGAATAATAGTCTTCTTGGGCGTCGATACACCATTGCCGCAAATGCGATTCTGACGCTGCACAGACTCCCTGGAAGTCGGCTGTCGTAACCTCTTTCAAAGATTCTGTGACAGTTGGTTTGATGATAAGAACATCTTCAAAACGGCGACCTTTCAGGCTTCTCTCGAGCTTTTGGAACAGGAAAAAGTCTGTCGGGCTGACATCGCAGCTGTACGGTAGTTGCGACAAAGTTTTCACCCATATCCAGGCCAGTTAGGCGGTCATAACGATAGCGGTATGGGCTCTGGAGCTTTGTCGTGGTAGAGCTTTCAGCGATCGGCATTCTCCGGCCGTTTCCGCCTTGTCGGCTCTGTATAGGCGCGCGAGGACTTCTTTGTAGAAAACCGCATTGACGGTTCGCTCCGAAGGTACGAATTCTTTGCGAACTATTCCACGCTTGTCAAAAAAGACAATAAACAATGTATTTTTCTTGGTTTTTCTACACTTTCGCTTTCTTGGGGCGCGGAGAGTTGTTGAGGAGTGCCACTCCGAACTTTGGCGTTTGGTTTCGGATCTTACTGGAACACTCATGATTCGTCGTTTGTTACTACGTCGTCTAAAAAGTCCAGTTCATTTTCTACCTGTAATTGCTCCAGCATTTCACGGGAAACGTCAACTCGTCGTTGTTTTTGTTCATTACTCAACAATTTTGGCACCAATCGCGCATGGGCTGTCCACATGTTCAAATTTCTAGAAAAAATTGAACCGGTGTTTTGCACATGTTGTTACACTCAAACAATGTTCAGGTTTTTTACTTTGACCACATTCCAAACCACTTGTTGATGGTCGTCCAGACCGCTCCACGTCTTCAAATTCACTGAACTAACGGAATACCTGAGCCCTTGACAGAGCATCGTCTTTGTAAGCCTCCGCAACCAAGGCAAGCGTTTCGGAAGTAAATTTTCCCGGGTGAAAGCAAAATTTAATCGCATAGCGTTGTTCCAGCGAACGCTCCACTTTTGACGTAACCCCGCCGCCAGGGAACCAACCAGTCTCATTACTTTATAACACAATGTATTTCTAAAGAAATGCATTTTTTTATAGCTGCTCAGTCAGAACTCTCTGGATATTTATCAGTACTCATAAGGGACTACTAATAAACAGTACACTTTCAAGTAAACCACGAATCCGTGAAATTGGTCTAAATAATCAAAAGTTAAGCTTGAACTAACATAAAAAAAGAAAAAAAGCTCGACGAACGTATAACTCGCTTTTTTGAAATTGGTACAAAAAAAAAAAAAAAAAAAAAATTACGGCTAAAGATACTTAAAAACGGCACAAATTACACCGAATTAACTGATGATGATAATTATTAAATTATTTAAAAATAATATTTCGAATTTTACAGTTTCTAAAAATCAATTTTTACTTCTCTCCCGTTTTAACTCGTTTTTTTTTTTTTCTTTTTTATATATGTAGCTACGATTTAAAGTATTTCAAAAGCTTTCTTAATATAGTACTTTTATGGCTTTACGCGTCATTTATTACATCTATTTCCGGATTTTTTTATTAACGAACGAAAGGAAAATAATTAAGTGCCGTTATTTTCGTATGTTTTTTTGATCATACGAAATAAATATGAGAAACGTGTAGTAAATTTTGGTAAACAAACTGAAACAAATCACTTGAAGGACCTAGAACGGGGTCGCAATGAATCCCCAAAAGTACCGATTTCAAGTATTACGATTACTATTCGTACACATTCTTCAACGGATAGTATTCATGGCAATATGTGACGTGAGAACGGCAATACATAAAACTATGACTGTAAGTATACACGTTTTATCGTAATACAAGTGCAGGTATGTGGAATGCGTGTCTAGCGGCATGTAATAGTCCAAAGGGTCTGATCAGAAAATATACATTTGTTGCAGTAATATGGAGAAACAAAAAATTATTGTTTCAAAGTGAAAATATTTATTTTTGTTAGACATACATATTAAAAAATCGAGTACAACTCTGTTTTTTTCGGTTTTTTTTCTGTTTTTTATTTTAATGAAAAAACAACATGTATGTAAAATAATTCTGTATATATTTTTCAGCCCCAATCCTCCAGTACTACCCCTGACAAATTTACGGCTATGCCGTTGGTGCGCAGTTTGTCATTGCTTTCTACACGTAACTGTTAACGTATATTTCTTTTTAACAATTTTTATTCGTTACCGCTAGATCTCAAATTCGGTACTCGATTTAGTTGTCCGATCGTTCTGGTAACTGAGCTATTTAATAAGAATTCTAATCGTATTGCGATTAGGTTGTTATCCGGTACGTAACATTTCTGTACAGATTTCTATTAGTACCGAATAAATATATTCTTTCTTTAAAGTAAGCGTCTACACGATAGAAATATGGAAAAAGGGAACAATTCTACAGCGAGAAGAAAGTGAAGATATGGAATAAAGGTATAATGATAGACGAATTTATTTAAATATTAATTCTGAAAAATTGGTAAGTACCTTTATTTAAGGTGCCTTTAAAAGTGTCCCGTACACAAAATCGCATTTACAGTCAGGAACGGTCACCCTCTCACCATTGATGCAGCTTATAATTAAATACTATTTTACTTTTTTCGATGAAACATTTTTGCATACTTACAGATGGACATGGATAAAAAATCATCTGATTCGGAGTTGTGTTTCTGTTTTTTATTTGTTTTATTTATTAATTGTAGAAGAACAACGTGATGACGTTAAACTAAATGTCGCAATAAAGCTATTAATAAATGACAATGATTAATAAAAGAGCGTTAATGATTCACATTTTTTAAATATGTCATGAACAATATAAAAAAATAACTTTTACTAGTTTAATAAACTTCATGCGCAAATATGTAATAGAAAATAAGGAGTAATCGAACTATTCAAACAGCACTGCAAGCCAATAAGTTTGACCATAGGCGATCGAAATGCTTAAAACCTTACTGTTTCCTCCAATTATCGTATCTGAAAAATAAAACATATAACTTACTATTGCAGACTGAAAAAAAGAAATGTTTTAAAAATCATAATGGAAATTCTACATGCTATGTAGATTTTCTTTTTATTACCAATTAAGTTCATCGGCTTAGAAGGATAAAGCAACATAGTTCGCGTTTAGTTATTCTACGACTTCTTTTAATTGTGCAGTGAGATTCATATTTATACGTTTACACTGTGCACACACGTGTATTGTAATAATCAGTATATAGTCCAATCAAAAATTGTTTTAATTACGAGAGTATCGGGAAAAACCCTCTAGTGACACTAATTTTTTCAGACATTAAATCGAAAATACACTCGGAAAGAATCGATACTTTTTGTTGAAGTAATTGTTTTTATTAATTTCAGTATATATCTTTCCAAATAATTGTTATTAGATTCTTGATCAAAGATTTTTCTTTTTTTCCCCGAAAAATGCAATTATAAGGAACTTGTACGCACAACTTCTTTATTCGGAAAATTTTAGCCAGTCCCATAGTAATGGGGGCAAGATGATAGAAAGAGGATATGGGTTATAGGAAAAATAAAATTTATAAGTTTTAAAGGCTTAATATTTCATTAAACAAGAATAAAATCTTAATTAAAACATAATTTTCGTGGGTTTCTAACAAATTGTTCATGATTACGCGCCTATGAATACTCATCATGGCCAGTTGATTGAAAAGTTTCAAGGCTCCAGTAGAGGGGGGGGCTTCCCCCTGCCCCCCGCTGGTGACGCCCATGTAACCAGAATATTTATATTTACATAATACTAAATTCAAAACAACGAAATCGGACTTTTTGCACCGCAAAGGTGCAGGGACACGTCATTTTTCGCGTTTTTTTGAACTTTCCGCCAACTTTGAAAGTTTCGTTAACAAAATGGAATACGGGTTCGTTCCCGTTAAAGAGCGATCTTTCCAACGATATATCAGATGCCGGAAAAAACACATTTTTTCAAAATTTTCGAGCTTTCGGCGCTCCGAAGACCTAAATATAAAGTTGTAAGTTCGGCTATATTTTTCCTATAAAGCTGCCATTTATGCGTATATTTGAGATATGTTTTGTTTTCAACTTTTTTACTCGGGCTGTTGCTTGCGGAACATACTTTTTTTGGCGGTTTTTGGCCTCAAAGGGCGAGTCCCCGGGGTCTATAATTTTTTGATTTTATGCAAGAGCTTCTGCGTTCTGTTTTGCATTTTGAAATTTACCGTGAAGGGATTATCTGGTGATGAGTTATGGATTCTTTAAGGGTGATTTCTGAGGTCGTTTCAAATTCCATATTATATATTCTTGACGGCATTTTTGTTTTTTTTTTCCGCCCATAGATATTGTCATAAAAGGAAATTTAACTGTGATCTATGTTCCAATTTCGAAATTAATAAGTCAAAACCATTCCTAAGCTATTGCATATTTTAATTGAATATTTCTGTCGTTTCTGAACCATCTTATTACGATTCCCCATGCATTATATGTGTACGGAATCGTAAAAATAGTGCATGTATTTTACTCTCATTTTATTTTGCTTTGTGAAAGTTAATTGTGTGTGGTTGTCTGATCAAATTTTATTTATGTAAATATAATTCACGCAGCGCAAATATTTTAGTCATATATGTATAAATTTATTCATATCATTTATAAGAAATATTTGTTGGTATACTAAAGGTGATTTTCATGTATATTTTATCCTACCTTTTGCACTTCAAATTTTGCTTTGAGAGTGATTTTAATATTATTTTTAACAACATGGATTGATCATTCAAACATAACGTGTAAAGAGTTTCATCGATAGATCAGGTCGTACGTTCGTCGTTAGGAAAAATATACTTCGAACAGAACGCAAGTACTAACTGAAATTAAAAATCCACATAAAGAACGAATATGGTGTTGTTCAATTGTATGTCTCAGTTTTTATGACTCTTTATTTATTTTAAATTTTTCAATAACGACATAACGAAACATATAATCCGCTATAATGGTTCATTTTAAAAGAATTAAAATTCACGAAATTTAACTTGTTTCTGATTGGTCAAATGTTGCGGCATACAAGGTGCGGATAAAAAATACGCAGCCTAGTGCGTTCCCGATCCTCTCGTATTTTAACTAATATTCTGTATATTCTTTTCGTATGATTAAAGTTCAAAAATATTGTACTATTTATCACATACGGAAATTGGTCGGGGAGAGATAATATTCATTCATGGTGAACTTACCAATTGTTGATTGCAGCATCAAATGTGACTTACAATTGAATAACTGAAGGTTTCGGTGTAGCAAAATACCACCAGAAGGAAAATAAATATCGTTCACACTTAGCAAATAATGTTTACCATAGATGACAGTACCTGAAAAAAGTAAAATACATAAAATCCGCTTTATATATACACGAATTGACAATGTTTTTAAAACGGAAAATTATCGGCGCGAATTTTTTTAGAGGTGAAATTTTTGAAAAAAATTTAATGGTTTAGATTGCGGGAATTTAAGTAGCGAGCTTTTCCAGTTCTCATAATATTTTAGTGTAAAACAAATCTTACGATTTTTTTTTTTTGGTACGGTTAATAGATGGAAAAAATTCTAGTCCACTGCGTATCTAAGGGGGAACAATGTGGGGAGATAGAACCCTTCATAGGATTATTAAAAAAATATTTGTAACATCATTCAAAACGGTAGTAATAATATTTTTAATATTTTTAAAATAAAATTGCATTATAAAATACAATTTATACAATTACAGACATTGATATCATTTATATAAATTTCAGAACACCACCCTGTATAGGGATTTTTCCCCGTTTTAAATTTTAAATTAACATCAATTGTTGACGAGTGCAACGAACGTTACACAGTAGTGTTGTTCGATTTATATCGTGTACTATTTCGTTGACCCATTTGCAAATCCGCATGAAGTGTGCGTCATTTCGTTGAAACCAACGAGCATTAATGATTAGCCGAAGAAACTTATTCTGGATCGTTAGGATTATTTTTCGATTCGTTAGCTCATTCCCATATTTTTATTCCGCAGTTATGTCCATATTGGACGTATAGCAGTTTTATAATATTAGAAGTTTGTTCTCCGGCGTCATTTTAGAACGATGTCCAATGAGCCAGCCACATTTGACGTGCTTTCCTTTGTCGCATTTAGGCAACTTTGTGATCGATGATACGAGTAGTTCTCCACGTTAATTTTGAATTCCCATATGTATACGTAAGTACTTTACGAAATTTGCAACTGGAACTTGCTGCTTATTAATATGGACTGCATAACACGGATTCCGATTACATAAAACAAAAGCGGCATGTACAGATTTTTGTTCATTTAACTGAATATTCCAATCCCTCGTCCATTCGATTGTACGAGATCCAGAGCATGCTCCAAATTGCTATTCGTCTTTTTAAATAAAATTACCGGTTTTAATGCGTAAATCTGAATGAAAACGGCAAAACCTTGCTTAGTAAATATTTTTACAACTATTGGCCGAATGACCGAAAGTTCTGAACAGTGCTGCTGAACCTTAGATTCACTTAATGTCACGTCATTGATCAGTTTTTTCGAGTGGCTACTTGTTTTTCTTTCTTTCAGGTATATCTCTGCGATATACCTGTGATGTTACATCGAATGATATTACCTTAAGTGCCGAAATTTCTAGAGTGGCTCAATTGTGTAATCAAGAATTTAAGACGATTAATCGTGAAAGTTTTCCGGTTAAGAAAGTTCAGCAGGACTCAGTTGAATACGACATTTTTTTGCGATTTATCGTTACCGGTCAGTGTGACATACAGCATGTGTTGTCGGATAATTATTTTTTGAATGCTAATTTAAAAACGAGTTACTTAATTATAATATAAAGAAAACTTCGACACCAAACATACGAGCGTTAAAGAATTCAGCGCTTTTATATTACAGTTTGTTTGGCTTCTTTATTAAATTCTTCGAGAAAAATTATTTTTCATTTTTCGACGCAATTATAAGATTTTTTTGATCTTTTTTATTCGCCTAGTTTGTAGTTATTAAATATTATTAGTGTTTTTTGTTTTTGTTTGTAAGTAAATGAATACCGGCAATTTTTAAAATAAAAGCGTTATTTGAGAAACTTTTTTATTTTTATTCTCTACTTTTTAGTTTCTCCATTAGAAGAAAAGTTAATCTTCTCTGCTTTTAAATTTTTTGTTTTTTTCAAATACGACACGGAGCTGATGTAAAAAATCATATTCTATATTTACTTGATTAATACAACTAAAAAAAAAACAAAAAAACATTTATTGTAAAGTATTAACATTTTATTATATTACAAAGATAGAAGCGTTGTTTTATTTTTGATAATTAAAAGAGAGCTAACAAATATATAAAGTTACTTTTTTCGATCGCTATCTATCGGCGTAACTACCAATGTGACGTATAAGATTGATGTAAAACGTAATAGAAAGACAATATATTTATTTATTACGAATCGAAAACTAATTCATTTTCTTTAATGGGGTTGTCGTCTCTGTCCAAGTCAAAAAAAAATAAATCATTTTCTTTTGTATTGTAAGGAATATGAATTGATTAAAAAAAAATTGTCCTCTATCTTATCGTGAAATGGTTCAAAAATTGAAGTTGTAAAATACGGATAAGTATCTCAGCAGAATTCAGAAGCTAAAAAAAGAATTATGTGTTGAAAATTTAAAAAAAAAAAAAAATATATATATATATATATATATATATATATATATATTTGCGTTGTCAAAGCGAATTGAAAAAAAAAAAACAAACAAAAAAAAACTCTTCATTTCGTTTGGAAATGTGGCCCAAATTTAAATCAGGAGATTTGATTTGAACTTAAACACAGGGAAGTTTAGCAATTTAAAAAAAACAAGAGCTACTAACTCCTAACAGGACTCAAACGAAATAATCGTTGTCCGGTGGGGAAATTGATCATACGCGGTACAGTGCGATACGTAAAGGATGTCGTGCGCAGCTTCCTTAGCTAGTCTGTTAATTGTGAATAATTTCAAGGTGATCCATTGGACCTGAACTTTTTATGGGGTATTAAAAAGAAGAAAAATCTACCGAGCAATGTCAAAATCAAATACTAATCTAAAATCGCTACTAAAACTCTGGTTCTTTCAAAAATGGATTACGATCCATCCTACATAATAATGCGCAATTTCCAACGCAGTCAAAAAGCTGGACTCAATACAAAACATCGCGATGCGACTTTTCGCAGGACCTTTAAGAACCGGTCCAATAGTAGTCAGTCTTCTAGTGGATTAACTTACTCCGACTTAGCGATCGAAGAAATCTACTTTCGCCTAAGTACTTTTCTAAAATCTGTCATCTCCCTCATAATCTTGCATTATAAATTCTACAACCTATACCGCGCTTTATAGCTTAAAGGTACGTTCACCAAGACCACCAGGTGTGCATTGCAGATTGCTCTTCAGTAATCTTGGTACCGCAGAGTTACTCACACATGGAAATCCACATAATATGCTCAGTATGCAACCAGCATTAAAACACATCGCTGCCAAATTGTATAAAATTATAAAATTGTAGTGACAGTCCGAATGGAAACAGCGCTTTAACAGTAACAAGCTGGAGACAATAAAACCGATCTTTTTCGAATGGTATACATGTTACCGTCGAAGTCGCCGGGTAGAAGTAACATTGGTACGCTTAAGAATCGAGTCGGTTCACGCACGCTTACATCGTTGAGTGTTAGCTATCCATAACCCTTATATATTGACCGAATGCCGGAAGTATACTATGCAATGACAAATGTGCTAACGCTACTTTAAACGTCATTTTAAATAATGATATTAATAATATTAATAATTGATTTACTCTTTTAAAATTAACCAATCTCTCCATAATACTCCATAATTTCATACATATAACGCAACAGTCGAGCGTCTCTTTAAATAAAGAAAATAATAATAATAATAAAAAAACAAAAAACTAAAATAATACCGGTGACTTATTGAAATAATAGGTAAATATCTGAGGAGGGGGGGGGGGGAATACACTCGTTGTAACTTTCTCTCGTTTAATTTCGGTAATTTTAAAAGCTATCGGAGTGTGGTCGGGTTGTTTGTACGTATCATCGACCTCTCAGATTATTTAATGTAGCCTACACACGTGTATATAGCGTTAACTTTGTCGAAATTTTCAATTCGTTGTGCAGATTTTACCTGTTACCGATGTCAAGATTCGCCCATCAAACAGCGAAATCTTTAACAGATTTCCGTCATTTATCGATTGTTCGCCGTTGGAGGACGAAATGTTGACTTCTAAACCGGCTTCCTTCGCATGCGAGGCGCTGTTTATTAGGTTATACCCGTTTTCGTTCTTCCCGGATAACAAACCAACCAAAACGGAAAAGCTTAAGAAGCGTTTATTTTTAATTTCCGATCCTGAAAATTAAAAAAAAAATTAATTTCGCAAAAAAAAAACAACAAAACACAACAACAGGTGAAACATAAGCGGAAGCATTCGTTTCGAATTACCGATTAAAGATATTTCAACTTTCGATCCTTTGCTGTACTTGGAATCGATCATGCTAGACAGTGTTCGGCCCAGCTCTTCCGCCAGCGTAATCCATTTTGAATTTTCCGGCTTAAAATTTGCTAATAGAGCCGGCGCGTTAACAATTCCCGTTGGAAATGTCGAACTGACCGGATCGTTTAGCAAGGAAAACTGCTCAGCTACTTCAACAGCTACCTACGATTGAAAAATCACGTCGTATCGAAAGTTTATTATTCCTCGGGTCTTTGAAAAATTTATTTCGCTCGACTGAATTAGATTAATCAAAGATTTCGATAGAAGTATATATTTATGTATATATATATATATGTAAAACAAAACAAAAAACTACCTTTGCAGTAATGATTAATAAATAATAATACGTAAAGAAAAAAAAAGAATTTTTTTTTTTTTTTAGAAATATAATAAAAATGTATCAAAAAAATAAAAAATAAATTATTCGATAAAAAGATTATTTTACAGTAAAATATACCTTACGGGAGTGGGGGGGGAGGAGATATGATAATTTTTTAACTTTTTGTAGTTGTCATTAAATTCAAATTGCAACATTATTTAGAAATCGTATTAAATTAATGCAATAACACAATTATTCGTTTTCTATAAGTGTATTGGAAACATCAGTAATGCGGTTTTTAATTATTATTGCAATTTTGGTACTGACTCCGATTGAAGTATCGATGTTGTTCAGAAATTATCATAATATTTCCTCTTAAGGTATAAATTTTACAGTGAAATATATTATTTTTCGTCGAGTGGTTTTTACTTTTTAGCGCCTTTTTTATTAAACGTTTAGAGCGAATTTTGAAGAAAAATAAATTTAATTCCATAATTTTTAATATAGATATTTTTAACTGATAATATGGATAATTTAATGCCACTTTTGGTACTTGTTATCGGCTTAGGAATATTCAAATTCTGGGGGTGATTAGCTATTTTTGACCAATTTTCGGTAGCAAAAAAAGTCTACTTTTAAAGAGAGACCCGTTTTTCTTTCAACGTTTATTTTGAAGACTACTATGAATATTAGTACTAACCGATACGTACTGATAATATACTTGTATGGGACTATCACTGACCGATAACCTAATGAATCATCCGAATCGCTCCGCGTCGGGTCGAACGTCATACGCAGTATTGCGAAAACGAAATATTTCGGTCAGTACTGATGGAAATTTCAAATCTGATTGCTTTATTCGAATCAATATTTACCCGTGGTCAAGATTGATAATATTTTATTTTATTTTTTAAATTAAACTTTTTCCAAATTACGTTTCCACGCTTAATGTTGATGATAATATTCTTAAGTGTACCAATCGCGTTTGCTACATTACTAAAAACTTATCTAAGCAGATTATAAATTTTTTCACATTTTACCACTGAATGTCTCGACTGATGTTGTTCACCGGTACACACATGGTACCATCGCTAACCGATACATTTTCCAGCGAACATCAAAATCAGTTCATACGATGCGCGAATAAAGGTAAAAAACAAAAAGTATATAAAAAAGAAAACATACGCGACGCACGTACAATCTTCTCCTTTTTGAGGTCGATTTTAAATGGTTGTTCAGTATGACTTACTTTTACACAAGAATCACCAAACTGCTGCAGAAAAATAAGAATAAGATTCTTGTAATTCACTTTTTAATCTAATTGTCCTCTTCAATTAACGACGAAGCCGTCTATAATTTAAATCTTCTTCGAATGTCCATCCCTCGTGAATGAACTTGTCGCTTTGTAATCTGTCGTCACTGAAGCTGCTCAATACTTCTTATTATGCTTCCTATATCTTATCATTCCTGTCAGTCCGATCCTTCGTTATTTTATTTTATCAGGCTATCTTGAGTCCGTATCTAATTGATTCTTCTCCCTCATATCATTTCTGGGCTAAGATCTGTTGAAGACGAGACTTTCCTAACCAGGCTTTTATCTATAATCTTGTTTTCGAAGTTGCTCCTAGCATTAGATTGCTCGATCAATGTGCCGAACGTTTCCTTTTCGAACACACTGCTGCCCAACGCTGTCGAATTTCTTCGGAGATCTGTCTCTCTCACACTCGTTTAGTATTCTTCCACAAATTGTAATCGGTAATTCTCTTCTCCGGTTTGTCGACAGATCGGAGTGTCCGACAAAAGAAGATTAAATAATGACGTACGAAAATATGCCCCATTTAGAGTCTAGCAAAATCAAAAATCTCTTTTAGTGGTAACTTCAGCCTTTCCGAACGCAGACTCTTTCTTATTTTGTTGGTTTTAAAGTTGCGAAACTGGATGAGTGCATATTTACTTTCTCGCCAGACACTTACGTCTTCTTACGCGGACGAAATGTTAAAAAACGAACACTTAATTTCCTTCTCAACTAACTACTATCCCGTCGGGCCCTTCCCTAGTTGATTTGTGCTAGTATCGACAGGAGAAAAAGCATATATCGAACGCGAACAATAAGTGCTGCTTATCAACACCGAATCCGACTGAATTACATAACTCGTACCTAGTGCGTAATCGTATCTCAGTCTGTCTATTCAACCCAAACTCCGCGCGATACTGCGAACGCATAGAGCAACAGAATTTGTTTGGCAGATTTGATAGCTGCGCATGCACTTAGCGCCTTTCAACCGGATATATATTTCTCTTTATCATGTGCTTAGTTGATATTATCGACTGTGTTACAATCGATCATTGGCAAATTTTGAAATGATTTTTATAATCTATTTGACGTATCTTATTTTAAGAATGAATGTTTAGAAGGAATTTTTTAAGCAAAGCATAAATAAAAAAAAAAATCGTTCAAAGCCGTTGATTTATATAGACCATTAATTTAACTACTTTGCAAGATATCCACTTTGCAGACGATGCGTTCGGATTATAATGGATAGAAATTACATAAAAATGATGCTCGCGATCACTGAACTAATGAATAGAATGAGGCCGAAACATCAGCCGAAAGGGGTTAGGCTAAAACGTCGTAAAATAACCTCCCGTCAAATATTGTCCGTTTAGAGTATAACTGTTTATAACTTAAAACAGCAATTTAACACGTATACACACACACACACACACACACAAACATATATTATATATAAAAAATTCGATCCTTCAGGCTTCACCATGAGACACCGAAACCGTAAAGATAGTAGTTTCAACAAAAAAGTAGTTGCGGAGAAAGAAGAAATTTGCTGAAAATGTACGCAAATATCGTGGAAACAGCAGTTTTTAGTAACATTTAAGGCGTGGTAACGTTGAAATTAAAATATATTTATATCTACATATTAATATGAAATACCCTTATTTGAGCTTCTTTAGTCGATGCGCCAAGATGAGGTGTGCCTATAACCTTCGGATGCGAAATTAACTCTAGCAACAAAGCACTTTTTGGAGGTTCTTCGGTAAAGACGTCAAGTGCAGCTCCGCTACAGCGGCCGTCCTATAATTTATATTATCGTTAAGTGTCGAAATAGTTATAACGATTGCAGTAACTACTATCGTCGCTTAAAAGATATTCCAGCGCGTACGATTGTTTCAAAAAATAAATTGAAACTCATCTTGAGCCTGCGCGCATATTTTTTTCTCGCGAAACGCCCAGGAAAGTACATAACCGTGTGCTGTCGAAATGCCGCTAGAAGGATTCTTCTTTTCCCCAAAAAGGGTAATAAAACTTTCGTCTTTCGGCAAATTTTTTCATACTGTATCGATTTTCCAGAAATTTACGTCATCGATCGAATTATTATTTCTATTTGTTGTAATAATTATTTTAATATTGGAACATGTTTGCAATAAAGTATTTGACAACTAAGAAGGAGTTTTTATTTTTTCTCATTTTCCTGAAATATTTTATTTTTTAGTAAGTTTTTTAAGAACAAAACCTTGTCACGGACAACTTTTCAATATCCTTTTTTTTTTTTTTTTTTTTTTCTTTTTGTAATAATCAATATTTACCTTATTACAAATATTTTTAGGGGACTTCAGTTTGAAAATTCTTGATTTATTTCGCTTTATTAAATATCGTAAATATCGATGATATTGGAACATTGAATTTAATATTCGTTGCTTGCACAACGAGAATACGGAGTTAAAAACGGAACGGTTTTGAGATATTCTTAATCAACACTACTGCGTTCCATCACTGGCACCGGAATAAAACGGTCGACGAAGATGAAAAGAGAACAGCAGGGAAGGCAGAAACGAATGAAATGCATTATCTGCGAAACAGAGTCTTGAAACAGAACATTCTCACATTTTATCATCAAATTACCACAAATTTCCTGGAATCAAAAGCAATCGGAATACAGTGGATGTAGCGTTTAGGGATTTCGTGATGATTTTTTTGACCAACAGAATCGTTGTCGTTTGATTCGGTTCTTTCTCGGGACTTATTTAAAGATCAACTCCTGAAAGAACTGCTCGTGGTCGGGAGTTTAATGCGCGAGACTATCACATAGCGACACTCCGTGTTTGTGTGCCGCGTTGAAAAAAATCATATGCACATTTCGTACTGTTAATTATGAAAAAAAATCTGTTCTTTTTTTTTTTTTTTTGTGAGTTTATCAACGAGAACATTAATCCGGGAGAAATAGAAAGATGGTAAAAGTAAAGTTTTTATTTCTAAACATTTCAAGGTATAGGGAATAAAAATAATTCGAAGACAGGAATAACAGAACTGGAAGGAAATAAGTGAATGGTAAAACGCATTTATATGGGGAATAGCCAAGTTTTATTTACGGTAGAGTAGAAGAACGATCGTCCATTAGGAAAGGCATTCTAATAAAACATGATATCATGGTCACAAAGAAAGTAATTAGAAGGGAACCGGAAAGGGCAAAATGGAGTAGAAGCAGATGAAACGCGAGAAAAAGATGCAGGAAGGAGACTGTGATTAAAGCGAAGGCGACAAATAGCCGAAATTATGGAACATTTAAGGAGAGTATCTTGAAAACCAAGAGACGCTTGAATAGAGTGATTAAATATAACTGGAATCAGAAAGTGAAGAAGAATAGAAGGTGAGCGATAGTCTAGAATGACTGCCATTTAAGGAAAGAAAAGCATTATTATGAGCTGAAAACGTGCCCAAAAATCCAGGCAAGTGGAAGAACGGGGCTAATGAATATTCTCACTAATGCATTACGCTCAGTGCCTAATCGTGGTGAGCGTATGGGAAGTATTATGTAATCAGAAGGGTGAACAGGAAGAGGAGATGTGAAATGCAGATGTTGACTATAACCGCAGTAGTCCGATTCTCTCCGGATGAATAATTTCATTTTCGAAATAAACGTTATCCAACTTCACAATTAAGAGTTTTATGTTTTGCTTGGAATGTGTTTAAATTCTCGATGAATAAAATTTATTTTCTCAATCGTTCTATCGATTTTTGCAGAAAACTCATTCGCTAATAATCAGGGGTTTGTAACACGAAAGACGAAGAGTCACTGAAAAAAATTCTTGATGATATTTAAACGTTTTTCTTCGATGAAGGGGAGAAGTTTTCACTTGTAATTTTTAATTACTTCTATCTTTTCGAACTCTTTCAGAAATTCCTTTGAACCGAATAATACGTTTTCTTGGAAATTCGTTTAAGGAAAAGTTCTCATCAGAGCTGACCAAAAAATCGATTTTTTTTTTTTTTTTTTTTTTTTTTTTGCACTTTTTGGTAGCTAATTATCCCCGTAGAATATATTCCCAAAACGGTTTGTACGAAATTCCTTTCTTTTTTAAAAAGTTATAGCCAAAAAAAGTGGAACCATTGCCATTTAATCAAAACGTGTACCGAAACTTTATTTTCTCGAAACCATGTTTTTCAAACTGGGGGCGCACGATATCTTAAAAACTACCGACTATATCGATACTTTTTTTTAAATTTATTTTTTAAATTTATTTACAAAGTAGATTAAATTTATTGGCAGACAAACCTAAAAAGTGACGATATTTATTATTATTTTCTTTTTTATATCACTTTGAAGAGCGGAAAAAAAGCGCGAAAACACGAAACTAAAATTTGCGTGTCCGCTATTTTTCTAATTTTCGACTTTTTGTCGGTTTCATAGGTACAACTTGCAACAAATGTAATATATTTCATAAAAAATGATTTTTGGATTTTGGATTTCAGATAATATGTACACACTTGTGCTACAGTGCCGCCCACTTGGATACTTTTTTTTTTTTTTTTTCGAGGCGGCCATGTTTCAGCATAAATAAACAATCACTATTATATTACTTTTTCACTAAAAAAAAAAAAAAAAATTGTATACATACTTTAAGACCTATTATAAATAAGTATCAAAAAAATTGAGTTCTTTATTTACTTCCTTCCATGAAAAAAAAATTCGAGAAAATCGTGTCATTTTTGAATTACCGCTAGATGAGAACCTCCCCTTAACTGTATTTTGTATACCGTCTGGTAAAGTAAAATATTTCGCGTACGGCTTAAAATGGAAGAACATAATTGCTACATCGAGTAATTGCGAAGAGTAATCATTTAAAACTAAATTAAAATATTCTAGATATCATCTGAAAACAAAAAGGAAAAAAAAAGAACAATGTTAACGATTGTTTGTCGTCTAGTTGAAATGCCACAAAAAAAAAACACAAAAAAAAACAGTCGAACTTTTGTTAAGTTATTCCTTTAATTTTTCGAGTTTAAAACAAGTAAGTTCATTTTTTTTTTCCAGAACTAGTTTTCGCGAACTAGACAAATTTCATGGTTAACCGGTATGATTCAGCAACTTTGCTCGTTGGTGAATGAAATTTGATGCAACTTTCTCTCGAAAACAATTACACTGATATCACCATATAGTAGTGTTGGAAGACTCAGTGCGTTAGGAATGCGTAAAAACGTATTTCCCAGAAACGTATGAAAAAAATCGTCGTTCTCTCATTTGCTATAGTCAGGCTCTTGATAAATATAGGGTGATTTTTTAAGAGTTAAGTTTTTCAGGTTGACAGCAAGCACCGGTTGGTATTGGCGTCCAAACGTCATCTGTCAAAGTGAAAAGTTTTCACTATACTCTCTGCCATTTCATCATCATGGAAAGACTTATAAATAAGCAACGATTGCGATATGATTGAAATTTATTATCAAAAACCAGTGCTCTGTGTGAAAAATGTGCATCGTTTGTTACGACCATATTATGATAATCGACACCTGGTGAATCAACAATTCGTGCTGTTATCACCAAAAATTTGGTGCGAAATTTGGTGATAACAGCGCGAATTGTTGATTCACCAGGTCGTGACAAACGATGCACATTTTTCACAGAGCACTGGTTTTTGATAATAAATTTCAACAACAATTTGCGCAATCGTTGCTTATTTATAAGTCTTTCCATGATGATGAAATGGCAGAGGGTATACTGAAAACTTTTCACTTTGACAGATGACGACGTTTGGACGCCAATACCAACCAGTGCTGCCAACCTGAAAAACTTAACTCTTAAAAAATCATCCTTTACATCAAACGATAGCGTCACACTTTCCGATCACTGTAACGTGGGGTTACGAGACGGACGCTCTTCGAACTCGTTTTAGCATTAAAATATATCAATGAGAAATTACAAGTTTTGTTTTTCTGGTTTTCATTAGAGATTATAGTTATCGATCATAAATTTGATGTCACGTATGATAGTGTATTTTTTAAAAGAAAAAAAAAAAAGTGAAATATTCTTCGATAAAACGACGTAAATGACCATTTATTCTATTTGCAACTCCATCGATGCATGCGGTGCATTATGATTTTTCTTTGTACAGTCGTTTTTAGGCATAATACTATTCATAAATATCGAAGCGATGAAATAATAAATTAAAAATGATCTAAAAGCCGACAGGTTAACAATTACTCGTTTCTTTGTGGTACGCGGAATAGTAATAGTTGTTTCTTTTTTTTTTTTCAGCTTGAATATTATTGTTATATAGTGGAGAGCAACATTTCATATCGCTGAAATCGATTTTTCTGTCTTATTTTTAATAGAGAGACGTACGTGCTTGCGAATTTTAAAAATATAATCGCATTGTACTTGCCGAAACAGCTGAGCGATATGGGTAAATGCTGGTAAAGGCAAACATGAACTTGAAAATACAATATGTTTTATGCGCAAGCATTTGTGAATTAGGTGTAATTACGTTACAAATTGTAAGAAGCAAGTTTCAGTTTGTGCATATGTTTAAATCATTTTGAAATTCCATTGAAGCTTCTTTAGCGCTGCTGGACAAGAAGTGCGCGCCTTCCAAAGTTTGCCCTTTTCAAAAGAATGCAACGGTGAAGAAGATCAAAGAATGAGGTTAATGAAGAGAAATAGGTACACTGCATTATGCAGGGCTTCTAAGAATTTAATCAAGTCAGAGCCGCCTGTTTAGCAATTTAGCAATTTTTAGCAGAAAACAAACTTTCACTTTTTATTTATCGAACTTTCTTTCGCTGTAAACTTCGAAATAAAATAGATTGCCCTAGCCATGGAGATACTTTTATGTTCTTTTTTTTTTTTTTGCATTAAAATTTTCACTTTTGAATTGTAACATTATTCTTCCTTCTCTATAATGTTTCGCTTTTCTCAATTCGCGCCTAATTAATCTCCTAGCCCTGGGCTTTTTCCGTTTTGGATATGCAATCGGAAAACCATTTTTCAGAGAAGAGGAAAATCGACGAACCAAATTGTACATTATACGATTTTGTTTACGTTGATACAAGAGTAGTTAATAGTAATGGAGGTATTAATTACTGTTTTTTGAAATAGTCTCGCAAAAATATATATTATACGAACCTCGTGTAATACACGTTAATTGTGAATGCTATTACAATTATATCTTGATTCTTTAAAGTTTTTATAATAATCTAAAATCATTATTAAAATTTTCTCGAAAAAAAGCTCGACATAATATTTCCTTTGAAATCAATTTTATCTGCTTCGGCGAGATAGCCTCTATGCGCAATGACGTCGTACCCTTTTTATTGTATCATGCGGATAGATGTAATATTCGAATTTAAACGAACGTAGAGTAAATGCGCCGAAAGTTATTTTCTCGTCCTGTACATAAACTTGGCGAAGTGTATTGATGTGATGAGGATTTAATTTACTCGTAAGTCACGCGGATTTATGCAATGATCATAAAGATTCGTCTTTACAACATATTTGTTTTATAATAATATTCGACTATCGTTTTGATTGCTTATTTTTCGTCTAATTAAATATCGAAGTATTTTTTAAAGGTTAACGATCGTTTTAAAAGGCATCTCTGATGATTTAGCCGGAAAAAAAAAACGATTCGCGAATGTAAAATAAGTATTGCATTTTACTTTTGATGATTCCGGATAAAAACATTTATTAGAATTATTATTTAATGTTATTCTAGTAAGCGTTCATATTCAGAATTATCAGTAATAGCGGTAACAACGCGTTAATTTAGTGAAAGCGTTAAATACATCGTTTTCATTGAAAAATTAAAACACAGTCACTTATTCGTTATCGTTTTCTCATAGGCGGTTCATGAGATCTAACAACAGTTGGCCGCACCAAGGCATAAAAATAACATAGGTAGTGTTTATAGAAAAAAATGTAAGAACTTATAATGAAAATGTGGCTCTGAAAGTAGGTACATACTAAATGAACTTATCGATATCTCATACAGTTTTGTGGAGCTTTTATTGAACAGAATAGAACGTACAAAGTATTACAACAAAAGAAGACGCTCGCGTTATATCAGTTTTAAAGAAATAAAATTGACCTTATTCTTGTTTAAAAGGGCGCCACCAACCGTTCTGCTGGTATACGTGTCGTTTTGCGTACTTTATTAAAAATTTAATCTGGTTTCGTTTAATTATATTATGTTTATTTCGCGTTATTTGAAAAATATTCTCTCCGCCTATATCGTTTACTGACTGACTGATAAATTAATAAAATCATATAAAACAACTAATAAAACATCGCTATACTGTGCTATAACTTATTTTTAGTGCCATTGCGTTTTTAAATGTATTAATCAATTTAGGTTTGTGTGTTGTTTTTTTTCTTTTTTGAAATTTGCCTCCTCCGATTTATCGAATGGCGCTTATTTGAGCAAGGTCGTCAACTAGAGGCCTTTACCTAGAAATAATTACAAAAAAGGAAGGAAACAATTATATCTTAAATAGCGGGAATAATGTATAGGCAAAACGGGAGTAGAAAGAGTAAATTAGAATAGAGAGTAGAACGTTCTACCGAAATAGACGAGCACTTAATAAATAATTGATTAGTGAGTCAAAAACAACTACATTGTTTGAACGGAAAGGAATTTAGTGGAAACGGAAAGAAAGTGTGTACAGCATGGCATAAGAATTTAGATGAATAACGGAGACAACAACAGGTGAGGCGAGGGAAACAAAAAGGGGCAAGAATTAGCGAGAAGAAAAAGAGAAGTATTTATTAGATCCGACACGTCAGAGTCTGAAATGGTAACTCTTACACATTCTACTGCTCGATGCCGAGCATCGTGACTACCTCTATTCGTAACAAGTGTGGTCATGGCAATTGTTGTAACTCTACATTTGGAACTGATTGTAAATGTTCAATTCTCCGTTACAAAAATGCAGAGTTCCAAGGTGTGTCTGGCTATAATAACTGGCGCACGTATGTATATGGGGCGACATACGCATGTTTTTTCCATTGTCTAATCATATGGGATTCTATTAGCGATCATTTAATTATTTGTAATACTAATTTCTTGTAGCAGGATCGAAGACTTTTGTGGCGACGGAAGTTAAGCGCTCTAGCAACGAGGCTATCCTCGAATTTTCACATAGCGGAAGGAGATTAGAGGATGGCGTTTTTCTTAAGAAAAGAAAAGGAGAAAGAAATAGCAATTTGAGTCAACCGCTTCATTACCAAAGGTGTTAATCGCTGGGGGAACACACGGCAAATTAATTCCACGCGAAACGGAGCTGCTATTTATTGTTTTGTGTAGCTCGCGTCGAATTCAAAAAAAGCAAAAAAAGAAGAAGAATAATTAGAAAAACATATATATATATATATAATCAGATTAGTCTTACGGATTAGGCTTACTTTCAGGGCGTTCAATAAGTGTTGTTCATTTACGATTCCGCCTCTGGCCACATTGACGATTCTGACTCCTGGTTTGCATTTATTGAAAACTTCCTCATTTATTAAATCTATACGGTAGCATATAAAAAGTAATTCTGTAAAATCAGCGTTACACGTTCGGTAATCATAACACGTTTACTTCGTATTTATTTCAGACAGTTTAATGAAACTATTCATTACGAACTAACAACATACACACGCAGGCGTTTGCTTGAAGGGTGTGTCTGAAGTGGATTTCTTTCTGTTTCTCTTTTTCGAGACCTCTTGATAAAATTATAGTAGTACAGAAATAGTTGAAAAATTTAATAGAGGAAGAGGGGCCCCCCATTTATGCGCGTTGAATAGTTACAAAATACTGTGAAAATTATAAACAATCACTATACACTCGAGTGTGTAGAGTTCGAATCGCGCCATTCGAAATATATATCGAAAATTGTCGTAATTGGCCAGCTCGTGTAAATTACCAAAAAAGACAATTGCAAATAAATCAAAAACGAAAAACGGTCGTAGCGCGTTTCGGCGCTAGTCCACTTCACTCCTTTTTTCTTCTTCGTTTGAAACGAAAGTTAAAACGTTTAGCGATGTTCGAATTGTCGTGAAACGCATCTGCTCCTTCGCAGTAGCATTCTCATCAGTGCATATGCGTCGTAAGATTTATGAGCGAACAACTCACCTCTACACTTCCGTTTATTACTGAAAAAATAAATACCAGCAGATTTACACATGAAAAGAATTCAACAAACTAAAAATTGAGCGCGACACCATTTGCATTACTAAAGTAACTTGTACAGTCGAATTTTTATGCTAATAATACACGGGACGTAAAATTCGAAATCGGCAAAATTATAACCTATGAAACATTAACAAAGACACCTTTTCAGCAATGTAGAAGATTTAGCGCCGCAGCAGATGGCGGATAATTTAGGGAATAATAATAAGGTAATTCGTAGCGAACGGATATCATGAGAATGTGCGATGATTTAGAAAAAGAACGAAACTAATAGATAAAGAAAAGCGAACGTGTTGTTGGAATGCGAAATTCCGAATACGGAATCAATTGCAAAGTAGATGAATATTCATTTAGCGAGGTTATTAAAAGAACATGGAGTTCTCTTAAATTAAGAATAATAGCACGAATACGGAAATGTAGGTTAACATGGTGAAACATAATCTGAGTAAAATTAATTCGAATAGTGGCAGCGGTGGAATACGAATACATCATAAACAATTACCGTCTTACTATGAATATAGGAAAAAGCAAAAGAAAATAGCGATAAAAAGAGGCGAACAAATGAAAAGAAAAAATCAAATTATTTAGACCTTTCAGGAGTTAAACTTTGTCGATTATTAGGTGTCAAAGTTCTGTTTTTAGTAATTCGATGATTCGATAAATTACTAGCGCGGTTATAGATTTTTTTTTTAACTTCCCTTTGGGTATGTCAACAAAGGCTCTTCGCCCAGAAACGAAACGAGGGAGAAGGATCAGTTAGATGGAGAGTCGGTGTCAAATATTGATAAGATAAAAGAACTGAGGATAGGAACAACGGAGATCGACGGAAACGATAAGATATACGAGACACAATAAGGAGTAGAGGGAGTTTGAGTGATAGCAGCACACAGAAGTGCATTCGTTCACGAGGGATGGACATTCAAAGAGGATATGGTCAGGATCACAGACGGCTTCGTCGTCAGAGTGAAGAGGATAATTAGGGGGCAGAGTGCGAGATGAAAACGAAAACGTGACGAAGAAAGAAGAGTATGATTCCGACGTAAACGGATAATCGGGACAATAACGGAGCGGCGAAGCGAAGGGAAATCGTGAAACCAAGGCTGCGTGGGAAGATTAGGTTGGATGGAAAAATTTAAGAGGAAGGTTGATTAGAAAAGGAAGAAACGTAAAAATCTGGCCAAAATCTAACATGAAACTTTTTACACAATGGGAGTAAATTAGAAACGGAAATTTTAGAGAAAAAAATGCGGAAGGATACAGCAATCTGAGGAAAGGAACCTGCCGTTTCGTTATCCTCTATCCCCATATGACTGGGGACTCGGAGTATTTCAATGTGGATAGCGTGAAGTGAGAAAAGAGTGTGAATGAGAGAGCGACAACGGAGGATAAAAAGGTCAGAGGAGTGAGAATGGAAATGAAGGGGAAATAGCTTTAGGAGTACACATGGAGTCAGAGATAATTAAATATTTAGAAGAAGATCGATGGGAGGAAATTTAAATTATGGAACGTAGAATATTAACTCGGCCGTAAAGATAGTACAAAAAGAAGGGAGACGAAAAGATTCAGAGAAATTAATGCTCGGAATGATGAAAGAAGTTTCAACTCCATTAGGCTCCTTCGAACCATCCGTAAAAATAGCCATAAGCGCGGTTGCTGAACGTGTACATGAGGCCTAATCTTTTTTGGATGCTCACCGGAATAATTTTATTTTTGGCCCTTGCAGCGTTGTGGCCTTAGTACCGCAATATCTTTTTATAAATCATCGCTACAATCTGTTTTGGTCTGGACGCTCTGCGGTCGCTTTAAAGCTAAACCGCTATACACTCAAATAACATGAATGCGTCAGTCATAAGACAAACATATACATATATTACTAGTACGTACTGTAAATGATAAATATTAAAAAATCACCGGCATGTTTTCAGACGAAATTTTACCATATTCATGGAGTTACCCCCATGAATATGGTGAGAAATAAATGAACTAATAGCAAACTAAATAAATATGATGCAGATTTATCTTCAGTAACGTTTTACAGCCCGTCTTCAGCTGGAAAAAGGAAAATACATCACAAACACAACGGAAATCATCTATCACGGAAAATAAATTTTTTTTAGCGCGAACATGAAAAAGGTCGTATAGTTCTATTTTAGAATTAATTATTAACCATTCTAGAAAACGGCTATGAATTTCGGCACTATTTTTAATATAGCGAGATTTTGCTCCGAAACATGTTGCTGGTTTCTTAATATTTATTATTTAATCGTAATATATTAAGGACTGGAGCTTTCATGTTATTTGAGCACATAAAGCGGTACATATGCGATATTAATATGAATACCTAAATTGCTATAGTTGGATCAAACTACTATTTGTATGATGGTACAAACCGTTTGCTCTCATCTGCGAGAATTAATGAAGTGGAGGATGCGCTTTTATGTGTATGGTTTGTTTGCGTACACTATCCTTCACCTGTTTTCATGGAAATTGTGATGACTGGAGCTGGTCGTACGTTCTTATTAGTTATTAGATGAATTTAAGCATTTGCGACGGTTTTAACACTTGTGACCGATGTAAGTTATTGGCTACATTCGGCTATTTACGATGATACGCGTGCTATAGTTTGCTACGTTAACTATTATTTATAGTTTTTTAAATCATTTTCACTTTGGCCGCATTATTAATGGAAAACCGACCGTTATTGATTTTTATCTAGCAATATTGGCATAGCTTTTTATTTGCGTTCAACACCTGAGAATGCAACAGGCTACGTTACTCTTTTAATTCGTACGTACATGCCTACGTTGATAATAAAGCTCATGCATTATGTCCTAACGTTTCTGCGTTGGAAAAGGAGTCGTAGAAGAGTGTATTTAGTCTGCGCTCTTCTTAAAGCTCCATAGTGAGTACCGGAAGACACGGTGGAATAGTAGAAGGACAGAGTTGTCATTAGAGGAAGAAAGTTTTCAAAGCTTCGGCGCGCAAATGGCACCACGATTTTATAGCAAATTCGTAATATGAGATGAACGAATTGCTAGGAATTCGGGAAAAAAACAGGTGTTCAAATCTAAATGCTCGGTAATGGTCACACTGGTGTACTGCATCGACGGTTTCGATTAATCGGCGATAGCGGAAGAAAAGCATAAAGTAACCCATCTTGGTACCCGGATAATCGATAAGGATTTGAAGAAGAAATTAAAAAAAAAGGGAACACAGCTGAGACGGTGTGGACCTACTATGAAAAGTTCGTCGCATGAGTAAGGAAATAAAAACAATCTAGTTTGTAAGTCCTTCTAGTCCGAGTCTTGGGCCGAAATACGAGGAGAGGTTTCAAACGTATAGAGGCTCTCGATGTTAGCAAGAAGAAAGAACACATCGATTCTAACATCAGCGCTAATACCTGCTGCAAACAATATAAAGAAAACCATGCTTATAAGTTCTTTAGTCAAACTAGAAGGTACGATGGAATGAAACACTCTGTTCGAGGCAAAATTAATGGAAAACGACAAAGATGCCCTATGTAAATTAAGCCATATGAGGGGTCTGAATGTGTGTCGTGGGGTTGTTGAACAGAAGAAGATGATGGTAAATATGACAGAGAGCTATTAGGTCATGGTAGTAGGAAACTAGAGCCACAATGTGACACAAAGGGATGTCGCCAGTGCCCAAGAGGACCGAAGAGTCGGCGCGGTCAGTAGTTTTGGCTCCGGAAAGTTTCGGACTTTGGATATAAATGTTGGTTAGCTTCCACGGTCCGCGCTGACTTTGCTTGGGTGCTGTCGACATATGCGACTCCCGAGTCTTCTACTCATGGTGTTACAAATTGATTTGAGAAAAGAATGCAACTAACGCCGCACCTTCGGACCTCGCCGTGGAAGAGGGTACCTTCTCTCGGATGATATTTTTTCGTAATCGAGAAGTTAGTTTTGACTATTATCTGAGTTTAATTATATATATATATATATATATATATATATATATATATATATAGGCGCGTAACAACGTAATTGAATGTAATAGAGTTCGTAACGACATTTAACAAAATTGTCTTATTATTCCCAGCATACGAACGGAGTGTAGTGATTTATATATAAAATATTTTAATTTTTGCCACGACTACACTTTGGAGCGTATTTTTAACGTAAAATAAATTACTTGTCTATCTTTAAAATTAAATTATTTTTCATCTGGTTTTATTTCATTGCAGAAATTTAGAATTGTTAAAGCGGCTAGGTCACAGTTATATTTTATTTTATTTTATTTTATTTTTTTTTGAGCTTATATAAAGACATAGACGGGTCACAGTTTATTAATTATAGTGCATAAGCAAGTAGCGTAGTGTATTTTTATGTTTATTGGAACTTATTATTCGCTGTAACGTGAAGTAAATTATAAATTAATCGCCCAAAACCTTAAGGTCGGGTAGAATTTTATACTAGAAACTAAAATTCGGGCGAAAGTAACGGATAAGACTGCAAGATATTGTTCAAATTGTAAAATATTGACATTATACGAGATGTGGCAATTAAGTTCCAGGAATTTATTTATGAGCGGCTGTTAAATTAATTTTTTATCTACCTATCATTATAGTCCTCCGCAGTAGTTACCCTCGAGCTCCACACAACGCTTCCACCGCCGCTTCCATCCCTCGAAGCACCTCTGGCAGTCCTCCAATATTAGGGAAGGAGTCAGCTGCTTTCTGCGAGTATACGAGACTTACGTGAAAAATATGGACCCTCAGACGCTGCAGTACACCAACATAATACTTTCCGGTCGCAGTCTGACTTGTAGTAAACGTATTCACGATGGATTATATCCTTAATATCAAAAAAAAAAAAAAAAAACAGAAAAAAACGATAAGCATGGCCTTCATTTTTGATTTCGACATTCTGGCCTTCTTCAGTTGCTTCCCTCCGTGTTTTCAACCTATTGCTGATGATTCTTTCTTCAGGTTTCAAGGTTATATTCAAAGACCTAAGTTCCATCGCTAGTAACCACGGTACTCATCCAGTCCTTACCATCCGGCTCAATAAACGCGTTGTTTCATATTTACGTCAATCATTTTCGCGACGCAGATAAAAAACTCGCTTTACAAAAACACACGCAACATACGAACTAAACACGCTACCACGGTAAAAACGGAAATCATACCAAAGGAACCTTCCTTTCCAACAACACGTGACCGAACCGCGCAGTATTGCCAGCCAGAGAGTTATAACTAAATTCCGAGGGGAACTTAATTGCCACACCTCCTATATACATTGCTAATACAGTTTAGGAAAACTAGATTAGTTTTACTGACAAGGTCAGACCATGATTAGACTAGGATAAAGTTTTGGCCAGATTAGGCCAGGTTAGATTACATCACAGTGAAGCTTAAATGGAAATGTGAAACGAGTGTACTGCATATTAATTACAACGTAATTCTTAGGCTACCCCCCCCCATTAAAAAAAAGGTCCCAATTTTATGTAACGCAAAATGTCTCAATTTTATGTAACGTTTGTTATATTTTATAGGATTTTTGTTATTGTTATTTAAAAAATGTTACAATTTTATGTAACGAAATACGTAGTGAAATATGTAACGAAAAATGTAACGAAAAAATGTTTTAATTTTATATAATGAAAGTTAAATGTTAGGATAGGATTTTTGTGATTATGTTATTTTTTTTGTGTTGATGCCGGTAAGAATTACGTTGTAAATTTTGATCGTTTTATACAAAGTATAGAAGAGAAAGAGACAGAAATGAAAGCAAGAGGAGTCAAGGTGCACAGCTCCTTGCGAGGTCTTTTTTTTTTACCCTAGGCGCGCCAGCGGCCTTGACCCAACAACATGAAAAATTAACAGTTATAACTAAATAACCAGGCGGTCAGAAATGGAGAGGACAAAGGACAGTAGCAATGGGATAACTGAAGGCAATGGGAAGGAAAGAATATAGGTAGCGTTAAAGGGAGTAGGAAGACCCAAAACTAAAAGTTGGGTGTAAAGAATAGAGCGTTCGTTAGAGAGTGCTGAACATTCGAATAGGATGCGATTTGAATCACAAATACGGTCAAAATGGCCGAGTTATATATATATATATATGATTTCCCGATAACGTAGCTTTTTTTTTTTTTTTTTTTTTTCTTGTTTGGGTTTTTCCCCGGGGCTTGTCAGCAACGGACGATTACCGATCAACATTTGTACATAGCAGCAGTTAGGAGTAACAAGGAATGGAATCTGACAAAGAATGCTATACCAAGGATGGAGAAACAATAACAATTAACGTCGAAAAATGCCAAACGTATGCATCCTGAAACGAAAAGGAATGACATTGCCGAAGGTAAGAGCAAAAGGAGTTAGCTGTCCCATACAAATGTGCAATATTAAATATTTCTATAGCGTGATCATTTTTTAAAAAAAACGGGAATCATTAAACGAGCAGAGAGAAAAGAACGGATAGCACGGAGAAAACAAGATTGAAATAAATGAAATGTAATGACAAATAATCAAAACGAGAATTGCAATGAATAAGCGAATGGAAAATGTTTAACAAAAAAGCGTTAATAAAAAGTAAGTGTAGAATCACGGAAATACTTTAAATTACAATAAAATTCGCAATCGATAAGTTTGTCCGATATTATTATAAATGATATTACGATTAAAATATGTGAAACGTTCTTTAAATGTGTCGAGTCGAAATTTCACGTGCAGTTTGTCTATGATTTAATAGCGGATTTCGTCGTTTTAGGCATTCGAAAGCGAGCGACATGGTACAAAATGGCGATTGAACTGCGGAAAAGATGTGAAGAAAGAGAAAATCAATAAAACCGGAGAGAAAATAGAATGAAAAGCGGAGAAATAAAACAACTCGGTCGTATTAGACATCTCCAACCGACAGCAGCACCGGGCGAAGGAAAATTAATCGAAAAGAAAACGTGCAGAGAACTCAAGAATAACAAGTTCGAGATGGTTAAAAGATAAAACAACAAACGGAAGCAACTGATAAGATGGCTGCTGGAAGAGGTAGCGGACAGAGCGGAAACGGAGAAAGCCACCGGTAATCGTAATGGTATTTCAAAAAAAAAAGAAAAAGCCTCCAAACGATCGTTCTTAGGGCTACTTGCGGAAACATGACTGCGCAACAAATTTCAAATTACGAGAATTTGATGGCAGGACGGGGAAAAGTGTCTAGCAGGTTTGCCTTTTGCCCGCGCCGTATAAACTTTGCACCAGGGTCCGTGTTTGAATTCGAGCCCGTCTTCTCCCGTTGGCTAATTATTCAGTCGGAATTTTTTCCCCAAAACTACAAGCCGACGGCGCTAGACCACAAGCAGGTTGCCGGAGATAAACTTAATTACCACTTTCGGCCAACACTAGTTTCGGCTAAATTTAATTGCTCGTCATAAAATTCCTTTCTCCGGAGACTAGTGGCGGCAAAATCGCATTCGCCCTATCTGGCAGGTTAGGGGTTTCGCGGCCCGCGCAAATAAAGAAAGAAGCTGTCAAGTGGCGACCGAACGAAAGATGGGAAATAATAATTTGGCCGTGATTACTTTTTGTCTGTTCGATGAGTGGCGTGTGTACCGTTATATAGTCAGCAACTGGCCATATTTCTTCGAGCGTTAACTTTTTTATCGAGAAACTTTCCGCTTCGTGCGCCGTTACGAACGGATCAAAGCCAACAACCTGCAATCAGACACGAATCCGTAAAAGGAAAATAATAAATTCAAAATCGAGTCGCTAGCGAATCCTTTTTAATTTTATTTTATTCCGTTATTAATGTTAGTCTTCTCGCTTTTTGAAAGGCCAATAAATAATTTTACACATCTGTACGATAAAGAATTAAATGCAGTTTTGCAAACAATTACGAGTAGCAGTGGAAGGACATCGCTACGGCATATTAATTATAATGCGAATGCATATCGTTACCGAGTGATTTCCGTTGATTTTATGTTCGTTATTACGTATTCGGCCGGGCGGGTCTGCACGAGCTTTGCGAATATGAAATAGCCAAGAATCGGCAATTCTGCCTTCATAACCTATTGTTCTGTTCGGAAGAAAAATGATTTACGGCACCGGTGGATCTGGTTCGGGAAGCTAAGCAGGGTGATGTGGCGGTTTTGCAGTAGTTTCATATCCGGCGGATTTCTGTTTACCGTCCTACTTTTCACCCCCCTCCTCCCGAGTATTGTACATTTTTAGTTTTGACATATGCACGTCAGAAGTATACACCGAACGTAACTGTTGTAACTGACTTCCATGCCCCGTTGTTTGTATGTCATTCAGTCAGTGTAGCGGTGTTCTCGGAGCAGCAGATCTACACCAAATACGAGAACCCTGTACCGTTCGACATTAAATATTTAATGAAAAAAAATTCTGCTACAAATGGGTTAGACCATCGTACCTTCCCATACAACATCTAGCCGCGGAATCGTATTCTCTTCGGCTCCGTTTCGCATCGTACAAGGTATACGAGGTCGCATTTTGTTTGCACTCTCTCCCCCTACACCGGGCTTTGCTACTTAATAATGTTCCTTACTCCAAGGTCTAAAGTATAAACTAGCGCGCTTAATCTCAAATTTCAGCTGTACAAAATGAAAATTATCACGCCCCTTCCGTCTTTTCTTAAAAAGTGCCGACTGATATTAAAAGAATTCAGCGGTAATTTTTGTGCTTTTGGCCAATTAGCCGAAGTCGCTGGCACACATGGTACAAGACACGGTAAAAACAAGAAAAAGACCTGGAATTTTAAAAAGGCAGTTTCAGACGTCTCGCTAAATTTCATGTCCGCGTAAAACGCTAAACGTTTATCGAAATCGCTCGGTATTAAATGATCCTAACGAAGGTCAGTCCCATGAATTTTCCGTAATAATTAGTGACCGGAACATACGTCGACAGTGACGTGCAACATCCCTCAGACTCGATAGAAAATTACATCAGTATTAAGGGCTTGCACTTGTTGTCATTGCAGCTTAAGCCACTATCCTTTTCCATTTTTTCCTGTCTTGCGCCATGTTTTTTGATATTTGTTTACGTGCCATTTTTATTATGTAATCCGAGATCTTCCTCGCTTCCTTTTCCGTCTTCACCAATCACTGTAATCATGGAGGTGTTGTGACGTAATATGTGTTCCAAAAATCGGTCTCTTCTTTGTTGTATTATTTTTATCAACTTCCTCTCTTCATTCACCATTTCTAATATCTCCGAATTTCGATTTTTCTTTTTTTCTTTTCTTTACGCGTGCGCCAGCGGCATTAACCCAACAACATGAAAAGCTAGGCTATAAAAACAAATAGCTAGGCGATCGGAAATGGATACAACAAAGAGGAGGACAGCAGTGAAGGTACCGCAGAAGATGAATTTATTTTTCTCAATGTCCATGAACATCATTCGGCGCTATCGCTACATTTCAAAGGTCTCCCCAATCGATGCTTAAGATTTCTTATTATCACTCATGTTCCCGAATATAGTAAAATACTTCATACGACGTTTTCATTAGTCCTTTCCTTTAAGTTTAACTTTTTCGTTGAATAATTCCCTTACTTTTTGTAAAGCTTGTTTTTTGACTATTGCTATCCATGTTTTTACTTCAATATCGCTGCTTTCTTTATGTGTTATTGTACTTTCTAAATATTTAAACACGATGAGCCATATTTCTCTTAATTGGGTAAAAAAACAAAACAAAAACGACGGCATATTTTTGGTGATTAAACAGCTGAGATTTCGCTATACTCGATAAAAAAAAAAAAAATAAAAAAAAAAAAAACATTCGGTATACAATGTTTTATATCGATGATATTTTATGTAAAGTGCGAAGACTGGAATTTAAATCAAGTTGGTTGACGACACTCCGTAGACGTCTTCTTTCAGTGCTCTCTGCTCGTTAGCGAAAGTTACCTACACCTTCCTGAATATTTACTTTTGTCCGTGAATATGTATTAGCATGTTGATTTCTCAGTCCGTTGTTGTAAGTTTGTTGATATGCGCCTTCTTCCTCTGCAACCTTTCCTTCCAGTATTATCTGTAGCGTCACTTTAAGCATGACCTAAGTGTATGCTGCTTTTCTGTTTTTTGTAATTATCAGCTGTGCTCTTGGTTACGATGTCTGTGTCAAATATTTGTGACTGGCATATGCTATTTTCGAGAATCTTCTAAAAATCCATATTTCAAAGGCCTCTCTATAGCCGGTTTTTCCTTTTTTAGCGTCCATACAACAACACCGAGTATACATATATCATTTTGATGTTCTATATTGGATATGGAAGCTACGAGGTTTTTACTACTGAGAAAGGATTCGATCTCAGTTTTAATAATTACCGCTTTCGCCTGCTCGATTCTTGCCTTAATTTCTGCATCTGAATTAGCGTTTTCTACACGTATTGTGTAGCAGCCGAGGTATTTAAACTTGCGCACTTTTTCAACCATTCTTCCATATGTTTTTATTGCTGGTTGCATGGCCTACTTTTTTTCTCAGTACCGTGACTTTGGAGTATTTGTTTTCATTTCCAATATGGCTACTATTTCCTATAGAAGACTTTGTAATTCTTCTTCACTGTCTGCTATTATTGCCGTATCATCTGCATAGGACGGAGCTCCATTTATCTTAATTCTCCGTTCAAAGTTCACCGATTCTTGTATCGACTTTACGAAGCACATAGTATTCCATTTTGGCGGTTGAATATCCAGTCTCCGTAAATCGCCTACGGTACTCCCGAACTTACTCTCTTCGATTAGCATTGTAGTTCCTAGGAAATTTCAAGCAGTCGCTAAATCCATGGCCACTCAGAAACGACGAATTCTTTACAATTTTACAGAAGTACACAAGTCCCAAGGTGTATCATCGAACCAAATTACACAGCAAGCATCTGAAGTTTATCCCTCAACATCAATTATTGCTATTATACCGAGGAGGGTAATCTTGCTACGGATCCTAGGTCACGTCGCGGTCTCTGGAAACCAGAGAGTGAATGTGGGGTAGCCTGTGACCGTTGGTTTGCAAACTCCTCCAAGTCCTTCAAAGATGATGTTTTGTCCCTTCTCATTAGAATAGACACCTAAGAATATCTCGCACACGCTCTCTTTCTTTCAGAGCATTAAAAAGTCAATCGAGCCCTGCTGTCCGACAAAACAAATATTAAAAAAAAAAGCAACAAAAGAAATAGTTATAGTTTTTCATAATTTGTAAATGTATATTTTAAGCGACTGCGTTTTTGATGGTTATTTTTTTTTCGCGAATACATAATTTTCAGAATTATATCGAATCGCGGAAAAACACTATAGGAATAAGGTTTAACGTAGTGTAGGTAATTTTTAATGATCGAGATTATGTCTAGTCGAATGCATCAGTAAGCGAAGGGTAACAAATTTTTCGCGGTAATATAATATAATGAAAGTAAAGATAATTTTACAAGTTAAACCAGCTTCCACAAATGTGTTCTCGCGTATGGCGGTTGCAGATATCGTTAAAGGCTTAAAATGGTAAACTTAAGAAATAATATTGATATTGATAGATTAAACTTAAGAAATTAAATATAGACAGATTGTCCGTATGAAAAAAAAGAAAGAAAATAGAAAATATCTATAGCATACTGCGTAATATTTATTATGCGCTATACATTTCACATAGGTGTATACGAGGCATGTAGCATATATAATTGACGGAGACGACAAAGAAGTAAATATGAATAATAGAATATGGAAAAGATACATTTGCACCTACATTAATGTATGATCAGCGGGACGGAAGTTGTAAAATTCGCAACAAAATCGGGAAATCAGTGTTACATAAAAACATACAGAAAATGTCGACAATATAGGCTAAATTCATACGGACAACAATACCGGAGTAACTCGGAGAAATAGCGAATTCGGATCTATTTCTTGTTAGGCAGTGTGAAAAAAGACGCAATGGTATCGTAAAGGAGATTTTAGCAAACAAAAAAATATTACCATTATTTAAGATTATCAACAATATGGCACTTAACAAATATGTGTATATATCGATTAAATTATGGTCGAACATAATTATGTAAAACAGGCAATTTCTAGAGGAAAAAATGGTTTACCCTGATGAACTAAGCGAAACAAAACGAAACAAAAAGGATTATCTGAACTTTATAATTGTTTAAAACTGAAATCGATTCTCAAACGTTTTAATCAACTTGGAACTTTTTAGTCGATTTTCTGCGAGTTCCTGAAGACGCGTATTCCTTGCGAGATGGTCCGGGCAATGAGGAATTGGAAAATAATGTAGATGATACGGCGTTGAATTAGATTCCTTTTAAGATGCGGGACGGTATTTAATATCATTCGTTTTGCTAGCAGTATCCAGTGGTCGTTTAATTTTTCATAGCACTAGGAGGAGAGCATATCTCAATTGCGATGATTAACTTTTCAGACCAACACTAGGCGAAGAAATGAAAATATTCCGATTCGCCGTCGAATCGAAACGAGAAGGAACAAAAATTCGCTATTTACCTTCATACCGAACGATTTCATTCGGAGGGCGACTTCCTTTCCGATTTTACCCAATCCGATAATTGCTAAAGTTTTTCCGAGTAATTCGTGTCCATCTGAGAACAGTTTTCTGTCCCATCTGCCTTCTTTTAATGACTGGCAAGCGGCCGGCACGTTCCTGAACAGAAAGGATGAAACAATTTAGGAATTTTTGCCGAGGGAAAAACGCAGGCGTCCGCGTAATTTCATTAATTAACTACTTACCGTGCAAGAGTTGTAATTACGGAGCAGGTTAGTTCGCACGCGCTGACCGAATTTCCAGTAGGAGAACTGAAAATAAACAAATATGAAAATTAAAAAAGACAAGGAGACGCATCGTGAAATACTCTACTCTCTTTCTCGTTTATGAAGATTAGACATTTTGAAGGAAAAAATTGTTAAGCTATTCTTGAAAAAAAAAAAAAAAAAAAAACCCAGCAAAAAACACAAAAAAAAAAGACCAAAATTTAAAATTGAAGGGAAAATATTGTCCCCGGAGGGAATTAATTTTGGCGCTAGATCTAACTAGCGGAGGAGTGTAATAGATAATTAGAACACTTTTTTCTTTTTCTAAATTGCGCCATTTTAATTTCTTGAAACCGGATTTTTTTTTCTTTTTCAGGTGCTACGGGATTATGTCAACGAACTTTTCGGAATTCGCTTCTTTCAAAGGTGTAATGTGCGGAATTTTAAGAGCACTAAGAAAGGATAGTTTTGGGAAGGAATGCGGAAAGCTTTCATTTTTAGTAGTGACTCGAAATGCAGCTCGATCGAACCCCGAAGTCTGGTTTTTTTAATTTTTTCGAAAAACTTTATTCCGTTTTCCCCTTCATTTATTTTTTTGGTTCGGAAATTTGATTTTTTTTTTTTTTTTTATTTTACGTTAAAATAAGTTACTGTGAACTATTTTATAAATTTTCGCTTTTGATTGGTAAACTACAAAAAAAAAAAAAAAAAGTACTCGAGCGCCGTTTATATTTCGGCAAATAAACAGAAAAAAAATAACAAGGAAATTTCAATAAAGCAGTATAGAAAATTATGAGATTAAGATAAATCTACGCAAGTGAAAGGAAAAATTAAAAACATTAGGTGCTATTTCGAGAATAATATGCAACTCTCGGATCAAAATAATTCGATCAGAATTTTGACAAATCGATATTAGGTATTGGAGGGAAATTATTCAGCGGCTTCAAAGTGAAAATTCAAGAGGTTAAAGAGCAACTGTCAGATAAACGGAAATAAAATATTTTACACTGATTCCGGTTAACATCAATAAATTCGATACTTAAGTTCAATATCGATATTTTTCATCGACCATTACGCACCGTGATTAGATAACTCGCTGATAAGAAAATTAGTTTAATGGATAATACATTGTAATAATCATTTTTACCTTTTCCTCTCTGTTGTTTTCTCTGTCAATTATTTTTCAATTTCGAGTAATTTAGATAATAAATTTCAATGGCTTCGACATGAATTTGTTCGCAATGAATTTCAATCATGTTCTATTTTTAATGAACATTTTTTCCATTTTAAAGTTATACAGGAATTATATTTTTTCGCATAAATTAATATTCCTAAATTTCGAAATTTTAATGCATAAAACCGATTAACATTCGCACGTTCGCAAATTCGTGCCATAACATGTTGGCGTATTTTACGTCATTTTTATGTATTAAAATAAATGTATTTCAGTTTAACAGTATCTGTATAAAAATTTCTAATTTACGGAAATGTAGAAGTGTGTATATTAATTAGTAATTTTATTGTCTGGATTAAAAAATATAAAATGACTTTTTTTTCTTCAATCGCGATCGAGCTTTTTATGATAATCTGTACAAGTTTTATTTAAGTCTTCTGAAATATACGGTTTGGTGCTGTGCCAGAAAAAAGCTCGATGTAATCTTTCAAAAAAGTATAGTTAAATGAGATGGAATTTTTTTTTTTTTTTTCTTTTCTGTTTCTTAAAATCAAAAAACGCTTATAGTTGAAAAATGCACGATTCTTTAGTGTAACTTTTTGCACAACTGTTTGTGTTCCGCTTAATACTATGTAGAAAAATTCTGTTTCTCGATTGTCACGGTAGTTGAGAAAGGAATTAGAGAAAGAAGAAAAAATTTGGAATTTATCCGAATAAACTTTAAAATAGTTGCATGTCGACTAACCGTGAGCGAAGGGGAAAAAACCTGTTCAGACATATAGTGCGAAAAAAAGGTGACTGCGAAAGAAAGGAAGAAAACAATGCTGTCGCAATTTTGTATTCTTTATCTAAATAGTACGGACGTTAGACTGTACGTGTACTAAAGCACATTTATTCGGTTCTAGAACTAAAGTTTACCGGTACGGTAGAGTACCTACTTCAGAACGATAATTCCATTTTTCGTAGCTTCTTCCAAATTAATATTATCGACCCCGGATCCAGCACGGCCAATCACTTTCAGATTCTTTGCAGATTCGATTACCTTCTGTGTCACTTTCGTCTCGGAACGAACAACCAATCCGTCGCACGTCTGCAAATTAATATTTCGAAATTTAACGTGTTTGTTTGCTCTCAGGTAAAATCACTGTACATTTTGGAACGGTTTCCTAATTTATTTAAGACAGAGTACGTAATTCCATCCAGCCGCGGGGGAAGAATCCTTCTTATTAATTAACGGCCAAAACAATTCCGTACCAGTAATAGGGCGATTAAGAAAATGAAATGCTTCCGTAGTGTTACGAGATATTTGGGCTAATCGCATCCTCCAACACGTAATCAGGCGCAATAATGTTAGTAAAACCTTCAAACCAGCTGTCATCTTTCATATCCCTTGACTGGGTATGCTTATTTTTAAATCGTTTCGATAAATTCCAGATTTGTTTCAGAGGAGTATTTCTGTTAAATTTTCCACGAAAATCTCTCCACGAGGCCATTTTTGTTTGCTTCAAAAATCTCTTGATTTCTGCAGAGATTCTTCTATATGTAATATATGATTCCATCGTTCCTGTTCTCCGGAAAGCTTTTAAAGGCTCGTTTCTTTCATCAATTTTTCTCTTACAATCGCTATTCCACCAAGGGTTACGGGACTTATTCCCTCTACAATAAGAGGCAGCCGGCATAGATTCATTTAGCGCCGAAATCAGAATATTTTTAAATGCATTATATTTATCTAAGGAGGAGACTTGATTATTTACTATTTCCACTTGTTGCTCCATTAAATTTGTAATCTTAATCCAATCGCCATCCTTAAGTTTCTAACGTTTTCTATAGTTAAGGATATTCGAATTATTACTATTCTAAGTAATTGCATTGCCATCCCCAAATTGGATTATTATAGGGAAATGATCGCTACCTATGGAATAAGGGTAATAAACAGTCCAAACAAATCCCCGATGAAACCAAAGTTAAATGCACAGGATCGACTGCGTGCAGTGGATTATTAATTCTAGTTAGTTCACTATCATTCAGTAGGCACATATCCGAATTATTAAGGATTTCTAAAACTATTTCTCCTTCACCATCATTTCTGTAGCAACGCCATCGATAATTTAGAGCGTTAAAATCTCTACCAAAGATGGGGAAAAGCGACTTAGGCTGTCCGGGTTATTAATAATTACTGATACGTCAATAATGTGACCCGGCGGGAAATAATAAGAAATAAGATAACGAGAAACCTGTTTAAAATGTTCTAATACATATACTGCATTAGATCTGGTGTCATTACTATGGTTGGAAAAATTTATCTGCATTACCTGATGTCTAATACCATCCTTAATTGAAATAGCCGCGCCTCTATATCCATGCTCTCCGTCATCCGTGTAGCAAGTATAATTACAAATATTAAACCTTTCCCTATTGGATAACCAAGTTTCTCCAAGTAGAAGAACATCAAGGTCGTGCAGGGATAAAAATAACTCTAAATCACATTTATTCGCCAGGACGCTCATTCCACTGTAATATTTTGACCATATGTGTGGTCAATAGTAAATGGAGAAAGCGAGATAAACGCAGATAATATCGAAATAAAATAACGCGATGAATAGAGGAACGCTTACTGTTAACATATATATATATATATATATAATTAAATGTTACATTACGCTTTTAAATCGCATAAAAAATTGGTGGCATATCGATACTTACTTTTTATTAAAAACCCCTTTAAGGTTTCGAAAATATACAATATTGTAAATATTAATAAAGGATCTTTTTTTAACCTACTTTAATATCTTTAATATTTTTATTTTTTGATGCTAAATCCGCTGTCGTTTTACCTTTAACAGACGATTGAAGAGACCGCACAGATGTACCAGCAAGTGGAGAACTGCCGGCATTTACTTGTGTTTCGATAATTATTTTTTTCGTTGCATGCTTCCGTTCTCTACTTCTTCTATCCTCGTCTGAGGAGAAGAATGATACTGACCGTTTAAGAGCAGGATCGTTTCTAGGAACTGGCTGGTTTTTATCAAAATATCCTGTTTTTCTAGAAAAAGAGTGTGGTTAATACGTAGATATGTTCGGTTTATCTCTGTCAGGTTCGCTGGATGGCAGAGACGGGAAATTGTCATCATTCGATAATAATACGAATAATCTGTTGTAAACTCTGTTCCAGTATAAGTCATTTTGATGGTAGGTCTTCAGAATTTCAAGTGAAGCCTCTTGAAAATTCAAGTTATAAGAAACCATCAACTCATTAATGTTGTATTGTCTCTTCCTCTCGGGCAGGATGTATCTGTGAATTTATGGTTACTGTTACGCTGAGCTTCTGAATGGTCCTTTCCTCCGTACCTGGCACACCTCGGACTACTCTTGCATTGGCACACCGCAGGATAGTTCTGGGGATCAAATGCGATAAATTAGGCCACTATATGCCTTATCCGAAATTCAGCGGTTTTTGAGATATTACTTTCATATTATTATTATTATTATTTTTTAAATTTTGATAGTTGTCTTTCTAATTATTGAAAACAAATTTGGGACTTATTTTGTGATCAGGGAAAAAAGGAACATTTTTTTTAACGAAGAAAATGTTCGAATAAAAAATAGATCTTGACTCGTTAAATGAATACATGAAAAAAAGAGAAAAAAAAAGGAATTGTTACAGATTTATTGATAGCAATAACCATGAAGTTAGAACCGGTGCATATTTGAAATGTTTACAACCGAAATATTCTTAATAGATTAGTGTAGTTTTGAATGTTCTCACAATAATCGAAGTTATTTTGGGTGGTGATTCGTTAAATGTTTATTATTCTTATATAGAAGTTTAGAACAAAAAAGAATGTCTCTAAAAATATTTCATTTAAATTAGAATAGGTAAATAATTATTTTTTGTTTATTTTCTACTACACGGCAATTCTGTCGATTTGAACAATATTTGTTTCCATAACCGATATTATAATCGATGTCGTTATAACCGATTAATACTACATTATATTTAATTTTATACAAATTTAATATTAAAGAACCAAAAATATTTTTGTAATTCTTTCCTGGAAAAATGATTACGTTTCGATAACTAAGAGAAATAAATACGTTTTTCACCTATTTATTTTTGTGGAACTTTTTTTTTTTTTTTTTTTTTTTTTTTAATATAAAATAATAATACTATTTTATACATTATCTTTTGGGCGCGCCAGCGGCTCTGATTCAACAACTACAGAAATTAAGGAAAGGGTTAAATAGAAAGACGATTAGAAATAGAGCTTAGGAAAAATTGAAGTACAGGGATTATATTTAGAAATGGAAAAGAAAGGACAAAGAGGAAAAATTATAAGGAGCAAGAAGACCCAGTGTTAAGATTTTAGAGTACAAAACAGAGCGCTCAGAATCAAGGGCAATGCATTCAAAGAAGATGTGGGTTGCATCGCATATGGGAGGAGAGATGGAACCATGAAGGGGACAATCCTGTGAGAAGGGGACAGGGGAAAACGGAAACGTGAAGAGAGTAGAAGGGAGTGATTAAAACGCAGTTTGATTAAGGAAACGATCGCGGAACGTTGATAAGAAGAGAAATGAAACCACGACTGAAAACAGGAAACCGGCTGAATTTGAAGATAATGAGAGGCGGGATTAGAAAATAAAGAAGAATAGATGTCCGACCATAGTCGGGAATGGTTAGCTGAGGAAAGAAGGAGGATGTCCGAGGTAGGAAAATTATAGAGTAAAGGACCATCGCGGACGGCCGAACGGGCTAAAAAACCGCTCACTCGTTTCCCCCCGATGCCAGAATAGCTAGGAACCCACAAAAGGTCAATAAGAGCGGGATGAGAGTAAATTGAATATAAGAAAACGAATTGAGAGGATAATGGAGTTGGAGGAATGAGAAGGAGGAGAAGAAATAGCTTGAAGAATACTTTTGGAATCGGAGACAATGAGATATTTACTGACCCCTCTTATGGTTGGAATGAATGAGACTGCGCGTAAAATGAGATAGACTTCGCTGTGAAGGTAGAACAGAAGGAAGGGAGCTTGAAGGATTCAGAGTGGTGCAGTGAGAGGAAGATAAACGCACCGCCCGTCCCGTTCTTATTTTTAGAACCGTCAGTGAAGAATGTTAGATGAGAAGGAAAAGATGTATCAAGCAAGTGGAGGAATTCGGTTTGGATTATAGAATGTGCGGTGGGGCTGATCTGGAGAGGGAGAGAAAAGAGATTAATAGTCTGCCGCATGTTGGTGAAGTCAGAGGAAATGTAAGGAAGTTTGGAATAAGAAAAGACACGAGGCGAAAAATTTGAGACTCGAGCTGCTATAAGAGAAAGGATCGGGATTTTATGAGGAACTAAACGCCATTGATTTTTAATACCAAGATAGGAGGAGATAAGATTAGATGAGGACACAGAAAGACGTTCAATTAGAAAATTTATAACCAAGCTGCGATCTGTGGATGAAAAGTGGTTGTATCGCAGATTCAGAGAGGATAGCAGGAATAGGAGATTTCAGCGCTCCAATGCACAACCGAAGGTAGCAGTTTTGAACTTTGTCCAGTTTAGCGAGAGAGATTTAGAGGAATTTCCATAGATGAAGGAGCAGTAATCAATCTTGAAACGAATTATAGCTTTGTAAGGATTAGGGGAACAAAAGGGTCACCACCCTATTTAGATGAAGATAGGGCTTTCAGGAGATTTTTGAGAGAGGATGTGTAGAGATAGTTAATGTGTTCATGGAAAGTGAGTCGGCTGTTGAGAATAACACCAAGATAGCAGAAGGAGCTGACGAGCGGAATTGGAATGTTAGATGAAATAATACTTACCAAAGCTTGATTGTAGCGGCGGGGGGAAACACCATAGAGGAAGACTTTGAAGGAGAGAGAGAGAGGGGGTGAATTGAGGAGAGGGAGATACTAAGGATAGATATAGAATTATTGATCTTTTCGTTGGCGGCGGCCACAATAAAATGAAAAATAAACTGTTTTTAAATTTTGCTAACCTTTGATAGCATTCCTTTTTATAAATGTGCGTGTGTTTTTTTTTTTGTTAATAAAACCGATTAAAAACAGCTTTCAATGTAACATTATTATAGTAATACATAAATAGAATAACATTGGCCCGAGAGTAAAATAAAAAAAAAAAAAGTTTTTTGTTATATATTTTTTTCGTCAAAATTTTCATCTCTCTAAATAAATATTTTTAAATACTCACTTTAATAACTGACATATTAAATAGTAAAATTTTCCTAAACAATATTACTCCCATATTGTAGTTAAAATTATCAATATTAAAGATTCCGATCTTCTTGCAGAAGTATGGTTTAGAACACGTATAAAAATGGCACATCTTTCCAAAATACATTCAGCTGTTCAATGTGTCTTGTGGGTGTGAAGAAATGGGAAGAGCGAGCTCGATGGCATTCTTTAATTGTGTCGGGAAAGTTTACAAAAGTCATTAATGTAAAATTTTCGCTAATTATTGAATAGCGGCATTAAATATCGTGTCTACTTTTCCGCCTATTCAGAAATTTTCGAAACTACGTATATTAATTTATATAGATTTGAATTACCTGTTACGGAATAGTGCAGTAGCCGAATTTTTAACGGAATAAATAATCATAATAATAAAGCGTTTCTGAACATGTTTAAAAAGTCCACCGAAGAGACGGAGAAATGAAGATAAATTCGATTCCTTCAATGTCACGCGCGAAATAATTCTTTCGAAAGTGACATCACAACACGGAATTTCTATTTACGAGTTAAAGACGCTCGGTCCATTGGCAAGCTACTCCTGACTGATCGATAAATCCCAGTTCCTAGTTCAGTTTTAAAAGTACCCCGATTTCAGTTAACTATAAGTCTCATTACTGATTTAAGGAAGATTTTCGGCGATGATTAATAGTTAAGAAATTATTTTCATAATCTATAGTTATACGCCTGTGCGCTGTGTTTATCGTCGAAAGGCAATAATATAAGCGGAGAGATAGATTTCAAACTGATACACGTTTTGCATTTACATCAGAGGTGAAATAATTAAAGCATTTTACCGTTAATTCTTCAATCAGATCATCTTCTGAAAGTTTTTGTTTGCTAACAACTTCTATACCGTTCTTTACTAAAATTTCCGAACACTTTTTGTCTACATTATCGCTTATTAGAACTTTTCTAATATTTAACGACATTTTAATGAAAATTAATTTTTCGAATTAATAATTAAATCACAATTGGTCGTGAAAAACTTTGAATTTCGTAAAAAAAAATTTCTATTTTCACTTCGTTGATCGCACACAACTCCCGCGCTCGAGATAAGGCACACTTGTGATCATCATCCGATACAATCATTTCCGTTATTTATAGCCAAGTCAATAGATTAATGACGTTCACTATATAAAAATCATTTTAATCGACCCCGGGTTATCGCTAAGTGATAAATAACAGTCTTACAAATTAACATGGTTTTATTGTAAATGAAGAGACGAACCGTAATAAAGTTGAATAATTTATGTATTATCTAATAACGAATATGATCTCCGTTAATGATATAATCATTGCGGTGTCTGAACACGCTCATCGTTCATTAATTAAGAATGCGTTTCTTATTTCAATTGTTTTTATTCTTATTATTATTTTTATTAGGTATTATTATCGGGTTTTGCCGATAACATTTTGATAAAGTTTATCTGCATTGCGATCGCGTGTTTGCCGAACATTTCGTTGAAATCGTTCGATTTTTTTGTACATTAGTGATCGCGGTATTCTCGTACTATTTTTATTAATCGTTACTACTTATTTATTTAATTTTTCCCTCGCAGGGTTAATTCTTTCATTTTTGATTTATTCTCTTTTTATATCTCTTTTCTTTTGTTAAAGATTAGCTAAATTCCGGAGAAGACCGACGTTAGAGGTAAACACACCGAACAATTCTTATCCTACCACTAAAACTGTATCAAGCGCTACAGAATCACTGCATGAAACCAAGTAATCTTCAAACCAAACTTCCCCCCGTTCTTTTCTAAAATTCTCTCCATTACCTTCTCTAATAATAACCTTCCGACGTGTATAACGTCAATCCAATTGGTAGAGGTGTATATTCCTTAAAGTCATAAAGTGATCAATTTAACTTAGCACCAAAAAGCTAACGAATTTTTATAACACCTCTTTAATTACATTTCTCGATAATCGTGAAGGAAAAATCGTCGTTCTCGTAGAAAGCTTGGAAAGCAACAAAATTACCACCTCTGGAACTTTTTATAAAAAAGTTAATGATTTTTTTTCTACTTCCAGGTCGGAAAAGAACTTAATAAAGCCAATTTAAATTTATTCTTTCGAATGAAATATTTAAACGAGAGTTAAAAAAGATCGACTTTACAATCGCTGCGAATCCGTAACATTCCGTCTGTTCTATTGGCGAACTCTTGCCAAATTGTACAGCCGAAGTGCCGATCTACGAATATTCGCAGATTGTAGAAAAAGACCGCCGATAATTCTTTTATTCCTTATTCCTGTCATTGAAGTTAAGTTTCTAACAGCAAACCATCATGCGCGCGCCAATTAGTACACAGCAGTAAGACACGGGACTGCATTTGTACATCCATAAAAAAATCAAACGATTACTAATCAGTTCCGAGTGTAGTCTTGCGTGTGTGTGCACATTCGTACTGCATATAAACAATTGCCATGAGCACTAATCTGTACAGCTAGAATGTACAAATAGGTAGTCACGACGCTACGAATTGAGCCAATACAACTGGCGGGGATAATCTTTCACAGTCTTAGAGATGCCGGTTTCCGCTGAAAGTAGATTGGCTCAGCTTTCGCTCCTATATCGACTCTTCACTCATCTTTTCGAACTCAAACCCCTTTTCCAAATATGACTTTTTTATGGAATCTGATTTGCAACACTTTAACTCATTCTTCTCCTCTGTATCCGTCTCGCGACTCACAAAAAATCCAAACTCACTTTCTCCTTGCGGTGGAATCAGGATTGTAAGGTCGTTTTTCATTCACTTTTAGTACGTCCTGCCTTGTCTTATTCCTTCCAAATTTTTCTCTCATAAATAAAGCGAAATTTATTCCCAAAACCGCAAAAAAAGCTCGTGGAGAAACGTTTGCTCTTCTCTTTCACAGTCTAGTCCGTATGCTTTACTTGGAAAATGGCTACAGCCTTTGAGCTTCTTTATCTCAAGATCCTTCTAATCATGTGTCCATTCTCTTGACAAATTAACTCCATTTGTTAACTCATTAGTTTCTAGGTATGTCCCCGACTTCTAAGGAATCTTCTCACGTCCCGTCTTCGTTCACCTGCTCACATTTTTCGCTCTCACCTTTTACCTATTTTAAACTTGAAACAATCTGATAATGCCCACCTTTCCGCTTTCGTTGATTTCATGTTTATTTTTAATACTCGCGCTTTTTATTTTTTTTATTTTTCATGTCTAAATTATTCTGAATCCTTTAAACTTCTCACCTTCTTTTTAGTCTTCTTACCGCTGTCTTGCATGCACCTTTTTCCTTGCCAGATTTTCACTAATTTCTCGCAATATTCAGAATGGACTTGAAGCATTTCCAGTTTCGGAGTTCTGTAGCAGGTTCGCTAAAATCCTATTTTGGAGAGATTAAATTGCAACGGCTACCGAATAATTCGGCACGATCGAAATTGAACTCTGCCTCCACGGATCAACGCGCTAAGCTCGGCAATCAACATGCTTGACTCGTCACACTGGAATAATTCTGAGACCGTTTGATACTACGTCAAACAATTTTATCACCGGGGAGGATGGTGGCTTATTCGAAAGAATTCTTCACGGTTTTTGCTTCGGCAGCGAGAAGATAGATGACGTAATTTTCGATTAATTAAACGTGGACTAGTGTAAGCACAGTGGAACGAAAGCGGTTGTGAGTCATCGGCGCGCGACAATGACGCTAATTTATGTTTAAATCTTTTCAAGTGGCGAAAATAATTGCGAAAGTTTTTTTGTTTATTATATCGGAATAAAAGAGTCGGTTATTTATTCGAGTTTTAAAAATACCACCACGAAAGGTATTTCTTATTTCTTATCTCGGCCGGAGCTTTTACAAAAGTTTCCCGAATGAAATCTGACTTTTTTCAGCTTTCCGACTTTCCCGAAATTAGAATATTACCAGCGACCGACTATTCCGCGTATACGTTTAATCGTGCCAGCAAAGAAATATTCGCGGAACAGGCACGTCATTTTCTGACGAATTTGCGAAGTTCACTTGTCTGTTTTGCGAGTTTTAAAAAAGAATTTTCAATAAATCCGCGCAAAATACGAAACAGTCAGTTCATAAACTCTACCACTATATTCTCGTGACAAATAGGTCGTCCGTCTAGATTTTCCTTGTCAATTCTTACCGTTTAAATAGCAGCAAGCTCACGCGTAAACAAAAATAGGAAGAAATCGAATTCGATCTCTCCCACATTTCTAGGTGTATATGAACATATATGTTTGTTTCCGCTTGTATGCGCCTTATCCGTATTAAACGTTAGCGTCGCGACAGTGTCCATCTTTTTCTTTCCACTGATTTCCGAAATACATAAAACCAAGGATGACATTTTGCTCTACTTCCTCTTAAATTCCTTAGTCGCGATAGGATGGTACGCCGTTTTCAATCTTTACCCAGCATGACAATTTTCAGTGAAAACTCTATTTTTTATTTCGCATTATGCGGCTAAAATATGTTCCGCTAATTTAAATCGACACTTTAGAATCTTTCTTAAGAACAATTCAATTTTTAACATGGTATGTCTACGTAATTCTAAGCATTTGCCGGTAGTTCGGATGCTTCTCTAGTCGTTTTTGCAAGATACTTTTGTCGGCGTCCGTTACCTGCATCTTTATTTCTTACGATAGATGATCCAATTTGTCGTTTCCTAGGTACACCTTTGTCTCGATACTTCCGCTGGTTGTAATGTTTCCAACATTAAATGGCCGTGGCTTTTGAATATGCGTTTATTTTTTGCACACCTTTTGACGTGAAACGTCTTTAAAATTGCTCTTGAAACGAAATCGCGCAACGCAACGACTATTATTTTTCACTCCATATATTTATATATATATATATATATATATATATATATATATTATATATATATTTATGTATAAATATATATAAATACTTAAACCGATATAGCCGTTTCTAAATCAACGGCCCCATGCCTCAGCACAGCCGTGCCCAAATTTTTACATCGTTGTACTACTATTGGTTTTCTTTTCTTAGGCCCGAATGAATCATTGTGCATGTTAATTAACTTCTAAATAGCTTTTCAGACGTTTGCCTACATATGTAATTTTTGCTGCATACCAGTGTAATTTGTTTGTAGAGTTCTTGCACTGTTTTCTATCAGGTTAACGTCAAAAGAGTCCGGATGAAGATAAATCTTGATGTTAAATTCCTCCCACATTGTCAATCCATCCAACTATGCCTATACAACATCAAATCAGTAAAACACCTGTGCCGCATCAGTCAGTGTAAATCAACACAAACCTACGCCACATCTTGCAATACGTCCGATCAGCATTCATCTACGGCTAACTCACCGAACGCCACACATGCCCACAACACTCAACACCATACCTATTCGCTAATAGGAGAAAAGGTCCCCAAATATTAATCAGCAGGCGGAGTTGTGCTTCATTCTGTCAGCATTATTATGTAACCTCTCCACAGCACTACATCATATCATACTGCCATTTTTAACATATAGACAAACCCACGTGATTGCTGCGTTAAATGTTAAATATAAAAAAAACACAAGGTTGGGCGAATTGAACCGTGAGATCGCATAATTATTTAAAAAATATTAAATAAATAAAAATTTAAATTATCGATATACCGAATAACATTCTTCTTCTACGTCGTTCACCCCTGTGGGGTATCGTGATCATGTAGCAATCCCACTGTTGCGCGCCATATCTCTCGATCTTTTGCTCGTTGTATACATTGATGCAAAGGTAATCCAGTTTGCTTTCTTATCATATCTGTCTAGCGCTGTGAAGGCCGGCCTTTTGGTCTTCTCCCTTGGACTTTCGCTTGCATCACCAGTGTTTCTAATTTCCACTCACTGCCGATAACATGGCCAAAATATTTCATTATGCGAATAACCGCCATATCAGCCAACCGTTGTGTGAGATTCAACTCATGTACTACGGATTCGTTTGTTTTTATCGTGGTCCACGGTATGCGGAATAATCTTCTCCAACACCACATTTCAAAACTGTTAAGTCGGACCGTGCTGGCTTTGTTGAAAGTCCATGATTTTCATATAATACTACCGAAAATACAAGTGTGTCCTTACGAGTTTTATTTTCACATTTTTACATATTAACCTTATAAGAACTTCTTCTCTCTAATGTGACATCGACGTTACTGCTAAAGAGACCTTCCCAATCATACTTGCTGACACACGGTTATGCACCTAGGGCAAATCCCACTCCAGCAGAATATCAGATGCAAAAGTCGTGAAGGTTGTTTATACCAATTTACAGTTGTCTACAATAATTATTTCTCGAACTGAGGAATTTCTCAGAAAGTGCGCATATGCATGTATGAGAGTAAGTCATCTTGAAAGCTTTTGTTACTTGTAGCCTGCGTGACGACGAAAAATTTAATAGTGGCAAATTGTTTACTTCTACATTAATCCTAAACCCGAATGGGAATAAAAACAATAAGTAAGGGGTAGCTAAAGATGTGGAGGATTATAGCGTAGGAAGCAACAATGTGCCATGCTGTGGAAGTTAGTGTCAGTGAGCGGCTACAGACGATGAAGGTGATAGCACAGTACAGCGTGATGATGGTTTTTTGGGGGATGCAGAGTGTGGTAGTCGCGTACCGTCAGTCCACTGCTGCAATGGATGGGCGAATTCTCAGAACAATATTGCTGTTTATTAAATGAGCTGACCCATTGCAGTCATTCAGTTTTGACCTTAACTATATACATCCTTGTGGAGTTGCAGAGGAATATTAAAACAAGGTAATTCTGTTTTTGTATTATTTCTTAATGTTTGCAAGGTTTTTGTTTGTTTCTTTTTTTTTTAGTTAACCGATATTGTTTTTTTTTTTTTTTTTTGTTTTTAAATTCTCCTCACCTTTTTTATATGCGCCGTTTGTAACTACTAAGGTCATTACAGCACACATATACGGAGGTAACTTATATGTGTTCGGTCAAACCACTCGTTCTAACCTAGTCTATAACCCGTGTGATGTTAGTTGTAGTATTTGCCAGACAATCCTGTATGTTGTTGGGTAGGCTACGTTGCGTCCTGAACGTGGCGAACTTTGGGCAGCACGTGAGAAGAATGTGTGGAGCTGTCGGTATAGCAGCCTGGCCGCGGAAGAAGAAGCACATAATGGGTGACGAGGATTTGCTAATAATATGGCCGTGTGACATAGTGACGTAACCGATTCGCAGCCGGCTAAGACTCTTAAAATCATGCCGGGATATTCCCTCCGGTGACCTCCGTGGTTCGACTGTGGGCTTAATGTTTTTTAAGAACGTTGTCGTAGCTGTCCATTCTGTTTTCCATTGGTTTTCGCACTTCTTTAGAAAAATATGCATGATCGAGGATGGTAGGTCCGAGTCCTCTGACATTGGCGAGGACAACGCCGAACGCGCTTCCACATCGACCCTCTCATTATCAGGTACCCCGACGATGTGTTCGCATGAACGTCACCCGACTGTTCATTTGGTTTAACTGATTTAGAAGGTAGGGTATTTTCAATATTAGCGGGTTGCTGCATTTTTGCTTTTCCAGCATGCATAACGCCTATAGGGAATTAGTGACTATTAGAACTTTTATAGATTTGTTGTAATCCGTGGCTAAGTGCTGGAGGCAGTAAGAAATTCTGTGCAGTTCTGCATCCAATGCATCACAGGCATCGTTAAGTCTAGCTTGGTGTGATGAGATGCCCTGTCTCACGAAGGAACAGGATGCCGGTAGTGTTCCTGCTTCGCCTTTTGCCTTAGCTCCATCTGTGTAATATACTAGGTGGTCCACGTCGTTGCTAATTGCTCTGGCTGCCATTTCTGCTTAGCACTGGAAATTTTTTGTACCTGGGTTCAATTTCAACGATGTATCGATGTTTTCCTTTTTTTTTTTTTTGGAAATCCAGGGGGGAATCATACTTTTTCGATATTATTTAATAAACCTGAATAATAAATAATATAACTATGGATGTACTCTGTAGCGAAGCAAAATTGTTCATTTATTTAAATTACAATAATGTATAAATATTTTTACTATCGATATTGTATATTTAATTTAATGTAAATAAATTCTTTCTTTCTTTCTTCTTCGAGAGGAAGCTGATATTATGAGCGAAGATACGTTTACATAATCGGTCATTGTCGAAAGCGGATAAAGCCAGCAAATTAGTTTATTTGACGCGTAGCTGAGGTTCGTAATTGTTACTAAAACGTTTCCGAAATATTATTCAATGATTCTGTTCTACTAAACGGCTTAATAATCTTCGGGTAATTAAGAGATAATTACAATGTTTGTTCTCACATACATCGGGATCTTGCGAGTATTAAAGGGTGACCAACTGCAAAAATATTAATGGGGGACTAACTATTACACGCATTACGTATTATTATTATAAATTAAACACTTCAGAAAATATACAAAAAAATCTTAATTGTTATCATCTTTTAATTTTTTATTTTAAAATGTGTTTTAATGTCCCTACTGAAGACTCATTACTATATTTAACAATACTGTTTCAATACATGGCTCAAAATTAAACTGAAAATAGACGAATACTTGAAATAATTTTACGCATTGAATAATTAACGAGAGTTATTCTTATTTGAATATAATCTTGCACTATTTATTTATATTATAACAAAAAAAAAACAAAAAAAACAGCTACTGTATTTTTTTGCTCAATTATAGAAAAAGGAAAGATTACACTTGCTGATTGAACAAGTTTCTTGTGCAAATTATTTCCAACTCATCATCATTTAGGGAAAAAAGAGAAAACCGTATGGTAAAAATTAAGTAGCATATTTTTAAGCGATACTTTTGAATGGATGCTGTAAGATAAAAATGAAGTGAACCTTTTTCTGACCTTTTTTTTTGGATTCAACTAAATTACTAATCTGTTCCGTAAATTAATCGTAACACCATCTTTCCGAGATCCAGCTGCTAAACATTGTTGGCAGCCATTGTCTTCACACATGTATAGCTCCTAAAATATATACAGCCAAGCTAGTTAACGGTGGAAAACAATTTCCCCACTTTTTCGTAAAATACTACACGTACACGTGTAACGGTTAAAAAGTGTTCTGGCAAATAAATACGTAATCAACCTGTATAGGTTTTGTCGTATATTTGAGTTCACTGGTTCGAATTTCATTCTAAGAATGACATTTTTAATTTTTAACTATTTTAAATGCACTATGTTGTTACACATTAAAAACTTTCGAGAAAATTCCGCGCACTTGCTAGATTTATAATTAAAACTTTTACCGACGGTATAGACAAAAAAAATTTGATATAATTACGCCGGATGGTACATACTAGGTAAATTTTAAATTTAGGATATTCATTAACTATAAATATGATATTGATATAGCACACTACTTTCATCGTAGCTCTTGCCGGAAGTGCGTATCAGTCGTCACTGAATCGTATTGCTGTGTTAGTGTGTTTCCGTTTGATGATTATATTGCCACATTTTATTGCTTTAGTTACAGTTTTATTTTTGTTCCGTTCGATTTTTACTCGGAAATTATAAACTTATCTGGTTGATGAAGAGCGTATAAAAAAAGGAAAAGAAAAAGTGCAATGTCGCCACAAGAAGGAAGAAATATTTGAAAAGATTTGTAAAATGTGTGCGGTTAGCGGCGATGATGAAGACGAAGAGGATTATTTGAAAACCATTAAACACAATTTTACATTTGAAGAACAACAACCTGTTGAGTCCGATAAAAAGTAACTAGTTCATTAGATGGGAGTACCGAATAACAGATTTGTAAATATACGTCTCGTTCTGGTTGTAACCGCGGCTCTCGAGACTTAAACGACGGAGTTACGAAGTTACTGAATTTTGACAGCTCAAGAAGTTTTCCAGACGAAATAATTGAAAAAAAATTATAAAACTACAGCCAAGTCGAAAACTAAAAGATACCGAGAAAAAAACATGGAATAAAAATACAAAAAAAAATCAATCCAATAAAAAATAATATAAATGCAAAAATGTAGTTTTTTATTCTGCTCAAAAGACATTTGCCCGAGTCAAAGGATTTGAAGAATAAGTTACCAGAAGTGACAGGGAAACGAACTTGTGCACTCGGCCGAAAAAGGAAAAAAAATTTTCACGTTGATAATAATATGTGGGCAAAAATTAAAAAAAAAACCTTCTAACCGAAAATCCTCCTTGCCAAATAAATGAATAAACTTTCTTAAGAACGATTCTGAGTGAAAATTTTCCGACGAGAGGGATTTTAATAAAACGTTTTCAAATTGACAAAGAATCGCTAGAAATTATTTCCTAAATGTTGAGTTCCGAAAAATTTACTCTTCTTTTGCCGCGTTTTTTATCACGTGACCACTGTTTTCGTTAACGGTACTCTATTCGTCATCGGAACAAAAGCCCTATCTGGGTCAGAAAAGGAAAACTCAGGCCTCAAATAGGCAACTCGCAATCATGGATGAGTTGTTGACTAGTTACTTTATTTCGACCAACTGCAGTTCAAATCAATTTTTACACCGTCGGCGTTGTTTTTTTTTTGTTTTTTTATTTTTGGCGGGGGCGACGCGTAGAGTGAAAATTTTGGAAATTTCAGCCGCGTCAGCGGAATATCAGGTATTCCCTGAACGAAACTCGTTGTATAAGCAACTACACCAGGTCGTCCTGTTCAAATTTTTACATTTCTCTATTTCGGTCGTCGCCATTCTCTGATAAAGCGTTTACCCGTTTTCCAACTCTGCCTAATATTTTAATGTCATGAGGCTTTATTTCCTGTTCCGTTCGTCCTACGTGTTCGGCTACCGTGGATTTTATAACTCGTAATCTGCTTCGTGTTCTATTCTTACGTGTGTCCCACGTAGATCTCACCACGCGTGAACACTGAAGTTTATAAAGACCGGCCGCATTGATTGGTCGAGATAGAGTAATTAACTAATCTTTTTTTTTTTTTTTTTTTTTTTTTTTGGGCTCGTCAAGCAAGGACCTTTACCCGGAAACAAAAGGTAAGGAAAGAAGTCGGTTATATTTTGATCCGATCAGAAATTTTAACTAAAAAGGAACAAATAGCAGGAATAATTAGTGGGGAAGGAAAGGACAGGATATAGGAAGCACAATAAGGGGTAGGAAGTCCAAGCTTAAGCAAATAAGAATTTAAGGTAGAACGCTTCACGGAGAGGGATGAACACTGGAAGAACACATGATCGGCGTCGCAAATAATTGCATCATCCGGATGGAGAGGACAGTGTGGAGAAGAAATCAAGGAGAAACGAAATCTGGAGGAGGGCAGCAAAGAATGGCCAAAGCGCATGCAAACCATGAATATGAAGGAAGAGTAGGCTGGACTGGCAGATGAAATGAATAATTATTAGAAAAGGAGGAAGCGTAAATATCCGATACCATGATCTGATATGGAAGCTTTTACAAATTGATAGCAGGTTATCGGATGGAATTTTTTTTAAAAAAAAAAGACGAGAGGAAGCAGCAGCAGCCCGAGCCAAGGAATCAGCCGCTTCATTGCCAAATATGCCCGAGTGGCCAGGTACCCACAGCAGATCAATATTGACTGAATGGAGATAGGAAAGATTGTGAATGAGTGAACGTATACGGAGGATAACAACTAATCAACAGCTCATCCATGATTGGCCCAGGTTTTCTTTACCCGACACTCATATTGCGTTTTCATTCCGACAATGAATAGCACTACTATTCGAAACGTTAACAGAAAAAAATTTGTTTCTCCGAAGCCGGGGAGACGTGTACGATAAGTTTAAAAAGCCGCATACAAAAAAAAAATTAAAATTGTCTTCACTTGATAATAAGTCAAATTTGCAACTCAGCAGTGAATAGCATTGACGACACATATGCATGAAAAGAAAAACAAACGCCAAACAAGTACCGAATACATTAATAATACGAGTAATATAAAATATAGCGAACGTTTAAATGACAAAAATACGGTTGACATAGCCGAATAAAGGGTAATCACAGTAAGCTCAATACCCTTGATAAGGTATCATGGAGATTGCGGAATCAAGTTATTCACAATGTGCCAACTTAATACTGAACTGGTTCGTTTTTGTTGTTTTTTTTCCGACTGCCTTTTTTCCCCAAATTTCTCTATCGCCGAATTCAATTTCGTACCGAGTAAACCCAAAAGCAACTGGGATCTGGAACAACAAGTTTCCAACAACCTCAAGGGGAGCGCATAGGACGTCGCCATCGTTGGAAATCTGTTCACTAGCGGGCATCCCACCCTTAACGGTTATCCGAAATTCTTATGAATTCAGAGATTTATTTTACTGGTACCAAGCTAAATTACGCCACAACGATAATTCAGAAATCCCACTACCGTCTTTTCCCAACGATCCCCTGCCCAGTGTACTAGCCCTCCTTAAGGAAAGAGGAATTAACTGGAACTCTGACCTTGCACATCAGCATGTTGAACTCCCCTGGGAGGATACTCCGATTGTTGCAGATTTATCTCTGCTGAGCGATCGCTCGGACCAGGATGTCATTCTGCCGTCCCAGTACGTGGCGGAAAAAATGCAACTTTTTCCCAGCTACAGACAGCTGTATACAGATGGTGCCAAAGCAAACCCCCTCAATGGGTCCTCGCCGGTGGCTTGCGCCTACGAGGCGGAGGGAGTTGTTCATGCGGTTCGGCTCCACGACTTCTGTTCAGTGCTGGAGGGGGAGCTGTATGGTATTTTCTTCTGCTTGAGAGAATATCTGCAGTCTTACCCCCAACGTCGAAATGCATTTCTAATCACAGATTCCTTGCAATCGATTAGGACACTCCAGACACCTAAAACCTCTCACACATTATCTCGAAAAATAATGCGCATCATTAACGTGCTTTTCCGGGCTGGCTCACAGGTAACATTCTTGTGGGTCCCGGGTCATACCGGTGTGCCGGGGAATGAGCGTGTGAACTTGGCTGCTAAGGCAGCCACATATAGTCCAATGCCCGAAGGTGCCCCTCTGCCTCAGCTGGGGCCACCCTTTTTTCAGCAACATAAAGCAGAGACATGGGAAATTATGTGGTCGGCTCACACATCATGGCTACGATCCATTAAGGTGAGCACTGAGCCTTGGTGGCCACCGATATCCATGTCCCGCAGAGAGTTTGCAGCTTTAATTAGACTCCGCATAGGGCACACAGCAATATCCCACAACTATTTGCTGGACGGAACATCTCCTCCCTCTGTCTGTTCCATATGCAATTCCCCAATTTCACCAACCGCTGAACACGTTCTGGAACATTGCCTGCCTGCAGGCACCACCAACTTACCGACGGTTGCGTTGTCAAACGAACCAAAACAGGTCCAGGACATACTAAACCATATTAGAGCGGCTAACATATTAAAACACTTCTGATCCTGCACTGATCCATGTGCTGTAATAATCCCGGTAATTACACACAGCACATGGACCATATAAATTTAGAGGAAAAAAAAAAAACAAAAAAAAAAAAAAACAACCTCTGGCTTGGTAGACGAGCAAGATGGCTTAATATTATTGAAAAAAAGGAAACGTAGGAAATAGGATACTTTATATGACAATGCATAGTTTCTAGAAGATTGCACGAAAAAAAACACACATAAATACGATTTTTCGGAAGAAACTGTAAACAGACCTCGTAACTTTCACCTCGTGTTTTTAATCTTCCGATGAGAAGAATGTAGCGCATTATTTATAATATGCAGAATGAAGTGATGCATTTCATTTTTAGGAGGACAAAAAAAAAAAAACAAAAAAGCAAACTTGAATAAAGAAAAAAATAATAATTCCCGACATAATTACAAATTTTACTCATACGGAACTTCTAACTATCGTTTATACATCGCAATAAAGACGAAAGCACAGCGGAGAATCAGCAATAATATTTTTCGGCGTTTTATGGCGCTGAGAACACTACGGGGCATAGTATTAATCGATTGATGAGTTTTGGGCTTCCTGCTTTCTTAAATTCTGACTTTTCTTTTCGATCCTTGTTCTTTTTTATTAACGATATCTGATCGGATTAAAATATAACCGGATCTTTTTTCTGCTGATTGTTTCTGCGTAAAGATTTCTGGATGAAAAAAGAAATACAGTAATATAGGCAAATGCCTTACTGTCCTACATCAGACGTTCTGCCTGAAAGCAACTGAACCGAGAAATACTCCATTCCAAACGTAAAAATACGACTGCTCAGCTCACCTCTATCTAGTGTAAACATAGCATCTCTAACACAATTCTAAATAACTAAATTCTTCGAACGAAAGTTAGGACGGTTAAGAAAATAAATAGAACAGTAAAGCCGCTATTTGGCGTACCCGGTACAATTTTATCATAGGCACCAAAGAATTCTAGCAATTTACAAAAAAAATATCGCTTCAGATCTACGAGAGATTACAAATAATAAAGAAGGGCTGATTTTCATATAATCGTTCTAATCTTTGAATATAGCACGAGTGGGGATGCTCTCGCATAATATATGCGTCATATGCAAGGTGACTGTGCCCTATGTTGATAAATAAACATAATAAACCATCATATATTGCTAGACTACACTCAGTGATCTTATTGAATATGACGCATCTCAATTTAAAAACATTAGGAAGGAAAATGAAGATGTATCATTTTTTTTTCTTTCTTATTAAATATTTGTAAGCGGTGATATCAAATTATTTGCTATTATTTCGCTTTAAATGCTAGTAAAAACAGTTGCAAATTACGATCCTGTTACACAGAATTGTTTTCGTCCCCCACATATGCTATGAATATTAGTACAGCAATAAAATAATGTTGCGAAATTTCGTTAATGTTTATTCTTAAAAAAAGAAAAAAAAAGACATGTTTAAGCCGGTTCAAAAACTGCGGAGGCGGAAGCTGATATAAGAAGTTTGAAAGATCTTGTAAAAGACAAAACTGGAAGTATGAAATTTTACTGTGAACAGGTTTTTTACAGAAAATGTGGAATTAACGTTAATCCCATTAGCCAGCGATCTGGTGATTTTAAAGAATTTTCTAATTGGATCAGACAATACTGCAGCATCAACACTGAATTCCGATTCTAATAAAGAAGAAGCGTTTTCCCAGTTATTTGAAACTGTATACTGCAGATTAGTCTTACTAAACAGTAAACATCCGGGTGAGTTACAACGGTTACCATCGGATTTGTGTATAAAATGTGTACAAAATTCAAAGACCGAGTACAGTGATTTTTTAAAATTGATTTCACCTACAGAGAAAATTCTTGTTAAAAAATTCAAACGAATTGTTTTCAAAGGTAAAAGAGACTGAGGAGTACCTGTTTTATTTCGTCCTGATGTTTACGCACACTCAGAATTATTTATTTTCTTTCTCAAAAAAATAGTGCAAACCCTATTTTTTTGCGCTTTTTCGAACTTTTCAGCAAATTCAAAAATTTCGTTAAGGGGTTTCACCTATTTTTAATTTTTTTTAAGCATTTTTTTACTTTTTATTATTGGCTTAAATGATGTAAAAACATTCTAAAAAGTGATATCCAATAGCAATTATAGTTCAAAAAAATTTTTAAATGACTCTCAGAACTAAATTAATGAATCGATCTCAGATGCTTCGAAACGTCTTTGAACGTTTACAATACTCGTTACATAAATTATATATAGGCGATGAAAGTTCTAAAACGGACAGAGGAATCGTTGATGGTAAGCCGTGTAATGATGTAGCAATTTTAAAAAACGAATGTGTCGAGCACGTACAAAAAAGGATGGATTCTCGATTAAGAAATTTCAAAAAGGAAAATAAAAAATTCGGCAAACGAAGTAAGTTGACTGGGAAATTGATTAACGAGCTGTCAACATTCACAAACACGGAAACTCAGTTGAGGACGCGCGGAATACAATTTCTACGGATCAAAAACCGCAGCATAAAAAATATTTCACTACAGAAGATTCTTGATGCCCTTGGCAGAGAGCTCGCCCCAACGACAGTTTTAATTAAGGAATACTCGCCTAAACCAGCTTTACCAATTGAAGATTTTAAAGCTGTGAATAAAATTTATGGTGATTTGAGTGTCGAAGAATTACTTTCACGATACCCTGGTGAGCAACGAGTCTTTCAACTCATTGTCAGTCGTTTGGACCATATAGCGCCTACAACGATATCTAATGGCAAACGTACCTTAGATATGGGATACGATATAGCTACAATTTTATACAACGATAGTTTTCAAGGATTACTCTAAATTATGAAAGTGTTGCATTTAGTAATCTCGGTAGTGAACTATACAACTATTGGTCTGAAATCGACGAGTTTCGCGTGAAAGCCGCGAACCGCTCATCATCGGAAACGGGAGAAGACGTTAGGCAAGGCATAAAGTCTTCATGGAAAGAAGCCAGGAAGGAAAATGTTAACTTGAAAGAGTTGCTTTTTATGGTACTGGGATAGCAGAATAAAGGTTAAAAAATCAACAAGCTCCTATTTTAAATTTTTCACTTAGTGTAAATCGATTTCAAAACTTTGAACGCATTTTTCTCGAAACCATGTTTTTCAAATCGACATGCAAAATAACTTTGGCAATTTTCATTCGATCAGCTTGAAATTTAAACTGTAGCCTCTTAGATATATATTTTAAAGAGATTGATTAACAATTACGTTTCTTACAAACATTTAAACGTCAATTTTTTGAAGAAAAAATTCAAATTTATGTCAATCTGCGAAAAAAGATTTTTTTAAAAATAATCGTGTGTACTTCTCTGACAAATTTAGTGTGTAAATTATGAAGAAAAAAGAGAATGTTGTCCTAGGTGCACCTTCAAAAAAAAACCTTGCTGCTTCAAACGTCTTTGCTGCCGCCATTTTGAGGAACAAAGCAAATTAAAAAAAATTGTATTCTACATCTCATTATATGTATAATAGATCATCAAAATTTCATTTTGATTGTTTTATTGTATTATGAAAAAAGAAAAAAATAAGAAATCACAAAAAATTTCTATTCTTCGAGCATTTAAATAGGAGTTAACCCTTTAAAGAAATGAAATTCGATTTCGTTCCTGACAAATAGTGATCTTTTCACCGGATATATCACATGACCCAAAAAAAAAAAAGAACAATATCTTTGAGCTCTCAGCACCCAGAGGGCCTAATTTTAAGGCTGGAAACCCGGATGTTCCAAACTAGAGAAATATAGGGGGATGCGCATATTTTTAACCTTGTTTAAAATTCTTTACTATAATATTCGCACCGCAAGCGGGCTACATGACATTTTTTGCGCTTTTTTGAACTTTTCACCAACTTCGAAAGTTTCATTAAGCTCGTAAAATGGGTTCGTTCTCGATAAATAGCACGATCTTTCCAGCGACATATCACATGCCCAGAAAAAAAATATTTTTTTCAAAACTTTCGAGTTTTTGCCGACCCGAGGGGTTAAATGTAATGTTGTAAACTCGGCTATAATTTTCCTATAAAGCGGTCCTTTGTGCATAATTTTGAGGTACGTTTTGGTTTTCTCTACTTTTTTACTGGAACTATTGTTTACGTGAACATAAATTTTTTTCTGTTTTGGGCCGGGGGGGGGGATATAAATTTTTAGTCGTAATTTTTTATTTTTTTTTTAAAAAAGAGCTTCTACGTTTTGTTTTATACTTCGAATTTCACTTTTAAAGGTTTAACTGGGGATGAGTTATGAATTTTTAAGTGATTTTGAAGTCGTTTTATTTTCCACATTATACATTCTTGACGGTTTTTTGCCGCCCAGGGTAATCGGTTAGCTTGAAGTTATAGATATGGTTTTAGAGAGAATTTTAAATATAATTTATGATCCAATTTTGAAGTTTGTAAGTTGAACCGTTCGTGAATTATGTATTTTTATTGGATAATTTTGTCGTTTCTGAACCATCTTATTAGGATTCCGTACGTTATATGTATGCGGAATCCTAATAAAATGCATTCGATCCTTCAAAGATATAAGAACAGCGGAGATTAGAAAAAGTATGACATACTGAAGGCATATAAAAAGATGTGGCAACATCGCTAGACGCTATAATACCTGTCAAGTGAAATATACGGACGTCATAATAATTGCCAAGTGAACGGAGTTCTTAATGGTAGCCAAGTGAAATGACGTCATAATGCCCCTTATATACACAAATTTCTAAATCTTCAAATAATGAATTTTTAAAATCGTAAATGTACTCCTAACATAAATGTGAATTAAGAAAAAAATAATTAATATACGCATTATTTAATGATGGACGTTACGAGGCAATTTCATGACTAAGGTAATACTAGGAGAAAATTCTTATTAAAAACGTGCTAGTGTGGCATTTAAATTTATTTTGGGTTATATACATCCATTTTTGACTGTTCCGTTTACACTGTTTAGTCAAACTTTTCAGTATATATTATTAATTACGAAATAAGAATAGTTCTTTAATGCAATAGTTCTTTAAATTGGAGTTTAAAAAGCAGTTGGTTGTGAATGACTCGGGCATACAGCCAACAACACAGGTAACTAACCTTTTCATTGATGCAATTGTGAATCTTAAAAGTATTTTAACTTCTTCACGCTCTGGTTATTATATTAAACTACGAGTAAGTTCTCCCCTGTCGCAAAGAATACGCTCTCCGTTACTCGTCACAATTCACTCTAGAAGTGAGTCGCTATTATTAAAGAACTGAAACGAAATAAAATTTCGTAATGGCGAAATTTTTTGATTTTCGTTTTGTTCACGAGATGTTTATTTTTATAAACGCATTCACTTTACACTCCGCAGAGCAAAAGGAAATGTTCGCTATCAAAGTGGACAGTAGACTTTTCGTTCTCGATAACACAACCGCGTTTATAAAATAATTTAATTCAATATGTAAATAATAAATGTAAACAGTAAGCAAAAAGAAAACAACAAAGAATTTTGTTTAATCGACCACCAATTTTATAACATGTCGTTTAAGGTCCAAAATTTCTGCTTGTACCAGGTTCAAAAAAAAAGCCTAAACATTGCATAATTCTAAGTCAGTTTTAATAATTCGAAAATACGATAGCAAACAATTTGAGAATTCATCTTGCTGAAGTTTTAAGGCTTATTAAATAAATATTGATAATATGTAATAATAAAAAGGGAAAAATTAGATTCGCAAATTTTTTTATTTTATGTATTTTTTTTTTTTTTTTGGAAAAATGTTGACAATTAATTGTAGCGCTTTCGCGTTAAAATTTATTTGATTCACCTAAAATTTTGACTTATGAATGTTTTAAAAAATTTTCCCAACACTTTTTTTATGATAACCTTGAGAACCAGCAAAAATAAAATCACAATTTACAAAGGACGTAATAGTTCGGCGTTTATAATCTTCCGTTGCTCCAGATGGTAGATTTATCAGTTTTTCGTAGAGTTCTAGGAGACTAAATTCCATTTTTAAATTAAAATTTTAAATTCTCTACCAACATATATTAACCGTAAGAGTGGAGCTTTCGGCTACTTATTGTAAATTTCAGTTTTCGGTAGGAATGGTAAAGGAGACCGAGAGCGAGGAACTACAAATCCATTAGGCTCGGTATATTGCGAACCTTATACTCGTATTCTATGGGGTATGGGACTTATTTTGGAACGTTGATAAAATTTTGAGGCTGCTACACGCATCTCAAAACGATTTTCCCCCTTTCCCCTCTGTGCCTAGCTTTTGCCATTTGGCTATTTAACATTTTCTTTTTTTTTTTTAATATATATATTAAGTTATTATTATTATTATTATTTATAAATTATTAAAATAAATTACATTTTATACAATTATGTTATTGTGTTTTATGTATTGGTACAAAATGTAAGCAAGTTCCTGATCTGGTTCTTGCACCATCTGTAATACGGCTCATAGAATGGTAATATTTTTCTTTAAAAATCTGTTCTATGATCATTATATATTTCACATTGTCAAATAATGGTGTTCAGTTAAGCCAATCTCTCCGCATTCGCATAAATTACTCCATATTGTTACGACTTGAGGATTTTCGGTCCTTCTTTCGGAAGCTAGTGTTACGATTTTAGGGGTTAAATCCTTCGCTATTCTTCGATAAAAAAATACGTGAAAAATTACGGGCGCCAGCAACACTTGCCCACGGTGTGTTGCAACCGGAATCGCTCTGCCGCGCAGAGTATTAGACTTTTTATGATAAGCAAACGGATATAGTTTTGTTTTGGTAAAAAAAAAACAACTTCGCGAGCCCGCCGTAAAGTGGCGGTAATATCTCCGCGACCGAGATGTTACGATCTCTCAAAAAAACACGCGTTCAATAAAATATTCGGGATGTTGCAAATCGCGTATATTACAAAACAAAAAAAATACAAGTTTTTACGAATGCGACGTGTAGAACAATTTGGTAAACGAACAACAAAAAAAAATAAAAAATCACATACATCAATGAATACTAAAATTTACTCCACGTGTAATGTGTCAACGGTTCACCGCGACGACTAGATATTACGCTATTTAAACGGTAACTCAGGTAATTGCCGCACAACAGAATTGAACACATAAGATCGACGACTAAACTTTCGCAACAAAAACACGGCTCTCGATTTTATTCTAAAACTAACGGTACATTACCGAATCCTTATCAATTAATAACATAGCCGCTATCTAATTATCACGCGGCTGACAGGCACTATCCTGTACATAGCAGGACACTTACACAACCGCTTAACATTAGCGAAATTCAATGAGAATCGGAAATTACCTATTCGGTCGTGTAAATGTCATCCGGGCCGTATTCTCTGCCGACGATAGATAATAGAATTGATGTCAAGAGATCGAAAATTCATGATTTTAACTGGAGAGAATAATTTCTGGCTGGACATCATCGGGCCAGGTAAAATAGCGAATATCCGTATCACTATTATAGCCAGCTTATGTAACATTGGCGGCGTTCTTATGTGATCCGTACGTATATACGTCATATACATATAACGTGTAAATTCTCAGCTGATTTTATTTGTAAACCACCTCTTCTTCTTCTGTACGCTTTTTTGTATTTCAGAAGTATTTCTTCCCAACATTCCCGTTAGTTTTTTCATATTGTGCTTGCCATTCATCATTTATCATCTGCTCAATTTGGAGTATATATTCCATCTACGGTATTTTAACCTTTTCGATTCTATTATTTCGATTTACTTTTTTTATCTGCTCTGTCCGCTTTTTCGTTTCCCTCGATACCGCTGTTTCCAGATATTCATTTGAAGCATATTATATTTTTATTTTTTTTGGAGTTTACCAATAATATTAAATATTTTTTGTATTGCTGATATAGAATCTGTTAATATTAATTTTTTTTTTATTTTGTACCTTCCCGATTGTTCTTAATGTTATCATTCAGATAGCCTTTATTTTCGCTGTACACGATGAATAAAGTTTTGGAAGTCGAAATGATTTTAAGTTATTTTTAGTTATATTATCTACCGCTACGGCACATACTTGTTCGTCTTACTTTATTGATCCATCTGTGTAAATAATTTCGAATTCACACTATATTATTTGATTCGTATTGTGCTATTTAATATTTGTTCATATGACATTATTATTGTGTCGGATCGGTCTTTTGTTTGTCCGTTCAACTTTATCTCTTTCCGCGTTCAACAATTGATAAGAAGTATTCGGAGAACTCGTTCCTTTTATTTATCTGGCGTATACTTACCGTTATCTATGCAACGTTTATTTAATTTATCTCTACTCTCATTTCTAACACCGCTGATTTTTCATTTAACACCGCTAATTCATTTATTATTTCAGCCTCATTTTAATTTTTGTTTTCTACATTTCAATTCTTCGAAATCAAATCGATTTTTTTTTTCTTCTTCTTTAATTTAATTTCCTTTTCCAAGTTGTACGAGCTCGTCTTTGGAAGACCGCTCAGCGGCCTCCGCAAATTATGTCAAATCCCCCAAAGTCAGTTTAAACGTAAACTGTATGGAAGTTGACGTTTCCGCAAAACGTAAGCCGTCCAGTCCCCTTTCGCCGGTTGCGTCCTTGCTTAGTAAGGATCTGCGGCTTTCACTAAACGACCTAGTTAACCTCCCTAATGATGGTAGTGGTGGTATTACTACTACTACTAATAATAATAATAACAGTAATAGCCATAATAATAATAATAATAATAATAATAATAATAATAATAATAATAATAATAACCCCTCCAGGAGATCCCATCTTGACGTGGTGAGGGGCTTGTGTATCACGTAGACGCACGAAGCTATGCCGGCGGTAGTGTATTCTACTAGAAGGGCCTCTCAAGCCGGACAAGTTCAAGCAGAATGATCAGATTGAGCGAATCCCCAGGTTAGAAGCGGCTTCCCGACAGCGGCGGTTCTCCAGGTTAAGAGAGGCTGAAACAAAAGGGCTTAATCGTGGTGAAGATAATCAATCTAGGAGAAAGTCACTCCGAAATCAAACTAATTACGACCCAATATGGAGAATAATAATAATAAAATATGTGTTAGAGGGCCGTTTCCTGAGGTACTTCAAGTCTGGAGCTGGTACTGGACGTGACAGCATGCGAGCCACCAGTGGTAGGGAGTTGAATAGGCGGACCCCTACCAGGATAGATCCTGAAGAAGCTACAGTCAACCAACATCTCAACTCGAACCCTGGAGCTGTTGCCTATAGTAATAATGTGCCCACTCGGGGTAAAAAAATGGACAACTGAATCGAATAAAGCGGTAATGATAGCATATTATGTAGTAACTGATATTGAAACCGAGAAAATAAATTATAGAAAGAAGCTACATAATATATTTAGAGCATTACATCCGGAAATAAACGCTACAGAACAAAGAGTGATGGATCAGAAGAGGGCGATTTGCGGTTTCTCGTTTCCTGCCTTGGTTTCATACTATTCCTGTCTGTCGTCGTTCCACTGTTGTTTCCTTAATTATACTCAGAATCAATCATTCTCTACTCCCCTCTTCTCGTTTTCGATTCGTTGTGTTCCCTCCTCCTTTCTGCTCTTTTCGCGCGTCTGAGCTTCCTTGTACTTGTGATCCAAATCATATCCTTTTCGAATGTTCCGCACTCCTTAGCGAACGCTCCCTTCTATGCGCCCCCAACTTTTAGCTTTGGATATTCCTACTGCCTTTAACGCTACCTCTATCTTTTTTATCCTATTGCCTTCAGTTGTTCGTGAATTCCATTTCTGACCGCCTGACTATTTAGTTCTATCTCTTGATTTATCATGTTGTTGGGTCAAGACCGCTGGCGCGCCCAGGGTAAGACAAAAAAAATTTAAAAATATTTGTTCGTTTATATCATTATCGTTATGAAATGAACATCGGCGCCGTATTGGTGTTATCCAATTTGAATACGGTATATTATAGTATAGGCTGAAGCTTTAATATTTGTTGGTATGTTAATATGATTTAATCATTGAGAGCTTTTAAGCGTAATAATGGGGATCTGTTTATCCTGGCAATATTTATTCTGTATCGAAATGGTTGCCAGTACGTATATTATTATTTGTTTATTAATGGGGTGTCGTCTCTCGGCTTTATATGTTAAGAATTATTTGCCCGAAATTTTTCTTGAGAAAAAATTAACTGGCGGCTTGAAACCTGATTTACATGGTTAGGTTAAGATGGCGTTATTTTTTTTTTTTTTTATCGTCCCTTTGGGCACGCTAGCTGAGGACCTACACCCAGAAACAGCAAGAAAGAAAAGAACCGTCAGTTAAATTTTGAGTCGGTCAGATATAGACAATATAAACGAACACTAATGGATGAAATAATGGATGGCGAGGGTAAGGACAAAATATAAGATGCACAATAAGGAGTAGGTTGAGTTTCAGCAGACAAGCATACAGAATCCAACGTTCGACAGAAAGGAATGGAATGTGATTGGCGTCACAAACCACCGCTTCATTGCGGTGGAGAGGACAATTTGGAGAAGAAACAAGGGAAAAGCGAAAACGAGAGGAAGGAAGAGCAGAATGACCAAAACGCAAGCGAATCATAGAAATGACAATAGAACGGGGAAGTGAAGGATACTTGAAGAACCAGGAGAGGGAAGACTAGGTTGCACAGACAGATGAAAGGATTGATCATTACGAAAGGAGGAGAGGTAAAAATATCTGACCAAAGTTTGAAATGAAACTTAGTACGTAGGGAATTTAAGTTAGAGGATGGCATTTTTTTCAAAAAGGAACGAAAGGAAGCAACGACCTGAGCTAAGGAATCCGCCGTCTCATTACCTTTAATGCCCATATGGCTGAGAACCTACAGCAAATCAATACAGATCGAGTAGCAAGAAGAAAGAAAACGGATATGACAGCTTAAGCGAAGAATAATGAAATCGGAAGAGTGATCAGGAAAAGCTGATCGTTTAAAGAGCACTCATGGAGCTAAAATAACTAAATAATTAGAAAACAGACGACTGGAGGAAATGAAGATAAAGGAGCGTAAGATAGCCATCGACTCGGCTATAATGACGGAACCGAAAGAAGGAAGATTCAGATAGTCGAAATCGGAAAGGATAAAAGAAGCTCCAACACCACGAGGTCTCCTGGAGCCATCCGTGAAGATTGTTACATGCGATGGAAACTGGGAATTGATAATGCTGTAGAATTTCTGTTGAATTATTGCTGGAGGAAGATTTTGGAAAGTGACGGTAAAAAAGAAACTTTGGGAGCATGGCATCGGCAAAGCTACAGGAAAAAAAGAGAGATTATTACTTGAGATTGTGTAAGGCCAAAAGGAGTATAAAGCGAAGAGAAATGAAAGCCAAAACAGGGATTTTCCTAGGCGCAAAACGTCAGTTTTTATAAATTAAAAGATAAGAATGAATAAGAGTACAGGACGTGAGTAGAAGACGTTTGTTGAGGAAATGAAAGCTTAAATAAGATCTGTAAAGAGACAGGGGTGGTGTGATAGATTCTGCGAGAATTGCTGGAATTGGAGTAAACTTAAGAGCATCAAGACAAAGCCAAAGATTAATGGTTGACTGGTATATAGGAACTTGGACGTAATCATTTGTTTAGTTTAAATCTTACTCGAATAGGCGTATAACAGTTTAGAACAAATCAAATCATCTTTCCTGCGAAATATTTATAGTGATCATACTCGTACTTTAAACGTTTTTAGTAAGCACGGAAAACACGTCCATACTGTAAGTTTAAAACGAATTTATGAATATAAGGAGCGGTAATCCGAACGTATTTCTTTTTTTTTTTTTTACTATAATACGCCTTTCTATACATATAGACTTAGATCACCTGACAGAATATTCCGATAACAACTGACGCTGTAGCCGTTGACAGAATTCTGCGTATACTCGGGAGCACAGATTCTTCGGAATTATCAAAATTTTATTCACTACATATTTTTTAATATTTTTCAATATGAACATGTTTTATTAGTATAAAAACATTACTCGAAAAAAGGTCTTTCCATTGGCCAAAGTTCTCTGTGTTCGGACGAGCTGAGCTCACACTAGAACATATGTCTACATTCATTAGGATAAGTGGCTTAGCCCAACACATTTAAGAAACCTTCTTTTACATGTAACTCAAACATTTTTCCATAGCGCTATATAATTTAACGACAAAACATCGGTCTGCTTAAGAATATGTAAGTCACATAGTGTCTAGTGTGTTTAGGCCGAAGCCTAACTCCGCAAGTTAAATTGTGCTTAACAATAAAATTTTTGGGGATTTTATTAATGCTATTATATTTGCGCTAACTACTTTAAGTGCCTGGATTAATCCATTTTTAGCAGTTAAATTATTGTAAAATGCTTACATTTACAAAATTTAGCTTTCAGTTCAGCGATATCGTAAAGTTTTCAAACAGCTATTTCTGGCGAACGCGAGAAAGCTGATTATAATTTAATACTAGTTCACCCCCCCCCCCGACCCGAATGTACACATATATATTATACGTTAATTATTTTTCCGAAAACTTCTTCAATACTGTTTGAAAGTGATACTGATCTTTAAGCGCTGCATAAAGTGCGAGATCTGTTTCCGGTTAATTTAACTACATACTTTAAGAAATGTCTGAAACGAAAAGCCTTTTCCAAACAGAGTTTGAAAAAATGTCAAATGTTAGAAATTTTATGCTTCTCGAATATTGATCGCGATTTAACGGTCTAATCTTTGTCTACTGGTGACTCATTGTTAGTCTGGGGTACACTATATTTTCTATCCTGTGATTGTGTTCCGATACTTTTTTTATCAAATGATTATGTTCTGTTACTTTTTTGTCCCGTGATTGTCTCTCGTTAATTTATATAAGATAACAAAGGTTGACGAAGGTCGTGTGATTTTTAAGATTTCTTTTTTTAAAATTAAGAATGACGTAGTCAATTGAAAATAATGTTTCTAAAAGAAGTTTAAAAGAAAAAAATTGGGAGCCAAGTTGCCTCCTTGCAAGGCCCAAAGGGCACACAGTTTTATTCTCGATACTTTGTAATCCTATGCTGAGTCAGTATTACATTATTGTTTTCTATAACAGCTGGAAATTTAAATAATTTTTAATTTTACAATTTGATGTGGTTTACTGCAAAGGTATCTGAAATTATTAATAAGGGTTCTTCCAATTTTCCAATTTATTTTTGTTTTTCCGATGAAATTTTTAATCTTTTCTTCTCTTATTTATTATATTATTTTCTTTAATTTATCGCGGTTGGAAGTGCACCGGTTATTTAATGTGAAATTTTTTTTTGATTTTTACACTGATCAATTAGATACTCTTGAAATTTGACAACACAGTCATTTAACTCTTTTGAATATTAATGATTCACAGTGAAATGTCAAAATTATTATCAAATTCAATTCTAGATTCCAACCATAATCAATAATCTGTTGTAATGAAATTCTTTTACCTGCAGCTCCGCGAATTAACATCTTAATACAATGGTAGTCGGTGAGTTTTAAGAAACGCAATGTGGCGCTTGAGAATCCGTTACGTACTGTGTTACCAGTTCCTTCCGTTGTAATTATTGAAAGAGTATTCCCCACTCGATGGTTGCGGAATTTGCCAAAGTTAACTCTGCATGTTTATCATCAGCATCCGAGTATGACGATGATGGTTCTCTAATAATAAATGAGCTTTTTTCGAAGACTTCGACAATTATTAATTAAAATCGGTTGATTAACCGAGAAATTCTTTCGCATCTAGTTTCGCTTGTAGGCAGAGACCGATTATTACCCATTTATGCTATACTTCTACATAATAATGCCGTTTTGGTAACGTTTCATGAATACACATTAGTTGTTCTAATCGTCATCGCTGGGTTCGATATTATTGTATCGATTATTTGTAGCACATAATTTTCCGATATATTAGTGTTAGTCTCGATGGTTATAAAAACGGTACGCATAGTGTTTTCAGTATTCAGACGTTAATTATTATTTTTTGTTGTATGCTATCCATTCCGGGTCAATCGAAGATAATCTTAATTTATACCGTTGCATTGGAAGTAGGATAATTTTTCTAGTACAGCGATCATGCATCGCAATTACTAGTTAAATATTTATAATACATTATTTATTAAAAATATTCAATATACAAAAATTCATACAAATTTATAAGTGGTAAAGGAAAGCTATAAACATAAAATACAATTATATGTAGAAGAAAATATAAATATGTTTAGTATGTTACAATCGCGCTGCTATACTTTTAAGTAATTCTATTAAAATACCAGAAATTTAACTGAAAAGAAAGAATTCAGTTTTGTAATTTTAAAAATTACGCCCAGTACATTGAATAATTATGTAATAGTATTAGAGATTAACATAAAATTAAGTGTAATATTTATTCGTTTTTTTTTTTTTTATTATTTCAGTATTTAAAAATAACACATGTACACTATGCACAATGTAAACAATATATTACAGCCATTTGTGTGTTAGTGTGTGTGCGTGTGAATGCATAAAATCTATGTATCACCGTGATATTTTCCAGCGGTACCGCGCGGTTATCGTATTCCATGTTTTACTTCTTGAACGCGCTTCAAATATTTATTCTAGCTGAGAATTTCCCGCCTGTATTTTCGGCGCGTGTATAATGCTTCTTCACGCACTGCGACTAATTGAACCTAGCGGCAAAACGTCTTTGATTAAAGGTCGCAGATAAAGCGTAAAGTCTTCTACCGTAAACGTTGTTAGATTGAACGCAAAAAAACCTTTAAATAGACGAATTTATGTAGAATTTTTTTTTTTAAGACTGTAAGCTGACGATGCTATCTTATAATTATACACGACCCTTCTCGGTTAGATCTATAACCTCGTACTGGAGTGTATAAAGAACACTACTATTCCAATGGGGTTATACCAATTAATACTTATATGGCTCGAGTAACTCTAATCAATCAACTCCTCGTTCTATACGGAATTGTCATCCGGTAAGATGTTTCTGCACCATCGATTTTAGGATAGACTTCTCCTCTATGGTCGTTTTCCGGTGGCCAGCGAAGAAGATTTTGTGACTTTGTAAATTTGCCGTACATGTACATGTACGGTACAACTCATTACGAAGCAGCACGCCGTTCGAAATGTAGCACGTTGCGTCAGCGGACCATCATCTTGATATTCTCGATTGCACGGATATTGTTAACTGGAAGAAACTTCTTAAGCTTACCATCAATCAGGAGCCACTATATTGCGAGGTAAATTAACCGCTTACAGTTCCAACTAGTCGATGATTTGCTTCTCGATAATGGATTTCGGTGCTTTTTAATCGTATAAGGGGGGAAAAAATAATAATCGAGCATTTTTTCTGTCCGGAATCATTCTTTCATGGTAAAATTCGATATTAATTAATACCTCTATAGAAGTTCAATGGCGAGCAGGAGTCTCTCTCTCTCTATTCGGAGTTCCGTCTGTTGGCTTTAACGATGATTGATCTTAGGTTTTCATTTGAATTGACGTATATTACGCGAATCTACGATCTAATTTAACTTTTATTTCGAAAGTAGGAGCTTTTAACGCGACGTAATATAATAGCTGCCTGTTCCCCGGACTTTCCAATTTTAATTTATCACTGAAGCAACGTAGATTATACATATTGTTATTTTTCACACTAATTAGAAATCGAATTATCGTTAGCCGAGTGTTGTCGCTGAGTTATTTGAGTAAATGTGATTATTATAAATAATTATTAATAACGCTAAATCGATTACAGTCCTTGAAGGTGTGTATAGTTTTCCGCATATTTCGCGTTCGTATTAGATATGAAATATAATGTTTCGAAATCGATACGACTATCGAGAAGTAGAAAATTGAATAGTAATGAAAAAGAAGCGTTCGAAATTTTTTGAAATTAAATCAGAGTTTACTCCGCCTACCCTCGTTTTTCTCTTTTTTTTTGCGGCTCGTCAACTATAGACATTAACCCAGCAGCGCGCAAAAAGAATTTTTCTATGCTCTTAATTTTTTAGAATATGAGGTCATACCCGAACGAAATAACTAACCGAGTTAAGTCTACTTGATTCGGAAATATTTCGGGAATTTTGATAAAGGCGTTCTAAATTTGGGTTAATAACGTTGAAAAAAAAAGTTCGCTGATAGTTTTAATCACGGCAATTAATAATGTTGAAACACTATTAGATAACATTATTAATCGTATCTTCCGGTCTTTGCTTCAACGGTTTGGTAAGTGGACACTCTTATGAGTTTCATCTTCCATCGAAAATGACCTAAATAGCCGATCGAGGTTAACCGAAAAAGTTCATCACACACATGCTAAAAATTGGAAGTGCAGCTAAACATTTTTGAACTATCATCGAATTTTTAAAGCGAACTAAAAAGTCGAAGTAATTGTTTTCCTTTTTTTTTTTTTTTTTTTTTTTTTTTGGTATTTTTAAACACGCATAATTTTTTTGCAGGAAGAAAAAGCTTTCTTCTCCGGACGCGTCACGGAAACGAATCTTAAAAAAAAAAGTACATTTAAACGCTTATATAATATTGGAACTCCTATATGATTTTCTTGATACTTGCTCTCTCTTAAACGCTCTACAATCACTGCTACTTGTCGCCTTCGCTTTAAGTCTCTTTCCTGCAGCACTTTTTCCGTTTTCATCTGCATCTACTCCATTTTGTCATCCACCATCCTCTCATATGCTTTCCGTGTGACGGTGATCACATTTTACATTTGAATGAGCGGCCTCCTCTACTGAACAGGCGTCTGTTCTTCGCTATTAAAACTTGATATCCCTACCTCCCTTACTGGTGCTGTTCGTAATCTCTTACTTCCCTCTGCTTCAGTTATTCCTGTCCTTTAACTATTTTTATCCTCTATCCTTAAGTGTATAAGAATATACATTTATTTTCTCTTCTTTCCATTTCTTGGGCTAATGTTCTCCCTGAAAAACCCCCATTAAAAAAAAAAAAAACACCCTCGAAAAATTGTCCGTATTTGTTGTCGGCCTGAATTTTTAATTTCCAGTTCAAATGAGTGCCTTTCGAGCGTTCTCGCAAATGTCGTTCAGGTTGAAACTCTTAATCAATTGTGTTTAAAACATGCAATTTATCACTGTCAAAATAACACCGTAGAAATTCACGTAAAATCCGATTAGGCTGCTCCCTCTTTAGATTGCAATTTTAAATTTATTTAAGGAAAAAAAGCGTCGAACAAATTTAGATCCGTATGCACAATATGCACTTTAGATTTACATATTTTCCCATAAACTGGTACCCACTTATTACATGTTAACACTTATCCTACGTATAAGAGCGTAAAAGAATTAACCGCTTTTAGTCGATTGAATAAATATATAACAAAAGGTACGTATTTTCTATTTAAAAGCCTATTAATATATACATATACATACATATATATATATATATATATATATATAAATAAAAATATGAATGCGTGTGTATACATTTTTCATTCTTTTTGTTTTCTCCTTTTTTTTCCTTTTTTTTCTTTATATGCATCGATGACGGTTTTATAAAGTCAAGGGGTAGTAGCGGTGTATTTAAGATTTTACCCTATGACGTCAAAGGGGTAGTTGCGTACGCATTTGTCCCAGTTTTCGGTGCAGCAGCAGTGGTATCACGCGGAGAGCAAAAGCTACGAGCGAGAAAAGCTGTTCGCGCTGTTTTTCGGTATTCGGTGGATATTTTGGGATGTTGCTGGTGGTAGACTTGCGTGGCAATGTTCGGCACTTCACCGCTTTGTTTTTTAAATGGTTATATTATTCTTATTTAATGCATACCTTTAATTGTATGATGGGAAGTTCTACCGATCTGATCACTTCCATTCTGATATTGGATTGCGTTTTAATGGTACGTCGTTCTTTATTCCTTATCGCGCATCGATTACCCATAGAGAATTTCTCGTATCGTTCGCACTATGTTATGTGTAACAACGGCATTATATGATAATTAGCCTCGTTGCTAGAGATAATTTGCTGCAAAAAAATGTCGTCTGCGAGATTATTAATTGACCCACGCAATTAAGAATTTGATTAATCTGAAACTTCTTAACAGCAATTCGATCGTCCGGTTGATAATATTGAATTTACGTTTTTCTTTTAAATTCGAAATTTTCCCACAATAACGTTATTCCTACGTTGCCGCTCTTGTCAGGAATATTATCATTTTTACCGTACAAAGTAGCACGATATATTCACTAAACGAGCATAGGCTCCATTTGTTTTTATCGGTTAATTCGTAAAGCGTTTATTGTAATTAATAATTATTAACTCTTCAATAATGTATACTCAGGTAAATACTGATGCTGTGGCATACGACGAATGGAACAGCGCTGTAGATTCCTCCGCTAGCTCTGCATATACTACGTTTTTACCTAATAATGCTCATAGTTTTGGAAGCAATTCGCGTGAGAGTGCAGTTCGGATAAAAAAGGAAACGCCTTTCGGTAAGCGTCAAACTGAAGAATTACTTGTCTTAGTAGAGAATTATTTTGTACGAAAAAAAAAAAAAAAAAAAAAATCGATTGAAAACCGGATCAATTTGCCACCTGCCTTTTGTTGCTCGTCACAATGACGAAAGATTTTTAAGTTATAATTCGCGTTTTGAATATGTCGATTTTTTTTTTTCTTTCATCGATACGAAAAAAATAAAACTTCCGAAACGTAACAATCTTTTTCATTTTTTTTTTCTCTTTTTGGTTTCGCTTAATTCCACTTCGTTTTACGCGTCTTACTATAGTTTTTAATAGAAATCGCTGCGCACAGGCACTGATGTAATATTTTCGATACGTTAATTTTTAAATGATTTTAGTTTGATAACATTATTATTATTATTATTATTATCATTATTATTACGCTAATTGCGTTGCGAAGCTGAAAACTGCCGGAATATTAATTTAAATATATATATATATATATATGATATATGTTTAATTTGTACGGCAGAAGAAGAAATCCAGAATTTGCTGAAAAGTTATCCTCAGAATCAGGATTTAATACGCAACATCGATGTCAGTTACTATCAGATTATATATCCGGTTATGCTTCATCATCACGAGAAAGTGGGGGTATCTACTAGAGGGACCTTGCCGTCCAAGGTAATTTTTCTTGTTTTATTATAACAAAAAGAATAATTGTTCGGTAGCGAATAATTTGCTTTATTAACGTATATGTAGTACAGAAGCATCTAAAATGTGGTTCCAATGAGGAATCGTTTCGTTTTGAAATATTCCCGAAATTTATGGGCTTTTCGTGATAATACGATCAGGCAACATCACAATTTCTTCGCTTTTACGCGGCTTTTTCATTTAAATTCACCCGAAAGAAATAGCGCCAGAAGCCAGAATTAGTAGTTCCATTCGTATTTATTAAAATATCGATTAAAAAAAAAGTAATTTTCTTAAAATATTTCTCTTTAATTCTAGTGTGTCGCTGTTTATAATTGTTTTCATATAAACATATACATTACGTTTATAAAAATTTCGCATTTATAAAATTATTTAAGAACTTGACGAATGTGATTTATTTCACTATTCAAAAATGCCACAAATTTCGGAAATATTTCGAAACGAAGTGGTTCCTCATTGGAATCACATTTTAGTGCTATATTGTTATGTAGTTCTCGTATTTTAGTTTTGATGTAGCGCGATACATTTGCCTTTTGCTTCGTTATCAAAGTGTGTTTTCAGCTACTCGGATCTTCTTACAGCGGAGGGCGACGCTTTTGTTCGTTATTTTACCGATCGCGACTATATAATTTCAAAAATCGTATCGTATGTCGTGTTAAAAATTCTCACAAATAAATATGAGTTTAGTTTATTCTGGTTGTTTGTCGTGCCCTTAAAAAAAGGCCAAAAGTATGACCGAAATCAAGTGAAATCTTTTAACATATCGACATGCCTATAAAATTATATTTCGTTTACTAACGGAGTGGTATAAGATTTTTTTTCGGTCGCGACGATTTTTACACGTTTCCAGTGTGACATTTTTTAAATGATCTTTTTAAGTTCACCTTATACGAAGTGAATTGTGTTTTTGTTTTTTTTTTGTTTTTTTTTTGGTGGTCCTCCTTTATATTAGGTATCAGTGAATAGTCATTAAAATAAACGTTTAAAAAAACGAAGTCTCGGAGCAACTTTTATTAATGTAACATAGACGTTATTAATATCAACGGTTCTTTTTTTTTTTTTTCTTATAAAATAGTAGAGCTTTTAGGTTACAGCTAGCACACAAGAGTGCCGCTACAGGTAATTGGGCCTAATAACGGCTAAAACTAGAGTGATTTTTGCCCATCAGTGGTCCGCCCATGCATAGGGCTCCCACACACTACCGCTACGAAAGTGCACCCTCCGTTCCCACGCGCACTTCGGTCGCTACCGCGTTTTTTCAAAATTCAGGGCGTAAGAATTCTAGCAGGGTTCCAAAAATTAGCCCATTTGATCACCCGCGCCGCCTTCTACCATCGTGCGCACGTGCTATACTAGTCTCTGCTTGAAATGTATGTTTGAGCGTAATTTTAATGTTAATTTTTCTGGGATTGGAGGGACGCAATTTTTGCAGTGTGCAAAAACGTTCGAAACTCGACATTTAAACACAAAATTTATAAAAATTTTCCGATTCGCGTTCCGTTCTGGCGTTTTTTTTTTTTTTTTTATTTTAATTTTTACTCTTCAAGACGTATTGAAAATAAGATGTATTCGTCTACCATGTAGTCACTGTCTTTCCCGCGCGCCCATCGTTCGCTACGGGGATTTTACAAAATTCGGGGCGTAAGTATTCTAACAGAGTTCCAAAAATTTCAGTCGTGCAACCGCACGCACTCCTGTGCTCACGCACGCTGCATACTTACGTCACACAGGTGTACTATACAAGTCTTTGTATTCTATAGCTGCGGCGTAATTTTTAATTTTAAATTGTACACTATGGGAAGGCTGAAATTCTCACAGAGTGCTAAAAACGTTCGAATCTCGACACTTCGAACCCAAATTGTAAAAGACCTTTTTCAGAGTTGCGTTCCGTTCTCGCATTTTTTTTGTTTTTAAATTTAATTTTTACTTCAGAAGACATATAGGAAAATACGTAATTTCATTAACTGTGCAGGATTTTTGCATCGAGAATTAACTTAAGTATATTTTTTTTTTCAAACTCCAAAAATTTTTTCCAGATCTTTTCAACGATATATTTTATTTATTTTTACCATTCCATCAAACTCTCGTCTGCCGCGAAAGCGCACCCACCCTCAGTTTTTGTTCACATTTTACAATAGACATTATCTGATTACAAATTATCAAATTGATAACTTAAAATATATACTTAAAACCCAAATGTAACCCCATTTTATCTCTCCTATGTTTCTTGCAATCAATTTACGGTTCGTACGTATTTTCGTTTGTTTCTTCACATGTTCTTCGATCGCACTAACCATTACAAATGTTCATTATATGTCCTCACGCATATATCCACCATCATGATTATACAACACATACACATGTTATTAAAAAATTTTTAAATTAATTCGATCGTTTTTTTTTACTTTCCCCGATTCGAAAAAATTTTTCCTCTCTTCCTTACCCTCCCAATACAAATTAACATTAGTTTGTAATATTATTTTTATTTGTTTATTTATTTTTTAGAGTTATGATATCCTTAGTTTCCCCATCACCATATTCACCTTTTTTGTTTTTTTTCAAACCGAAGTACTACAGAATTTCACGCTTCCAATTATTTCTGGGTTCGTAAGGTTATTTTTTTAATTTTTGTACAACAATCCGTTCCCGCACATGTGATCCCAAGCCACCGTCACCGTTACCGTCAGTTATTTCACTTTCGATTATCTTATTTACTTCTTATTTTCTCTTCAGAATTTCAAAACTAACCTTATATCCCTTTTCCCTTTCGCTCTTTTTACAGATAATATGTAATATTTTGTCCGATCTTAGATATTGTAGAATTAACCTAAACACATATTTTTATTTCTCAGCTGTTCAAAAAAAATTTTCAATCTTTCTTAATTTTTTTTTATGTTTTGTCTAGTGTTAAAATATAAGCCGTCAAAGTCCCGACCACCGCAAATGTACACTACCCATCCACACACACGCACACACACACACACACATTGTGATAGATGGCGCTAAAGTGAATAATATTACCCTATTAGGCATTGTCAAAATTAGCCGAAAATTTATAATGGATGAATGAATGTAACCTTAATCCGCTCTGTCTTTTCCGATCGATCATTTTGTCGATCGCACGTGATCATTTTTTAAGTTTCTCCGACTGTAAGTATTCGAAATTATTTCGACTTTCCGTTGACCCGAAATTTCCCTCTACCCTTACAGTACAAAGATCTGATCTTTTCGTAATATTTGTATTTTCCGAGTATGCTTACTCGCAACCATTACAAAACCATATCATTCGATTCGTTTCCACGCACATAGTTGTCGCGCCCGCTATACATATCCATATCATAATACGAATTTTAAAATAATTAACCGTATATTTTATTTTTCAAATTTCATATTTTTACAATCTTTCGTAAATACATACGTGTTAAACTCACGCTTTATTTAATATTTTATAGAGAGCGAGAGAGAGAGAGAGGTAAAAATAGAAGTATCAGTCTTACAAGACAAGTTGTGTATGATGAAAACGAGGTAACAGGAGCAGATCAGGGATGTAACTAGTGAGTGAGAGAGAGAGTGGGATACGCATTAGAAGAATATATTTTTCTATGCAATAGGTTAACTATAAGAAAACTTCGAAGTTAACCCCCGGAGCTATCCTCAAACAAACCATATCGAGCAAAAAATGTAATTTTTCTTCATAGTGTCTGTTGATACTATACTCGTATAGTGACTGACATTGTCGATTGATACGGATGCGCACCGTTTGTTCCCACGCACGTGTGTTGTCGCTCCGCTAACATCGATCGTCAGCCACGGTCAGAACCCGCTAAACACATGATACTAACGTCGCCGACACTACTTTCCCTCTCGTTCATAATATTTTTTTCTATGTATAAGCATTATACAATTAGTCTGAGCATACCTTTCATTTTTTCGAAACACAAATTTTTTTTTAAGCCTTTCATATTGTGCCTCGCACATAAATGTACGATACAGTCACATGTCGCTTCGTTACCTCAAATATACACCTGTACAACCATTGTTATTATCCTCCGCACAACCTAGTGTTCCCGCAAACCGCGGAGAAATTCTCTTCGTTCCGTACGTACCAAGTGATCTATTTCCAAATATTCAAATCGGACGTAAGTATTTTAGAATCAAATGTAGGTGAATGCATCCTGTTTGTTAAAACTGTATAATAAAACAAACTTTAATAACAAACAATATAGAACAATAAATTAGATAAATACCTATTTAGAAACGTTTTCGGGCATAACCCATCATCAGCTAAAACTAACTTAAAGGAAACCTTAAAACATACTGAAGTGAAAATAGGGAATACACGTGTATATATAGTAGATGTAAAGAGGAATAAACATAGCAGGTATAAAAATCAATAGGTTGAAAATGCTAATAATTAATATAAAATATAAAATATGAAATAAAACAAGAAGACAAAACGTTAAATTTTTATATTAAACAGTGGATTATTATTATTAGGTGTTTGGTCATTTAAAATATTATTTTTATATTTATTTATATAATAATTTTCTGCAATGTTCATATTATTACCTTAAATAAACACCTTAAATTTAAAAAATAATAATATTTACGAAAATAGCGGTATATATAAAATAAATTGTACTGATTGTGAGAAATCATACATTGGTCAAACAGGGCGAAAAATTAATTGCAGATATAAAGAACATATAAAAGCATTTAATAATAATGAAATAGAAAAATCAACCTATGCAGAACATTTAATTAAAAATAAACATAAACCAAATTCATTAGAAAACACTGTAACCATCCTGGCCACTTATCACAAAGGTAATAATATGAACATTGCAGAAAATTATTATATAAATAAATATAAAAATAATATTTTAAATGACCAAACACCTAATAATAATAATAACCCACTGTTTAATATAAAAATTTAACTTGTTGTCTTCTTGTTTTATTTTATATTTTATATTAATTATTAGCATTTTCAACCTATTGATTTTTATACCTGCTATGTTTATTCCTCTTTACATCTACTATATATACACATGTATTCCCTATATTCACTTCAGTATGTTTTAAGGTTTCCTTTAAGTTAGTTTTAGCTGATGATGGGTTATGCCCGAAAACGTTTCTAAATAGGTATTTATCTAATTTATTGTTCTATATTGTTTGTTATTAAAGTTTGTTTTATTATATTTTAGAATCAGATTAAGTATATTTTACCATTTCACAATTATCCATCCCCTTACAGTTACAGATCATCTACTCTTTTTATACTCGTACATGTTATTTATTATTTTTTATTTTTTTAATTGATATGAACTGCACCTCAATCCGTGACCCGCGAGTATTATAAATGAATCCAAGTATACTAAAGAAATATCAAAATCTTACCCCATATCTCTCACTAAATATTTTCCTTTAAGCTATCGCACATATTATTTTAATCATTTAATTTTGTTTCCAATTCGCATGTCTCCCAACATATGGAACAAAACGTGTATTGTTGTCTACACGCATGACCTTTTCACTCCCCATCACTGCGTTATGAAATAATTTTTTCTTTAATTATTTTTATCATCGTGAAATATATTAGTATTTTTTAATTTTTTATTTATTCCATGTATGACGAAGTCATCACTACATCTATGAATGCGTACATCGCACCTATCATGAATTTTCAAAATTAGTCCAATTATACTATTAGTCTGAATCATTCTAGTAAAGGTAATATATCCATTCCTCTTTCTATTCCTTTGTACATTACTGAAGAAATCCTCAAACGTGTTTCAAAAATTATTTTTTCATTTATTTATTTTTTTTTATTTTCTTTGCCCTAATGAGTTTGTCAACGAAGACATTACACCAAGAAATAGGAAAAATAAAAATAAATAGCGAGCAGCGATCGTAGAGCGTTTAAAAAAAGGAAAGTCAAGGAACCATGGACGATGAAGAAGAGATGGCTGAATAGAGGGATAGAAGGAGGTAGGATTAGAAAATGAAGAAGAAGAAATTGGTCAAAGTGTACTACTACTTTTTTTTATCTAAAATCAACTATTCCTTCTTACTACTTTTTACGATTGTACATAATTTTTCTTCCCTATTATCATTATTGCAAGATCCTACAAAACCACTCAGTAATTTTGATCATATCGAAATCTTCATACCATTCCTTTCTTGCTGTACGTCATCAAATTTCATTATAGCGATACAAAATTAGTCCAATTATACTATTACGCTAGCGAAATTATTATATCACCCCTATTTTTTTTCTATTTGATCGTATGTTCTCGAAAAAAAAAAATCTCATATTATTTTTGTCATTCATTCATTTATAATTATTTAATTAAAACTGTTGCAAGGCCCTACGACAAGTGAATACCATCAATTCGCGCACACATTAATACTATTCATTTGCGATCCTTCACTTTCTATTTCTAACGTATATTTTCGTAAGCTCATACCGAACACACTTCATACTCTATTTTTAGATGCGCAGACATACAACTTTTAACGAAGCAATCAATTCTTTGCTTCACTAATGATTGAAGTGAACCTTTTCTAAAAACGTAGATTAGCGAGGATTTTTTTACTCATTCAAAATAAAATGAAATCATTTTTCTCTATATTTAATACTTTACGAAGCTTGTACATAACACTCGACCATCTCTTTTGCTCATTCGTAAACGACTGATATTCCTCCACCACGTTAACCATTTAAATTATACGTACTATCGAAGATCCGTTGCTTACTCGCTGCATACATATATGAATTGATTTGCTAATTTATCTACAAAAAAACGCTTCTACTCTTAATTTTTTTTTTTTCCATTTATTTTTTTCTCTTTTTTTTCAAATCAATCAGCACGAGTCTCTCCCAATGTATTTACTCGCACGTACATGCATGTTTATACGAGTATGAAAAAAATCAAATTTTATTATTATTTCATAGATATGATTGTAGCAGTTTGTTGAAAAACGATCGAATTTCGATACTGAAATTTCGAACTAGAAGGAAATTTTTATACTCATGTGAGGAATGGATGAAACACCTGGTGACTGATGAAAACGTACGAGTCTCATTATTTTGAATATAAATTTAGATGAGGATTTCTATACCATGTTTTGTTCTAAGATGTTTTATTTTTACATTTATTTTTTCCTTTTTTTTTAAATTTCTTTGACTCTATTAGTCGATTTTGATTATTTTTTCTCTGTTATCTAACATCATCACTTCACTCACCCTTTACACTAACATATAACTTCTACAAAAATCCTTCACAATATCTAGTAACCGATCCGGGAGGGAAAAAATTTCCGAACAACGCATTTTTCGATTATTTTATTGTACTTTGCACGCGTGATGCATAACGATTCTTCAAATTTTAATTTCAAAGCGTTTGTATACATATATATATATATATATATATATATATATATATATATATATTCATAATCTTTTACAGTGATTAATTCAAAACCCAAATATACATAATAATAAAAATGGGATGATATCAAAACAAAATTTTTTTTTGCTTAGTACATACCGTACTATGTCAGCATAATAATACATTAAACACGTATAAAATTGTATTTATTAATTTATCTCGTTTTATTCAATCTGCAGTAGAATCAGAGGCATACACGAATTTTCATTTAAATTTAAATATCATTTTTGTAATGTAACTTGATTTTTAAGATTAAATGTTATTACAGGTAATTGATTAGTTTCTCTAACATATGTTGTGCTGTTTCTTATTTAATTTCTTCATTCATTTTTTTGAATTCGGGCCACTAAATCTTTTTTTAGATTTCTCTGCATAGATTCACTTCTTTAAATCATTTCTTTATTTCTCTATATAGATTACCAAGCTCATCCATAGAAATTTGTTTCATTATATGTTAAAATACAGTGATTCATCATCCTTTCAGGTATATTTTGTGCTTCTATTTAAAATGGTCAAAGATATTAATGTAAGAACTAATTCAATAATATTTACAATTTATTGAGAAATTTTTATTGCATTCATCATAGTCGATAAAAATAAACATTTCTTCATTGTTAAATTTTAATATATCATAATCATCAGCTGTTAATAATACATATACAGCATAAAATCTGCTAATCTAATTGAATGTGTCCTTCTTCTGCCAACTCCAGTATTACTCGATTGTTTAGACATGTGCAGTGTCACTAATCGTTCAAATAATTTATTAGGATCGCCAGAATAATAAGTATGAGGTTCTTCAAGACATACTCCGCGGGCGGCACTATATGTATGTTACTTTTTTGTTTCACCAGGGCAAACTTTTACACTCTGTACGTTAGACTGAAACAGCAATCGTATTATTTTTCGATATTTCGGAAGTAGGTACCCTTTAATATACCAGTAACATGGAAATGGGCTCCAGGAAATTTCAGTATTTGTTTATACAAAGTTAAATCATCATCCGTACATTTATTTTCATCAACATTTGTTTCCATTAGTAAATGAACCAGGCCGGATGTGTATGTAAATTTTATTCGATTACTTCCTTTTCCTAAATAAATTTCACCACGCTCACGATTCCAAGAAATCGGTGTTGAACCAATCATATATCCTTCAGTGTTAGCATCATATCGTATTCCATATACTTGAAGGTTCATTATTGAGTATTTGGTATGAATCTATTCCACTTATATTAATCGGATTGTATCCGAGTTCGTTAGTTTTCATCAGTCACCAGGTGTTTCATCCATCCCTCACATGAAAAACCGAGTATTTTACTGCCTCTCAAACGAATAACAGTCTATTCAACGATATGATTTAGAAGGAAAATATAAAAAACAAAGCTTAGTATAAAAATTTCCTTCTAGTTCGAAATTAGGTATGCTCAGACTAATTGTATAATGCTTACACATAGAAAAAAATATTATGAACGAGAGGGAAAGTAGTGTCGGCGACGTTAGTATCATGTGTTTAGCGGGTTCTGACTGTGGCTGACGATCGATGTTAGCGGAGCGACAACACACGTGCGTGGGAACAAACGGTGCGCATCCGTAACAATCGACAACGTCAGTCACTATACTAGTATAGTATCAACAGGAATGGAGTCGTAATAACATATGAAATATATTACTGAAAAGATGGGGAAAACATTTTTGGAGTTCAAAAAATAAAATAATCGTAAGTTTATCCTATAGCACTTAGACTCGGAAAAAGTTATTATGAATGATAAGGAATGTGCGCGGGAATAGATTATGTGTTTTCGCGGTAGCATTGTGCGAGTGTACTCGTGAAAAAACAAAAAACAAAAAATTGCTAATGTTCTCAAGTGTGGCAGAGGAGAGAAAAGGGAATTTTTGAAACCGTGTAAAATAAAAAAAATACTCGAATTCATTTTTTGAATCCTTACGTTCAGGAAAAAATTTTTGGGCGTGAAAAAATATACTTAGGCTCGCAAAAAAAAAAAAAATATTACGAATGAAGGTGAAATAACTGATAGCAGCGGTGTGCGTGGGAACGGACGTAATACTTTTGGAATGGTCGAGACTAGGTCGGATTAAATTTCGGAATTGGAGAAAAAATAAGAAAAAGAACGCGAAAGATGAATAAATAAATTTTTGGATGCGAAAAAAATATACATAGGCTAACTCTATAATACTTAGGCTTGAAAAAAGTTATTATGAAGCGATAGCAGATGTGCGTGCTGGATCGCCCCGTGCGGTTTTGCGATGAGCGAGATGGACATAGCCCTCTACATAATGTATCGTACAAGAATAGTTTTAAGCGAACTGACCGAATAAGAATTACGCATTTTCCTGTACGTCTTCAGAAGTAAACTGCTCGTGTAATGACAAACATTATTAGATGTTGATTTCCACGATGTGATAAAAACAATGTATATAAACTCAACCCCTCCCATTGGGGATTGGTGAAAAAGTTCGCGATTCCTAGATATAACAGAGTGTGCGTATATGTGCGCGTATATGTGTAACAGTGATAAAAGACAATTAAACTACAGCAGCATCCGGGTGGGGCAACCGTTGCAAACATGATGCAATCGTCTGCACAATCAATAAAATTACGTACTTTTCTATACGTCTTCTAAAGTAAAAATTAAATTTAAAACCAAAATAAATTGTGAGAACCGAACGCGACTCAGAAAAGTCTTTCACAATTTGGGTTCGAAGTGTCGAGATTCGAACGTTTTTAGCACTCTGCGAAAATTTTAGCCCTCCCATAGTGTACAATTTAAAATTAAAAATTACGCCGCAGCTATAGAATACAAAGACTTGTATAGTACACCTGTGTGACGTAAGTATGCAGCGTGCGTGAACACAGGAGTGCGTGCGGTTGCACGACTGAAATTTTTGGAACTCTGTTAGAATACTTACGCCCCGAATTTTGTAAAATCCCCGTAGCGAACGATGGGCGCGCGGGAAAGACAGTGACTACATGGTAGACGAATACATCTTATTTTCAATACGTCTTGAAGAGTAAAAATTAAAATAAAAAAAAAAAAAAAAACGCCAGAACGGAACGCGAATCGGAAAATTTTTATAAATTTTGTGTTTAAATGTCGAGTTTCGAACGTTTTTGCACACTGCAAAAATTGCGTCCCTCCAATCCCAGAAAAATTAACATTAAAATTACGCTCAAACATACATTTCAAGCAGAGACTAGTATAGCACGTGCGCACGATGGTAGAAGGCGGCGCGGGTGATCAAATGGGCTAATTTTTGGAACCCTGCTAGAATTCTTACGCCCTGAATTTTGAAAAAACGCGGTAGCGACCGAAGTGCGCGTGGGAACGGAGGGTGCACTTTCGTAGCGGTAGTGTGTGGGAGCCCTATGCATGGGCGGACCACTGATGGGCAAAAATCACTCTAGTTTTAGCCGTTATTAGGCCCAATTACCTGTAGCGGCACCCTTGTGTGCTAGCTGTAACCTAAAAGCTCTACTATTTTATAAGAAAACAAAAAAAAAAGAACCGTTGATATTAATAACGTCTATGTTACATTAATAAAAGTTCCTCCGAGGCTAATTTTTTTAAATGCCTCGAAAAACAAAATGGCGTATCTTTAATAATGAAATTTCCTTCAATTTCCGCAAATTACCAAAATAAATTTGTTCGATTTTGCTTTTCGCAAAATTTGAAAAATTAAAAAGAACCTTTTTTAATCGATTAATATTTTCAGGTTTTTTTTAAAGTTCTAAATTATTTAACTATATTACCCTAATGTTAATAATAGTCAGTCGTTGAAGACACTTTCGCGTTCGGACTATCATGTCAAATTGATATCGTTGTATATATGCCTCCTTGTTAAAAATTGTAGGGGATTATTTTAGAGTGTTCAAAGAGTAAAGTTTCCGGTGATTAATTATCAAAGTTCTAAAGTGGACAGACGGTGTTTCCTGCATTTTTTCGAATTTATAAAATTTTGAATTACGCTCAGGCGTGATTCGTGAGAGCCCAACTGTTGCTACAGTTAGGTGTGAATGACTTTTTACTTTTTTTCTTCACGTTCACAGTAGCACACATGCAATGAATATGAATGGAATTCTAGCCGTTATTTTCGGATTTTCGTGCAGTATAAATCGGTTTTTATGTCATCTATTTGAATTGAATCGGTATTTGGAAATTCTTGTTTTTAGCCGTCTGTTTGTTTTTTTTTGCCGGAAAAAATGTGTTCTGCAGAATGTTAGATTCTTTTCCCTTTTCAATTCTTCTCCCTTTTTGCTTCTTTTCCATTTTCGATTCTTTTCCCTTCTTGAATCTCTTCCCTTTTCAATACTTTTCTTTTTTGTTTCTTTTACTTTTTTTGATTCTTTTCCCTTTTCCATTTTTTTCTCTTCTAACTTCGTTTCCCTTCTCAATTATTTTCCCTTTTCGATTCTTTTAGTTTTTCGATTCTTTTTCCTTCTTGATTCTTTCGCAGAAGCCGAAACAGATCACCAATAGAGTTCAAGTTTTGTCAGACTATATCGCAAAGTTACGATTGATATTGTGGAAATTTCCATTTAAAGTTTATGTATAGGTACAGAAATTAAATATTTACGTTGTTATAATAAAACGCTAACAGATGAACACTGCTAGTTTCAGAGTCAACATAAAAAGGTAAAGATGGGAATAATAAAAGCCATTCGTTCTAGTAATAGCGCATTGGTGTTTGTGCAAAATAACTTTTTCTCTCCTTTAAATTTATTTTCGGCCTATTCAAATAAAATTCGAACGAAAGCGATAAAAAAGAAGGCGGTGAATATTTCAACATAAGCAGTATTATTAAACTTTTATATAAATTTAACGAAATTCTAAGTAATATATAATACCGTTTATACATTTAAATTCGTTTGTAATATTTTTGTATTTGTTCCAATTCCTATATTTTATATACAAAAAAATCTCGCTTTTGGTTTTTTATATATTTCACTGCCTTTGATTTCTTTATAAACGTTTTCTTTCTTTAATTGTAGTTATACCGCTATCCGCCTATTATTTCTCTCTCTCTCTCTCTCTCTCTCTCTTTATGTATATATATATATATATATATATATATATATAGGGAAGTATCTGAGGGGTGTTTTCAGGGTTCACCCCCCTATCCCCCGAAATGTATGCGAAATAATAACTGCTTAAATTAAATGGACCGAAATTCAGAATAAATTTTTTTTTTTAAATTTTTGACAAAAGAAAATAAAATTGAAATTTTTATGAATTCTATGGATATTGTCCGTTTAATTAAACTCCGAAGGATGCCATCACGGTCTCGCTAATACCGTGAACGTACAACTGAGTTATTATTTCGATATTATTATTTGATTATGAAACGAAAAAGGTCGTGAATTTTTAGAATTTCATATTTCCCAAATTTCTACATCAATTTTTCTTAAATGACCGGCCACTGAAAAGACACAACTGATGAATTTACAAACATACAAGAATAACGATTAATTAAATGTATAATACAAATTGAACGTATCACTCAGCTCGGGGTGCTGAATCGCCGCTGTTCCTTACTGGCCGACGGGTGCAACGCGGGGAGGAGATGCAGTAATTGAATTAATATATTTTACTTTTTACGAACTTTACTAATTATAAGGCCGAGTTTCGAAACGGTCTAGTTACTAAAATCTTGTTGGAGCGTTCTTCGCTTGGTTTTTCTGTCGCCAGCTATTCTTACTAAAAAATGACCAATCTTCTTTTAAGTTGGTTTGTTGTTCATGTATTACATTAATATACAGGTATTCTGAAATTTTAACCGAATATTTAAGAATGAGTCGTGTTTCTGCGAATGTTCATGCAAGAACAGAAAGACCTTCGCGTGGAAGTCGCAAAAGATAATTTAGATACCACAAAAAACGATATCGATTTTCTCAAACGAATAATAACCGGCGATGAAACATGAGTATATGCATACGATCCAGAAACGAAAAATCAATTGTCTACATGGAAGCATCAAAATTCACCGAGAGCGATAAAAGCACGGTATAACAGGGGTCATGAAAAGCGATGTTGCCTATTTTTTTTTTTTTTTGATTGCGGGGGTGTCGTGCACCAAGAATATGCCTCAAAAGGATAAAATATTAATAAAGAATATTACATATCTCGGCTGAAGTTTTGGGAAAGCGGTGATTGGACGCTCCACCATGACAACACTCCGGCTCACTCGTCACATCTTGTTCAAAATTATTTAACAAAACACGGAATCGTACAGGTTAGTCAGGTATTCTATAGTCCGGATAATGCTCCGTGTATTTTCTGACTGTTTTCTAAACTGAAAATTCCGTTGAAAGGAAAAAGATTTGACGATGTATAGAGGACGTAAAACAAAAAGGCGACAAGTGCACTGATGGCCATACCGAAATATGAGTTCCAGGAGTGTTTCCAAATATGTGAGAAACGGTGGCAGCGGGTTTTAGACTCGCAAGGGAAGTACTTTGAAGGCGATGCTCACCCGAAGGCCTCAACGAGTTCGAATTCCGAGCTATAAAGAAAATCCGGATACTTTCCGAGCAGACCTTGTATATATATATTTATATTAATATATATATATATATATATATATATATATATATATATATATATATATATATATATATATATATATATATTGTTATGTTTCTATTGAAATTCTATTTTAATCACCGTGGAATTCTTTTGTCTTATCCAAATTTAAAATCTATGAGTATTTTCGTGTTATCGTCAACGGAAACAAAAATAACCACTTTTATAAACTCTATTAATTTAACTATATGAAGAGTAGAAAATTTAACAAGAATGACTGTAAACTATAAAATTTGATAAATACGACTACGTTTTTTTTGTTTTCTCTTTCCGGAGGGCCTTCTGGTTATGACGAACGTACACAATCACATCGAAATCACATTTACACACATATGGAACGGGTAATAATTATGAATAACAAGTAAAAAAAGTAAATACAGGTAAACTTAGACTTGCGTGCGAAATCGATTTTTTCTGAGCGCTATTCTGCTTTAGGTCGTTCGTAGTCAGCTGGATACCGGATGCTGGAATTCTTTCATCGGCGGCACACGTGCCAAAGGCCGTTCTTTTCTAGATTTGATCGATTCGGAATACTGCTGGTTGTTCTCCCTTGATTGTTTCGTGTCAGACGTAATTCTGAATTCTTCTTTATTTCGTAATTATTGATTTACTTTAATAACATTATATTTCATTCAATTACATAAAAACATTGAATAATACTCGAACGTACGGTATCTCCGTTGACGAAAAAATCAGCCAACTCGCTAAGCAAGATCTGTACGTATTATCGCCAAAACGTGATTCTAACGAATAGAATTACGTAGAACAAGATGAGAATTGTTATCATTGTTGCCGGGTCTCACTCTCGGTCAATTACTCATTTACACGGTGTTGCTACCTGTGATCTGATTATCTCAGCGACGGTACACCAAACATCTTATCAATTTTTTTTTTTTGAAATACGAAGTACACCAATAGGTCAATTAAAAAAGTGGGATTTAGATTAAAATATCAGAAAAGCTGAAAGCGCTAGCAGTGTAATATATATGTGAGAGAAATATATTACATTTAATTCTTTTTGGAGACTTTAGTATGCAGGTTTAAAAGAAAAACAAATACGGTAAACGAAAGTTGAATTATATTCTAATTACAATTTAAAGCACTTTCTTTGCCAGTCGATCGCTAATGAACAACACAATAATAATAATAATGAAAGTTTTGCGGATAGTATAGTATAGAGAAAATATTTAAAACAATACGTATCACTGCTATCGGCTGGAGTGCGATGATGGTTGACTTTGTATATCAGTTCACTAGGTTCCTGATTCTCGAGATCAATAATCACTCGACAAAATAATTAATATGGCCTACTTATGTATAATTTCGGTTAGATGGGCAAAAATTCAGGTGCTACGTATTCGGATAATAACCCCCCATATTTATCTTCTTATTAACAATGTAAAGATGTGGGACACATTTTCGAAAAACGTTTAGCCTTTTTTCATTTAATATTTATTCTTAAAACATTTGTTAATTTAATTGTTTGTTATTCTGGTACATTGTATGGGAGGCCTTCGATTTTTTCATTCGAAAATTCTTTATCGAAACATGTTACTCGTCCTCCGAAGTGACTAGGGCGACCGTATAAAAACGGTTTCGGCTAGGATGTATTTTTTGTTCTCGGTATCTGAGAATTAATTAGCCGCGGGTATATTTGATTTTAAATCAAGCTGCTCCGAAAAATGAAAGTAGCGCAACTAGGCGGATGAGCGTTGATTCCAGCAAAGAATGTCTGGAAAGGAGAAACTATATCGGCACGGGTGGTTTAGAATATAAACGTGGCCGTTTCCGTCGGGAAGGAAAAAGGCTTAAAACGAATTATAGGGCCGGAACAAGAGAAAAACAAACTTTGCCGGCAGAGGGAGAAATTAATTAATAATTTAGGGTGTGTTATGGATGTTGAGAGCGGCGGGCGCAATTTCTTAATCGGGTTGTACTGTCGATATTTTGTCGTTCGTCGGGAGCAAATGATGAAGTGGCGAAGAGAGGAATACAAACGGTTCGTCTCTCTCCCGGAAACGACTAGCCTAGGCATATTCCACAGTGTACCGACTCGACTCGACTCTCCATAGTTTGTTAAATGACCATCGTGGACCGTGCCTGTTGTTGACATTTTATGGATTCGATGGCGAACTTTAATCGAGTTGTTTTAATTGAATTTATAATTTTATAATCGAGTTCGATTTCTTCGAATTTGCCAGCGATCACGTCATTACTATTATTATCATTATTAGTTTAATTATTATTATTATTATTGTTATTATTATTATTACCGTTATCATTGTTATTTTTTATTTATTAATTATTGTCATTCATTCATTATTATTATACTTTTTGGTAAGATTTCTCCGGGCTGGCGCGCGCGTTCTTTACTACGGAAGAAAAAAGAAATAATTAATTAGTATTCATACGAAGTTCTATTCTCTCAGTCGACTTTTGGAAGATACTCGGCCGCCACGGTCGCCATGGTTACTGACAAATTAGTGATGCTGCATGGTCGACGTGCAATGGTGCTTTCGTGCTAGTGCGTAATGAACGGGAAGTGGATAGAGTGGCAGCAACATGCTCAGGAAGTGTCGTATCTGCACAAGTTTCATTTCCATCTTTGCGCAAAAGCGTCGCATGGCCCGATCTATTGCCAGCGTCGTTTCTGGATGATTAGCATGACAAAAAGAAATTATCGGTACACGCGCTTAAAAATATTTTTCACCAGGCACCTACATGTAGCCGCGAATAGAATAATAGGGAAAAGGAGCCGCCCCGTCCGGTTACGGTCGTCTTGTTGCATGCTCAATGATTCTGCTTAGTCGGGAAATTTTTAGTTCGTCAACGGAGCCGGTTAATTCAAAAAGTTCCCGTCCGGGGAGCGCTTTAGCAACGCCGAAAATTAATCCTTTGTTCCGATAAAGTGTATTTTTCTTTGATATCTGCTTCGCCTCTATCCTGCTTTCACTAAATACACCATCGCCCGACTGCTAATTAACTGTAATAAATAACTTGTCGCCACTGCTCCCCTCTCGTCCTCTGCTGCTACTCTCGCCATTAGCGGAATTTTCAAAAACGAAAACGAAAAAAACAACAAAACAAAAACGAAAAAAGCAGCTCTTGTTAAAATTTAATTAGTCGCTCGCGTTCGCCTATTTAAAATTACGGTGCAATTTATTTCGATATTTTCACGATGGCTAAAACAATGTTTGCCGGACCGGTCGTCTAGCCGGAAGTCTCACTTGTATTGTAACGAGTTAAGGCCGGTGGTACGTCTGTTTACGCGGCCAAATTCGCCTGTACTCAGTGTGACCGCCGCTTTGCAACCAAAATTACTTCAGTCAATTAACGAATGCGGTCAACGGTGCGTGGAACAACTACTGTCCCTTTGCACGGGCCAGCGAATAGCCATTTCAACGCTGTCACGAATGTCAGGTGCATCGCGATACACGCTGGATTTAGATTTGGTTAATTGTAAAAATTTACATACGTTTCGCCGTTAAAAATTCTCTACGAACACTGAATGGACAAATAAAAACAAAAATCCCCGTTGAATAGCGATGACGTGTATTTTTCGAGAACTCAATGTACGAGTAAAAATTATTTTAATTCCGTACGGAAATACCGCTATTCTGCCGGGGAAGAAAAAAATTCAAATTCGAATTTTAGCACGTCAAAAGATGATTTTAAAAAAACGGTCAAGTTTGTTCGTCATTCGAAAGTAAAATGTACCGTAAACCGTTTCAGCGGATTTCAGACGACTTCTTTACCGTTGTAATGATAAAAATTTTTTCATCACCGAGTTAGCGCAACTTGGAGCGCTCCTCATTATTCAAGCGTTTAATTAGCCTCAGGATTAATCCGGTACACTCGGAATGATTATTGGCTTATCGTTCACATCGCCTAAAACCGATTTTAAAAAAAGTGATACCTCCTCCGTAACGTGATCTTTATTCGGTTAAAATAAATATCTATGACGATATGTCTTCTTTAAGCAGTGAGCCTATATTTAAAAGATCGATGAAAGCTTTAAGTTTTAAAACGTGTGGCTTCTTTATTTGTGCGCGCAATCCGCCATGTATTCTCTAATACGTTACATAATATATATATATGTATACTTTATTTATTTTTCCTCCTTTAATTAAACAAAATAGAAACACTTTTGCTTACATATTTCAGCTGCGAATTCGTATTCTACAAATGATAGATCATTTAAAATAAAATTTAGTGTAAAAATTTAAAAACATATTAAACGCAAAGATTAATTTCGCCAGATATAACAGACAAAATTCGATAAATGGAAAAGAAACAGCTTTTTTTTTTTTTGCACATGTCTTGCCGAAGCATTTGAAACTGTCGCGTTACTACAGTAACATTTTCTTCGAATATAAAATAGAGATGATTTATGTACTGTTTAAATTCTTTGTAAAAAAAACGAGGAAAATGCCACAAGCGAATAATGCAGACGTGTATAAATTAGAAACACTTTTATACACTAAAATAAAAGTGGAAGCCCCACATAAAAAAGATACAATACCACAATGTTTCCGATGTCAAACATATGGCCACACAAAATCCTACTGTAACCGTGCATTCGTCTGTGTAAAGTGCGGTGGAAGCCATAATTCCTTAAATTGTAATAAGAAATCTAATGAACCGCCGAAATGTGCAAATTGCGAGGGAAATCACCCCTCCAACTATAAAGGTTGCGCAGTCTATAAAAAATTACAATCTCTACGGACAGCTACCAAAGTGGGGTTGAACTACAATGGGAAAACTCAAACACCAATGGCTCCTGCTGCAGGTATCCAACAGCAGTTGCCCCCTGGCACTACAACAGACTCAAATTTGCTGAGACCCACTTACTCGCAAATATTAAGTAACCAGCGTCAATGTTCGCAAAGCAATTCTCAGGTCTATAACATAAATAATGATAATATTGCTATTACACTTCAGACATTCCTAGCTGAAATAAAGACATTATTTAAAGATATGATGCAGCAACAAAGTCAATTATTAAATAATCTGTTAAACACTATCATGTCAGCTTTAATTAATAAGAAATGATTTGCTTAAAAATTGTAACGTGGAACGCTAATGGCATACTCAACCACATTCCATAATTACAAATGTATCTTATACAAAACGATATTGATATACTTCTGATATCTGAAACGCATCTTGTGCACACAAAACATGCTCCATTCGTAGGCTACGAGTCGTACTACACCAATCATCCTGATGGCACGGCCCATGGAGGAACTGGAGTCATTATAAAAAGAAATATAAAACATCATGAATTAGAGAAATACGCACAAAACCATCTACAAGCAACTAGTGTGGCGCTAAATTGTATACTAAATAAACCTTTCGTCGTATCAGCAGTTTATTGTCCACCAAAGCATCGCATAACGCAAAGCTAGTTCAGTGCTTTTTTAAGCACCCTCGAGCCTACCTATATAGCTGGTGGCGATTTCAATGCCAAGAACACATATTGGGGATCTAGGCTTACTTTGCCAAGAGGTAAGCAATTAAAACTGGCAATAGATGGTAATAACAGCACGGTTATATCTCCTGGCACTCCAACTTATTGGCCAACTGATTCAATGAAAGTACCAGACTTGCTGGACTTCTTCATAACCAGAGGACTACCAGGAAACTTCATTGATATAAAATCAGACAATGACTTATCTTCCGATCACTCACCAGTGCGACTGACACTAAGCAGTAACATTATCAGGAAACCCTGTAGACCAAAGATCTTTACAAAGCATACAAATTGGGATTTATTTTGTAACCAGCTGGAGGAAAAAATCAATTTAAAAATACCGTTAAAATGCAAGAAGCATATCGAAAGCTCTATTGAATACTTTAATAATCTCGTGCAACAGGCGGCTTGGCTGGCTACACCAAATAAAGATAAAAGTGTATACAAACCATCTGTTTACTATCCTGCAGAAATAAAACGTGAAGTAAATCTCAAGAGACAGCTAAGAAAAATATGGCAACGATATCGATTTCCTTCTGACAAAGCAACACTGAACTACCAAACAAAAAGAGTTAAAAAGTTATTGCAAAACTTAAAAAATAAATCCTTTAAAGAGCACTTATCTACTCTGTCTCCCTTACCGCATAATGACTATTCTCTATGGAAAGCAGTACGCAATTTGAAGAAACCTAAAGAAACAGCATATCCAATTAGAAAACCAAATGGAAGCTGGGCTCGATCTGACCTTGAGAAAGCTGAAGAATGTGGTAAACACTTAGCCAATACCTTTAAACCGAACTGCGGCAATATGAGTTCCCCTCCTAGGACAGACAACACCGATATGTCTCAACCAATCAGGCTAACATCCCCCGCAGAAATCAAAAAGGTCATAAACTTGATGAATCCTCGCAAATCTCCTGGCTATGATTTAATCTCAGCGAAAGTATTAAAAGAACTGCCAAGAAAAGGATTGGTATTATTAACCTACATTATTAATGCCATAATACGACTTCAATATGTTCCCATTCAGTTAAAATTCTCGCAAATTATAATTGTCAAGAAACCATCCAAACCGCCAACCGAACTGACGTCGTGCAGACCAATCTCCTTGTTACCGATACTCTCTAAGATATTCGAAAAAATCATGCTCAAGCGACTAATGCCTATAGTTGAAGGGAAAAAAATAATACCAGACCACCAATTTGGTTTTAGAGCTAAACACGGAACCATCGAACAAGTACACCGCATTACTGATAAGATAGTAACATCTCTAGAGCAGAAAAAAGTCTGTGACGCCATATTCTTGGATGTTAGCCAGGTATTCGATAAAGTTTGGCACGATGGACTACTTTACAAAATAAAATGCCAATTTCCTCTTCAGGTATTCAATATCCTCGAATCTTATCTTAGTGAAAGATTCTTTTCGGTCAAATACGGTGATAAAGAATCGCAAATATTTCCGATAGAAGCAGGAGTGCCTCAGGGCAGTGTATTGGGGCCGTTGCTGTACCTCATATACACTGCTGATATTCTTACCCTGACAGACGTCGAAGTTGCTATCTTTGCTGACGATACGGCTATTTTGTGCTCAGAGGAGTGCCCAGTAAAGGCAAATGAGTCTCTACAACGGTCGATCGATAGGCTGTCTACCTGGTTTATGGAATGGCATATCAAGGTAAATGAAAGTAAATCGACGCACGTAACCTTCACAAATCGGAGAGTAAACGAACTTAACGTATCAATGAACGGCAGAATAATACCACTCAAAGATGAAGCCAAATATCTGGGCTTATACCTGGATAAACGGCTAACGTGGAAAAAACATATAATAGTAAAGCGTAACGCAATACGCATTAAAGCCAGGCAGATGTTATGGCTCTTAGGGAAGAAGTCGGAACTAGCATTGGAAAACAAGCTACTGCTATACAACCAAGTTATTAAACCAGTCTGGCAATACGGTTGTCAACTGTGGGGCTGTTCGAAGAAGAGTAACGTAGCAATCATCCAAAGGCTGCAAAACAAACTCCTAAGAATAATGGTAAACGCACCATGGTACATAACCAATGAAGCTCTACATAAGGACCTAAAAATAAATTACGTGAAGGACGAAATCGTACGAGCAGCAAAACAGTACGCTGCAAGACTGGGGTCACACCCCAATGCTATGGCAGCCGCATTGTTAAATAATTCTGCTGATACTCGCAGACTGAAGAGGACAATAGTAATGGACCTAATATAAACTGTATCTGGTACACATGTTAAGTGAGACCTTGTCACTGGACAGGGCTCTCCAGCAAGTCATTTTTACTAAAATATTAAATTTACTAAATAGCCCATAGTGCTAGTTGTAAATTAGCAAAAAAAAAAAAAAAAAAAAGTGCTTTTTTTGTTTTTTATTTTTTTTTTAATACTGCGTATACACCCAATTGCAATTGTAATGGTTTTTATCAACATTTGGAAGATCTGAAAATTTGAATTTACCAAAAAACCCGATGCGATATGTTTACGAAAAACAAATGGTAAAATTAAAATTTTCCGAAATAATAAATTGTAGCCGTACATTGGAGTGAAACCATCATATTTTGCCACGGACACGTTTCGACGCGAGTACGGTTCGCCGCAAGGACATTTGGCCGCCGGCAACATTACACGGGAAGCCGCGGTTCGCCGCTAGCGCTGTAATAAACAGTCGTTTATTTTTAAAGACGAATGGAATATTTTCAGTTTCGCTATTGCACTTTTACTTTTATTCGATTAGTGTCGATAAGAATGTTTTTTATAAAATAAAATCATTACTAAAAGTCAAATTAGAATGAAAATATTTCCTTAAAATATTTGTTAATTTGAATTTTTGATTTTATCATAGAGATATTTTCATAATTTGTTTTTTAATTAAAATATAGAGTCTTTTCTCTTAGTCCCCGATATAGTTGATTTTTCGTAGTTCATTTTTAGTTGAGTTCATTTTCGCATTCATGCGAGAAAGCGTCACTTATGAATAGTATTAATTATAAAAATAATTTGCATATTAAATAGCCTATTAAAACAATTGACAAAACTGATATTTAACAGTGTATTGTAAAAGTATCGATTATAAAAATATTTTACAAAAAATCGATAATTTTTATCATTTGAAAACAGTGTTATTTCATGTGCATTCTTGCACATTTTTTTTTTTTTTTTTTATGTAAAATTCCCCTTTCTTGAAAAAATTTAACTAATTTTTCTTTCGTATTAATTTCTCTCGAACTAAAATTATCTACAAAAAAAAGGATATGAAAAACATTAATGTAAAACAAAAAGGATTTTTTTAAAATGTTGCATGTTGTCATAATTTTGTGTCTTACCTTATTGTTAGTATAAATGGAACTATTTTGTATGAACAATGACAGAATATGAAATTAATATAACAAATTAAAACATTACATAATTCACAATGCAAACGTGAAATATAAATGTAATTAAAAATCAACATTAACTAAAACGAATACCGGTAAATATGAAATTATAAATCATCCGATAAATTAAATTTTATATCGTGTTAATAAAACAATATAAAATAGTAATAATAACTTAAATATCATATAACTTCTTATAGTGGGTTAGTTTGGCATGTTGAGTAATTAATAGAAGTTACACATAACGCAGATTAAGCGAGTGAGTTTTGGGTGTTCGGCCTTGACTAAAATGAACGGAATGAATGAATGTGAACTATAACAAGTAGCACGGTCAAAGAATGAACTATATATGGGGGACTAAGAAAGAAGACTCAAAATATCAATTCTACACGAATAAAAAAGTAGTAATAAGTTTATTATAACGCAATAATTTTCAACGTCTTAAAAAAAGGAACATATTTTTATTGCAACGCCGGCGCCAAAACGTTTGTTCACGGCGAACTGTGATAGATCCCGCACGCGAAAAAGTATCCATATAACTCAAATATTCTAAGAAAATTAACACAGTGCGAGCGTGAGTAATGCTTTATCAAAAGAAGACAAACAGAAATTTGGCAATATTTATGCCATCGCAATGACACATAAAGAAATTAGCCAATATTATCCCAAACGATTTATAGTCCGTGCAAGATGTGTGAAAGTTTTGTATTTTGTAACATTTGTCTAATGTTTTGGGTTTTGTTACTGCTCGAACAGGTTTGCTGCTGAACGATTATTCTAGCTGCTGCACGGGATAGGATCTTGCTGGTTTTCTTTGCTTGCTTCCACTCTCGTTTTAGAAGAATCGCGGTGTGAAATTAAGTAGTGAGTTTTTTTTTTTTTTTTTGAGATCAGGTGGATAACGCACGAAGGCACTACAGACAATTTCGCATTTGGTCGAGAGGTTTTTTTTTCGATGGAAGCCTTTGATTTGTTGACTATACATGCTGTTTTTTTTATGTTTTTCGAGTTGGACGAATATCCTATGATTACGATCGGCGTAAAACATGATAAAAGATTTAGGTGGTTAATCTCTCCAGTTGATACGCACCTGTCTTTTCTAATTGATGACACGTGGTTAATTGTCTAACGAATTGGCAGGTAAGATCGAAATTTGCAGCTGTAAATTAACCAGCAAGATGGAAAGATAGAATACTATGATTCGTTTTTGGGATTGTTATCGAAAAGTTAAAAAGTGAGCGATTTTGTTGTCGGCTGATTGATGTAAGCGTGGAGCTACGTTGTGTCGCCGAACCGAAAGATCTCCTTGAAGAAAGAGTTGTACTTAATTTTATATTTCTATGTCTGCCTGTAACTTATTTCATTTTTTTTTTTTTTTTTTTTTTTTATTAAATAAGCTCGGTTCAGCACTGACCCAACTACATGAGCTTAGATCACCTACTCAGATTCTGAGACGATCGGAGATAGAGAGTATAAAGGAAAGAAGGGGGGAATAACGGCTAGAGATGGGAAGGTAAGGATAAAGGAATCATTGAAAGGGGTAGGAAGATCCAACGTCAAGAGTTCGGCGTATAGAGGAGAGCACTTGGGAAAAAGAGCAGGGCATTCAAAAAGGATATGGTTGGGGTCGCATATAAAGGAAGGAGAGGGCAAAAGGGAGAAGGTGACAGAGAGAAAGATAGTTATCCCTTTACTTATTTTATAATATTGTACATTGTTTTTTTTTCTTTATTCTTCTTTTCGTGTTACCGTCATTTTTCCATTCACGTTACGTAGAAGTACATGAAATTGTTTTTACTTTACGTATTATAAGAATTTTGTAATATTCCAGTTTCTATTTTCCATTAAAACTTAGTATATGTATATATTTCGTAATAGCGTACTTAGGTGGTTGTTCGTATATGTTTATATTGTTTAACGGCATGTGTACCGTTGATGACAGTTTCCGAGGTAAAAACTATCGCTACAGTCGAAAGTAAATTATTTTCCGAATTACCCAAGCTCTGCCAAAAGTACATTACCGTTCATATAACTATTTGCCAGCTCAAGATGTCAATTTGTAAGACATTTAGACTTTTTTTTCTTTTGCTCTTAAAAAGTAAATAAAAACGGGATTTTATATATAGTTAATAAACAAAGAGATATCGATATATTTCCGATGAAAAAATTTGTTCATATTGAAATCGGAATTTTTGTGCGGACGCGTAATAACAAATTATCGAAATATTATTGCGTGAGGAAATAAATGCAAAGTTTGCAGAAACTGTCTCTTCAATATTTCTTAACCTTTTTTTCGAATTCGCACTTCAATTTCATTTGATTTTTCGTGTGTTTAGCACCGGTGTTTGCAGTTTTAATTCGATTCTATTATTATTTTATCGTAAATACTTAAATATGCCTAAACCGAAGCGGACTTTAAAGCAAAATTCGTCCTCTAATTGTTTTACCCGGTCGTTAAAAGTGAAACGAATTGTTGTTTAGAGTGAAAAGATGGAAAGTTGCAAACATTTCAGTCTGCATGAAGCGGAACTCGAACTGGGGCAATCGTCGAATAATGATCAGTAATTACCTGCAAACGTAATAGGCACCTCATTGCTCCAGAAACAACATCCACGGTGAATGTGTAAACAAAACTGGGCAATGGAGAATGAGTATCGTGGATTCGGAGAAGCCAATCTCGATGAACAAATACCGCTGGAGATATTATTCAGAAAGAACTATGCCATTTTCAAATTTAACCATTTGGTTGTCGTACTTTTGACTAAAAATTTATACTTTAGCGTGATAATGATCCAAAGCACACATTTGAACGAAGACTGTTTTTAGAACAGCTGATTAAACGTTTTATAAAAACCAAAGTTTTGACTGTTAAACTGCGCTGCAGATGTCAACATTATAGGACAGGCTCGATAAAATTTTTTTTAAAAAATATATACAACATTCATGGGCGTCACTAATGAGGGGCAGAAGGGGCAGCCCCCCCCCGAGCTTTGGAGCTTTTTAATCAACTGGCTATGATGAGTATTCATAGGCGCGTAATCATGGACAATTCGACTTTTATAATAAAGTAGTAGCACAATTTGCCAGAAACCCACGAAGAAAATTATGTTTTAATTAAGATTTTATTCTTGTTTAATAAAATATTAAGCCTTTACAAATTATAAATTTTATTTTTCCTGTAATTCATATCCTCTTTCTATCATTTTGCCCCTTCTCCCTGCTAATCGGCTGGCGACGTTCTTGACAACATCTGATCACCTATCTCGTGTTACACGTATAGAATCAAAAAAAAAAATGTTAAAATGTTGGCGAAATTTAATTACACCGGTTTCCAAAATTATTCGTAGAAATAATCGAAAAATTAAGATAATTATACAGATGCATCCAGAATTTAATATTTGTCTGTACTTATGTGTAATTGCGGTATTTTAATATTTCATAAATATTGTTTATCGGCAATTCTGTACAACTTACATATTTTAAAGTATTTAAAGTTTTTTATCGGCCAGCAAATAATAAACGGTGTAGTAACATTTGTTAACCTGAACTCGTATTATATTGTTCGGAAATAGTACCACGCATATTGTAAACATTTAATTATCAGTTGCACATCATATCAATCAAATCAAATCAAAATACCTTTATTGAGAAAATTATATATAATCGTTATAAAGACGAATAATTATTTATAGATAAAATTTCCTCGGCCCATGCAGAGCAAAGGTATCCTTTAACCGTTTCCATTCTAATCTATTAATTGCTACTTTTTCAAAATGACTGTTATTTAAAAATTGGTTTAATTCATCTTTCCATCTACCTTTTTGACGACCTCGTTTCCGTCTGTAATGTGAAAGGTACCAGAGAGTAGTCTTATACGTCCAACGGTCATCTGTTAATCTTATTACATGCCCAGCGCACATCATATACGATAGACGAATTATCTCTTTATTCAAGAATTATTCTGCGACAGGAACTTGTATATTTAAGTAGAACTTTTTTGTTTTCATTGTGTATATATAATTTTGGAAATATTAAAAAAGCTTGTTATTATCGTACATGTAATTTATAGAATCTCCGATTATTTTTTGAGGCCGGCCCCTTCTATTCTAATCGTTACTGATGTTAGTTTGATTTTTTTCTTTTTCTTTTTTTTTTTTTTTGTGAGTCCAGTACAAAATTATAATTTATTGTATACGGGGACATTGTTTGCGCTTAGTCGTAGTAGATTTTTGGTAGATTCCCAGAAATTTCCATTTATGATGATTTTAAGAGAATCATCAGTTTGCGTAATTTCCTTGTTCGCAATCATCTTATACCTATTTTTTTTTGAGTTTCTTAAAAGGTCTGTCTACTGCATTAGCGTTAAAAGCGCGAGTCACTGCATTAATGACAATAAAATATATTGTTGTATTTTATCTTTTTAAATTATAAATAGTACTAATTGTTGTAAATACGTGTAATTAAATTTTTATTTAAAAAAAAAAATGTCAATATTTATAAAAAACCTCCACTGTCGGGAATATTTGTAAGAAGTCAGTCGTTTTACGTGATATTTCCGACTCTAATTTTTGAATTTACTCAATTGAAACACATAATCAGAGATGAATAGTCCGTAGAGCCTGTTGTGTAATTTTTGTGGTATTATTGAAAACATTAATTTTGAAAAACGGATGCGTCACACTTTGGTCTATAAAGTAAAAATTAAGAATAAATTTAATTTTTTCGATTTTTCGTTAACGAGATAAGTAAGTATATCGATTTTTACAGGTCATTCCAGACGATATAAGTTGTTTTTTTTGTTTTATTTTTCATAAACCTTTAATATATCTTTAATATATTTACGACAAAATATGTGTATAGTACACCATAACGGTTTAAAAGTACAGCGATAACTCGCAATTAATTAACAAAGTCACACCGGTTTTCAGCGCTCCCCTAATAGGCAACTTTTTAACAAAAGCTCTTCAATCCACACCTTCCAGTTTTTTTCACAACTATTGGTCGCGGCATTGTTTCAAGACGGCGTTCAAGCTGCGTATTCTTTTTTTTGTACCTCTATCCTTGATCTCGACATTCAATCTTCAACTCAATTTTCATTATCATCTTCTCAAATTTTCGCTGCTCTTTAGCCTCGAGTTCGTTCAGTGTTCTCGTTTTTATAATATTGTGTTTGAATTATACGGGATAGTTCAAGTTCGTTGACTTACTGCAAAAGAGATGTGAAATAATCATTCAGTTCTCCAATTCATTTCTTTGAAATTCATTCTTTCAAAAAAAGAAAGAAAAAAAAAAAGATATTTTCCATTAACAAAACCAGTTAAAATTATTAATTCGTACACCTCCGTATTCCAGAGAAATGTATAAGTCGTATTTTTATACCCTCGAGTGGCTATTTCGTTGATTGCTTTTAATTATTTTGATTACAAACGATGGGGCTTCCCACTCCTTACTGTGCGTCTTACATCTTGTCCCTTCCTTCCCAGTCTGTTGTTCTTTTCCTTGGTTCCTTTATTTCAGCTGTCTCCAATCGAATTAGGTTCTAGTTAGTTGTCTCTCCTTCCCATTGTGTCTAAGCAATGGTCCATAGTTGATACGCCCAAAAAAAAAAAAAAAAAAACAAAAAAACAAACGAAACCGGGGGGTGTTTAATTTAAACGCGAGATAATACTTTGGCGGACTGTATGAAATTTAGTGTCGCGACTCTGCTCTTGATCTTGTACATCCGAGCAGCATATGTGACACTGCTTGATTTCGACAAATTGTAAAAACTGTACTCTATTGGTGACATGAATCTGAAAAGTATGTAACCATAAGTCAAGATAGTATGTCCGGTTCTCAGTCGAAGTTTGTATTTTATTTAAGAAGGTTTTTTTCAGAAGTTTCACTGCTGGTACAATCTGAGTCACGGTTATGGAAAAAAAGATGCAATAGTGAGGACTGGGGAATTGGTATTGGCAGTAAATTGCTGAACGAGATGCTGACTCATTATCTGGTACACCCGCGCGAACCATCACACGAACATAACTCCGCAATTCGCAGTTTTTTGTATTCTTTTGCATAACAGATTGTATAACTTTAGGCGGGAGCATAAATTTTACATTATTCGCGATATTTGAAGTAATCTTTATTTCAGAATGAAATCAAATAGACTTGAGACGAGCATCGAAGATTCGCCTAAACTGGGTAAAACTTCTTGTTTTTTTTTTTCCTTTGGGCATGTCAACAAAGGATCTTCGTCCAGAAACGAAAGGAAGGAGAAGGATCAGTTAAATGTAGATTCGGTCAGCTATTGATAAGATAAAGGAACTGAGGATAGGAACAATTGAGATCGACGGAAACGATAAGATATACGAGGCACAATAAGGAGTAGGGAGTTTGAGTGACAGCAGATTGGAATACAAAGAGGTGCGTTCGTTCACGAGGGATGGACATTCAAAGAGGATATGGTCAGGATCACAGACGGATTCGTCGTCAGGATGAAGAGGGCAATAAGGGGAAAAAGCAAGATGAAAACGAAAACGTGAGGAAGGAAGAAGAGTATGATTCAGACGTAATCGGATAATAGGGACAATAACGGAGCGGTGAAGCGAAGGAAAATCGTAAAACCAAGGCCGCGTGGGGAGATTTGGTTGGATGGAAAAATAAAAGGATCTTGTTGTTAAAGGTAGTTTTTAACGTAGAAGGTGTTCGACTTGCATAGGAAAAAAAGTAACTAATAATAGAGTGTAAAAGTGTGTTTTGTAATATGTAGTATTTTCGACAGTATGGTCAGAAAGTAAATACGATCAAAAGAACGAAATAAATGTGCGGGCAACTAAAACCATTTAGCTTGGTACCTGTATCTTATCTTGGGAGATATGTGTATATATATATGTATATATATGTATGTATATATATACTCTGTTTTTCGGAGCTCGGAAGGGGCAAGCTCCTGGACCCCCAACTTATTTTCTTCTAAAATTATTTTAGAAAAACAATTTTTAATAATCTATGTAATTTTTCTCGGTATTTAATTAAAAAATAAACAGAGCAGTTGCATAACACACACCATTCAATTTTTATTATTTGATGTAACTTGACGGCACATAATCATGGAGCAGAAAATGTTAAGTACTCCGATGTACGAAGTGCATAGTCATTAATATTGATATATTGACAGGAACCCTATCGGCAGCGCGACTGTTTCAATTCTAAATTATTATTTTTACTTTGTTGTTCCCCTGACTAAAGAATTTCGATGATATATCTTGACCGATTGTAGGGTAGAGCCACTACATACTATATAAAGCAAATCCCATATCCGCTAATTAAGCGAAGCGTATCGGATGTCATCTTGTAATTATTTCTATCCCGAGAGAATGTATATATGTATTTAATTGCAGTTTGACTTATGTACACATATATCGCGTACGTGTTTTGCTTCGATGCAGTCACCACTTGTTCGAATATCGGGAAGTTAACCTTCCAACGCCCAGAACTATTTTTTGCTTTCAACATTTTTGAAATTTGAGTATTAATTTGTTTTTAAAATTTTTAATGAGAATTACCTGAACATTTTACTTACTTTTGTGCTATATGGCAACGCCGGTGTAATACACTACTAATTGCTAAGATGAAGTATACATGAAGAATAATATTTTTATTTTTACATTGGGCAATATCATCTTCTAAATAACATTTTTGTGATCCGTATACACGCGCACATACACATCGCGTGTATTCATCTAGTATGATAATTACCAAAACATGAAATACATAGACCTACATTACATTTTATGCATTTTGTTTTGATAATTGAAAAAAATGATTCATTCCGCGCTACCTTCTTATCGATTTTCTAATTTTGATGGGCAATAACGGCTGTGTCAAGAAGGTTGTAAAATAAAATATAAAAAAAAAAAACAACAACCTCAAATACGTGTTTAAAAAGTTTGTATTGTAAATTAACTGTTGTTTTATAATCACACTAATACATAGTCTATGGTAACTGAATGCAAAACACTTAAATGGACATTTTAAAAGAACTCGCATTATCCCGGCGTTGCTATACGGCAACACGCAAACTTTATACATCACTACGTGAGTCCGGATGACTTTAATTTTAACAAATTGTCGATAATATGTAGCTTTATGTTTTTTAAAGTATACATTTAAAATTTTAGAGCTTTTACATAAATAATGATAAAGTTCTAAATTGCCGAGCCATAAATTTCTGACAAAAATAAATTATTCAACTTTGACTAGACACAGCATTTTAGCATCACAAACAACTGCTTCGTTAGGATGCAGAGGACGATAAGGCGAGGAGGGTAAAGACAGATTAAAGCGCAGGCGAATATTAAGGACAATTCTATCCCAGCTGACTCGTTTCTATTCTTCATTTTAGCTGCAAAGATGTTGATATCGATTCGGACCATAAACTTGTCAGTGATTATAAAGGATTTTTCAATGCACGCTGGTAAATCATCCTAAGACGCGCTAACCCACCTGAAATTTCGATTATGTACTCATTTTTTTTTCTCTTCTGGCCAGGCGTAAAACGTTCGGCATACTAATTGTTGCATTATTACAATTACTAAAATTACCGTTAATCATATGCACAAGTTTTTTTTTCTAAATTGTTGTTCATAGCATAACCAGAATAAAATTAGAGCTTTAAAATGAAAATATTTATTTGTTGGCCGACATACACATTAAAAAATGAAATGCAATTATGTGTGTTTTGTTTTTATAAGTAAAAATATAAATACACGAAAAAGTTCAGAATAAAGTTTTTGGACCCCCGCTTGATTAATTTTTGACTCCGCCGCCTTAACCGTAGTCCATTATCTTCCTTCCGTTTTCATTTTTCGTTGGTTGCCCCTCCATATTGTCCTTTTCACTCAAACGAAGAGTATGTTTGCGATGCTGATCATGTTTTTATTTTTTTCTGTTGAATGTTCTGCTTTCTACTTCAGTTTATTGCGACTTGGTCTTCCTACTCCATATTGCGCCTCTTATATCCTATCTTTTCCTTCTCCTCACATTGTTCCTATTACTTGTTCTTTCCTCCTAACAACATTTGATATCCTTTGAGGTTAGAGCCAGTACAAATGTCTGAAATAGTTCCCCTTTTTCATTCTTCATGTTTCTAGAACGAGGTTCTTCGAGGTACTTTTGATTTGTTTTTTGATTTTACGGAAAAAAATGTTATTTATTCGCATTATTTCGGTTAAGTATTTCCTTTTATCTACACGGTTTGGTTTTGGTCCCCCAGGGAACTTTTTGCGAGATCAAAACTACTGCTTTTCTTTTATCTCTTTTTTGCAAGAACTGCATTGTTTCCGCGGTGATCTATATGGCTGCTCGTTCTTTTTTCACCCTGTCTGCAGTTTCACGTTTCTTCTATCGATATTATTTCCTCTGCGACATCACACGTCTTTCAGTTTGTATGATTTCCTATACGGCTTTTTTCAGTATTATTTTTCCGAGCTTAAATGTCAGCAGTTTTTCTGCTGCTTTGAGTCTTGGATGTTGATCGTCCTTTTCATTATTTTTTTGTATTATGATATTCGCCACAATAGGTTCGTGAGCGGATTTTGACATTGTAAATTCAGTAACGAACCTGTCGCGACTCTGAGATTATAATACGGTCTACATCACTTCGCCGAAAATGCGTATAGTTTATTACGTTACTAAAAAGTCAGTTAGTCGTCATAAATATAAGTTCATCGTAAGAGGTCATGAGAGGACGAATTTAGTTCGCAAACCAGCTGAATCGATACTTCTTAATATTTCTTTGATGGAAATCCGAAGTGAATCGCAGCGGTAGGAAATGTACAATTGAATTAAACAGCGGAACAATTATATACTTGAGTTCGAACGTGTAATTTCGATTGATCGCTTCTTTTACTAGTTCGTAGCCCCATCACTTAGATAGTAAAATTCCGAAGAGCCCCAGCAATAGTACCTCAATCCAGGCGTGATTAACGTGACTTCTCATCGTTTTCTTTTCTCTTTCACTTTACATGTAAATGCTCTATACTGATCTAACAGCAAATGTGCTCCAAAATCGACAAACGTTTTTTTTTTTGTTTTTTTTTTGTTTTTTTTTTTGTTTTTTTGGGAGGGTATCGGCGTACTATCAGTTCATTTAGACGATTTCAGTTTACACTCGTAAATTTAGAAAACGGCAACCACAAATCACCGTACACCTCTACGCTGACAAGTATAGTTTTCGTCTAGATCTTAACTCCAAATGTATTTTAATTTTGCGTTTCTGCTACTGTTGACTTTTAGACATCCATTATTAAAATCTTTGCTTACGGATAATGCCCAAAAAAATTTCGTACTACTTTTTGTCTTCCTGTTAGTACTCCGTATTGTAGTGCTTTAAAGCGAGTATCTGTTGCAAAGAGAAACCACATTACTCTCTACAAGCGGTTATTTTGTCGAAGGGAAATATCGGGATATTTCTTTAAACAGTTTTCAGAGCAGCGCTAGACCCCGTCGGTTTTTTTTACATAATGTCCATGCTGTGATAAATACGTCTAGCATATAACGTGTGCCAATATTGCGAGATTTTTAAAAGCGACATTTAGTATTACGTGCGAGACTAGAAAATAAACGCGCGTTTTGTTTAATTAATACGTGACCGGGGTCACGTGTGTAATTCCGGATTTCGCGTAATGCTCATATATTTCATATAATCACAATACCCCCCGTAAATGTAGTATAAAATGTTTAAGCAGTATGAAGTAAAATAATTTTGATTTTTTTTATGCATACTTAAAACTATTTTATTCGGTATTACGTAACGACCGGGCATTGTATAAAATGTTTATTGATTATGCGTGCTCTGACGATAAAATTTTAGTAGACATTTTTTGGTTAAAACAAAGTAACAATTGCAGAGTCTATGTTCAAAAATTCATAAACTTTCGACTTTGAGCGAATGTAACAAAACATTTCAATAATCGATAAAGAATCGAATGAATAAACATAACCGATTGGGTATGTTTTTTTATTTTTTTGAACTCGTCACCTTTACCGTTATATTTTAATCCGAGATCAGCATGAACGAACAAACATAAGAAGCGCTATATGGGGCAATTCTCAGCAAACCGGAGTATTAGTAGTCGGCAGCAAGAGAAATAAACACTCAAGAAACACATGGTAACCGTTCCTGACTCTTTCCTCTGCGTAGCAAATCTTTTCCTAAATCTGTACTTGTGGAAGAATTTCGCGGTACCAGCAAATTCCTATTTCCCTCCTACAAGATCTTTCTTTTTACAAATGGTTCTAGCGGTCCTAATTAAAGGCTGATTATTTTTGCCTGGATATCAATTATTTTGAATCTTTCCTACATTCTGCAACTTCCTTCCTTCGCAGTCCACTATCTCAATGTTCATTCATTCTGTCAATTTCTTATCGAACCGGTATCTAACTAGATCTTTCCCTTCTTGTCGTTGCTAAGCGAAGATCCTTTATTGGTAGCCCCATTTCCAAAAAAAAAAAAAAAAGGACAATAATAATAGAAAGATGTTAAAACGAAAACGGGAACAAAGACCGTAGGAACTTTTTTTTTTTTTTTTTTTTTTTTTTGCCAAATTGCTCCTAGCTGATAACAGCTATCTGGCAATTTTAGTATTAGAGCGTAACATTGAGTAGCACTCTATCCAGCGATAGGTGCAGAAGATTACTTTTCCTTTTTGTTAGGCTAAGTCCATCGGCTTGACTCTGTCAAGCCGCCGAACTTCCATCGAATTATCCAACAATACGATCGCTAAGTAATTTGGATGTATCTCCAGTCTGCTAGCATACTTTTTTGCATCATTAGTTATTACTTCTAGCACGGTCTTGATTTTTAGATCTTCATGTAGTGTTAAGTTGGTGATATACCACGGAGCATTGACTATCATTCGAAGGATTTTATTCTGTATCCGTTGGATGATCGCTATATTGCTCTTTTTCGAGCAGCCCCATAAGGGGCAACCGTACCGCCAAATTGGCTTTAGGATTTGAGCGTATATTAATAGTTTATTTTCAGGAGATATTTCTGATTTTCTGTTTAATAGCCAGTACATTTGCTTCAGTTTTGCATTTAGTTCGATCCGTTTTGCTGTTATGTGTTTCTTCCATGTTAATCTTTGGTCGAGATACATACCAAGATATTTTACATCTGTGTGTTGTGGAACTGGAACATCATTCAGGATTATATCTTCCGTTGGCACAATTCTTCTGTTAGTAAAGATTACTCGCCTTGATTTGCTTTCATTAGTTTTAATCTTCCATTGGCTAAACCACGATGAGAGTTCAGTAACAGCTTCTTGAATGGTGTTACGCGCTTTAACCGGGCATACATCCGAGCATAAGATCGCGGTATCATCAGCAAATGTTGCTACCTGCACGTTGGAGGGCGTAGGAATATCTGACGTGTATATGAGATAGAGTAGTGGCCCCAGCACACTTCCCTGCGGAACGCCTGCTTTTATCGGATATATATCTGATGAGTCATCTCCATACTTCACAAAGAAGTATCTTTCGTGTAAGTATGACCAAAGTAATTGATATATTTCATGGGGAAAGTGACGTTTTATTTTGTGTAACAGACCGTCGTGCCAGACTTTGTCAAAAGCCTGGCTTATATCTAAAAACACTGCGTCACAGTACTTTTTCCCTTCGAGGGATGCCTCTATAGTGTTAACTATGCGGTGCACTTGTTCTGTTGTACCGTGCTTAGCTCTGAAACCGAACTGATGTTCCGGTATTAACTCTTTGTCGTTAATAATTGGCATTAACCGCTTCAGCAACAGCTTTTCATAAAGCTTAGAGACTACGGACAGCAAGGAGATGGGCCGATACGAGTCCGGTTCTGTCGGTGGTTTAAGCGGTTTCTTAATGACGATAATTTGTGACAGTTTTAGCTGTATCGGAAAATACCGTAGCCGGAGCATCGCATTGAAGACATATGTCAGAAATATAAAACCTTTTCTGGACAATTCCTTTAAAATCCGTGCCGTAATTAAGTCATAACCCGGAGATTTATGCGGATTTAAAGTTTTTACTAAGTTATTAATTTCCCCCGGAGATGTGAGTTTTATTGGTTTAGAAACATCATAACAGTAAGCATCAGGGGTCAGCGTTGAATTTCCAGGATATGGCTGAAATATGTTTGCGAAATGTTTTGCAAAGACTTCTGCTTTTTCTGAGTCCGTTTTAGCCCAAGTTCGACTTGATTTTCTTAACGGATGCACCGCATGTACAGGTCTTTTAAGATTTTTTGTTATTTTCCACAACGAGTAGTCATGTTGCGGCAGGGGCGATAGATTTGTTAACCTTTGTTTTAAGGATTTGTTTTTTAAATCTTGCAATAATTTCTTTAAAAACTTCGTCTGCTTATTTAATGCTGTTTTATGGGTAGGGTTTCTCGATAATTGCCATTGTTTTCTCAGTTTCCGTTTTAACTGGACCGCTTTTTTAATTTTATCTGGATAATAGATAACAGGCTCATAACCTCTTTCCTTTGGTGTGGATTTCCACGCAGCTCGTTGTATGACTTTAATGAAGTATTCTACCGCTTCATCTATTTGTTTTGCAGTTTTCAGCGGTATTTTAACGTTCATTGTACGTTCAAGCTGCTCTCGAAATGCATCCCAATCTGTGAATTTATTATGGAGTTTTGGTTTCCGCATTTTTCTAACTATATGCTGACTAATTGTTAGTGTAACCGATGAATGATCTGATGACAATATTTCGTCAGTCCTAACATCAATAAATGGGGATGAAATTCCTTTTATTATGAAGAAGTCCAAGAGATCCGGTGTTTTATTAAGGTCGGTTGGCCAATAAGTAGGTGTTCCCGATGAATAGACCATGCTGTATGTTTCGTCCATGGATGATTTTAATTCTTTCCCTCTGGGCACTGTCAGTCTTGACCCAAAGTGAATATTTTTCGCATTGAAATCTCCTCCTACAATGTATCTGTTACCTAAAGTTCTGAAGAAGTCGGTAAAATGTTTTTTTTTTATAATATGCCTCGGAGGGCAGTATACTGCTGAGAGAGTAATATTTTTATTTGGACCTTCAGTGATTACTACACTGGTCGCTTGTAGGTAATTGAATTTATATTTGTTCAGTTCATAGTGTTTTATATTACTTTTTATTATAACACCAGTGCCACCGTGTGCTGTATTATCTGGATGATTTGTATAATATGAATTGTATCCCGGGAATGTAATATGTCTTGTGTTAGTGAGATGTGTTTCAGATATTAGAAGCGCATCAATATTGTTTTGCAAAATGTACATTTGTATTTCATCGATATGATTAAGAACACCGTTAGTGTTCCAGGTAACTATTTTTAAATTCTTCATTTTTTATTAAGTAAAGCAGTTGTAATAGTCTGTATAACATTGTTAAGCACCTGATTTTGCTGTTGCATCATTTCAAGAAAAAGGGTTTTTATTTCAGTTAAGAATGTATGTAGCATTGTTGCAATGTCATTATTATTACTGTCATTGACTTCAGAAGTTCTATTTATTTCTCGTTTATGCCGCTGTCCTGCGATTTGCGCATAAGTCAAGCGCTGTGTTGAATTAAGACCTTCAGTTTGATTTGTCTCTGTATGTTCTTGGAGACCGGAAGGGGGCAAATGTCTGGAGTTTGCGTATTTGTCTAATGTATTGTTTCTATTTTTTACTGCATGTTGCTGGTGATTTCTGATATTTTGCAGCTTTTTATAGACGGCACATCCTTTATAATTTGATGGATGATCTCCATGACAATTGGCACATTTTGGTGTTTCGTCCCGTTTTTTATTACAATTGGTGGATGCATGGTTATTACCACATTTGATACATGCATACGCCCTGTTACAATAGGTTTTAGTGTGGCCATACCTTTGGCAGCGAAAACACTGAGGGATAATATTCTTTTTATGCGGAGATTCTATCTTAACTTTCATATGAAGTAATGTTTCAATTTTGTATATATCAGAATTGTTTTCGTGCGGTTCGAGGTCTACAAAGAATAATGGTAAGGGTTGCTTAGTTACCCTATGCTTGATATTAGTTATATGCCTAATTTGGTGTCCATTTTCTTCTAGGGCAGTCTTGATATCATTTATTTCTACCGAGTGATGTAGGTGTCGGATTACTACCCGAAAGCTTCTTTCAGATTTAATTTGATATGTGTGATGTTCTATTTCTTCCTGACGTAGATATTTAACTAGTGTACGATAACTGTCTATACTGTTTGATTTAATTTCGACTCTTTTGTCTGTTAGGGATCTGCAACGTATGTCACCAGTTGGGATGACGCTGGCAATATCTGACAACATTTTGGTATAATCTACTACTCCATAAATTGTTATAGCAGGAGGTTTTAGTTCCTTTTTGTGCTGTGTAGGTTCTATATCTTCGTTCTCGCTAGAATCATCAGATGCCAAGCAAGCAAACCTGTTTTTATTTTGCTTAAGTATCTTTTTCTCTACTTGCTCCGAGGAAACACTTCTAACGTATTCTCTTTGCCTTTTCCTCTTATTTACGATCTCTTGCCAGCTGTGGTCTTTTACTTGAATATTGTCAGTTTGCATGGAGGCTTGCAGCGAATAATTTTCCTCTGTTGGGATAGGAGATAATACATTGGTATAAACAGATTTCGGTTTATCTAACGATCGGTTTTTTTTTGTATTTGTATTTATTTTATTGTTAGAATTGTTAGTATTATTATTTTTCGTCACATCACCGTTAGTGCATGCGAACGGAGGTAAAGGAACGAACTCACCGCCGGTTTGCATTGAGCCGTCATTTTCTGTGTCAGGATTTTCGGAAGCATTATGTGTGTAATGATGCGATGAAGCAGCAACATCTTCGATTTGTCGGTTGTTATCCGATTTACGGTTTAGAATAGGCGAGCGCATGACCATAACGGTAGTTTACGCAGAAAGCAGAGATAACAAATACCGGCTTGCTGATAAGCAAGCCGATCACTGTACCGTACTTACGATAATTATACGCGATTAGAATGTAAATACTGTCAAGAGCAATTGAACGCGAACAATGAACAATAACCCGAAACTATAACATAATTTTTCCGTAGGAACTGGCTAAAATGTAAGCGAGTAGTAGAGACAACAGAAAACGGCGAAGTGAAGAAAACGAAAGTAACCACGAATTAGCAGGCTGAGTTGAACAGACAGATGAAATGAAAAAATTTGGGAAGAAACGTGAGTATCCGAACAGAATCTGAAATGAGAATTTTTACATAGTAAAAAGAGAGATTAGAGGATAGGACTTTTTTAAAAGAAGATGGGCTAATGAATTATCCGTTTCATTGCCAGAAACGCTCGAGGAACCCATATCAAATATTAGTACTAACGGAATGAAGAAAAAAAATCGAAATGGACGTATACGGGAAACGATAATGCCACAATAATGTGCTTGGGAAGATGTGATATCCCGAAGGACTCTCATGAAGTCGGAAAAAATTAAATAATTGAAAGAAAAGTGATTAGAGGTAATCATAATGGTGGAACGTAGGATAGTGACGCGGCTGTGAATATAGAACAGAAGAAAGAAAGACGAAACCTGAACGGGTAAAAGAAGCTCTGATACCAGCAAGCCTTCGAAACGATTAATGAAAAGGAAATAAGAAATTGACGTTAGTGTCTTAGAATTCCTGTTTAATTATAGCTTGCGAAAGGAATTTTAAAAGTGAAGTGATAATAAAGACTTCAGCGAGAAGGACAGGAGGGGCGTATATAGGCTATGTCTTCTTCCTGGTGTATCATACTCTTTACAGAGCGTTGGTGATCAGATGACAGCTAACACTTGCGTTCTCTTGCTCCTTGGATGAGATCTTGGGTTGAATTGGTAGCCGTCTAGTTCGTAATGTTTTGTATTCAGCCTGTTCTCCGTCTTCCTGCACTTCTTAAAAAAAAAAAAACAGTATTCCGTCAGAAATTATTTTGCCACATGATGTATTGAAACTAGTTGTGTCGATTTCAGAAAGGCGTAGACGTGATGGCGACCATCACGAGCCTTGAGACGTAACGTTTGATCGGTATTACAAAAATGCCGCAGACCTTTTATACGCTCCGTTCTTTTACAAGTTGTTTTAGATTGTTCCACTAACGAATATAATTAGCGGTGATAAAAATGAAAAGAATTTTGCCTGAATTAGCCAATATTTGAGGAAGCCGGTAAAATACGAGCTGGAAATAATTCAGTTTTAGTATCTGAGAGATGACATTGTCGGCTAAGCAGTAGAACGAAGAAAGAACATAGGCGACCAATTTAAAATTCGAATAGGTGCAAGAAAGCTACCATTGAATGCTAAGTAGCCTAGAATTGTGCAAAGGCGAATTGGTCCAAGAGAGATTAAAGGATTGTGTTTTTTATGGTTAAAAAGTGTTGCTAGAGCCGCTAAAATGTTTAATTCATTCGCTATAATTTCTATTTCGCCGTCTGTCTTTTTCGCCGAAGCAAACGGCTCAAAAATACGAGAAATCTTCTTTAATAAAAAAGTTTTTGTTCTTTTAAATTTTGAAATATCGCCGAGAACTCCGAGTAGTAAAATGTATAAATATTAAAATTCACTTTTGCTTTTAATTTCAAAAAATTTACTCGTGATAATTTTCGTTTTTTGCCTGGATGAGAAAAAGCGGCTAATGTTCTAAGAATTTTAATGAACAGGACGAAAAACGGTAATTACTACGATAAAACGAATAGAACTTTCTAAAATTCTTTCTCCTTTAAATATATACTCCTTTCGGTGCTCGCCCCTATCTTCCTCACATATCTAAATGTAGATTAAGCAGACAGAAGAAAATTGCAAATAAAAACTTTCGCTTTTTCAAGGAGCAATGTACAAGTTTTAAGGTGAAAATACACGACGCTGATAACAACATAGATAACGGCGATATGAATGAATGATATTTTTTGTTTTTTCGTTTACGAGATAACAGGAATAAATTACGGCACATGGTGGTAGATAATATGATGACGAGCGACTTCTTACGGGAAAATGCCTCTCGACATATATATGTATTTACAGATTTCATGTAAGATGATGTCATTTCAGGTAGAATCTTTTTTTTAACTTATGAATTCGGACTTTTTTCCAGTTTTTAGTAGAGTTGTTAAAATATCTTCGCGTAATTTCGTTCGTCACCGTATTTCAAATAACCATATAAAGAAACAGCAATAGCACTAAAAAAAAAAATGTACAGCGGTAGAATTATTGCTTTTATTCTTGATCCATGCACCATTTTTAACTGCAATGGTTATTACAGCGTATGGACCAGAAGGCAACTTCATACCTTATCTAGTAGATTGGTTAACTCTACAAAAACTCACGTAGAGTTTATATGCGTGTTCGGTTATTTGAGAGGATAGCTGAAAGCGGAACATCGGCGACCGTGAAGCGGGTGAACGCCACGCATTTGTTCCACAGAAGGGTAGGAAAGACTGAAACATGTGGGTGGAGGAAGGAAGGGTACCTTCAAGTATAAAGTTATATGGGACTGCCGTATTCCCAACCCGTAACCGGTTCAAAGCAGCATATTTTCGACGTGTAAGGTAGAGAAGAGGAAACACCATGGATCGGCTGTAAATTTTATACTTTTCATAAAAGATGGTTTCTTTTGCCACTGTCTGATTCACACAGCCATCATACGTTCGTAGAAATAAGCCTCCATTTTGCAGATTGATGGTGCTGCTAATGGCATTAGTGCAAATGCAGACTTGGACGCTAAGTCGACTCGCTCGTTTCCTTGGATTGCCATATGACCCGGCACCCAAAAAAAAAGCGTTACCGGATTTCTTGCATGGTGGGACAGCTTCAATGCGTAATTAACATTCAGGACGAAGATATCCATGTTGTTCTGTGCGAAAATCGATTTTAGGGATGCCAAAGAATCGGTTACTAAAAGTACGCTTCTATCCGCACATCCCCTGCTTATAAACAAGCATCGAGGGCACTGCGTATGACGTACAATTCTGTTTCTTGTCCGAGCAATAATCATTTAGACGAACTGAAATTATTTCGCTGTCAAAGTCATGAGCGTAACCGGTTCAAAATAGGAAAATACGCGAGTCTGCTTTTTCAGCATCAGTATAAACGATCAAAGAGTTTTAGGGTGACTATTGATTTTCTCAGCGACGCGATGAGTTACGTTTGTCGCCGATTTATGAGTTATTGCGATAGGTTTATCCTTGCAGGGACCTCTTCCAAAGGAGGAAGTTGTAATAAGGGGTTTAAACATTTCTAACGACTTTTTTTTTTTTTTTTTTTTTTGCCATACAGTAGTAGAGAAACAATTATTACAATTTAAGTGAAACCTTTTTCAGGAGCGTTTAATGTGAATTGATGTAAAAATCGGAAACATAAGGCAGTCCCACTAAAGCGACAAATTAAGGAGGATGTATAAACTTTCAAGATTGCATATAATTTCTCTGTTTGTGAACAGTGAGAAAACTCGAACAAATAAATTCATAGCAAAACATCAGTACCCTACATACGTTAGAGATACGAATCCGTTTTACACATTTCATTCAAGTTAACTATACACAATGTAACGGTAAGCCCTCGTAATGTAACAAATGAAAATAATCCTATCGATCGTAACACGTCGCTTTGTGTAAAGGTAACAGAAAAATTATCGAGCCATTCTTAACGTTCGTTTATGAAGATTGCGTCAACCTATTTATTTTTAAGTAGCCGATATATTTGAAAAACCCGTCCTATCTAATGCATCATCCAAAGTTTACCCTAAAATCCGTGAATTATTACACACAGTTTTTGAACAGATCGTTTTTCAGTGTAATAGTATCGAAATCCAAAGCTGTTAAGAATCTGTAAAAATGTTACGATACATAATTTTGGGACACATGTAGTAAATACAGATTTAATATATTCAGTTTTATGTTTTAATTATGCTATACTAAGATATATATATATATATACTTAACGATAACTTTGGTTCATATAATAATCGATAATAAATACGTGGGCTGTACGAAAACAGGTATGGGCAGACAGCATATCTGTCGGCATTCGGTCAATGTGGAATTGAACTATTATCATTTTACTAATCGCAGAATTGAAATTTTTTGGTTCAATACTTTTGTCTGGAGAGTGCATTAAAGCGAATGGCTTAAAATCCTGTCTACAGCTGTGTTAAAAAATTTAATAGATTCGATTAGACTCATTACCGTCATGGTCCCCGAGGTGTTGCTGATGCTAACAACCGGCCATCACTGTACATCTTTGCATTCCCTGAGGCGCCTGTCTAGCTGTTCGCGCTTCGACATATGCGTCAAGCCGGACACACGTAGCGACGCATCTTTAAATGGCCTACTAAAATTTGATGATTTGAACTATTAGAAATACTGATCATAGATTGCAGGCTACCAAAAGTGACGATCATCTGGAATAACGAAAAATACTGTGTAGATGTTTTCATTTGTAATTGTTGTTCATTTAAAACATTGATCAGCATATGCGGCTTTCAACCCTGTAATAGTTTCAATCGATGATGTCACGATGGCGGACTGCATAACGTTGTTTTTTTGTCAGCCTCAATATCAAAAACAAAAAAAACTAACAGCAACGTAAAAGTAACGCTGCTTACATTGTGTTGCATGAATTTGTTTCGATGCGGAGTTTGAGAAATGCCGATAGGTTGCTCTGTTTGTCTCCACGAGTTCAAGTGAACAGTTTTGGTATAATACGTGCCATTTAATTTTTTGCATGAAATTCAGTTTCTTACACACATTTCTTCGCCTTTTATTTTGATTGGTTTTGTCTCTTAAGTACAAAATTTGTACAGTTACTCATTTAAATAAATCATTATAATACTGTTATTGTAGTGATTTTTTTTTTTTTTTTCTTTCTCTAAAACCAATTTATAACGGAATTTAGGAGTTGTCTGTATGATAATGTGGTTTAAACCGAAGCATTAGTAATAAAATTGAAGCATTGCTAAAAGATGTGTTCAGGTAGATCTTAAACGAAAGGAACATATGTGGCTAAGGGAGATATTTTAAAATACGCTGAGCTGGAGGTCTGGTTCGCCAGTGAAAATCTACTTACGTAGAATTTTCTTTACGTCCCATGAGGTATTTCAATCGAAAGATATTTCGATGTATCGAATTTTAAATGTTCCGTTCGAGAACAAAAATATCCATATACGTAAATTTTCTCCTTTGTTTATACAGTTTTCTCTTTTTTTTGTGTGTGTGTGTGTATTTTTCTTGTTCGTATCTTATATGAGAGTCAATGAAAAATTCAGGTCACGTTTTGTTTTGTTTTTGTTTGTACAAAATTATAAAATGGCATAGATTATAGATGATAAAATAAATTATTAAATTTACTTAATTATTTAAAAAGAAATGATATAGTGAATAAAATAATATAATACATTTGTATAAATTGACTAAAAAAAAAAAAAAATGTTCACTTTAGCAAATTTTCTTACGCAATTCACAGTTTTACACAATGTGTTTAACTAACCTCTTGAAACGTAATAGAAACAGAAAAATTTGTAGGGGCTGTTTCCGTAATCCATAAGGTACCGGTGTAATTAAATTGTCTCCGGAAAAGCAAATACAGTCGAACTTTTGGCTACAGAAAAGGAGTGTTGTGAATGTGTCATGAACGTTCTGGTTAAAACAGTTCTTAATATGTTGTGATGGTTTAAGCGTTTTGTCTGCATTGCAGCATAGTTTTTTTAATTTCCAGCATCACCCATGTGAAATTAAAGAAAATGTCTATAATGGATAGAAAACAAATTATTAAGTTCTGCCGGGTACCAAGTAACGTTGAATTTTGCGGAAATGATGACGCTGATTTGATCGCTGAGAAATAGCATCTAGTTTCCCCTCTATGCCTGCGAAAGATTTACCATCGAGAATCAAAATAAATAATCTGAAAGATTGAATAGAAACTTTAGAAACAATCGGAAAAAAGGCAAATTTCATCGCATGATTCTACCAGAATTAACATATAAACACCGCGGTAACACAGAAAAATTTTCAACATACATGGGGCACGAAGATGAATTTTTTTTAGCGCATTTTTTAGTTACAATCAACATGCGTCTTCGGGTAATGAGGACTCTGCTGTTAACCTTGGCGATTTAACTACCCTCGCTATGATGCAAACTGAGCGAAATTTTTCGAACAGTTGATTTCTGAGAAAAATTATTTCCTCCATACAATTAACTTTTTTACTACGTAGCGGTGAACGTACTGAGGTGGAGGGAGTATTTATGTTTATTTTTAAGAGTACAGTTATTCCATAGGTAGGTCATAAAACTTGTAACATCTAGTTGGTTGTGAGAACAATTGGCTATAAGATCCTGCAGTCAGGCCACAAAAAAAAACAAAAACAAAAATAAAAAAAAACAAAAACAAAAATAAAAAAAAACAAAAATAAAAAAAAACAAGCTTTTAAAACGTCTATAAGCACCAACGGTGTATTTACTGAGCTCCTGCACGAAATTATATTTTATACTTTTCATAACATAAACTGTCTCACTGTATTGTCAAAGACATAAGCCTACATCGACACTCCATTTGCATTATCAATGTGGTCTTTACTGTAAATTTAAGAATCTAAACTAGTAGCATTATCGATTACATTTTTATTCTTCTTCTTCTTCGAGTCCCGATCGTTCTCGATCGTAGGTGGCCTTATTAAAAAAATCTTTCGTATGCAAGGTGGATTAATTGTTCCGTATTCATTCCCGACCATGACTTGATGTCGCACATCCACGAGCGCCTCCTGCGTCCGTCCTTCCTCTTGCTCGATATTTTTCCTAATAATATTATCTGCAACAGTGAGTATTTTGATCCAGGCATGAAATGGCCAAAGTATTTCCTCTTCCTGTCTTTTATGATGCCTATTAGTTCCATTATTAGCAGCCGTAAACTATCCTTAACCGTGCATTGGTTATTAATTAAAACGATTGACTCCCGTATTTTGTTACATCAGCGATAATAGACGAAAATCTTCAACATAAAATGAAAATGTCTCGGGACTTTGCCGTTAAATATACACGAAATTTAAGAAACGTTTAAAATGTGTCCCATAAAATTTGCTCTATAATTCGAGTGTGAGAAGAATTTGTTCATATATATATATAAACTCGGCCATTTTGGCCTCGCAAAGGGCTTGCCCCTTGACACCTCTTCCTTACATCTCTGTCTCTTTCTCTTCTATACTTTGTATAAAATGATCAAAATTTACAACGTAATTCTTACTGGCATCAACATAAAAAGAAAAAAATAACATAATCACAAAAATCCTATACTAACATTTAACTTTCATTACATAAAATTAAGACATTCTTTCGTTACATTTTTCGTTACATATTTCGATACATAAAATTGGGACATTTTTTCTAATGGGGGGTAACCTAAGAATTACATTGTAATTAATATATATATATATATATATATCTACATATACATACATCCATCGGCAAGATATTGAAACGGAGAAATGTAATCTTTTTTTTCTTCGTAGTAATGCTGCTTTTTGAAAATAAGTCATCGCTTTTAATTTTTAGAGCGTCTGTAATGAAATTATTTCAAATTCGATTTTACAGATATCGAAGACGTTTCTGATTATTCCAAATTTTTCTAGTGAAACAGATAACTTCTACGGAGACCCTATTCGAAAAGAAAACATTTTTTTGCTCGGAATATTTGGAAATTACCTTCACAATATGTAGCTGGATGTTTTTTGTTGTTCCTTTTTCGTGGCAGGTGGGAATTTAACAGTTGTCGATAGATCAATTTCCTGGAGAAAGTTCTCTTCACGTATTACCCAGCAAGCTAATAATAGGCCTAAAAAATAACGTTTTGAAAATGCGGCATATGAAGTGATTCATCGAAAATTTTCATATTCGAATCTTTCCCTGTTTACCGCTGTTTCGATATGAGTATCGCTGGGAAGTTTGTTTTGTTGTTCGATTGCGGGATATTTATCTAACAATTAGGAGAGTTTAAATATAGCTGAACTTGTTATCTAAAAAAACAAAAATGAATAACTAACGTGCGCTCTTGGAATGTATACGGTCAGGGTTCTCAGCAACATGATGACGGTGACGCCTATTTAAATATCGATCCTTCGTAGATATAAAAATGTTATTAAAAGAATGTTGGCGAAAGAAGAGAACCCCGCACTGTTTACGTTTATTATAATTTCGAATTGTTCCGCGCATACACACTTTCCGTATTTTTTATTTTAATGTCAAGAGCAATACTCGGATGAAGTTAAAAGTAACGTAGAAGAATTAATCCGGTCGTTTTTCATTCATATTTCATGCATCGTTTTAAGGTAAAAAGAATTGAAATAATTAACGAGTTTGTAGACATAAGCAGGGTTCGGATTTTGTTTTATATATTAATAATCACCGGTGGATTTTTACCGAATCTTAATAGGCAGTCGTAAAGTTTGGTGCCTGTTCGGTAGTAATTTACAATGGTCATGCGACAGATTCACCCAGTTTGTTAGAATAATAGAGTTTTTCAGCTATAAGAAATTATTTTGATATTTGTGAACTTTTTACAAAGCCAAATGATAAGTGTACTGATAAGAAAGGGTAGACTTCCGGAGACGCATTCATTACAAATACTGAAAGTTCGAATCTCACCGATTTCCTTTCAAATTAAGTTTAGATCTCTCTTACGATACAGATTAATACATGAAGAAAGTAAATTATCAATGAAATATATGGTTGCTTTTCTGTTTGTTTATTTTCTTTTCTTAAGAACTATATTTTTTTCAGTTCATTTAAAAAAAAAAAAACGGAACATCGCTAATAAAAGCCCTTTTCCATTTTCTTTTTTCGCTTGGCTCGTTTTCATTTTTATTTAATTTTTAATTTGTTTTTATTAATTTTATTCAATTACATCTCGCGAGACATATTTAAGAAATCAGGAGGACAATACGATGAGAATATACTTTTATGTTTTAGAAAAATCTCCATTAAACTCACCCCCTTCTGGACGATTAGATAAAACCAAATTAGTAGAAACTTGTGGAATCGAAATGACAGTTTTCTATGAAATAAGAAAGTAATAGGTATACACACAAAAAAAAACAAAAAAAAAACAAAAAAAAAAACAAAAAACAAGAGAAAATAGGACAACTTTGAAATACGCATTTGCTTGGAAAGTGAATACGTCTTACAAATTTGTTAGTAGTGTAAAGAGGCATTCTGGAAACTGTGACGCCACAACCCAAAAACCATGAAGCAGAAACTAACCTCATTTCTATTGCCAGTTTTCAAAACCACACCCCAATATTCTTTCTACACTACGAAAGTAACTCAAATAGATTCCTTCGAATTAAAGTTAATTCAAAGCAATCAAATTAAAATCCGAGCGTCTGTTCCACAAAAGAAAGTATTTTGAGTTCGCTTCTATACTGCATATACACTGCGGATATCCGTACTGGAAACTCAACAGTTGTTAGAATATTTGCAGACGATACATGTCTTTTGGCTACACACGAAAATCCGGTATACACGTCTTCACTCATACACGGATATCTAGACAAAAAAATCTGCGTTTAGGCGAGAAAAAAACATAGCGATTATGATAAATTATACCAAAAGCTAACGAATAACTTTCACGCGAGAAATAGAAGCAACTGTCCACCTGTCAGGCTAAATAATCATCTTTTACTCCAAGTTCGAAACATTAAGTACTTAGGATTGATCATGGCCCGGCGCCTCACATGGAAGTCTCACGTAGCTCATATGAGGAATAAAATCTTTACAAGCAATATTACAAAATATTAATGACATACGATATGCTATTAAACTACCTTGCAAACGTCTCTTATATTTAACGACCTTAGCTCCAATATGGAAGTATAGAATTGCGGTTTATAGATCGCCAGCCAGAAGTAATATTAATAAAATTCAACAGCTGCAGTCTAAGATTCTCCATAGAATAGTTGGAGTTCCTTACTTTGTACCTAACAGCATGCTATACAGAAAGGTCTCTATATTTATTGCATGTGTTCAAGAATATCACGCAAAGCAGTACGTCGAAATTTTCCAGGAAATTCCGAAAGAACATTTAAATGATATAGCTACGATGCTGCATGTATCAGAGCTATGGATAAATAATAGTAAAAGCAAGGACTCTCTTCATCTGGTCTATATGCAGGAAATTAAATAAGTGCTGTAAGTATGAATCAATCAGTCGCTTCATCCCTTGTGGGGATATCATGATCATTATTATCCGTCACCTGAAAATACCAACCAGTGATTTATGTTTTGCGCGCATCGAGCGTATTTAGGGAAGATATTTTACAAATAGCATCAGTTCACTTCATAGAAGACCGCGGCCCCTTCCTCTAGTTCCTTCCATACAACCTTGTACGACGACTATTTCCATCGTTCGTGCTCTAATGATGTGGCCAAAATACTTCAGTATCCGTATACGAACAATTGCTGATAGTCTGTTCTGTACGCCAATTTCCCTCAAAATCGAGTCGTTAATTTTTTTCTCTATCCAACAAACACCTAACAACCGTGTCCAGCACCACATTTTCAACGAATCCCCATCTTCTTACTGTCGGATTCACGGATTTTCCATGTTTCTGAAGCGTATAGAAAGACCGAAAACACAAAAACGTTTATTAATGGTACCTTCAATGCTTTGCTTATCGAAGAGTCGGACCAGACTTTTTTTAAGCGGACCACCAGATTACGTGTCAATTGTACTATGAATAAAGTAAACACGCAAAACGCAAAAGCCGATGTCTTGCGCGCTTCTCATCTAACCTATACGCATGGTATAAGGTAGAGGTATTTAATGATGCTGACATTGCCCTAGCATAGATAAGTAATAAACCTCAAGAATAGTCTAGGTTCCTCGTTAGTTAAATTATTAGAAATTAATTACTTTAAATTTCCGTCTCGATGAAAGTGCATAGTATAAGTACATGGGTATATAAGCATATATGTAAATGTATGAGTGGCAAGTTTGGGTGTATATGTTTATTACATATATGTATTTATACAAAAATTGCAGCTACGCTAACAGAGGTCAGATAGACGGAGGTAGCACAAAGAAAAAACATTCAGGTATCTAGAGACTATAGTGACGACTATAATAAAAATTTTGCAATAGTTCGGGATGGGAGATTCACATTTGGTCTCTTCACCATATCCTTTTTAACATTTACCCAGACTGACTCGGGTAGACTCGGACATTATCGAAAACGAAGCTGTTGACCTTCTTGTCGGATTTGCAGCTTTTCTAATACGCCAGTTTTATTGGGAAATTCATAGTACATAATATGATCCTCCCAACTATGAAGGAAAGGAGAGGATAAAGGAAGCGTTATAGGGAGTAGGGAGACCTAATGACAAGCGCTGACTGTATAAAAGGGAGCGTTCGTTACGAAAAGCAGGACACTCGAAGAAAATGTCTGATCAGCATACACTCCTTCACCCGGAAACAAATAGGAAGGAAAGAAGTCGGTTATATTTTAATTTGATCAGAAATCATTGATAAAACGCAATCAATGTAGCCGGAATAACTAGTGGCGAAGAAAAAGACAGGATATAAGAAGCATAATAAGGAATAGGAAGCCTAAGCTTCAACAAACAGGAATACAAAGCAGAACGTTCCACAAAAAGAGATGAACACTACTGGAAGAACATATGATTGGCGTTGCAAATAACTGTATCATCGGGATGGAGAGGATAGTGTGGAAAGGGAATCAGGACAAAGCGAAATCTGACGGAAGGCAGCAGAGAATGGCAAAATAACAGTTAGAAAGCGTTTGATAAGGTTCGTCGCGATGAACTGATACAAAATACTTGAAAACGCACTCGTCACAACAACAGCTGCGATGTCAGAATAATGAAAAAAACTTATATTGGCAACAAACAGCAAAGGAGTCGCTGTAGAAGATTAATTAGTTAATGTTATACAAATTAAAAGAGGAGTCTGACAGGAACGTATACTCTAAAACACCGCCTATTACTGTTTAATATTTACTCTGACCGAATATTTAATTAAGCGTTACACGTGTCTTTTAATGTAAAAGTTAAAGTACATCAATAGCTATGCTGATGATGTACAGTATTGATTGCAGACTGACGACACCGGAAATATTCTCGATCGAGTAATTAACAGCAGCCAAAAATGCAGTATTCGCCTAAATATCTCTAAAACAAAATGTTTCGTAGTAAGCAAAAATTATTAAATTGCATCTAAATTTGAATAACCGAAAAATAGGTCAAGTCACAAAATACAAATACCTCGGCTGCTACATTGCAGAAAACCCAAACAGACACTGAAGCACAAATTACAGATGCGAATAACCGCTTTCGGGAAAATGAAGAAGCCTTCTAACAGATAAATTATTAAATCTATAGATTCGGAAAAGACCGCTGAAATGTTGTATTTGGCCGTGCTATACGACATCGAACCTATAACATATTCTGCCGAAGCACTTAATTATCTTGAATCATGCGAAATATAGTTTTATCGCCGTATGCCCACGATTCCTCAACGAGATCGTACTAAGAATTTAATTAAAGGGGAAAAAAGACGATCCGCTGCACAATTGAGGAAGGAAAAAGTAGATACTTCGGACACATTATCAGAGGAGAAAGATAGAAGTGTTGATAACGAAAAATTGAAAGTAGAAAGCCTGGTCGCAGAAGACCCTCACGAATAGAGGACATTCGAGAATGGACACCGGAATAACTTCTATAGATGGACTAATTCGTGCTAGTAAAACTTGAGACATTTAAATTTTGGTCTTGTGGTACAAAAATCTCCTACAGCGCTTACAAGAAGAAGAAGAAGTGATTTGACACAAAACACACCACAAACAAATATAAATGTATAAACGATATTATATACTAATCAGAAACGTTTTCCGGCATAGATGATCAGTTACTAATAATACAAATTGATCAAACTTTAACGGTTGATCAAAAGGATTGATTTTGCATTGGATGGAAGGTTAACATGAAGGGATCCAAGCTTGATATTGTCATTTTATAAATAATACGATTTTCAATTAGAAAGGAGGAAGAGAGATTGCAGTAAAGTTTACAGATATTAAATATATCGAGACTGCACAGCATTTACGGTGTATGTCTTTCTTTTCCTATTGAATAAACAGACCATCAGCGGCGGCTTTTCTATCTGTCGAAGAGAGTCTAAGTGTTGCCGGCGTGCAAATTAATCCTGCAAGCTTTGTTTTTTGTACCGGCCATAATTTCTTAATCGGGCTTTTGTCAAAGTTGATAAATGACGCTAGATGCTGTGCTGCGTGAAAATCAAATGGCTAAGAAATTACCAGCTCGGCTGGCAGTTCACGCCCCTTATGTGGTTAAACAAAAAAGCGGTTATCCGACAGATCAAGAATGGTAAGCTAATAATGCAACGGAATGCAGTAGAATGGTTTTTGTATAAACATTGTCGTGTAAAAATTTCAACTGGGACCACTGGCAACTGTTCTATAATCGTACGGATGAAGTAAGAAAATTAAAAGTAAATTCCGGTTTACTGGAATTACGAAAAGCAAAATAAAACAATATTAAAACAATATACACCGGTCGAATAAACGTCATAACAAACATTAAATTGTGTTAAAACGTTTTTATAATTTTCATATTTTCTTTAACAAACGTGATGTACGAACTACATTTAAATGGAAGTTATTTCAAAATAATTCGAATTCAAAATCACACGCAAAAATAGCAAAGTAGCAAAGTAACAAAGTAACAAAGTGTGATTCATATAAAGCATGCGAAATAAGAGAACAACAACACAACTTAAAATTACTGTATTATTGCGCAGCAGTGAATTCTAATAAAAGTACTCGAAATATTGAAAAGATTTGAATAATTGCTGTTACATATATATATTTTTTTTTCCAAAATTTGTTGGACTTGTCAATCACCCATCAAGAAAGAAGAACGTACGAATTGTTGTTACAGTTATCCATCATTTCCAGGTAGCTTCATATTGCGCTTTCTTTTACAAAATTTAAAAAAAAAACAATTCAAATAAATCACATGTGAACACTAAAAATCATACAAATGGACGACGCACAACAGCTCCTTGTCTAGAAGACTCACTTTGCTCTGGTTCAATCTCCTTTGTGTCCCTTTCATCCTCCAACCTTCAATGGCTCGTGTGATGCAAATCACGTACTATTTGAATGTTCCTTTATTTCTACTGAACGCGCGATCCTTTATTCCAATTTGCTTAGCCTTGGCCTCCCTACACCTTACAGTGCCCTCTATATTCTCACTTTTCCATCTCCTTCTGTTGTTCCCTTGTTATCCGCATTCATTTCCTCTGTCTCTAATCGTTTCTTGATATAACTTGTCGCTCCATATGTCCTTCTATTCTTTTAATCTTTTGTGCTGGGTAAATGTCCTGTGCTGGCGTGCCCATTTAAAAAAAAAAACAAAAAAAAAAAAAAAAAAAAAAGACTCAAGAGAAATTATTGGTGAGAAAACTTCTTTCATCGTACCTTGGAAAAAAAATATTTGTTCTTCAAACCGGCCCGGAGGAATTCGCTGTCTTATTCAGTTACGCCTCTCGAAGAAATGGCCATTTTTTTCTTTTAAACTGAAGATTTTTTTCTATCAACTTCCGCGGTATTCATTAACATTCCGAACAAGGCAGATATTTTTTTTTCTTCTTTTCTCTTTGGGCGCATCAACACAGGGCATTTACCCAACACAAAGGACTAACAAATAATGAAACGTAGGGACTTGAAAGTTATATCAGGAAGCGATTAGAAACAGAAGAAATGAAGGTAGCCAATACAGAAACAACAAAAGGAGAAGGAAGAGCAAGAACGTAGTGGGCACAGTAAGGGGTCGGGAGGCTAAGGCCAAGCAAATTAGAATAACGGATTGCGCGTTCTGAGGAGATAGATGAGAATTCGAATAGGAGGTGATTTGCATCACAGGTCAAATTTTCAAATTTAAGATAGGAGGATGGAGCTATTTCCGCTGGTGGTGCTCTGATATTTTACGAATTATTGATTTTTAATTGATACACTTACCATCATTCGTGGTAAATTTTCACAAACTTTTATGAGAAAGTTTGAGTGATTCCGCTAAATTTACTTTCACACGGCATGTGTAACAAGTACGTATATATATATATATATATACTAGGGGATTCGCGGCTCATTCCTTCGGACTTTGAATTACTTTGTAAATTTTCATAAAAACTGCAGCATTCATATATACTAATTTTTAAAAAAACAAGAAAACAAGTACACCAATACGTCAATTAAAAAGTAAAATTTAGATTAAAATATCTGAAAAACTGAAACGCTGGCAGGGTAACATACGCGAGAGGAATGTAAAGTAAGTAAAATTAAAGTAAAGCAAGTGCCATTAACAGGGCGTCGTCGTCCGGGATTGTGACACATTTAATCCTTTTTGGAAACCTTAGCATGCTGGTTAAAAAGAAAATCAATACCGTAACTCACATAGAACTGACTGTAGAAGTTGTTAAACATTTTTTTGCTTAAAACTTTATTTTCACATTTTTCAAAATTTGAGCTCTTTGTTTTTAAAATGTTGGGGGTCTCGTATTTTTCCTATATTGTAGTGATTGGTATACATCATTTTAAAAAAAAAAGAAAGAAGAGTGACCCTCCAGCTACTATAGAAAAGTGCTGTGCACTTTTTTTTACCGCTTTAAGAGTGTACTGTCCTAAAATTTTCGTCCCTAAATATCGAAATTTTTCAAATTTTACAATTTTTCCTGTATTTTCGATACATTAGTATGCAAGTTAAAGAAACAATCAAAACTGTAACTTGTATAGAACCGGCTGTGGAATTTTTTGAAAATTTTTTTTTTAAAATTCAATTTTCACATTTTTCAAAATTTTGGCCCTTTGATTTCAAAATTTTTGGAGTTTCGTATTTTTCCTATATTCTAGAGATTGAAATACATCATTTAAAAAAAAAAAGTGGGATCCTCCAGCTACCACGGAAAAGGCTGTGGACTTTTTTTTAGTTTCCAAATTTTGGTCCCTAAACATCAAAATTTTTCGAATTTCATATTTTTCCTGTATTCTGGAAACCTTAGTATGCAGGTTAAAACGAAAATCAATACCGTAACGCATATAGATCCGGCTAAGGAATTGTTTAAAACATTTTTTCTTAAAACTTGATTTTCATATTTTTCATAATTTAGGCGCTTTACTTTTACAAAAAAAAAAAAAAAAAAATACTTTTACATTGTTGAAGGTTTTATGATTTCCTTATGATCTGATGGAAAAAATACGCCGATTGAAAAAAAAAAATCAACTCTCTAGCTACCATAGAACGGGCTGTACGATTTTTTTTCTTGCAGTTTTATATAATATATATATATATATATATATATATATATATATATATACCTATATATATGTAAGTACTGGATGATTTAGGTTTTTGATATAATTACGAGCCTACTATTAATGAAGATTTATCAAGACGGATGGGGCAGCTTTATTGTTTTATTTGCTCTATTACAGGTACAACTTAATTCTGTAGCGAACGTGTCAATTACCGATCCCAAATGGTAGAGCGAAGAGAATATTTGAATTTTTTAATATTCAGTTGTTTGGATACTACAAAGTGTCCTGTTTTGCGGGGAAACGTACGTCGTTTTGATGTAAATTTAACATTTTAAAGCACATTCGGTTGCAGTGGCCGTTGCAAATTGCATCTGTGTTCGAATATTGCAGTGTGCGACTAGAAAACAGCTGGTTCTGTAACTTTAAAAGCGAATTGGGTAAAAGAAAATGATTCGTACAGTCGTTAAAGGCTGTTTTTCTTTTTAGCTCTATACGGCTTATTGAAATTCATGTTTCTTTTTATTACTACGTTGGCGGTTTCCTACAAAAAGATTTCTTTTAATAAATAAAATTCTTCTCCACGTACGCGCTCGATTCATTCTTAAAATGTCTGCTATTTTTGAAGAAGCTTAACGCGTAGTGCGTCGAGGAAAATTTTAGACATTATTGACTGCCTGTAAAAAGTACTTTTTTTTTTTTTACCTCGGATAGCTAAAAAAGGACTTTTACTTAACTCGAGGAACTGGTAATAATAAGTTACAAGGTGAGAGAAAAAAGTATTAGGAAACAGCAGTAGAAAATTGAAAAAGCTGTTAACGAAAATGAATAATATACGGAGACGGAAAAGCAAAAACGTATGCCAACGGCCGTTATAAGGAATGTCGGAAGCCCCATCGAACGTTCCAAGGAAATAAAGCGGGCCAGTCAGACAGAATCCGTAAGTGAAATTTTGAGTAAAGAAGATCGCATAAAGAGTCATGGAACAAGGGAAAACGGAAAAGAGAAGTGTATAGTGAGAGCTGTGAAAAAAGCGAAACTACTAGTGTTGTTAGGAAAATCAAGCAGAAAGACGAGCGCAGGGGTAAAAGGAATGAGAGTTGACAAAAATGAGGTATAGAAATCGGTCCGAAAATTACGCTGCTGATGAGGAGTGAGAGAAAAAACTTTGGGAATCTTCTAATGAGAAGCGATTATTTATAGCAGTCGGGCGTGCCCTTACCGACAATCCGCAAAAAGTGTCCATAGTAGGTGAATTAAGATAGAACGAGAATCTAACTGAAATGGGCTTCGTGTTTAGAGAATTGCTAGTAATTTTCGAGTCGGAGGATAGGAGGAACCTGGATATATGAATTGTTACGTGCTGAAGATGCAAAGGAAGAACTCGACTATAGGAAGATAGGAAAAAATCGAATGGAGTCGGAAGGATTCGATAGTTGTGAGTGAGACGAGTGAACGCGGCACCGGGGGAGCAGATCCATCGACCCCGCTTCTCAACTTCAGCCCCTTAAGGGGTTACGCGGCAATTCGCATTTAGCGTGTAAATCTTAGATCATGCATTCGACAATCATCTGCACATTGAACGCCAAGAATAACAGAATGTCCCTGGGTAAATTTTGATAGTTGCGTGCGCAGCTAACGTCTTTCATAGTTCAGATTACATCATCCTCTCGCAGAGATAGATGCCACCGTGTCTGGAATAGCAAGGTTTAATCGTCGTGTGACGTCCTTCGGAGTTGGGATCAAATCACGTCGTTCGTCGGACATGCGTCACGGATACAACTGTACACACGGAGGTTTTTACTCGTGTCCATCCAGAATATATATGAAAATTCACGAGTTTCGGCGATGCGAAGACATATTTAATTATGGAAAAAAGGTGTTCGAATAGAAGGATTCCATAATGGCTGGAGTTTAGTGCGCCGATGAAACGGCGAAAGTAACAGTTTTCGATCAAGGTTAGGGACTGAATACTTTAATGGCGCTAGTCAAATTTAGAACGAATAGTGGAATAAGCGGGAGATATAGCGCTCGGTAGGACGACAAAGCTTTTCCGGTAGATTGATACTTTCGTGAGGGCAGAAGTGGCGTGGCTAGTTGAAGTGATTGTGAAAAGACAAATTGCTGCAACAGGTGAAGAAAATGATTAAAAGAAAAAAGAAGTGTGATAAGCAGATGAAGAAAGATTACGAGGTACTGTGCAAATTTCGCTCGGGCGAAATAAAGAATTTTAGCGAGAAAATAAACACTCAGCTCTTCAACTGCGCAAGGAAGAAGACCAGAACATCTTTTTTTTTTTTTTTTTTTTTTTTTTTTATTGAAGGAGTAGGCGCCAGCGGCTTTGACTAAACAACTAGAAAAGTTAAAATAATAGGTTAAATCGAGAGACGATTAGAGATAGAGCATAGGAAAGATTAAAGTACAGGCATTATAGCTGGAATTGAGAAGGGAAGGATAAAGGAAGAATTATAAGAAGCAGTAAGACCTAGTGCTATGTAGAACATTTACATTTACTAAGAACGATTTTTTTGAAACCCAATTAATGTGACCAGTAAGTTAGATTTAGGACATAAAAGAATGGTAATGAAAAAAAGAAAAAAAGCTTAAAAGTTAGCAATTGATTCCAGCTACGGAATTATCGCGGTGCGCTACGTTTTTATCAGCTTGCGTTTTTGATGTCGGTCACGACGTGATCAGTTTTATTTCCCGCTTACGCTGTCATTCGCGAATGATCGATCAGAAACGACCCGATATTTATTTCGAAATACCGATGTAAATAAGTATAAACTTTATGCGTTAGAATGAGTATTATTAATATGAGCGAATAAAAAAAAAAGAAAAATACAGAGCGGGAAAGATGAATGAAAGAACTGAAAAAGAGAGACGAATTTTCTAAAGTGGCTTGTTGATTTCCATATAGTTTTGTGCCGGAAGAAAAATCATCGGCGAAGAATAAAGAAGTAGAAGGAAATCGTGACATCGAAATTGCGGTAATAAATGTTTGAAAAGTGTAGAGGACTGTGAATCTTGTGGGAGATCTTACACTAACTGGAAGCAACGGAAGAAGCAGATGAATTGTTCCGTCATTACGGAAAAACTTTTGATAGGACAAAGTGATTTTTTCATTAAGATATTACGCATCTAAAAACATGGCAAAAATATAATTGTATTTTTTCAGGTAAAAAATATTCATGTACACGTGTCATGTTTACGGTGAACATTATTAAAACGGATAATAATGTGATTTTCAAGTTTTATTGGGAAAACTCGCTTTTTTCTTTGGTCAATACATTTTCGTCGACTGAAAAGCTCTCCTACATCGCTTGCCGATGCTACGCATTGCGAGAAAAATTTCCAAGAAGGGTGGAAAACTAATAGGTAACCCCAATTGATCGTCCCGGTCTGTTAACAGGGCTTTTCAACTTTTCCTTTTTATTTTTGATGTTCAAGAAAATTTTAAACAAGTTCGACTGTAGTCGTGAAATAATAAATTATCAAATATAGTACAGATACCTTTATAAAGAAAACCATACCAATTTCATAGATGTCGATGAATAAGACGGCTGGTAATGCGTTGTCCTCTTGTACGAGCGTATAAAATAATGGAATTGGGCGTATTATTTCATTTGTACTTCGGCGACTGTTTCGGTCGTTGAATATATATATGCATTTATAGGCTTTTTGTTTAGCGCCTTGCAGTTTCTGCGTAATAACCGGGCAATGACACTTGCACGTACCGCCTATTATTTTATTTTATATAAACCCCTTTTTCAAATTAATATAATTATATAAGCAGTTGACTAGAAAACATTAATATTTTTCTTTTTTTTTTTTAGTTCAAAAAGGCAGTGGCTCAAGAAGAGGGGAAAGGATGAGAAGAGGAATCAGATATTTATGCGATTGGATATGGAGGATAGAAAAGACTCAAGTGCAGGAATGACCGAGGGTGATGGCAAGGACAAAAGATGCACAATACGGATTTGGAAAATCAATTGACAGAAGAGTAAAAGGAAGAACGTTCGGAAGCGATACAGGTGCACTCAAACAAAATGTGATTAGCGTCATCTATGAAGTTGTGAGACGAAGGGTGTAGGGGACATGGAGGAAAGGAAGACCAGAGAGAAGCGAAATAAGGAAGCAGGGAGCAAATTGTGCCCAAAGCGTAAACGACAGATTGCAGAGAGAGTTTAACGCCGTACAGAGGGAAAATTGGAAAAACCAGGGCGATAAGACGTTAGATTAGGCCGGATAAATAAAGGGAATCCGGATTTGAGAATGAGGAGGAATACCAGTTTAACCGTAGTTTGAAATGAGCTGAAGTGGAGAGAAGATTAATATTATGAGATGAAAAAACGTCGAGAAATTCACCGTTGAATAGGATGAACGAGCTAGTGTACCGACCGAGTCGTTATCTTCGATTCTAGAGTGTCCAGGAATCCACAGTAGGTCAATTTGGACGGAGTGAGAAAGGAAAATGTTATGGATAAGAGAGCGTATGAAAAGGATTACGTAATCAACAGAGCGTGAAAGGAGAAGAAGAGCAGATGGCTTGAAGGACACTGTGGGAATCTGATATAATAAGGACTTCATGCGAAACTAGAAAAGAAGCAACAAAAAGGACGGCACGCAGGATAGCAGTAGACTCGGCATAGAAAACTGAACAGAAGGAAGGACGTTTGAAGGTTTCAGAATAATTTACGGAAGGACAAGTGAAGATCGCAAAATGATTAGGGAAAAGAGAGCCGAAGGTATTTAAAAACTCTGGTTTGACAACATGATGAAGGAAAGATTCGGTAGGGCAAGTTAAGAATAAGCAATTAATAGGATGTAGACGTGTGAAAAAATTGAAAGAAAAGTATGGCAACTTGCCGTATGAATAGATGTATGAAGAAAACTGAGAGAGACGGGTGTAAATGAGAGATAGTGTAAGGTATATTCACGATGATTACGGAAACTCGTTGTGGTGTTATAATTTTTAATATTACATAATTGTATTATTACCGCTTTCTAGCGATTAATATTTATCTAATCATTATTTATTTATTACTTACGTAGCGATGTAAAGAAAGAGCGGTTTAAACGCACATCGAAAACTGAAACAGCTTTGTTAATTCTTTGTAATATATTATAAATAGTAATAATGAAAAAAGAGTAGAGGCTTTCATGGAAATAACGGAAGATATTTTTTGCAGGCCCATCAGATTTGGGCATTTTAAAAGAGTGAGACAAAAAAGCAATAAACGTCCTTCGCTATCGATAGTTATATTTTAGAGCGAGAAGCTTTTATTTCATCCGGCGAAAATTATTTTCCTTATTTTTATCGCATTAGTAGATAAAATGAAAGTCTTTCTTTAAATTTTCTTATATTACTTTATTTTACACCATTTTTTCGCTCATTTTCGAAATGTTCATTACATCGCAGATTATTTTCTTCGTTCGAAAAGTAAAAAAGCAAAACGGAATGAAATTTCCCCGCGTAACGGTTTTAAAGATATAATAGTCGGGAACGGTTAGTAGTTGGATTTTTTTTTTTTTTTTTTTTATTTGCACTTTTTTTTCATCCATTCTTTTCCAAAACTCTATATGGGGGGATATCTTCCAAAAAACCCCCAAAAAAAAAAAAAAAAAAAAAAAAATACCGGAAAACGTTCTCGACGTTTTATTAAAATTGGCCTTGCCGTTTTCGAGATCCTAGCGTTTTTCCAAGATTTGCAAGAATAGAAGAATGCAAAAGCACAAATAAAGGCTATTAGGAAACTATACTGGTTATCATAGATTTTTTTACGTTTTCATTTTGTTGTTGTTTGGGTGTCGTTGATTGCTGCGTGGAATTATTGGCCAGAAGGACGTTGTAATTTGGTCCGAGCGAAAAAAAAAAAAGGCTATTAGAAAAATAGCGAAAATTTTGCAAAAAGAAAAAAATAACCATAAATTGAGACGGGATCCACGAAATTCTCCAAATAAACCAGAGAGTACCTTTACCGAGTTTATTTTTATAAATTTGCGAAAGAGTGTATATGACTTCGTAAACACCCAATTCTATTCTCGGATAAAGACACTCGCCGTGGGATATTTTCGGTGCGCTTATTTTCTAAATTTCGTCACTAACTATTCTCGGCTGTACATTTTAGAAGGAAAAAAAAAAAAGAAAAAACATTACCTTTGGAATAAAGAAAGCATTACGGAAATTAAAAAAAAAAGCGACTAAAAAACTGCATCGTTTTAAATTTTTTAAATTCTCGCGCCGTTGTACGGAACTTGGTCAATTAAAAGTAGCGGTGAAGCTTGTCTCTGAAGTCACTAATACACCCTTCGTCAACCGGGAAATCCAGTAAGGTCAGATAGATGTTAATGGCAAAGGAAACAGTTTTTATTCGCTGCTGACGTTACTAGTACCTTGTGTCGTCCATTGCACATGTTTATAGATGCAGTTAAAAGTCACGCTGGTGTTTTATGAAGGGCCGCACTGAGAGACAATTACTCGGGTCTCTGTGCTTTTTGGATGCGCACTCCAAATTTCTCGTGGTCATTTACACTTGGCCCGGCTTTGGCAAACTTTGCGACGTCGATGTTTGCAAGCCGTGTAGATTTACGCTTTACTACGTAGCGAAGAAGAAAATTCGGAATTTTTCATTTTTCGAATTCTCAAAAGTAGATTAAGGAAACGAGTTTCGTTGTATAATCTGCGGAACGAGAAGATATTTGACAGATGTTTGAAAATGCGCTTCGACAGATTCTGTTAGGTGATATATATTTACAATGCTAAATTGTAGACCGATATCGGCTGCCACTGTGATACCTGTTTGCGTCGAATAGGAAAAAAAAAAAGAAGCGATCAGGAAAATGTTTCATCGGAATGTAGTTACGGCCTCTTCCGAATAATGAATAGAGAAGAAGTGTGAACGAGCTAAGAGCAAGCAGATGTGGTGATAAAATAACATTAGAGTGGAATTTCTGTTTATGAAGACGCACATTGCTAATGCCTTTGCCCATCTGCCGCGGTCGTCCATTATTCATTTTCGGCTACGTAGCCCGGCTATTTTAGCAAAGAAGTTGGTCTCACGGCACCTTAAGATTTCATCTTAACAACAGGCGCGATTAGCTCGACCAAAAGATCGGCCCACTGTCAGCGCGCCAGAATGACATCTCCGTGAATGAGAGAATGTCCTCCTAAACAAGGCGGCTGCCTCGTGATAAATTACAGTTCGCCTAGCCAGCGCCGTAGAATTAACCGGGGTAACTGGTTGCATTGAAATAATAGAAATTTACATTTTTGTCATGCGCCACTTTTTCTCTCCCCCCCCCGTTTTCTCTTTTCTTTGAAATGTACACGTTCGATAATTAATTATTATTTTGGTCAAATTAAAAAAAAAAAATGCCTTCCGCAAATATTCTCAAGTTCAGCGCGGTTATAACACTGCACTAAAAATTAATGTTTTTTTATTTGATTTTTAAAATTAGATCCGGGAAATCCGTGGTCTCTGCATTAGCGAAAATTCGCGAACGAAACATATTGTTGCAGCTAGTAACATTCGTGACTGCCTGTAGAATTCTAAATGCGCGTACGACAAAATTTCGGTTTTTTTCTCTTCATTATATATATATATATATATATATATGTATGTATGTATATATAAACTCAGTCATTTTGGCCTCGCAAGGAGCTGTGTCCCTTGATCCCTCTTGCTTTCATTTCTGTCTCTTTCTCTTCTATACTTTGTATAAAATGATCAAAATTTACAACGTAATTCTTACTGGTATCAACACAATAAGAAAAATAACATAATCACAAAAATCTTATCCTAACATTTAACTTTCGTTATATAAAATTAAGACATTTTTTCGTTATATTTTTCTTTACATTTTCGTTATATAATATTGTGACATTTTTTAAATAACAATTACAAACATTCTATAAAATATAACAAACGTTACGTAAAATTGGAACGTTTTTTTGGGACATTTTTCGCGTTACATAAAATTGGGACATTTTTCTGGGACATTTTTTTGGGACATTTTTTGGAATGGGGGGTAGCCTAAGAATTACGTTAATATATGTTAATTACAACGTAATTCTTGGCCTACCCCCATTAGAAAAAATGTCCCAATTTTATGTAACGTTTGTTATATTTTATAGGATCTTTAAAGATTATGTTATTATGTTCATATAGGCCAATTTAGAGTTACGTTGTAAATTTTGATCATTTTATACAAAGTATAGAAGAGAAAGAGACAGAAATGTAAGTAAGAGGGACAAGAAGCACAACTACTTGCAAGGCCAAACTGGCTGAGTTTATATATATATACATACATATGCTTATATATATATATATATATATCTTTAAGTCCCTATTTGTGGGTCATGCTCATAAGAAACACGGGTTGAGTGTCTTCCGCAATAACTACCTGAATATTTAAGGAATAAGAACGAAAGAAAATCCGACACAGGAACAATTTTTTTTTATTAAACAATAAGGTGTGAATAATGAATTCGTAAGCGTGAAAAGGAACAGGAAAAGTCGAAGGAACAACGAGGACGGATAAAAATAGCAGTTGAAAATATGTAGATTTGGCAAAAAAAAATTTTACTGTTTTTAAATAGATGTGAAATATTGAAGGTACATCAATTTTACTCCATAATGAAGATCTGAGAGGATTTACTTTACAGTGTAATGAAATTGCGCGAGAATAATAGGTATCGCTGGTTAGAAAGGTTAAAATACTGTTTTATTTGATCGTGAAAGGTGATTCGAACGATTCGCTTCTTTGTTAAATGGAAATTGTACCGATCAGTGGTGGTCCCATTTGAGCGTAAGTATCGGTGACTATTTACCTAAGTAGTCATTAAAAATGAATTCTCCTTAGAGATGTACTTTCTCGACTTAATATAATCAGACGAAAATTTATCTCATCACTTACCGATATTTCAACATTACATTCTTAAACACTCTTTATATAGAGTAGTACCGAAAGTATCATCATATTAGGTTGGCCGTAAAAACGGAGTTTCAAGATTTATATTGAAAAATTTAATTCAAAACTCTAAAAAGTAAAAAATAATCGTTCTCGAGAAGAAAATAATATACATATATTTTAAAGTAATATACGTTAAGGGGGTATCACGATAATTCGCCTTCTTCCTCTTTGATTAACGTGCCGTGTACTGCCGCTTAGGCTAGAGGCACCAGATAGGAGTTAAATGGAGTGAAATCGGTTAGTGAGATCGTGAGGAAACGTGGGAGACGTTCAATTTTGTCGTGATGATCAAACAGGATTTCCGAAAGATCAAATGATTTGAGAATTTGTGCTCTGTATGAATTATAGGTGGGACATGTTAGATTGTGACAGGAGAATGGCAATTGGAACACAGTTGAGTACGTTGTCTAGACAGGAGGTGGCTATGAGTGATTTTAGAGTGACCTAGGCGCGGAGTCTTACAACAACGATTTCATTCCTTCGATTGGTGAATGAATAATGAGGTTTTCCATGGTTGAATAGTATCTCGAATTGAGTGTAGCGTGTTCGTGTTTGGGTTGTTGGTCCACTGTTTTTGCCGTGTTTGCGGTAACTTTTGCACTGCATGAGCTTTAAAATCCATTGGATGCATTTCAATATTCAGTAGCGGAAAGAATAATAAGCCTTCTTTAGCCGCTGTATCCACGAATGAATTTCCCTTGTGATGGGATCCGTGCGAATGAGATACGGATACTTGTACTACAAAGAGTGCGAATAATTTCTTTGACTTCTGGGTGTTGGTGAGGAAAGTTGTATTTTTGAATAGACGTAATCGCACTTAATAAGTGTCTGTACATATGAGGTATGAGCAGTGAAGTTTCTGTTTCAGTGTTTAAAAAACAGTCATCTCCCTTGCGGCCAGTTCCATAGTATCTGAAGCATATAAGCTCGTCCGGTGTTGCAAATATTCTGTGGCTTCTTTCACTATAGTTTACGACGAAAGAGTTTGGAAGGTTAACTTTATTTGAGGTGTTAATGTAGACTTGCCGGTGCCAGCTAATAATGTGGCCGAATTCGTCATCTTATGGTTAATACAGGTAACAGTGAAATATGGGCGAGGCTAACTGAAGTTGGAAGTTATTTTTTAGACATCGTTCTTATATTGTATTTGGGATGATTGGACTTACATTCTAGAGAATTGTTTTCCTTGAATAATGAATTTAGTTTGCGAGCCTTTATGAACTGTTGTCCGATTCGGATTCCCTCGTGGATGTGGACTGCAGAAAAATTATAATTTTATTGTTACTGCTGCGCGAGGCAGCAATAATGTTTTTTGCGTCTTTAACGATCAGTTTGATTGCTTGTAGATAGTCTATTATTTTTAATTCCGGTAGACGGTTTAGTTTGGATGTTTAAAGTCTAGAATTGGGTTATTTTCTTCTTTGCTTTATCAAAATAGGATGAACGGCGGAAGTTATGTTAATCGTATTTCTATCAGTGTTTGCGATTTTAATTGTTGAGGAAGCGCACTGCGTTAGATCGCGGTTATCGGGGTTATAGTTAAGTTCAGATGGTTATCATAGCGGTTTGTCTTAGTGATGTCAGTAGAAGTAGAAGGAACGGATTCACCGTTACCAGCTCGAGTTGACATTATACAGACGGTTTATCTGCGTCTGTTGAATAGACGCGTTATATATCGTTTAAAGACAATACAATACGATCATTTTGTTAACACAGAAAAGACGACTTTACACGAAACATATTTAAGTTTTAGAATGATTGATAGCAGTACTGGTGTAATTGTTTTTGATGGCAGATTTTTTAAATATCTCGTTATCTGAATATCATGCGATTTTTCTTCGATAGTTTACATACACCTCTTGACTGTATTATCGAAAAAGAAAATTCGTTGATCATTTGTTGTCTTGTCTCCTTTTTTTTTTTTTTTTTTTCGAGGCTTATATACAAAACAACCGATCGGGCGTGTTACGTTAGTGCGAAATTAAATATCAATTTCCGATAATATTGTAAATGAGTACAATAACAGCCAAATAATAGTGATATTATTTGTAGAGCCAAAGGAGAACTTATTTTACATGGAAGACATATTCGGAGTTTAAACGGTGAATAATATTAGTTGCGTAACGTCACGGTGCCTTAACGGCTCTTATTTTATGCAGAAAGCGTAATTGTACGCTATATCAACAATCTCTCGATGTATGCTTGCTAACAGATTGCACCGAGAGAAACCTCCTCTTAATAACTGATTCCTTAATTTCGTTTAAATCTATTTCATCTCGAAATAATGCAAAAATACCTTTGTCAATTACACTCTAAAATCTTCTTGCCGGATGTAAGGTTTTATGGGCGTCTAGTCGCACAGGTATTCCTGGTAATGAGCGGGTGCATTTGGAATATAGGTCAGCCAGTGCTATGTCCCAGTGAATTTTGGTTTCCCACCAGTTTATCGGATAAAGTGGCTAAATGGATCGTTCATCGGTGCACAGGGCTAATCCCTTTTTGTTAAGCGGCTTACGGACTACTGGTGGTACATCGATCTCGCATAACTTCACCTATTTGAAAGATTTCAACACACTATGTGCCAGTTTGTCATGGTTCTTTTGCCTCTTCTGTTAATCATCTGCTACAGAAATGTAATCGCCCTCTCTCGTACTTCCACTTCCGTTGTTAAACTGTGTCTATCTTTCGCTCAAATAATTTCGATTTAATACGTTCTTTTTCTGATTTTTGTCTAGCGTAGCAACTTGCTAAAAAAAATTGTAAATAATTTTCAAACCAAGATTCATGCGCAGTAGAGTGATCTGAATAGAATTTGACATCGGTATACGGACAATATCAGGATGATAAATTTAAAAAAAATAAAAATTTAAAAATTCATATTAATCGTAACAATCCTATGTAACGCTGTACCGTTTCCGTTTCAACTGTAACGCTTAATCTGTAACCATTCTTTTTTATCACGCTTAAAGACATTTTCATTTTGTGAAAAAACGCAAGGTCAATTAAAAAAGGCTGTTCTATAAGAATTATTTAAGACAACTTTAGATGCGTATTCAAAATGTTTATTTCACCGGTGCCCGTTAAGATTAAATCGAAAGGAATCTATTCAGAACCTATCGTTGCCGTTGTTTATTGCATTCCGGGGGAATCGAAATTAACGCTGTTTTCGCGATGTTCCAAACATTCAGAAGCTGAGTAATAAAAACTCGGGTGATGTTATAGTACTGTAACAGCATAGTAGAAAATACATTTATGAGGGAGATAGCTCGCAATATAATTCGAACTAAATGAATTTTAAATTGCGTTTCATGGTTGCACTCTCTATGCCATCTGAAAGAAATGTTGCAGCTCCAGTTCAAAGTGAAAACCCGGTAAATAAAGAGTAGCTCGACTGAAAACTGCTACTGATACTTCCGTTGCAGAGTGATCAGCTATTCACCTAAACAGCAGATAAAATTAACGGTCATTACATCGAAGAAGAACTAGAAAGCAAAACATTGAAAAAAGTGGTCCAAACTGTGCAATTCGAAGAAGTTTGTGGAATGCGAAAACGGAAGTTACTGTAAATCTTTAGAATTTCCGAACATGCAGAGGGAAAAAAACGGAACAATCAAAATTGAATATTTCGCATAAATTATGTCTGTATTCGACCGCGTCATTGAAATCGAACGAATGAACTACATGCCAACCTCTCATTTACTACGTTGTGTAATATCAGTCTAGTTTTCTACGCGCATCGACTCTACTATTAACATTGTTTAAAAGTATCGCATAGAAGCAAAATTATATCGTGGTGTAACATTCCAGCTTCCGGTTAGACAATTTTTCTTTTTTCCTTTCAAACAGTCTATCTATTTAATAGTTACAATTTTAAAGTGATAGTTCAATTTAACGTCACCATAAAGTTCATCTACACTGTGTTTCATACATTGATTTCTACAATTTTAATAATAAGAAATTGACAACGTCGTTCATAGCCCGACCTCCACTATTTTTTCTGTCACAACTTTGTCTTCTTATATATACATATATGCAATATATGTAACGTTTTGGGGCAAAATTAAACTATTCGGGACAAAAATTAAACGTTCTGGGACAAAAAAATGTGATAAGAGTCGGCTTAAGAATGGCTTTGTCATTAATATATATATATATATATACATATACATATATATACTAAGATGTTCCGTCCAAATTTCAATAAATTTGTTTGTGATCATTTTGCGAATTGAGCTATTGAAAATGTATAAATATAAAGTAAAAACGAGAGAAAAAAAAACTATTTCTGAGAGTGATTATATTGGGTCTATTAACGATTGTAGCCAATGCATATTTAATTTAAGAAGGAATATAATGGGAAATGTTACATGCGAGATGAATTCTACCGGCAGTACACCATTGAAATGTTGAAAATGCGTAAAGGGTTTCTGGAACCTAGTCGACTTGGAACCAAGCGGTCCAAAATTTAAGTCACAGTTGAATCAAGTCAAAATTTCATGTCAACCAAATGATTCATTTTCTTCCATTAAATTTTAAATCACAATGAATCTCAAGGTGTTTCATCACGTTTTGATTTCGATTGCAAGATCGTTGTTCAACTGAAAACCATCAAAACAAAGAAATGCTTTGTTTCGATTAGTTTACTGTGACATCATCATTTCTTTCATCGCAATGCTTTATGATACGTGACAGTTTTGAGCAAACAAACAACCCTGATTTTAAAGGAAAATGAGAAAAATCTTGGTTTTAAAATCACGGTGGTTCTTTTACTCGAGAATGTGTTTTCATTCAAGTTTTCGTTAAAGCTTTTGCTAATGTATTTATTGTATCTTTTTAATAAAAACTTAAACAAAATCTTGACGTCGAGCAGCATCATAGCCCATTGGCGTAATTTACAATTTAACAGTCAGCTGTTAAACAACATTGGTAGCGAAATAAATTGGAATAAAAATAAAATAACTACATTCGTTAGACGGATCGCGAAACATCATAAAAGTAAAAACAAACGTAATTTTATTTCAATTTAAGCTGAAATACGTTTTTCCTGGTTTTGCTGCAGATTTTCCGGATTTTTTTTTTCAATTAAAAACATTTCCATCCCAGGGACATACCAACACAAACGAAACAAAAAGAAAATCAAACAAATATATCGTTCCTATCGTCAAGAGTGCATACAAAAATTGTAACTTTTGCAGTTTTTCGAAATTTTCCAATTTTCTTTTGTAATTGATTCGAATGATTTTACTGAAACTTTTCCGGGACCATAACGAACGAAACAAAACAAGAATTACGCATACCTATCGTTCGAATCGTCAGTTATGGTCTTGTCGTCATACAAAAATCCCATAGAAAAAAGCACTTTCAGTTTTTTCCGAATTTTGCAAATTTTTCGGGTAACTTTTCCAGTTTTTCTTTCCCGAAAAACCTTATTCGGATTATTACCGAAATTAAAAAAAAAAAAATAGAGCTAAACCGATCTAGCCGTTCTCAAGTGATGCGCTTACCAACGAACGGTATTTAATTTTTATTTATATAGAATATATACATATATACAGGGGCGTATCCAGAGAAACATTTGCGAGGGAGAGAGGATTGTATAATTATGTAATATCTTATACGGTAGACAGTAAATTTGAAATATACTTTGTTGACCTCTTTAAGATTTAAAAATGTTTTAAAAAAACATAATTATTACAATTTATGTTTTATTTTTAGGTGAAAAATAAAAAAATTATAAAATTGTGGCTAAAATGGTAGTTTAGAATTTGACTGGTAAATTACTAGAAAAATTAGAATGATAGTATTTTTTATTAGACTTTAATTCTTTTTTATTTTTGTTAGTAATCCGATCCGAATTGTTTGTCCGTGAGCAGGTAAAACAGATATATATTTCTCATTGTACTATTTTCATTTACATTGCAAAATAAAAATTAAAAATAAATAAAAAAGACAAAAGATCGACGACAGTTGGATTTAAAACGGAATAAAAACGTGACATTAATAGTTTTACGGAAAACCATATTAAATATTAGTTACAATTAAATCCATTGGTCTTTATAGTATAAATAAAGTTTCCCTGTTGTAAAAATTTTGTTATCGAGGATTTGATTCTTGTGGGGGTGTTCCCTATCCCCCGCCCCCGTAGATCTGACACTGATATATATGTGTATATATATAACTCGGCCATTTTGGCCTGGCAAAGGGGCCGTGCCTCTTGACGGCTCCTCTTGCTTACATTTCTGTCTCTTTCTCTTTTATACTTTGTGTAAAATGATCAAAATTTACAACGTAATTCTTAAGCCGGCCCCCATTAGATTTTATAACGAAAAAATGTCCAAATATTATATAATAAAAAAATAAATAAATTTGATTAAACTACCAAAACAACTTAACTACTACAACACATATAGACAATAGCTTTAACCTTCTTCTTTTTGGAAGTCGGTAAAAATTAAAATATAACAAACGTTACATAAAATTGGGACATTTTTGGGACATTTTTTATGTGTGTGTGTGTGTGTATATATATTCAGGATGTCCGAAACTAATTCTGGAAATTTGTTCTATGTTATAAAGCTCGTCAAAATGAACAAAAAAGTCCTGAGGGAAAAATCATTTACCCTATACATGTATATATATGTATATAGATGTAGATACATTTTTAATTCATGGATCTTAGGTGATGAAATTTATATGTCATATCGATGTTGTTTTTAATTACGAATAAGTTAATATGTTTATTTCCAAGTCTACAGAAGTAATTCCAATTAGGAATGTTATTGTTGATGTCAAATAGTTCGTTGTTTCGTATGTTTTTTTAATTCTATAATTCTTTGAAATGACCTTATTAATATTGTAAATCTTCTTCTTCTTCTTCTTCGTCTTCGTTAGCCATTATCAGTGGACAATAAGGTAAATTAAATTGATACGGAAAAATCATAAGGGAAAAAAGACACAAAAATAAAACTACAATAACTAAACCTGTCAGATAACAATAAAATGCATCTTCTAATACGACTGATCATCGTGGAAGATTAGACCAAAACCCCCCAAACATATGAACTGACAGCAAAAATTAGGCCGTAATTGCCAAGGCCAAAATGAGCAAACTGATAAAAATAATACAAAAATTAGAAAAAAAAAAAAACATTTAAAATAAATCCATACATTTTTTTATAATATTTATAAATATAAAATAAATCAATACTACCATAACAAACAAAAATAAATAAAAAATAATTTACTTTCATTAAAATTGGAATAAATACATCAATTTAAAAAAACGTTTTCGGACTATATCATCGATTAACAGTATAGAGTGTACGCAAATAAAACTGAAAACACACTGCGGAAAAATATTGCGACTACATGTGTAAATATAGCAAATAATAATGAGCGTATTTTCGCCTTTGGCTTTTTTTTTTACATAATTTACCGCCTTTGATTGTATTTCTACCATCATCCGACTATTGTTTTTCTGTATATACACATGTAGTCGCAATATTTCTCTGCAGGGCTTTTTTAGTTTTAATTGAGTACACTCTTTATTGTTAGCTGATGGAATAGTCCGAAAAACGTTTTTTTAATTTGAATTTCTTATAGAGTGAATTTATACTTATTTCCGTTTTTAATAAGGGGAATTTATTTATTTTACAGTTATAAATGTTGTAAATACATTAAATTGATAAAATATCATCTATTTTTCTTAAAGGAGAAAAAAGATTTGGAATTTTTCACAGATCACCTAGAGCATACGGGGGGAAGAGTAAATTTTTTTTTGCAGCCTTTTCGGATTTACTGCTCGATTGCTAACTATGTGAATGATGTTAATTCGCGACACTGCAGTGCACTGCAACTTCTTCTTGTACAAAAGGATAATTAAGCATGAAGCGTGCGTTAATGGGACGAGGAGGAGTCTTGTTAATCATTTTGGGTAACTTAGATCACGGTTACATTGGATCAGAATTCGGACGAAAAATGTACGAAATCGTGCGAATTCGTACGAATAAGGTGTTTACATTACTTGCGTACGAACGCAGTGAATTTACAGAAGGCAGTAATTACATTGCGCGTTCTTGTTTATAATTTTTTCGACAATTATTTGGTAAAATGAATCCACTAATCGAAATTGATTATTTACCAGATACCCCTGTAATTCGATATGTTGCAACGGAAAACTTGAACAGGCGTGTATAGGTTCGTAATTATTTTGCATCAAAAAAGGTAAACGAATAATTCGAAAAATCTTACGAAGAGCTTAAAAAAGGAAGTGATCAAAAATTTGCCGAATATACCAGAATGGCAATTTCTTCAACTATACTGAATACTTTTTCACAATCCATATCATAAAAATCAGAACGCTTAAAACAAACACTGTAGCATAAACTTCGCACGAATTCTGATGAAAAAACAAAGTACATTGGTCATATGAAACTGGTCATACGAATTCGTACGAGTTCGTAAGAATTCGTAAGAAAAAAATTTAAGCAACGTAACCACACATAACTCTGTACACGTTTGTACCTTTCGGACCAAGTCGTAAGAATTCGTACGATTTTGTATGAACTCTGATCCAATATAACCGCGGTCTTAGCAGAACTGACTGTGCACGAGGTGTTTTATCGCAATTAGTGAACCTGTCGAATCATTAAAACCGACAAACGTCATTAAGGTCGGTTGGTGTTAGTAGTTAGTACATGGTTCCGATTTCAAAGAGTTTTCAAGCAATAACTGCATCGTAATTGAATAGCATTGTCGTTATTTTTACGGTATATGTCGCACGAGCCTTATGTTTCCATAGTTTTTTTAAGAACTGATCAGAGGCGCATCTGTTTGATGCAAGCCCAGATAGCTTAGCTGGGTTTCGTAAATGTTAAAGCTTCATCGGTTTTTTTTCGATTAATCTGTTTTGATGAGACTGTTGCGGTTCTAAATTTTGCACCGGGCAATATTTATTTTAATTGGCTTGTCAGAATGAGATTGATTACATAGATGGAAAACTGATTAACGTCGTTCCTCTTTTTCGGATAAGAAATTCGGATCGGTCAACGATATGTTAGGAAAGTTTTCTTTCACCGACCGGAAACGCTCACTCATCAAAGTGTTGTGCTTCTTTCCTTTTGTTGGTTTTTGTTCCCAGATTCTAATAGTTGAACATTAACGGGTATTTTCATCGTTGTGATCCGTCTTCGACTCATTATTGCAGTGTAGTTTTGTAAATTTCCGATAAACTATATCATTGTTATTGATAAAGTGTTATTTGGCTTAGCCAAGTTTCACTCATCCCGATTTGTTATTTTAATACAGAAAGATTTTTATTTCCTTCAAGCGTTCGAGTGTACTCTGTTCCAGTTTAATAAAATAACTCCCCTGTTTTCTAATATATCTTGATCCCGTAGATAATTTACCTTTAGTAGGATGCAGAAAGTCGCTTCGTAGTAGGTGTGCCTTCAACTAACATTCTGGTATGTTTTCAATACCAGTACGATCGGTACACAGGTGCTTAACCACTACATACTGGTTCGAACACTTGTGTAATTCATTGTTTTCTTTGAGCATAATTACCTTCAATATTTTCAATATCATCTGAGTCGTATCACTCGATACCGAGCGTCGTGACTACCTATTGGTACATTCTAGTTGTATATGTAGAATAGGCAGCGCTCATTGCAATTGCTATATGCAACGCGAGTGTACGCACGCAAGGCCACACGCGGAACTGATTGCAGTCGCTTGTTATCGCGCTACAAGTGCAGTCCGGCATGTGTCTGCTGTGTGTACTGAACTAGCGCGCATATGATGGTATACGTGGGGGTTTGCCATTGCCTACCACGATTGGACTTGTAAAAATTAGAATTTTGAAGCGGGAAATAAGAATATATATACATATATATACATGTATTAATTACAACGTAATTCTTAGGCTACTTCCCATTTGCAAAAATGTCCCAAAAAAATTTCCCAATTTTACGTAACGTTTGTTATATTTTATAGGATTTTTGTTATTGTTATTTAAAAAATGTCACAATTTTATGTAATGAAATATGTAACGAAAAATGTAATGAAAAAATGTCTTAATTTTATATAATGAAAATTAAATGTTAGGATAGGATTTTTGTGGTTATGTTATATTTTTTTTATGCTGATGCCAGTAAAAATTAAGTTTTAAATTTTGATCATTTTATACAAAGTATAGAAGAGAAAGAGACAGAAATTAAAGCAAGAGGGGCAAGGGGCACAGCCCCTTGCAAGGCCAAAATGGCCGAGTTTATATATATATATATATATATATATGTACGTATGCACATTAACTAGTATGAATTAAAAAATTCTTTCTATTTTCAAGATGAGGGCTTAGACTTATCGTATACAATGTAAAATCAGTTGGTCTCGATTTTCTCTTCAATAGCTTTAAACGATGTATTCGGACGGAAAACAGGTCTAAGTGTATAATTCTTAGTAGAACAGTTCTGAATTACATTTCAAATCAAATGTTTCATGTTGCTCGTCTTAAAACCGGTACCGAGCTATTTCATCTGTGAGACACAACGAAAAAATAATCGAATAAACTTAGCACCACTCAAAGAATCCAGAATAAATTTCTTTGTGTCTGACTACTAAAGTCTCTTTTGGTTTGCTCTTAATATTGTACTACATTGTGATCTCAAAATACTTTATGAACATGGATAGCCTTTGATGCTAGAAACACTAAGCTAAACTTTACAAATATTACCGCAATTCAACTTTAAGTTGTTGAAGAAGAGTTACTTGAAAGTTAAGGACTAAGCCGATAAAATTAGAATCGAATATATATCGTGTTCCCCATTTCAAGTTTTTAATTAAGAAACTGACGAATTTTATATGATGTTGAAGTAAAATAGGAGTCAAACCTTTGTCAGTTCTGTTTTTATTAAAATTATTGTGTACGTACTACTCTTGGGTAATTTAATAATTAATACGACCCCCCCCCCCCCCCAAAAAAAAAACAAAACAAAACAACGATCTCTCGTAATACAAAAAAACGTATTTTTTATATTTCGTGTAGAATTAATGTAGGAAAAAAGAAAAAGAAACGTAAGATAGAGAATAGAAGAAAAATGCAACTTGCTTGTCAAACACCAAAGAGCGCTGTCATATCGGTCACGCTAAATCGTTTTAAATTTTCCACGGGGTTTGTAATTTCATCGAACAGTTGGAACAATTTTTGCGATGCAACATTTATCGACGTTAAAATTAATGCCGCTGCCAGCAAGCGTGTCAGAGACCGCGTTGTAAACTTAAAGGCAGTCTCTTCCAGCGTTTAAATTTTACGACAGAGTTTCACCGTCGTAAATAAATATAATGACACATTGCGACTGAAGGATTCAACTGATTTATGCACACACAGACACGCATGCATATGTGTGTGCATGTATATATGTATAATATAGACGTGTATTTGTGTAAATAGTGAAATAAACTAAATGTTGAAAATCACATTAAAACGGGGGTAGGCTTGTAGGCTTGTAGGCTTGTCGTCAGAAATAAATTTCTAGTGTTGCTAGGAGTGGGGGGTTTTTATGACGAGTAAAAATTGGTATTATATTTACGTTATACAGAATTAAATTGTATTTAGAGAGATCGGACGGTCGCCGTCAGTAATTTGAATTTTTCGACGGGCCAGTTCGCAAGACTCTAATGAACAGGCGCGGAGGCAGAATTTTCGGTTTCGTTCTTTGTCCCGCTCGCTCACTCTCGGCACCGCTGTCTCTCATAAATTTCGCTTCAGCACCGGTGTACGCTCGGCTAATATACCAGAATAACTGGTAATAGAGGGACGCAGTCGCTTCATCTCTGGTTCGGCGCTGGTACTGGTATTTTTAGCGTGTGCATTGAGTAATTGTGTTGGAGGGGGATAAATTTCGGAACCTGGAATGGAGTTGGTAATGATGATAAAGGTAGTCTGCGGCAAGAGAACGTTTTAGGCGTTTCGGGCACTGTTCAAATACCGTTCTGCGGAATGGCACCAACGTAGGTTGCTCCAATCGAAAGCGACCCTTCCGTAGCGCGTCCGCACCGCCCTGCACCTCCCCCCACCGTTCCTAATGCGCGCGATAGGCGGACCGGTGGTGCGGGCGCCAACGTTGAAAAATCGATTTTCGTCCTCCAAAACTATGTCATCTGTTTTTCCCTTTAACTGCTCTCAAAAATCTGCTGACAAATTGCCGGTAACGCCGGTAAAATCTCAAACCTATCATCGCTCGAGAAATTAATGAGACAAAAAAAAGCGCCAAAGAAACAAGCTGCTCGCTATTTAGACATCTCTGTACTCCGCTAGACGACTTGTAAAGATTAACAAATTAGCTGATGAATTTTTCGCCGATCAAATAGCGAAAGAAATACATATCCGGCGAAACCGAGCAGCCAACTACGAAAGTGAAAGTTGCGCGTCGCCCGATAAAAACCGTATCAGCTGGAACGGCCGAGAAATAACTCGTGTCCAACTCATTCATTCCACTGCAATCATCCACCGCCGCCGGTTAATTGCTGCATTTACTCCAATGAAGAGCACTCACTGCTGTGTTGGATATTATGGCCGTTGCGGGCTCAGCGAACTACGTACTTTCTCTCGCGAAAAGATTGATAGTGAAAGTGCTCAGTGCTGGAATAATTTGGGGCGGAAAAACTTTTTAGTAATTTTTTTACATCAAGATAAACCGATTAAATACTCTTAACAAATATACGACGCTCTAGGTGATTTCTTCCGTGAGCACTTATTTCGGATGGGGGGGGAGAAGCTATTCCCTGTAATACATATATCACGGTGAAATATTGAATTTGCCGGTATATTTGTGATAGAATTTGTTGTTTATTCGAACATTTTCCACTTTTTTTTTTTTTCGATTTTTTTTTTGATTTTTACGTCGCTCAACTGCCTTTAATAAAATTCGGCTAGTTTGTAATTTAAAAAAGAAAAGAGTACACGCTATTCGCATTACATCATTGCATCTCACGCGACAACTCGAATCGGCAGAATGGTGACTTATTTAACTAGTCATTCGTATGGACACACTACAAAATAATGTCACATTACATTGTTAGCCACGATGTAGGTAAGATAAATGTGATTGAACAATAAATATTTTTTTATACAAGAACGACGTAGCCAATTGAAAACAATTCTTCTAAAAGCATTTATTCGTCTTCTATCAAAAGAAAAAATATATACATATGTATATATTTATCAGTTTTACAACACAACATTCATTCTTTGTTATCTAATATAAACTAATCAGAGATAATCGTTGGACAAAAAATGTACTGTACTCCAAACTATGAATGACACGTATGTATTTACTTATGTATTGTAAGGTGTACATTACATTGTACAGAATATAAATAATAATAAAAATAAAATTTTTTTGGAAAATGTGGTGAGAGAGAAAATGTGCGATCGGCCACCGCAAAGAAAAACGTGTACCTGATTTTCGAAAAAGGCCAGCGGTCAGGCGACGGAAAGAAAAAAGATATGGCCAAAGATGGAATGAAGATTTTTTGGCTAAACTCACACGGACCACTTTTCGACCACAGCACAATTACGAAATTGTGGTCGAAAAGTGGTCCGTGTGAGTTTAGCGGACCACTTTTCGACCATAATTTTGTGGTTGTGCTGTGGCCATACTGTGGTCGGAACTCGCAATCGAGCACTTTTGAACCGCAATATTAACAACAACACAACTACGGCGTTGAGTAGTTAGAAAGCGGCTGACGAGTGGCTTAATCCAGGTTGAACTCGACCACCGACGAGCACATTTTTGTGGCCGACAGGCAGACACAGGTGCGACTGCAGTTAGAGGTGATTCCGTCTGAGTAGTATTGCGTTTTTTCCCATCATTTCGATGTTTAAAATATAGTATTACCTACGACCGACCATTATTTTCTGGTTTCGCTGTGGTCGAAAAGTGGTCCGTATGAGTTTAGCCTTTGACCAACCAGTTAATTGCGTTTTACCTTCGGTTTGAGTAATGACTCATTTTTGAGTTAGTCGCTGTTTATATTTGAAAGAAGTAATTCCTTCGTTTTTAGCTTGTTTTTACCTTGCTCCTGAATAATTGTCCATTTTGAACTAAGTCAAAGGCTACCCAGCTTTTAAATAGCGGTTGTTAAAAGTCCGTATTAGTAAAAGTATTGTTCGCGATTGTCGCTTAAATTTAATTAATAAAGGAAAAAGGGTCGCTTCCAAGACCGCGATCATTGACGTCGTGACAATAACGAATTGCACTGTATCATGCCACCATTAGAATCGTCGTTCACAACTGTGATACATATCATTTTATTTATAATTTTTTAATCACTGTTTTGCGCTGTACATGCATATATAATAACTGTGTTTTTCAACGGTCGGTCGTTAACGAAAGATTGGTGTGGGATGCTCTTAATATAACATACAAAAATTTAAATAATTTTGTTTTTAATAATAATAATAAATCTATAATATAAATTTACATCCACGATTCATTTGGGACTGTAGGGGCATCCCTGGGGTTCTGCTAAACGTATATAACCATTACAGTATTTATGTATGTATGTATGTATATATGTATCTTATGTAAATTTATATGTGTTTATATATATATATATATATATATATATATATATGTATGTATGTATGTGTATGTATGTGTATGTGTATGTATGTGTATGTGTATGTATGTGTATGTGTATGTATGTGTATGTATGTGTATGTGTATGTATGTGTATGTATGTGTATGTGTATGTATTTGTGTATTTACATATATATATATATATATATATATATATATATATATATATATATATATATATATATATGTGTGTGTATACGGTTCTATTTATTATTAAAATAAATAATATTGATTATTGGTAATGTACGTTTCTGTTGCGATGAAAAAAAACAGGTGGGAAACTGCAGATTAAAACGATGCTCCCTCAATTGTGATTCATAAAAGATCTTTGCAGCTTCAAAAATTTTTAGCGTTTCTTAACGAAATTCTGGATAATTATAGTTAATATCATTAAATCAATACAGGTAATCCTCGATGTAGCGTGCGCATACCGTAGTTTCGTCACAATGAACTAGTTTCCGACTAAAAGTATGATAGATGAATTATTTGACTTTAATCGAAATTACGACGAAGAGTATAACTTATTCGTAACGTCTTCAGGGAACACAGTAGCGAAGCTGCGGCAACACAATTGTGTCGATACTAATCCAAGTATTCTGATACTTCTGAAGACAATAGACAGCGCCTCCCCCCAAAATGAATAGTCCATTGTACCGATAATCGTCTCTCTGTGTTCTTATAATTCCACGTTCCATAAGTATGGCCCAGGCGAGTACATTTTCAATCATTACGGTGGCCAATACTGATTAGTGCATTTCTACAGGTTTCTACATTGCGACAGAATGGTCCGAAACAACGTTACCTTTAAATGTACTACATGTACAGGCCGCTTGTGTATTAGTGAATAGAATAAAATAAATGTTCAAACATAAATAGCGAACATTAAACATATTACTAAGGTATAATAATAGCTTTTCATCGTCATTGTTTACGTGCTCGTAACTGTTCGTTATTTTAGTTTACTAGTGTTAATATCGTTAATATTTACGCTGCGAAAGGAACCAATCGAGAGATTTAAATTCAGGTTCGATATTTTATATTTACGCGAACGACACGAAGCGAAATCGATAAGCAACAATCGAATCCCCATCGCGGTGGTAGTGCGTACTTTAGCTTTTGTTGCTTCAGCTGGCGGCTTTATTGATCGGCTCCATTTGTTGCGATGTATTTTTATTAAGAATTCGACGTACGCTTTTGTACGGGTTTTCTCCGTTCATTGTACACGAAAACTAATTAAAAGTTGTCGACTTGCACGGTCGGTTCGTCATATCGCGACCAGGTGTGTTTTCATCGAAAATACGAATGCCCCTCTACCGATATACCGTTTTGCTCTTTGCCTGCAATTAATTCGGCCCCTGCATGTTTAATAACGTTACGATAAACGCTGAAAAGGATAGTGACGAAGATGGCGTTGCGGTCTTTCACTATTGAAAAAATTGTTAATCGTTTTACAGTTGCATCGCTATATTATCGTCTGATAACAGTTACAATTCCGACATAGCTACCAAGACATTAGCGTCGAATAACTGAATAGACGTGGCACACTTGAATTGAATTACTCATTGCGTGACATTTTAATATTTCTCAATATTCCTGCTCATATCACGCTAATACATTTTACGCTTAACGTGCGTAACGTCTTCCGATCGCTTTTTAAAACGTGCTTTCACTCTATTTTCCCGCGATTTTAAAACATCGCTTTGATTCGTCACGCTAATGACCAGAGTAATTAAATAAGAATTCTTAAACGAAATAATCGCTTTATATTTTCACGTACAGGCCAATGCTAAGTACACACACTTGAGACTCCGTTTTTTGCAGCTTCAGTTTCAAGTGCGCTCTTTTGTGCACATTCGCAGTACGTCCAGAACAGTACAAATATAGTCAGCCACTGCTATGACCGAGAATTAACTCATGTTCTTAACCGATCTTTTCCCGACTGATCGTCTCATGTTCAGGTCGGGACGATTGCGATTATCTGACGCATTTTTTATCGTTAAAATCTATTTGTCCGTTCTTATCGATTTTATTTCGGAGTTTTTTTGTTTTTTTTTTTCTTTTTCTTTGGGCTTGGCCGACTAAGGGCAGCTACCCAGGACAAATGGAGTAGATTAAAGATTAAATTTTAATCCGGTCAGAGATCGATGACAGAAAAGAGACAAGAATAGGAACCACATTGGATGACGGCAAAGCTAAGATATAGGAAGCACTATATGGAGTAGGATAATTCAGCTTTAACAGCTGAACGTACAGGATATTACGCTCGGAGGAAAGACTGGAACATTCAAACAGCACGTGGTCAGGATCACAAACGAAGGAACAGTCGCTAGAGTGCGAGTTTATCGTTGTTTCATTTTAACTTTGGAGTTTATTTAATCATTCTTCGCGTTTGAAAATTTTATGTTTATATATATATATATATCGATAATGACATCATTATTGCACCGAGGGTAATATGAAAAAAATGTATTATAAAAACTGCTAAGAAAAATCTTTTCTGTTGTACGTTTTGAAATAAACTGCTAAACCGTCGATTCATTTTTTTGTTTATTTATTTATTTATTTTGGGAGAATCACGTAGTCGACTGAAATCCAGATGGTGTCTTTTGTTACAATTCTTTGAGTGTCCGCCTCTCTTTCTTGAACACTCTTTTTTTTACTACGATTTATTACAACTCAATCTCCCCACTCTCCTTATAGTATTTCTTTCATACTTTCCTTTCCATCACTGATTATGTAGTGTCTGTCCTAGCGCTACCTTTATAACTTCTATCTCTAATAGATTTTCTATCTAGTAATTCCTTAACTAGTCGTTGGGTCAATGCTACTGGCTGGTAGGACTAGAAAAAAAAAAAAAAACAAAAAAAAAAACAAGGACACCTATGACCAGAAAAACATTAGAAAAGGAAAAAGTCGAATATTTTGTTAATATGATCAATTGTGATACCGGAAATAATAGGCGAGAAGAAAATGGAAGGATATAAAAGACGCGCGATAAAGATTAGAAATATCAAGTGACAGCAAAAATGTAGATCTCATGGCGACACTCCAAAAGATCGAGTTATTATATTTGTATACCGCGCTACAAAATATTATCGGCCAAAATCGAATCGAATTAGTCCTAATATCTGTCAAAATTATTGTTTACAAGCTGTGGATAACTTTTTCAAGTCAATCGGATAATCATTAGTGCGTTCAATAGGCCGTAGTATTGTGCTCTTTTCCCCTTAAATAACCCTCTCCAGACTACAGCTGAACTCCTATTCTTCTTAATTTTCTAATTCTGACTCTTTTTACCTCTCTATTTTCTTGTCTGTCACTGATTTTTACTAAATTCCCTTCAACGCTTCACAATATTGGCTATTTGTCACCTTCGTTAGTCTCCTCCCTGCATTTTTTCTTCGGCTTTCATCTGCATCTACTCCTTTTGTTCTTTTCAATTCTCATCTAATTACTTTTCTTTTTTTTTTTTCTTAATTCCATCTTAATATCACATTTTATTTAAACGTTCGACTACCTTTTCTGCCAAAGAATTTTACATTTCGAAAACTTGATACTCTTACTCCCGTTATCATCGGTGCTTCTTTTATTCTGTTATTTCCTTCTGCTTCTGTTACTCTTACCGTCGAATTATTCCTATACTCTGCATTTCTCCTCGGGCTAAAATTCATTGACGAAAAAAAAAAAAAAAAAAAAACCAAAAATAAAAATTACACGCCATCTCTTCTTACAAAAAGAAAAAAAATGACTTCCTCTCATTTATTAAAGGTTATTGAATTACAATTTTATTTCTTTAAAATTCTACATCTTTTGTAAAGTTGGGGTTCCTTTATCGTAACATAATATACACTTTCATCTTATTCGGCGTTTAGGATGTGCGGAAGGAGAATTCGTGATAATTTTGTAGTTAAACTAAATTCCAATGCAGGCGATGAAAACGCAAATTCGAAACGATTATAAAAATTCCACATTTTGTAGTTTACATTTAAATCGGAATCGTAAAATGTGTATTATTTACAAGATAAAATAAAAAAAGAAAAAAGTTGGTCGATGGGTTGAATGTTCGACGCTCAAAAAAAAAAAAAAAAAAAAAAAAAAGTCGAGCTTATGCAATTTCAAATGCTGTCACATTTCGACGGGATTTCCGATCATTTCTTAGAATGAATTGTAACATTGAAAAGAAATTACCTTTTTTTAAGTTTGACAAATACGGGCAGTCGGGGGAGGGGCAAAAAAAGTTGGCCCGATTTTAATTCGGACGGATGTGGGCCATGCAAAAAAAGTAAGTAACCGGAATTTCGGGAAAATAGAGATTTCGTTTGTTTTTTTTTACTTATTAAACGATATGAAAATATCTGTTATAAATTCATCAATTTCAATTCGATTACTTTAAACGTGACAACGGAATGCACATAAGCAATCGATATAAAATTACCCTTTAGAGTTTTATCGTTATTATTTTAAAGGTAAATTTAAAATGGCAAGCATACCGCGAGCATGTATATCTAGTTTATTCTTGAATTTTTTAAAACATAAATCAACCGAAAATAAAAATTTCAGTCGGCTAGAGGCATAGTATTCAACACTGTAGTTAGACTGTGTTCTAAAAATGTCTGTTGAAAATTATTTCGCTTTTGTAGCACGCATGTTTTATAAACAATTAAGCTGGGCAGTGTGTGCAATGCAACGACCGGAGATGTTTGCTAAAAATGCATATTGCTGTTTATCGTGAACCGGAGTGAACAGCCGTACATTTAGTTCAGGAACGGTTAGCGCTGCAAATTAATCGAAGCGCAATACAAAAAAGCTGTCTTAAATAATACCGCATCATATTGCGGAGCTTTTCAGATGTTCATATCCATTCTTCAGTTTGTATTTAATGTAGATTCTTTATATCGCATAATATATATTTCGGAAACGCGTGATTATCACCTACGATAATTAAATAAATACTCTCGAAATAACTGCCGTCAACATCCGCTATCGGTAAATACAGAGGACGTGAAATAGATTGAAGCTATTGGTTATTTTCAAGCATTGCAGTGTTTTAAGCAGTTGCGTCTGCGTGAAATGTAATAAAAATAAATAAATTAAGACGCGTAATAGTTAATAATCTAACATTTTTATTAGTGAAATGTTAGGTAAAACAGCAAATATTATAATATTTTTTGGTAACGTTCCGTTGAATTCAACGGAGACCGATTATAACAGTCTTACGTTAAAGGCTAAAAAGAATTTCACGGAAACTACAGGAAGCCGCATGCGGAACCCATTGTCTTTCGTAGATGAAACTATTAAGTTAGATGATGCACCGACCAGTTTTGACGTTTTGTCGATTTTCTCTATAATATTTCGATACCGAACACGGTGGAAATGTAAAATTTCATAATTTTTTTCTTGATTTTCACCTACTAATAAAAATAAAACGAAATTTAAATTGTAATAATTATGTATTTTCAAAACATTTTTAAATTTCTAAAGAGCTGGTTGATATTTGACTTTCTTTATATGAAATGAAGTATTTCTCAGATCTACACTGCCCGCTGTATAATATATTACGTAATTATATAATTTCCAAATGTCTCTCTGAATCCGCCCATGATTTTAGATTATCGTGTTAATACACAGGCTAGACTTCGTGCGACGGCTCGAAATAGAACATTCAATGAACCGTATTTCTGCGAAAGAGCAATCTGTGTCGTCATGGTTTCACTTTATAAAATAGTGACGTCGACAGAGAACGAGTCCGGTTGATTTTTGCGCGCCGTAAAATTTCAGCTTCGGTCAATAATGGTGTGGCCAACTAGCGCCAGATTAATTTCAGCGCTTCAGTCGGCCCCTCGTCTTCCGATCTGCCGACTTAAGAGAGGATGTTTATAATGTCAACAGCTTTGATGTTGACTAAGACGTCATCGTAATGAGGAAATAATTCCCGTCTTGTGTAAACAGAACAGCGGCAAATTCACGGCAGATATTTAATTGCGAGATTTCCTTAAAATTTTCTACTCCCCGTACGAGCTTACACTCGGTAATCGATATTGCCCGAGCGATTCGCCGGCATCCAGAATGTATAAACCTGTGCTCGGTAAACACATTAAAAGATATTCAACTCCAAATGGTCAAACAGCAATTCGAGTGTTGCAGCAACCTCATTTCCACAAGAACAACTTTTTCACCCTTTTTCCTTATGCAGCTGACTTTTTGAATTAGAAAAAACAAAAAAAAAAAAAACAGACCACATCGATAGCGCTATTGAAGTAGCGCAATATAAATGTTGTAAACTCGATGTTGTTGCCGGAAAAAATCTTTTTTTTTTTTTTTTTTTTTTTTTGTTTGTTTTTTGGGCGCGCCAGCGGCATTGACCCAACAACAACAGAAATTAAGGAAGGGGTTAAATAAAGAGACGATTAGAAATAGAGCTTAGGAAAGATTGGAGTACAGGGATTATATCTGGAGATGGAAAGGAAAGGACAAAGGAAGAATTATACGGAGCAGGAAGACCCAGTGCCAAGATTTTCGAGTACACAACAAAGCGCTCGGAATCAAGGGCAGAGCTTTCAAAGAAGATGTGGTTTGCATCACATATGAGAGGAGAGATGGAATTGACAGGGAAAAACGAAAACGTGAAGAGGGTAGAAGTGAGTGATTAATACGCAGTCTGATTAAGGAAATGATCGCGGAGCGTTGATAAGAATAGGATTGAAACCACGGCTGGGAAGAGGGAACCGGTTGAATTTGAAGATAATGAGAGGCGGGATTAGAAAATAGAGAAGGATAGAAGTCCGACCATAGTCGGGAATGATTAGCTGAGGAATGAAGGAGAATGTCCGAGGTAGGAATTTTGCAGAATAAAGGACCATCGCGGGCGGCCGAACGGGCTAAAAAGTCCGCTAACTCGTTGCCCTCGATGCCAGAGTGACTAGGAACCCACAGAAGGTCAATAGTAATGGAACGGGATGAAAGTAATTTGGATATAAGAAAAAATGATAGAATTGGAGGAATGAGAACGAGGAGAAGAGATGGCTTGAAGAACACTTTTGGAATCGGAGACATCAGACATTTACTGACCTCTCTTATGGATGGAATGAACGAGACTGTGCGCGTAAAATGGAGATAGACTCCGCTGTGAAAATAGAACAGAAGGAAGGGAGCTTGAAGGACTCAGAGTGATTAAGTGAGAGGGAGGTAAATCGTAGCACAACGCAGCATTCAACCTTTGTTATCCTATATGACATAACCCGACATCCAATCGCCGGATAAAAAATGTAGTGTAATACGTCGGCTTTTATATGAAACTAACACACTTGTTCGGAAGAATCGCAGTAATGCAGCAAGCGTATCATGAATATTTGAATGCAGTGTGGTTCTAATATTTCAAGTGGTTAGTCTTAAGTCAATGATCTTATATTTATTTGTAGTTACTTTTTTCTGTTGTTTCAACTGCTCGAGTAGGGCGCCTCCTGGATGCGGTATTCCAGGCAGCTAGTGATAGTAGGCTTTGTTTATGTCACCTTTTCTCGATCTTTCCCCCGATGTAGGGGAAACAGTGCGTTCCTGAAGAGGCTGCTTCGTAGCGCATGATGATGCCGAGCGTCATGACCACTATCCTGACAAGCGACCACCAAAGTTACACGCCGCCTTGCGTGCAGAAATTCAGCTAGAGGCTTCTAGCTAACCAGGCCTGCCTCCGTCACTGTCTTTCCATCGTCGCATAACTTGAGATGTGCAGCTTGAAGTGCGCGAAATTATCGAGAATGTGGTTGCACAGCCGCAATCACGTCTGCCAATATTAAACGATGCCAGTTCGAATGGTACGCCGAAGCAGAACAATCGGAGCGATCGCAGTACAACTGACCAGAAGGACAGTCGAATTCGGCCCGTATGACGAAGTTAATTTTTTAAATATGCCAGCGTACTATAGATATTTCATTCGGATCGTTGTTTATTTATTTATTCGATTATTTAATGGCTAGTATCTTGACTGTTATTGCCTGCATCCACTTGCTTCGTTGCGCATTTGTCGTCGCCCAACTATGTTGCTTGACTTAACAGATCCGCCACGAGAAGGCTGCAGATAGGAGTTAGACAGTGCAAATGATGAGTGACACCACTTTCGGTATCATACCCGTATGAGAGTAGAAAACTACTCACTCCGGTAACCGACTAAATGCCTCAGTTTGACCCATTATCAAAAATTGAGATAAAAAATTGAATCCAGACCGCAACAGTTAAACATAGGTGTAGCAATGCAATAGTGATAATGATAAAAATTTACTAAGTTATACGCACAAACAAATTTTGAGCTAATAATTTGTTACATACCGGAAACTGAGATGTACACAGTCCAAGCAAGTCCCATATATCCTTAATAAGGTATCATGGATTGTGAAGTTAAGCTTTTCATAATAGTACTTAAGGTTCTAATGGATCTGATGAGAATACTGAGACCAGTTTCTTTCTACTTGTAATCCGTCTTTACTTTCCACCAGATAGTTCTCTGCTACCCAATTATTTCACAGGCTGGGTAAAATTGGGAGTGATTTAGATCCGAAGCGTGACAAATCTCGAAAATCCACGATACCTCTGATTTCGTAACCAAGCACCTTAATCGCTAGACTATCACGCTACAAACATAAATACTAACTGCGACTCGCGCTAACTATTACGAATAATTTTCAAATGCGGCAGAGTTATGTAAAGGTATAATTCCGCGTTAATCTTAAAAAATGAACCAGCTTTCGTAGATTTCATCATACTACAAATTATTCATACTTTACTCTTCACACACACCTTGAAAAAAAAAAAAATCTCTCATTGATGATATTTTTAAATAAATAGATCGCACAAAACATCTAATGCGTGCATCCATTATCGGTACGACTTGGCGGATTTTCACTCAAAGTGTGCTCCGTTTGGAAACTATTTCATTTATCACAATAGTAATAATAATAATAATAATAGTAATAATAATCGTATAAACTTTCTTCATCTTCTTATCGTGTCGAGAAGCTCAAATTTAAATACCACTATTCGACCAATAGGAACTTCCACACGATTCCCTTTAGGCGGCTTATATGTAACAACTCAAATGAGCTTAACACAAACAGCGACGCCGGCTAATTCTGCTGAATATGCCTATAGTGTAAACAAACAAGTGATATAACTTTATCCGGTTTATATGTAAGTATGAAAAATAGGGGTTAGGCGTTAAACGTTGGCTAATGGAGTATTTAATTTTAAATTGGAAAATACTTTTAATTGATCGAGTGATCAGCCGATGCTAACACTAGAGCTAATAGAGTAACAATCAAATTACCAAATTACAAATTATTTTTATCATCATCATCGTTACTTCATAATCTGCTACTGCGCGCAAGTGTGTTGGCAGAAAGTTATACGTGTGTATACGAGCAAAAACGGAAATCGAGCATAATGCATGGTCAAAGGAATTTTTACAAATTACTCAACGATTTAGTTGCTCTTAATTTAATCGCGCTATAAATTAAATTAGATGACCAACAAACTTTGAGCATGACGAAATTACATACGGATGTGTATTTACATTAACAAAACTGACGTAAAAATAAAAAATTTTAACGCAACTAAAATACAATTTGGAACGTGATAGGTTGTTTCGAACTGTTATGCTGGGAAAAAATTGCCGGAAAGGATCCAAGAGGAGAGCGACGGTGGTGACTATAATTATTTGCTGTTAATCTGATCTAAATTAATCTAAATTAATCTAAATTAATCTAAATTAATCTAAATTGTAACTTTAAAAATGTAACAGCGTATTATCTGTGATGTATGCAGATTGCAATAAGTGATGGTGATGACGATAAAATACAAGTAAATTATACGTTTGCCCTACAACTTAATTCATGCACATTTACATGTCAGCATGATATAAAGGTCACATTTTTACGGAGTAATATTTACAACAATTCGCGAACATTGACAAACTTACGAGCCTGATTTGCGGTACAAAATAAAAATAAATGGTAGACCTTATAACAACTATCAAACAAATTCAAAAGCAACGTTTTCAGGCAAGCTTAACGATATTGGACAGTGTGTTTTGTTATTTTATTTCGTTAAACTAATGCCTGAAAAGGTTTCTTTTAAATTTGTTTGATATTCTACGGGTTATTATAATTTATTTTTAGAGCAAGTTAACAAACAGAGGCTGAATTTATACAGTAATTCTATACCTAAAAACCATTATTAGTTTGACTAACATTTTGAATTATGAAAGAAAAAAAAAAAAAAAAAGGTCCACTTTTCGACCAAAGAACAAATAACGTAAAGGTAACGACAGTAATAATAACGATGATGATAAATAATAAATAACAGTAATGAAAAAATGAAATTCAGTATATGCCGTTTGATGGCATAGCAGTTTGGGACTGGAAAAATCACTGCTTTTATCGAAAATGCTGGTAGACGAAATTCAAAATTTGCAATGTGAGTAATAAGATAAAATTTATTTCTTCTTTAAGAATTTATTTATTTATTTTCGTTTTTCAAGTTCGACGAAAGGTTAAAGAAACTGTTCGAGAAAAAATCAATTCTATCCCGCTGCTTACCTCCGCAAATTTTGAGTTCCATTTATTTTTATAACTTTCGCAAAAGCCGCCGCTTCTTATGCACACAGCGGCAAAACACTCTCATTTTCAAGTATACGACCGCGGTCGTGTGCGTGTTATTTTTTGAACGTGAGCCTGTAGCTGTCGCCTATGTTCTTTACTCGAAACTGACCTGTCTGTTACCACTACGTGTTTCAATCTACGTCGTACCTTAAAATCCAATTATTATCCTACCGATAGGTAATCAACGAAAAATTTCCTCTTCCTTCTTGATATTTTTACTTCAACGTCAATGTGTCACAATTCCGGTAATCTATATTATTAAAAGAATTTATAAAACCTTTGGCCGATATAAGCTTTTCCGTTGGGCTTGACCATTTTTTTTTCCTTTCTTTCTTTTTTAAATTTATCATTTTTGTCACGCGCACGTGTGTTATCAAGAAACCGCATTTCTCAGCGTCGGAAAAAATAATACCGAAACAGACGCTAAAATAATATATTTATTTTATAATTCCGACCGTTTTTTTTTTTGTTGTTTTTTTTTCATGACCAGCGAATGTAACAAATAAACAGTAAAATGTGCTATTTGTCACGGAATATTTTTAATTGATCACGAGTGCACAGTACAAAACAGACGGAAAAAAAGTATAGACCGGCGAGTTGCCTACCGGAATATTGTATAAACGAAAAAAAAAAAATGTATCATCTCCCACCGGTAACAACAGTCCCTGGAAAAGCGAAAGTCGAAACAAACCCACGCGGTCCCTGACGTTATACCTAAAACTTACGAAGGGGTAGATGTTTGTCAAGCACTTTCCTACGCGTTTCAAATTTACAAACAGGCTATTATAATTGAATTCTTAAATGCGAACACGTCTACCGTTAAGTATTCCTGATGAGCATCGCCCAAAAAAAAAAAAGAATACTCATGTCAAACCAAAGAAAAAAGTAATCAATTTTTCCGAACAGACTTTTTTGATATCGCCACGCGACTAACTAATAATCTGTGTTGATTCTTCTCCCTAATGAATATTATGACAGGTTCCAAAATCTGAGTATATCGCTCAACTAGCAAAAGTTGCATTTCAGAAATATCTTGACCATTCTAGACGGACGCAACAAATTGACGAATACTGATTCGTGTAGCAGTGAGACTTGATGACAGCAGTGAGGTGGTCTATGGGATATTCTTCTGTCGTTAGTTCTTTCTCTCTTTGGAGCCTACTTCTCAAAAAACGCTGTTGATAGACTTGTTGGCTTGATCTCAAACCTGCATATCAAACATCCGATAATGATTCATATCGACAAGATAGGGGCTTTCCAAGATTATGTGGTTATGTTTTCATGCTGAGATTCCCGGGGAAGTAAGCGAATAGAGATGTATCTGCTTGCTCAGCATTGCTCTCCCCATGCCTGAGAAAACGCCTTTTCACCACCGTATTTGTTGGTTTTGTTCATGGCCAGATGCTCGTCTTCGTGGAAACTGATCTTCTTGACAGATTTTTCTGAGGTACCTTTAAATCCGCAACTAAATCGTAGTGGCCAAGGAAAAACATTTTCTGCGGAGATTAGTTGACTGCGGACAGGACACGTAGCTTTGTCGCACGGTTTTATATTTCAAGGAACTAAGTTGTCTATTCTGCCTAGGAAAAAAAATATCGCCCTTTCCGTTCTCCACGTACTTTCCAGATGCCCGGCATTTTCTGCCTACCGAGCTTCTTGGAATAGCATGACACCTTCACAAGTATCCTTAACAATTCGATAGGAACTAGATACGTCCTTTAGTTGATTAGAGCTACTAAATTAAAACTACATATCTCTAAATGCTGACCGCACACCTGCATACTGTAATAACCCTGATGGCTAAAAACAGCGCATCGGATTCTCTTCACGTATACACATAAGCCTTGCTGCTGAACAAGAATGTGATTGGGGGTACTCTTAAATGTAAAGCCTTTAATAATGTTTACCTCGAGAAAATATTTTCTCATCTTTATTATCTTCATTGTCTTCTGCTTAAATTGCAGTAAACCGTGATATGGCAACATTTCCCGTCGGTCAGCGTAAAGAAAGCGTGTTGGTGCTTTATGTGATAACGCTGATTTTCCAATAGATGATTATAGCAAACGTTCGTAGGCGACACAGCTCTCATAACTGTGAGAAAAAATAAGATTACAACTTCCACAAAATTCCAAAAGATAATAACAACAAATACCTGGTTAAGACGATGACACGTTACAGTAAAAGAGGGTAAGCGTGTTTACATTGAAAGATGCAACAAGGGAACCTATTCAAATAAACAAGGATGTGAACGATATGTAAAATATTTGCATTTTGGCAAATACTAACGTGGCACAATAATTCCATAAAAGGAGAAACAGGCGGAAATTACGATCTCCTGTTAGAGAACAATCTGAAACTTTATAAAGCAGAGATACGAAATTCCATTTGCAGTTATGCAGTGTATAAAAGATGTGTAGCATATCAAAATAATACAACAGTTCCGCGCAGGTACTTTATCGAATCTATTATACATCGGAAATATTCGATTCGTAAAAAACGTGAGATCAAACTTGCCGCTCTCTATGTAGCATGTAAACCGTTTTCAATAACACTGACACAAATCACTTGATAATAGTCTCGTAAGGAAAACGGGACGGAATCATCGTGTTCCAGATCTATTGCTAGATGAATATTTAGTTGTAATTCAAAAATGTATTTAAACAAAAAAAAAAAAAGCAACAAAATACAATCACATAATCAACATAAGAATCTTTCCGTACTTTTTCAAGCATTCTAAATACGAGCTGATTTTCATTTCAAAAACACATTTTTCTTCGATCCGCCGATATATAGATATAGATATAGCATGAAATCTTTCGAGTCTGAATTGAATTAAATGCGTTTGAATGATTTTTCGTACATAATGTATCGAGAGATCGTCGGTTTAGTGATAACTTGAGATCTGATTTTTTTTTTTATATATATATATATATATTATATGTATATATCGACTTATTTTCACAAAAAATTGTTCGAAACCTAACAATTTTTATATACATAGAAGAGGATCGAAAATACCAATTGACGTTCACAGCGTTTTATAAAGGTAGTTCAAAAAGCAAAAAAGTCCACGAGCGCTTGGTATCTGATTTTAATCAACTTCAAATTTTAAACATTTTATTTTGAAGCGAAACGTCTTTAAAATTGCTCGAGAAACGCTATTATTTTTCACCGCATATATATATCTCTGAGTCGTATCGCTCGATTCCGAGCGTCGTGACTACCTATTTGTACATTATAATTGTACTGAATAGGCAGCTCTCATGGCAATTTTTAAATAACAATAACAAAAATCCTATAACATATAACAAACGTTACATAAAATTAGGACATTTTTTCTAATGGGGGGGGGGGGTAACCTAAGAATTACGTTGTAATTAATATAATATATATTATATTAATTACAACGTAATTCTTAGGTACCCCCCCCCCCCCCATTAGAAAAAATGTCCTAATTTTATGTAACGTTTGTTATATGTTATAGGATTTTTATTATTGTTATTTAAAAAATGTCACAATTTTATATAATGAAAGCTAAATGTTAGGATAGGATTTTTGTGATTATGTTATTTTTTCTGTGTTGATGCCAGTATGAATTACGTTGTAAATTTTGATCATTTTATACAGAGTATAGAAGAGAAAGAGACAGAAATGAAAACAAGAGGGGTCAAGGGGCACAGCCCCTTGCGAGGCCAAAATGGCCAAGTTTTATATATTTATATATATTTGTATTATAAATACTTCACAGCCGCACCCAATTTTTTTCGCTTACACTGCGAGTATAATAATTCTAGGGAGTACTTTTATAAGTTGATTGAAAAGTTATTAAGTCTGATTTCTGTTGTTAAATTAAAATATCTGAATGAAGTGATACTGAAAGTGTAATCATCTTTGAAATGAACATAAGGCATTTATTGAAGTAGGCCGATCATAGTGCGCGTCAGTCTTGTTCGGTTGTGTATGCGACGACACGTTTTGAAGTCGGTTTAGGTTACTTTTTAATTATTCGAAATTTTATTTCTAATTTGAAAACCGGCATCTGCGTGTTTATGTTCTATCAAGGCAATATGAGAGCGAAATATTCGTACGAGCAGCAAATTTTTTGTCGCTCTCATCGGCTAGAAAATTAGACAGTTGCTAGACATAGATACACAAGCGAAGAATGTAAAAAGACGTTAGTCGAAGGTAAACGTAAGAGGAGAGAGACCGAAAAGAACAATTACAGATCACAAAGCAAAAGATCGAGAGTGCACAAAAGAAGGAAGAGACTGGTGGTGAAGAGTATGTCGATGGTGAACAGTTAAAGAAGTAGAAAAATAATCATACACTGGTGCATAGAATTGATGGTTAGCGCGGAAGAATCGAAAACTTGCAAACGGAATTTCAATGGCATGTAAGAAAAGTCAATGAAAAGTTGAATTATTTTTGTTTTTTTTTTAAAATAAGTTGTGGGTCCCGCAAGGCATACTTCCCGTCTGCGGCTGCCCAACACGCTTATTATCGTTTATTCGACAAATATGTTACGTATGTTATAATATTTCATTACCATTAGTTTTCATAATTAGACAAGGTGTGTAATGAAACAAAATAATAATACTACTACTAATAATAATAAAAAGAAGTAAAATAACTACTTATTGTGATACAATTCCATACTACATTTTTGACAAATGCAAATGATCGATTCTCCGCCACAGCCAGCTCCCATTTTGTCTACTTTAATGTCACTCGTTAATATTTTCAACTAACCAACGTTTAATTATTACTTTCCGGGTTCCTATTTCTTTTTCGGCATTATATCTTCTGGGATTCGTTCTAGAAGCTTAATCAAAACTATTTCATCCGTATTGTCGATTTTACTCTGTTTATGGCTTTCGGTCGAATGAAATATACCTCCTTATTATATCCCTTGTTGTCCTGCTTTTTATCATTGTAGCTACTGATATATATTTGTGGTGTCGTATATTCAAGCAATGGGTGATAAAAGTAGCACATCCTTGGAGGAGACATTTCATTTCTCTCTCTCCACCAGCTAATATTAAAGCTGATCTTTATTAGGTAATATTATCTTTAAGCATTTCTTTTGCTGTCTATTAATCATGTATAAAATGTGCGAAATGTTCCGTGTACTGCTGATAGAATTTTTATTTATTTTAACCATGTGCGACACCTTAGTCCGCACCAAATCAGCTGACTTATCGGCGGGTTCCCAAAATAAATACGCATGAGTATATTCATTTAATAAATAAATATTACATACTTAGTTTCTATAACATATCATAATTCATCTATAACTATTTAAGCATAAACCGTTTAAAATCTATCTCTCACTTATCATCAGAAACAAAGTAAACCTTAAAAGTGTTACGAGTGTAAAAATTGTAAATTAAAAGAACAAAAAAAATGACTATTAATCGCCGTCGATTAATAGATAATTTTCATAGATTAGTAAATGTGTACGAGCAAGTTAAAGTTGATAATTACGCGTAATTCGAATAATAATTTCAATCGCTAATTGCGCTAGACTTGTCGGAAAGTAGTTCCCCTTTACTCGTCGTATAAAACGTTTTTTTTTTTTTTTTAAATCCGTATTTTCTCGATTTCTTCGGAACCAATGCGGATTTAAAATTTACCAGAATTCTAGCGGAAAGCAAGTTCTCTGCAGGTGGCTGCGCGCTGGTAATCCGACGAAAAAGACGAATGAGAATAAATGGCGAAATAGAACTAAAAATGAATAGAAGGTTAAAAATAAAGAAAAATGAGTAATGGTTTAAACGGAAAAGTGGAAAAAGTAAATGGAATAAAAAAAAATTTTAAATGGCGAAGGAAAAATGTCCCAGTCGCGCAGAGAAATGTAATTAAAAGGAGGATTGTGTAAGTGTTGGTGAAAACATTTTGGGCCGTTTTTTTTTTTTATTTCTGTCACATTGTGCCAAGTGTTTATAATAAAAGCTCTTTTTCCCTTTTCAGATTAAGGCGTAACGGTGGTTTTATATTTATTTGCCTGCTTTAAAGAGCTACTCTCGGATATGTGTGTACGAGAGTACATTTTTCCTTCATTACTTAAGGCAAATGGCATATCCGGAGCTACAACAGTCTTATGACGAAGGTTAGCTTTTTTTTCCTCCGAGTGTATCCTCTCTTTGTCATGTGTGTATGAATTGTCACCAATTTAAATGTTAAATTATATTATTCGTCGGTAACGCGAAGCGTAATTGATAAAATTCGCCAACACAATACCAGTTTATCGGATTAACTGGTTATTTTCTTAAAAGTTAGCGATGTTTTGTTTTTGTTTTCTTCTCTCGAAATGAACGCGTATGAAAATATTCTTTTTCCACATTTCTTTTGAAAAGTTACGATCATCATGTAATTCAATGGCAATAAAGGTAAAATATGTCAAGCACGGAAATACATTTTACCATATAAAATCATTTCGAAACAACAACTCGAATTTCATGGAAATCAGCGAAATCGTTTTTTCTTTCTTCGTAGTATTACGAATTGCGAACTCATCTATGCTGTAATCTGTTTAAAGAGTGTAAAACATAAAAGAAACAGCGCCATCCTCCGGACAACAGCTTCGACTACAGATAAGCGGTCCGCTCCTTACACTTCCATCGTCTGATATTACTAGCAGTATCTAACAGAGTCCTGCAACAAGATGGGTTCCTATCCCCGTTGTCAATTCCATATGCTATCTTGGCCTTTTTTTAAAATAGCCGCCTCACATTCCATGAGCACATTAATTTTCTCTATAAATCCTGTCTTAAAAGACTTAATCTCCTTAAATCTCTCTCTCCCCTCAGATGGGGAGGCGATCCGTTTATCCTTCTAATTCTTTTCAAAGCCATCATCCGGTCCAAGCTCGACTATTGTTCCTTTATCTACGGTAATTCCTCCAAGTCTCTCCTCACTAAACTTGACGCGATCCAGAACTCTTGCCTCCGTTTGTGCATTGGAGCCTTGAAATCCTCCCCCATTCCCGCAGTTCTATCAGAGTCGGTTGCCCAACCACTGTTTATTCGCCGTTCTCAGCTTGAGTATCGCTTCTTAATTAAACGGCTTCCCATCTCCTCGTCCAAACTTATTTCCTCCTATCTATATATCAAAAACTGCTGGCGTTTTTCTCCTCATAAAATCCCAATCCTGTCGCTCATTGCTACCCGTCTTTCTAATTTTTCTCCTGTTGTCATTTCCTACAACACTCTCCCGTACTTCTTTCATGACTTCAATAGCCTATGGCGGCCTATCAAATTTTCCTCTCTCCCACTTCGAGCCAATTCCTCCTCTCACGGTGCAGTCAACAATGAATTTCTTCATTTGTTGAATTCCTCTTTTCCTGCTCATGTATTGATCTTTACTGATGGTTCCAAGAGCGAGGACAGCGTGGGTGGTGCGTTTACTGCTCCGTCGCCTCGACATTCTGAGTCCTTCCGGCTTCTTTCCTTCTGCTCTATTTTTTCTGCCGAGTCAATCGCCATCCTTCAGGCTATCTCTTATATTTCCTCTTTAAGCGATCTTTCCCAATTCCTCATTATTTCGGACTCTAAGGGCGTCCTTCAAGCCATATCCTCTCCTCCTTCACATTCCTCTGATAATATTATTCTCTCAATTCGTTCTCTTACCTCCACTTTGCAGTCATCCCGTTCTATTCTCATTGATTTTTTGTGGGTCCCCAGTCATTCCGGAATTGATGGCAACGATGCAGCCGATTCTTTGGCTCGTTCTGCTGGTCGCCTTGATTCATTCCTCAACCACTTCCCTTCTTCAGATATCCTTTCCTTATCTACCTCCAATCACGCCAGACTTTGGCAGGATATTTATCCCTCCCTATTTTCTAATCGTCATTCTCATTACCGTTTCATTCAGCCAATTCCTCGTTCCCTGTCTTGGTTCCATTCTATTCCTCTCAGTCGTCGTTCTTCTATTGTCTCCCTAATTCGTCTCCGGATCAATCATTCTCTCCTCCCTTCCTCACGCTTTCGATTTGCTCTATTGCTTTCTCCTGATTGTTCTCTCCACGATTGTGATCCTCCTCGTACATGTGATGCTAATCACATTTTCTTTGAGTGTCCTGATCTTCGTAACGAACGCTACCTTTTATACAGTCAGCTCCTGTCATTAGGTCTCCCTACTCCCTATAACTCTTCCTTTATCCTCTCCTTTCCTTCATCTTCTGTGGTGTCCGCACTGCTGTCCTTTGTTGCGTCCATTTCGGACCGCTTAATTATTTAATTTATTAGCTTAGTTTTCTTGTTGTTGGGTCAATGCCGCTGGCGCGCCCAAAAAAAAAAAAAAAGAAAAAAAAAGAAAAAAAAAAGAAAAAAAGATGGGTTTCCAGTTATTTCTGCATGTCTTCAGGCATGAACTTTAATAACATGCAAGATTTTTAAATATTAACTTTCTCTCCATGTAGTACGTGTTCCAAAAGTCGTTCCCTTCTTAGTTGTATTATTTTCATTAGCTTCCTCTCTTTCTCGTATCTCTGAATTTCTTTTTTTCTGTGCTAATGTTCATTATGCGGCGACATTCCCGCATTTCAATGGCCTCCAGTCGATCAGTAAGATTCTCTTTGTTATTATCCGTATAGCAGTTTTAATAAGGTACTCCAAAATAGGGGGAGGGGGAAACTTACTCTAAACACCTTCACAGTAGTCTCCTCCGAAGTCAACGCACTACCACCAACGTTCGACCCATTTTTGGAAGCACCCCGCAAACCTCCCCGAAGATAGGTCCATCAGGATGTTCGTCGTGACACTTTAGACTTCGATAATGCCGTCGTATCGGTTTCCTTTCAAGTAACTTCTGAATTGAGAGAACAAATGAAAGTCGCACGGAGCCAGACCCGAGCTGTAGGGGGTTTCGTGAGCGTGAGTATTCGGTAGAGCGTTAAAAACTGGCGTACTACGAATGACGAGTGTGCTGGAGCGTTGTCGTGATGCAGCACCCAACCTTTCTCGGACAATTCGGGTCGTGCGCGGTACACGCGGGCTCGTAACCGTTTCAAAACTTCGATGCAGAATGCTGCATTGACTATCTAAAAAAGTGATCAGTAGAGACTTGACTCTTGATTTGGACATGCGAGCTTTTTTCTGACGCTCCCCGCCCTTCGCTATCCACTGCATACTCTGTCTCTTGGTTCCAGGGTCATATTAGAACACTCAAGACTCGTCGCCAGTGATAATGGACGACATCCACTGGTTTCCTTCAGCGTCAATTCGATTAATCATGTCTTGACAGATGGATCTCCGGAGCTCTTTTGCTCAGCTGTGAGCAGTCTTGGAACCATCTTAGCGCATAGTTTGCGCATCCGAATGGTCTCGCAGTTGATGTTTAACTCTTTTTCTAACATTCGTCAACTCACTCGACGGTCTTGGAGCACGCGCATGCGCACACGTTCAACATTTGCCACTGTTTTTTCGGTGGAAGAACAGCCGCAGCGTGGATCGTCCTCGACTGATTCACGGCCATCTTTAAACCGCTTAGCCCACTTGAAAACAGTCGGTTGTGTTATTATAGGAGGATTTTCGACGGCGGTTTTACTCCGCGTTTGACCAAGAATTTGATCACGATATGTTATCTACATCGCACATTTTCACGACACGTGTAAAAATCTTACTTTCTTTAAACGACCACAGAACGCGAGATATACATACTACCATTATAAAAACTGGATATACTGACTCAGACATATGCCCTCTTTCCAACGAGACCGCGAGCACTATCGCAGTGTTGCCATAAGTTGCGCTATGAAACAATTCTACGACTACAATTGCCACACCTCGTACGTCTTTATTAGTCTTTTCCTTACGTTTAACTTTTTTGTTGAATAATTCTCTCCCCTTTTTCGTAAAAGATCTTGTTTTTTGGCTATGGCTATTCTTGGTTTTACTTCAATATCGCTTCTCCTTCCTTTATTTGTTATTATCCTTTACCTGGATATTTAAACTGTTCTACTTGTTCCAAAATTTCATCGTTTAATTTTATCTGTATTTCTTTTCATTGTTTGCAGCTACTAGTAGTATTTTTGTTTCGCTTATGTGTTTTTTTAAAAATTTATTTGCTTCCAGAGTTTTTGTAATGTTAATATTTGGGGTTGTAGTTGTTGTTCATTTTTTTCTATTAAGATTATATATCATCTGCGAAGCTGGTGCAATATACTTCTGCTCCATTTATTTTTACGTCTTTAGTGTTTTATTTCATTTTCGTAACTGGTTCGTCTATTGTTAAAAAGCACAGGCGATAATAAGCGCATCCCTGTCTTATTCCACCCTATGTATTTTCGATATTTCTTTTGAATCACTAATTCTCATTTCAGCCCCTTATAGAATTCCCATATGATTTTCCTATGCCTATAGTCTAATCCTATTTATTCCAATTTCGAGAATAGTCTAATCTTATTTCTTCTAATTTCGGGAATAATATTCCCCACGTTATGTGGTCAAACGTTTTTTCTATATGTATAAGGGCTCTATGTATAATTCTACTTCAATTTTCTTTTCGATAATTAATCTTAATGCTAGCATAGCTTCTCGAGTTCCCTTTTCTCTAGAGGAGATGAGACATATTAAATCACACATTGCCGGAGATAGATAAACCCGACTGCATTCGAGAGATAACGGCGTTACGTATTTTCGAGGAGGTGCACTATATGCTTCGTGCGTACTACTGCCAGACCAGCCATGTGGCAGGTTCAGGCATCTTCAAAATATGTGATATTCTGGATTGTTAACGTTTTAAACTATACTAACAAACTGCTGTTACTTATTCAATTCCAAAAGTGCAATGCATCGATTTTAATGTTGCCATAAAGCAGAGAACATTCTCGTTTTGCGGCGATACCTTCAATACATCGAAACTAACTCCGAGGATCTCATTTTTACATGCAACATAAGTTCAAGAACGCGTGAATTTCTATAGCGTGGCTACTCTATACTGAACAAGGTGATAAAACGACTGTTCTCCCCCTATGCCAAGAGATTAAGTAGCGTTGACATAGTTACGTTAATACCAGATTTTTCGCCCCTTGTTTAATTACAACTCAAGAAACACAAGTATTTACCTTTTTTTCACGTTTTACGATTACCGCGTTATATTCTGAATATGTACAGTTTGTCACTACGGAACACGTTGCGGTGTTTGTTGTAATATTTTATAAATAATTTCTGTTAATTGCGTTGTTTTTTATTTTATTCTTTCTGCACGTACGTGAAAAAAACTGAACAAATATTTATTTTCCAAAAATAATTGAAATTATGAAGAAATCTAGACGTCCGGTAGAGCCTAATTCGGATGAATGATATTTATGGAAAATTTAAATTACGAGATAATCCGGAGGTCCGATAAGGTCGGACATAAAGCAATTTTTGACACATCGTACGACAACTACCCGCAAAGGTAAAAAAAATTCCAGCAAAAGCGAAAAAGAAAAATACTCGCAGAAATAGTGCTTATTCCTTTTTTTGTTCTCTTTTTGTTTTGAGGCGGATTTTCGGGTATTATTTAATCTCTTGTACAAGATATCCGTTATAAATCCCCGTACGCAGTCTTTTTTTCCCTTTTTCTTTTTTTTTTTTCGAATGTTGGTGGTGCTGAATTTGATATAGTTTCTTTATATTCTATTTTTTTTGCGTCTATTTTGTAACATAGTTTTTACAATATTTCGCTGTCCCGGAAGAGGTAAATCGTTGTATTTCCGTTAATTTATATCACTTATTTTGAACATTAGTAATTAGAATCTAGATTATATGTAGGAAAAGACCAATTCATTGGACTACAACGAATAATCATTCAGACTTAGCTCAGTCGTTATATCTAATTTTTCGGGAATAGCCCCGCCAATAGCAGAACAACTTCGGCGTCATGCCGATTATGTTTTACTCTTTTTCCGATATCGATTCGGAACGCGAAGGAATATAAATTCCTTTTGTAGAGAATAATTTTCTAGATTTCGTACAAAATTAAAACAACTCCGTTGTTGAAAAGGTCTTGTTTTTGATTTTTTTTTCTTTTTTTTTTCAATTTCGTTAACTTTACGGCAACAGGGTGAGCGGATGAACCTTTTCACAACTTTAATCCTTTGCAATGATGAATTTCATCTCTGGGGAAATCTGTCAGCGAGTTAATTCATTTTCTTGGCGTTCTTAGCTTTATTGTTCTTGCATTTCCCGGATACGGTAATTAACGTTACTATTATTATTTTTTTTTTTTTTTTTTAAATTATAAATTACCCTGGTGTCTGTATTTTTTTTTTTTTTTTCGTTAATTTCTGTTAGTATATAAGCTGACTCCGCCTGTGTATCCTCTGCTATCTTCCGAAAATCGTAATGATATCGCTTTTCAAAAATTGTACTTGTTTTTTTACGATCCGCGTACTCCGTTAATTATTCCCGCCTATCCGCTGGTACAAAATTCTTTTTACGTTAATTTATCAACACCGTGATATCGTAGAACAAGCTCGCTGGAGCGATTCAGAATATCAAAAACATTAGCTCTTTGGTACGACGGAGGAATAAAGCTAATAGCGTAAAATAAAAATTCAATGGAGAAAGGTTATGTCAGAACATCTTTATTAATTATAGATATCGAGAAAGGCCATAGGACGATAAGCATAGTAAATCGATCCTGGACAGATATCTGGATCATCTATGGAGAATATGTTGGTACTGATAGGATACGTCGATCCTGCAAGTTTTAGACTACTACTTATTTTGGTTTTCGGATAAATCAAAAAACAAAAAAAAAAAAAAAATGAAAAATATGAAAAAAATTTTATTTTCAACAACGTCTTAACCGATTTGAATGAAATTTGGACAAATCATAGAGGTATAAAAAGACTATACTCTTTATAATTACCATTAGAACCGGACGATTTTTTCTGAAAGTGCTGTTTTTTTGGTTTTTTTTTGATAACGTTTTGGTACAATTTAGAAAATTATTATTTTTTTACGTCTTTTTTAACGTAGAATAACCACCCGAATTTGCAAATTGATCGAAAAGGTACGCCATATTGAAAAAATATAAAAACTAATTTTTTGACATAAAAATCATTTTATTTCAATGTTTATTGAAACAACAGAAAAGAAGCTTATTCGATTAATTTAAAGTGCAAATAACATCAAATATTCAAAACAATAATATGAACATTTTTTTAAATTAAAATATAAAAGTATTTAAAAATTAATTATAAACTATATTGGAATTTTGAATTTTAAAACATCAAGTTTTTCATAATAAAACTACAATTTAGAGCATACAAGCATTCAAGAAGCTTATTCTATTAATTTATAAGTGCAAATAACATAAAATATTCAAAACCATAATACGAAAACAATTTAAACATTTTTAAAGTATTCAAAAGTTAATTTTATAAACTACTATATATTGGCATGCTAATAATTTCATTTTTAATATCCTTTTGAATTTTAAAACAAATTATTAATATCTTAATTAATGAGGTCCCCTGGAGCTATCCGTGAAGATGGTTACATAGGATGGAAATTGGGAATTGCTAATGCTGTAGAATTCCTATTGAATTATTGCTGAGGAAGGGATTCGGAAAGTGAAGTTGAAAAAGAAACTTTGGGAGAGATTGGCAAATCTGAAAGAAATAAAAGGCAGGTTATTACAAGACCAAAAAGAACTAAGGCGAAAAGAAATGAAAGCCAAAAACAGGGATTTTCCTAGGCGCAAAACGCCATTTCTTATAAATTGAAAGATAAGAATGAATAGGAGTAAAGGACGTAAGTGGAAAGCATTTGGTGAGGAAACGATAGCCTAAATAAGATCTGTCAAGATGCAGGGGTGGTGTGTTAGACTCTGCGAGAATTTCTGAAATTGGTGTACACTTAAGAGTACCGAGACAAAGTCGAAGACACGAATTTTGGATAATGTCGAGTTTAGAAAGACGGGATTTAGAGGCACAACCATAGATAAAAGATCAGTAATCAAATTTGGAACGGATAATAGTTTTATACCAGGAGATCAGAATATAAGGATATCACCACCCTATTTCATTGAGGACAGAGCTTGCAGCAGGTTTAGCCGTTTGATAGTAGAAGAGGAAAGATGATCAATATGTTTAGAGAATGTCAGCCGACTATTGAGAAAAACTCCGAGATAGCAGAAACAGTTAACGTGAGGAAGAAGTATATTGTTTACCGATATATTAATCAAAGCAGGATTGTAAGGACGAAGTGAAAATACAATGGACGAAGACTTAGAAGGGGAAATAGAAAGGTGAATTGAGGATAGGGAGTGATCTAGTGCAGTAAGAGACGAACTAAGAGCATCATTAGCGGCTACAAAATCGGAGGCGGAATAAAAAAGCAATGATGATAACAGAGTTCCAGCAAGTAGGTGTTATACTGCTGGAAAGAAAGGCATTAAAAAGATTGAGGAGAGCGTTAATGGATAATTCAGATAGGTTTTTAAAAACAAGATATGCCATCGAGATCTGGAGTGAGACTGAAAGATTTTAAAAGAACAGATTTTAATTCATTACTGTTGAAGGCGGAAGTAAGGAAGTGAGGAAGAGAGTCTTGTGGAAAAGGAGCGGAATAAAATTCGTCAAAGTTAGGAACGTTTAAATGGTAATAGGCAATCGTCAGAAATGTTGGAATTGTTAGGACGTCCAGAGGATAGGAATTTAAAAGCTCTTGCCATTTTCCAGATATGTGAAAGGGAGGTAGTTCTCGAGAGAGAAGAGCAGAAATTCCTCCATGAGGACTTCTTCGAGACTTTTAGTACACATCGAGCTCTTGCATTCGCCCGTTTATGAGCAAGAAAATTTTCGGTTCTAGGGTTCGCACGAAAAGCTCTAAAAGTAGCTCGACTATGATCAAATGCAGCTTTGCACTCCTCGTTCCACCGAACAGAAGAGGACACAACATGCCGATTGACGGATGAATGATGGCGAATAGGGGAGGAAGCATTGAGGGCAGACTTGACAGAGCCAACCATCATCACGATCGCATCTAATCAACGTGAAGCCTCCAATGTTGAAGTTTATGTCTGACCGAAACCGAGTTTCTGAGAATAAAGCGATATCGATAGTTGTGGAGAAGTAATAAACTCTTAAATGAATTATGATTGGCCCTGAGACTACGACAGTTCTATTGTAATATATTGAATACAGAAACCATAGTGGAACGCCCGGAGATAAGAATAAGGAAAAGTAAGAAAGTGATAAAAGAGGAGAGAGAAAGAAAGCTTAAGAAGCAATACACCTTTGAGAGAACATGAAGAAGATTGAAGAACAAAAATATTAAAAGGGTGAAATAACTAAGTAAGGTGAACAAAAAAAAAGAGTTGTAATAATTGAAGATTAGAAAAACGCAAGTCGGCGCTAGTAAGTTAGAAAGAAATTGGGAGGGTAAAGAAAGGAAAAGTAGTAAAACAAAGTTAGTTACCAGGGTGTAAAATGTGTTGACAGAGAGAAAAGATCTTAAAAACATCTGTATGGACAGTACGGTGTCGCTACATGTTAAATTGCAGCTATTGAAGCCAATTGATATGCATCTAGCATTGTAGGCACCAATATATTCGTACTTTATGATAGTTGCTTGCGGAAAGCAATAAATAATAGCGCAAATACCGTTTAGTTCGAAGGTGGTGTAAGCCATCCCAACGTGAGTGCATTTATAGAAAGGTAGAATGTAACAAATATACCTGCGCCCGAAAGTAGTTATAGCTACCTCAGCATCAGTATATTTAATAAATGGAAGGAAAATTAAAAAAGGAACGGTTGGAAGGGGTCCGCCGATTTACGCTTAGCGTTGGTATCTACGTCCATAATTATGGGTAGATTGGACAGCTTGTTTAATTTGACTGGAGCGGGAGGGAGCGGTGAGCAGCTCCCTTTAGACACGATCATCTAACAGGAAACAGAGGAAAGGTAGGAAGGAGAAAAAGAATTATAAATGAATATATGAATAAATAAATAAAACAGACGAATGGCAACGAAATTAGAAACTTTCAAATCGGTGAGAAACAAATGAAAATGATAAATCGAACGGCCGAATAGATAAAAGAAATAAAAATGAACGATCTCGTCGGATTATCAGTTGCGACGAAATCGAACAATAGAACACAGATAAGCAACGCGTATCACACGAATTCAACTCGATTTTGTTAAAACGATCTGCTTACACCTACATGTATTCTTTGCATGCTCATTTTTCCATTCAAAACGAAACATATTTAAACACTTTTTTAAGGTTTCATACGTTTCATTTCAAATTGCCGTCTTAAAACATAACAAGTTAACCGTAAAAACTAAATATTTTCTAATTTTATTACCTGTGTGCCGGCTGTGCGACATATTAAATAAACGTTTCTTACTATCGTCTTCGGAACTCTGTAAGTGTGCAATCACCGCAATGAATATTTTTCTCCTTACTCAAATGATCACCAGCATCTACCGGGTTTTCTACCATTTTCCTGAATTTTAATAATAATTAAAAAGCGAATTATCGTAAAGAACACCGGGTGATACAGAATAATAATATCAAATACTATCAATGGAAAAATGACAATAATACTGATAAATGAAAAATAAAACTACTGTAAACGAAAAACAAGAAAGCTTCAAATACCGCAAAATATTAACCGCCTCCGTACGATAAAAATTTCATGCAATTTCTTTTTGCAATTTGTAGGCTACTTTGGTAGTAAATTTACATCGAGTTCAAGCAGTTTAAACAATCCGAACAGCTACTTCCGGTTAGGAAAATAAAAGACGTTCATTACTCCGGTTTTCGCTCAAATACGCAATTGAGACCGATATCGAAAAATTTTAAAACTTATTTAAAAACCAATTTTATCTCTTTTTATTTTATTTTATTTTTTTTTTTTGGCCTGGCAACAAACCACTTGGCCATTACAAAACTAAATAAGATTGATTTCTCTTATTATTATTGAATTAGTAAGGATTGATGAACATGCATGGGTAGACTATCCGCGACACCATTTATCCAAATTACGAGTATTTAAATAAAATTAATATTAATCCTTCCAAAATATAAAAATATCAAGCAAACATGGCCGTAAATGTGTTCACATAACCCACGAATGCCAGTACAGAATAATTATGAGTGAGAAAACTGACCAGACCAAGCCCGAGATGAATTATATTCTTGAACTTGATTAAGCAGCAAAAGTACAGAACACAAATTCATATTATAAATGATAAATATTCAATACTTTAAAATAGTAACATTCATTACATATCCTTGGGTTTATGATCCAAGTGTCCAAAAAAATAGGTTATTTTTTACATGTTTTTTATTTCTTTTTCCGCTCCTTTTATATATATATATATATATATATATATATATATATATATATATATATATATATATATATATTAATTACAATGTAATTCTTAGGCTATCCTCCATTAGAAAAAATGTCCTAATTTTATAGGATTTTTGTTATTGTCATTTAAAAAATGTCACAATTTTATGTAACGAAATATGTAACGGAAAATGTAACGAAAAAATGTCTTAATTTTATATAATGAAAGTTAAATGTTATGATAGGATTTTTGTGATTATGTTATTTTTTTTTGTGTTGATGCCAGTAAGAATTACGTTGTAAATTTTAATTATTTTATACAAAGTATAAAAGAGAAAGAGACAGAAATGAAAGCAAGAGGGGTCAAGGGACATAGCCCCTTGCGAAGCCAAAATGGCCGAGTTTATTTATATATATAATAAATATTTCATAAAAGTATGATTAGCATTGGTTAACGTAAGGAATAAACTACTTTAACTTTAACTATTTTTTTTTTTTTTTTTTGTTTTTAAAGTGCCGTGTGCAGCTTCCGGAGCTATTACGAAACTGTAACTGTGGGAACGCTAAATGACTCGAAACAAACCAGTTGTATAGAGAAAGTGAATAGTGTCTGCGATATTCAAAGACGAGTTAGCTAGAGATGAATGCAGAGGCACTATGCGGTGATTAGAGCACTGAAGAGCAAAAGAAAGGCATTCCAGAAGAAGGTGTTTTATTGAAGGGGCAGAGGAAAGGGAACAAAAGGACATTCAAAAAGAGGCTCGCAGTTGACTAAAAGATGATCGAGCGTCACAGAAATATGTCCGATGCGGAGCCTTGTCATAGCGACAAAATGGGTTCTAGGAATGTCAAAAGGAGCAGGGGTCAATACCGTGCTTTATCTCCCTCAGATAACAATCTTGTTTGGAGTGCCAATCTTGCTTCCATCGGGATTGCACTAAAATTTTTATGGACTTTATTATGTCAGAAGGGGGGGGGGGAGAATAACAAGGCATGGGGCACAACAGAGCAGACTTAGCAGCAGTGTCAGCTAACAAACCCATAAATCCAGATGCGACTGTCGGGTGAAGGGGATTTAACTATAGATTAATATGGTTTTTATGAATAAATGTATCCGGTATCGCAGCAAAGTATACGATGTATACAATATACTGTGAGTAGATCTGCGCTAACATTAAATCATTAACAAAGAACTGATCTTCTAACTTGAAATAATTCACGGTTAAATAATAGATGGTTAATGTCCTCTCTGAAACTGACAGACACAATGGCAGTGTTGGTTGGATCGATCTACGTTTTCAAAATTTAATGACATCCTGAAGGGTACCGTGCATGACCGACAAATAATTGTGATAAACTCATAGAACAGACCAGCCGGTATCAATGAATAATTTTAGCAAAACCATGGAAATTTTGGGAGTGAAGACTATATAAATTTACCAACGATTCAGCAATTTTGTATAGCCTGCAACCAATCGGGCTCATTATCCCTATTAACTATATCGATAAGTTCAGCTAATGATATAAATAACCGAATTCGCTAGTCTATTTCGCGGCAACATCGGTCTGATTGTTAAATCCTATGCTATAGGTACTTGGCACCCAGTAAAACTTAATTACCTCTTTAAGCTGCATTATCTGAACATATTTCATCTTGATGTAGTAAATAAATAGGTGACTTTTGTAATTAAAACGACCGTGTTGGAAAGATAGAAGTGTGCCGCGGCTGTCAGAACACATAACAAAGCTCCCCTGAAATTTATTACATTAAGAATGTATTCTCAAACCCCTTATCGATAACCAAGTGTTCTGCGGTGAATTGCATCAGGTGAAAGCTTAAATTTTTCCATTGCGTGTCGCTCATAATAAAAACACTGCCCCTGCGCTTTCGGGATCATAAATTTTGCATCCCCTATCGGTGAAAACTTGCAGATGGTAAGGATAAAGAGATTCCGTTACAACTGAAAAGTACGGTCTAACTGCATTATAAAGTAACTGTTTATTTAGATTTCTAAAGGAGCATATATGTCAATATCTAGTTTAGCCAATTGAATATCATAGGTTATACTGAAGTATGTTTAAGGAAAACCCGGAATGAGTGCCGGAATGAACTTTGAGTATTTATTAATTCTTACAATATAAGGAGGTATTTTATTATTAGTAAACCTCCGACTGTTGTGTAAATGCATTCATATAAAAAACAATCGGTTGTTAGGGAAGCTAACGCTAGAGCCCGTAGCATCCTAAAGGCTGCCAAGAGGAATTCTTGTAGAACTTTCTGTTCCTCATTTTCTAGAGATACGCCCTTCTCTCAGATTTGGAAGTTAGCTAGGGCCTTTAGATTTCCCTCCTCCGAGCGTCCCCTTCATTCTACTCCTGCGTTGCCACATCTTCACTCCTTTTTGGACTCTACCTCGCCCGTTTATGTTCCTTCTCTTGAAGAAATTAGTTCTCCCTCTTACTACTCTACCTCTGAAGACCATTTTCTTTCCTCTTCTTTTTGTTACAATGAGCTCCTATACGTTCTTAACAAATCCACTAACTCCACCCCCGGACTAGATGGCCTCTCATATCCAATCCTTAAAAATCTCTCCTCTTCCTCGTTGCATTCTCTCTTAGCCATCTATAAATCCTTTCTAATCTCTGGTCGCACTCCTAAATCCTGGAATGATTTTATAATCATTCCTATTCCTAAAAGAAACTAGTCTTCTTTCCGACCTATCTCCCTCGCCTCTTGTCTTCGAAAACTTTTCGAAGGCTTAATCAACAATCGTTTAGTCTGGTGGCTGGAGCACAACAATCTACTCCCTCCCAATATGTTTGGCTTTCGCCCTGGTCTTGGCCTAGTCGACTGCATTACTACCTTCCTCTCAGATATCTACAAATCATTCCTAGATAGAAAGTTTACTATTGCTACATTCGTCGACGTCGCATCTGCGTTTGATAATGTTCATCTTCCTTCACTGGCTTCTAGGCTCATTCCCCTCAATATTCCTCGTATTCTCGTTACCATTATTCTTAATCTGTTCCAAAATAAATCTCTTTTTCTTTCTGTTCCCTCCTTTTCAACAATCAGACGTTGTTATCGCGGCTTGCCTCGGGGTTCCTGTCTCAGTCCTACTCTTTTTAATATTTATCTCCTTGATATCGCTACTCTTCGCATTCCTTCTTCTTCTCTCCTTTTTGCGGATGATATCCTTATCTATTCCACTTCAGACGTGCTAGCTACAGCTAACGAGGAGATTAATTGTTCTCTATCAGTCCTCAGTAGTTCCCTCTCCAGTGCTTTTCTTTCTCTTTCTCCTTCCAAGTCTTCTTCTATTATTTTCTCCCTCCGCCCATATAATCGTGCTCTGGTAAACATCATCTCCTCCAACTATCCTATTCCTATTGTTAATTCCATATGCTATCTTGGTCTTTTCCTGAATAGTCGACTCTCCTTCCAAGAACATATCGAGTACCTTTATATATCTTGTCTTAAAAGACTAAATCTCCTGAAAGCCTTATGTCCTCTCAAGTGGGGCGGTGATCCATATATTCTCCTAATTCTCTACAAATCCATCATTCGTTCCAAACCAGACTACTGTTCCTTCTTATACGGCAATGCCTCAAACTCTCTCCTGCGCAAACTTGATAGAATCCAAAACTCCTGTCTTCGGCTCTGCATTGGAGTCCTAAAGTCTTCTCCCATTCCTGCTATTTTGTCCGAATCTAATATTAAACTCCTGTTTATCCGCAGATCTCTGCTTGGTTACCGTTTTCTAATTAAACGCCTCCCGATCTCTTCATCTAAACTTATTTCTTCCTATCTGTATATCAATGACCACTGGCGCTTCGTTCCTCACAAAATCCCGATTCTTGCACACATAGCTGCTCGGGTCTCTAAGTTTTCTCCTTATGTCTTTTCCCGCAATAAGCTTCCTTACTTTTCTTTTGATTTCAATAGAATATGTCTCCCCATCTCATTCTCCTCTCTTCCTCTTCGTGCTAACTCCACTCCCCAGAGTACAGTGGTCAGTGAATATGTCCACATTTGAAATTCTTCATTTCCCCGTCATGTAAAAATTTTCACTGATGGTTCCAAAAATGATAGCGGGGTGGGCGGTGCTTTTACGGCCCCCTCGCTTAATCATTCGGAATCCTTCAAACTTCCTTCCTTTTGTTCTATTTTTTCTGCTGAAGCAGTCTCCATTCTCCGTGCTGTCTCCTTTATTTTCTCTTCCAGAGGGATCTGTATATTTCTCACTATTACTGATTCCAAATCTGTGCTGCAAGCTATCTCTTCTCCTCCTCCCCACCCGACTAATGATATCATTCTTTCTGTTCGTGCCTCTATCTCCAACTTGCGCTTAGCACGTTCTATCCTTATTGACTTTTTATGGGTTCCTGGCCACTCTGGCATTGACGTCAAAGAAACAGCTGATTTCCTAGCTCGCTCGGCGTCTCTCAATGGTCCATTCCTCCCGCATTTTCCTGCCTCAGACATCCTTTTTCTCTCCGCAAGTCTCCATACCAGACTATGGGTTGACACCTACTCTTCCTTTTTTGCCAATCGCTCCTCCATCTACCTCCTCCTACAGCCTACTCCCAATTCACAGCCTTGGTACCAATTTCTTCCCTTTTTTCGGCGCTCGGCTATTGTTTCCTTAATCATACTGAGACTTGGTCATTCCCTTCTTCCCTTTTCTCGTTTTTCTTTTTCACTTTCACCTTCTCCTGTTTTCCATCTCCACTCTACTGATCCTCCCTTTATATGCGACCCCAACCATATCCTTTTTGAATGGCATGCTCTTTTTCCTGAGTGCTCTTATCTATACGCCGAACTTTTGGCGTTGGGTCTTCCCACCCCTTTCAATGCTTCCTTTGTCCTTTTCTTCCCATCTCTAGCCGTTATTCCCCTCCTTCTTTCCTTTATACTCTCTATCTCTGATCGCCTCAGAATCTGAGTAGGTGATCTAAGCTCATGTAGTTGGGTCAGTGTTGATACCGGACCCATTTAAAAAAAAAAAAAATACGATAATTAAATTAGATCATTTATCTATTAGAGCTATTCTTTTAATGAATAGTGGCGCTATTTTTCACTGCGACTTAACATTACCGGTGACAAGCCTCAAACCTATGTTTTCTGTAAGGAATCCAGATTTCTTAAGTCGCAAGTTGAAGGCGGTTGCATAGAAAATCGAATTATAATCCTACCTAGATCTAGTAATCGCTATATGAAGCAAACCTAGCGAGCGTGGATTCTTCCACACGATGAATTGTTAATTGCTTTTAATGGAGGATATATTGTGATCTACTCGATGCATTGATATAGAAGGTCCAGGTTAATCTGAAATGAAGTTGTAAAGCTAAATACTTCACATATTTATCTTTATCATCCGATTTTGAAATTTAATTTAGACGTCTAGTCTCTTAAATGATCCCGTAGGGTAAAGCAGACGATTATCGCCTTTAATAATATTACACGTATACGGCATAATCGAAAGGTTGCAAAATCTTCGATCTTATCCGTAATTTAGCAAATGATTATTTTAGAAATTAATAATTTACCTATTTGCTGTTTCTTTCGCAAAATGTATTTAAAAATTAATGGATTATTATTATTTTAATTTACAGATGGGAAGACACTATCACAAGACATCTTTATTAATTAAAGCTTTCAATTACAAGTTCCGCTTGGATCTGGAGCTCAACACGTAAGTTTTCATTCGCAATATTTTATATTTTACACAGAAAACTGTTGATTTTCTTAGAAAATTTTAATATAATAAATTTTCAGCTTTCAAAAAATATTATCCTGCCGGAGAAAATCGCAGATAAACAATTCTATAGTACTAAATTCTAAATTATAGATTCAGAAGTAGACGGCTCAGCGTGAGCAATAGCAAGAGTTAAGGGATCTAGTCTTTGGTACGCGACGATGGGTTTATATTTGTACGCCTTTTACTAATAAAGAAATACAGGATTTTAACCGTGGAAGGATTTATTTGCGTATTTATCTGTAACTGACACAGCGGCAAAGGAACTAAAAGAAAAGGACAGGATGTAAAACGTAAACAATAAGAAGTAGGAAGTTTGAGCTTCAGCAGATGAAAATATAAAGCGCAACGTTCAGAAGAAAGGGATGGAAATTCAAAGAGAACACGATCAGCGTCGCAAACAGCTGATTCGTTCGGATGAAGAGGGTAATATAGAGAAGAAACTAAGGAGAGATAGTATAGCGGGAGGATAGTAGAAGAGAATGATTGAAACGTAGACGAATAATAGAAACAACAACAGCACGAGGGAGTGAAGAAAACTCGAAGAACCATGAAACAGAAGAAAGATTAGGTTGTACGGAACGATCATTTCCGAAAGAAGAAGTGTGAATATCTGACCGAAATATAAAATGGAATTTTTTACATAGTGACAGACCACTCTCTGCAATATCTACAATGATGGCACATGTGAATAAAATTGTTCGCAATATAAAAATTCCTGCTTCAAAATTAACGCTTCCTTTCTATTGCAAAACAAGTGTGTTTTTCCAGTTATAGAAGTAGCAAGAAAGTAATCTTAAACGAGCACATTTGAATACCGAACGCTTTTCAGATCTAAAAATTACTAATTAAAACTGGCCAGATGGTAGAGTATATTTTCCGGAAACTGGTACGGTATTGCGATGCTCTGTTATTACATCATAGCCGGTACCAAGCAACTCTTACCTCTAAGAGGGTGTAGTCCGCGCAATGTTTTAAAATTCGTGCTTACATGTGCATCGCTGCTTCAACATCAACTGATGACGGCGTAACGTCTTTTATTCAAAACACGTTCTTTTATTCAAAACACGATTTCATTAGCTTTGTCAGTAAAATGTGGCAAAACGATATTTCTAGATATAAAAGTAATTAAAGTAAAGTAAAGTAAGTTCCGTACCCATACAGCAGGACGTTGGGGGTTGCGAAATTAAGATTTTCATAATGTACTTTATATGGGTCTCAGTTCCTTTCTACTTTCCAAGATTTCACACTTCTTTGGGATAACTAATTTTCAACTTCAGATTAAGTATATACACTCGGGAACGACTTGGATCTGGAATGAAACAACTTACGAAAATGATACCTCTGGTTTGGTAGCCGAAGCACCTTAACTACTAGGCTATCGCGTTACCTGTAACAATAGAGTTACATTGAAAGAAGACATTGACGTAATTTACAATTTATGAAATACATCTATCGGTTTTGCCGTTATAATATGATATTACGATTTAGTTAGAAAATCGCTAGCTCTACGAAATGCACCAATATAGAATGCTTCTTCAAATGTTTGATGGATGCTTCTTCCACGAACGATATTGTGATGAATAGGGTTATAAATCTAATCAATCACTCAATTACGCAGTATTTTGCTCCTCCTTTTCCTAATATAACTCTACAAAAATTCTGATCGCTTAAGGGGCGTTTGGTCATTGATAGTTCTTTGCCAAAAGTGAAATATTTTGATATGATCAATATTAAATTTTACGCTGTATTAAGAACAGAAATACTTTCGAAATTTTTATGGGGACTTTCGAATTGCCGCATGCACGTTGAAGATCGCAACGTGAAAACAAGATGACGTAAAAACAGCGGAATTCAGGTGTGATGGATTTTTTTTTGGACAGATTTTATTATTATTATTATTATTATTATTATTATTATTATTATTATTCTTTTAGCGACTTTGGTCGCCTTTGGACCGCGTATTATAATGCATCATGTCGTTTCTTCTTCATTCCTTCCAGTACGCCTTCATCAGCTTCCTGTGCCAGATCTTGCTTTCCCTTGTCTAAACTGCTCCCGTTCTTCCTTTTTCCTTTGCCATGTTCCAATCCTGTACCTTTCTTCAAAATATATTTCTATCTTTTATTTCTTCTTCGTTTATTTTCATTTCTGCAATACTGCAACCAACGTGAAGTTATGGTTGTCGGATTTGGGGTTGTGCTAAAGTAGCCAATATAAAAAGAATTCAGACGTTCCAGAACAAAGTGCTTAGGGTTATCACTGATGCCACACACTATGAAAGAATCAATGATATTCATCGGGATCTTCATGTGCCAGAAGTTTCGCAGGTGATAAAGGAACTGATATTATAAGTTATGTATTTTTAAACCTTAAATTACGTTACAAAGTTATAGTTTTAAATATTACTCGGACACAAAGTACCTTTTAATTCGTTAAAACATACAACATTTATTTATATTAAATTATTACTTAAAATAAAAGTTACAGACATTATTATTCACAAAAAATATATATAAAAATCCGTCCTACCGGTTTCGTCTACTTGACATATTCATATGAATATGTCAAGTAGACGAAACCGGTAGGACGGATTTTTATATATATTTTTTGTGAATAATAATGTCTGTAACTTTTATTTTAAGTAATAATTTAATATAAATAAATGTTGTATGTTTTAACGAATTAAAAGGTACTTTGTGTCCGAGTAATATTTAAAACTATAACTTTGTAACGTAATTTAAGGTTTAAAAATACATAACTTATAATATCAGTGAAACAAACGTTTACAGGAAGAAATAATACATAATGATAAAGGAACTGACAAGAATGCAAGGCTGCAAAAGCATGTAAACACAGTACAATAATGATGTCAAAGCTTGTACGCTATGACACAAGCCGCTGATGAAGGAGTAGTTTTGTACAGGGAAGATATGTTTAAAATAAATTTTCTTTGTTGTTCTTTGACTGTTTTTAGTATTTTCTTATTGGTGTAGACACTTGAACTATAGGCATAGATGGGTTGGGCATCGTTCCTTTGTATAGAATGATTCTCTGTTTGTGGGTGAGTCCGTTGGTGTTAGGTAAGATTTTATGTAATTGATCAAACTCGTCACGATAGATTAGTCGCTAGAGCGTTTGGCTTCCATTACAGAAGTTTCAGGTTCGGTTCAGGGCGACGACAGAAATTATTACGAAAAATTAAATGAAATAGCCGCTAATAGTCACGTGGTAGGCAATGGCAAGTCACCATGTATACCATCATATGCGCATTAGCTGATGTATAGTAGGCAGACACACACACACACACAGGACTGCATTGTAATGCGATTGCGATCAGTTCCTAGTGTAGGCTCTGCGTCTACACTAAGAACAGTTTCCATGAAAACCTGGCAGCAGGTATAAAATACATCTCCCAATTTGCCTGGCCAGTACCGGAGATTAGGCCAACTTATCCCGCCAGGTATTACCTCTAGCAGCGGGTTGATATAGGCATATCGTGATCAAATAAATTGTTACATTTCATATTTATTGTCTTTAGGTGGTGAGAGAAGCTGAATTTGTGATCGATTAAAATCCCAAGGTATTTCATTTTGTCTACCAGTTGTATATGTATGTCGATCTGAAATTAGATTTAATTCTCTAATTTCGTGTTCTATTCTAAGATTACCAAGTATCATAGCGTTACATTTTTTCGTTGCAAAAGAAAGCCCAAAATCCGTTATTTTATTTTCTAACATTTTACAAACTCTTCGATTTTTTTTTAGATTAGTAAATTTTGTAATTTTAAACACTATACATAAATCATCAGTACAGGAGATAAGAGTAGAATTGGCATTTAATGCTTCACAATATTGATCCAACCCGTTATGTACGCTAAAGTATGGTAAATTCCATAGGTGGGCCCCAGTACAGAGCCTTCGGGAGCTCCATAAGTAATTTTTTTTTTAACGAAAGCATTATTAATTTCGAGACGAGTGTATCTGTTATGGAAATAATTAATGATATCGACTAAGGATGGATTTATTTTTTTGTCTTTTAAAATTTTTATTATTGAGGACCACTTGCAATTATCAAATGCTCCTCGTATGTCAAAAGAGATGATTAATGCTGAATGCCCCTCAGAAAGTATGTTTCTTGTGAGAGAGATATTAGTCTGTATATAGCTCCTTCAGCTGAGTGTGCTGTCCTAAAGTCGTTCTGATTTTCATTTAGGATTCCTTTTTCGGACATTTCTTTGACCAGGAATTGATTAATGATTTTTTCATAACCACCAGAGTTCAGCAATGAGATCGGGTAGTAAGACTAGAGCTATCTCTGTTAGGTTTTTGTATAAAAATCGGATCTGCAGTTTTTCAGATAGTAGGGAAGATTTCCCTTAGGAAACAGTTGTTTATAATATTGAAGAGTAGATCTGTATGTTGAGAAGGTTCACAATTTTATTTGATATTTTGTCTTTGCCGGGAGCCTTTTTATTTTTAAGCGATTTTACGATTCTCGGTTGATTTCAAGCATGGTAGAGTTACTAGAGTCTACTACTTTTAATTCATTGTCTCTTTTGCCCGGAAAGAAATGGTTAAGGAAAATGTCGCATTTTTTTTGATCGTCACTGTAGGTTTTGTTTTTGTATTTAATTTCTCCTATATTTATTTTTTTATTTTTTTGCAGGCAAAATTTGTACGGTTCGCTCCAGGCATATTCGACCTACTGATAAAATGTTTTCAGTAATCTAGCTTTGTTTTTATGATTAATAATTTTTGATACTCTTTATTAAGCTACTTTAAGTCCTTTGTTTTGTTCTTTTTTTTTTCTGACTGTGTTAATTTGATTTTTAAGTTTTTGAAAAGTTGTGGTACACCAATCGTTTAGCGGAGCCTTAGATGGGTATGTACACTTCTTAGTGCATTTTTCAATGTATGCGGTTAGGGATGTGAATTTTTTTTGTCGGTGGTAGTCTTGGGCGACCGTGATGTCGTCTATATATTTTTTCATAAAAGTATTATTCAAAGTTTATTTTAGTTTATGTAGATTCGTTTTTTTTATAACTACTATCACGACTGTTTGTTTTTATTTGTTTGGAGATTTCAAAGTTAAGAAGTTTACGAGCTGTGAACTCTGCCTATTCAATTTTCAAGTTAACAAAGTGGTGGGTTTTCTGTGAAATCAGTAATTCATCTATAATACTGTTGCCGTTGTGGTTTTCGAATTTTGGGGTATTATCGTTAACAATAATAAGGTTATTATGTAAATAAAATCTTGTAGAAGTTCCGAATTTTTATTTGGTTTTATTTTCCATTCCAAGGATCTAGTATCGGAATTAAACAGGGGTTGTTTTTAATAATGAGATCTATTTTTTATAGATGCGCCTCTCTCTCCTTATTCGGGGAGAGATAGCAGCTAATTAAAAGGTAGTTACTTAATTGAATACTAATAATATTATCTTTTGCTATGAACTGTTTATGCGTTATACATATATTTAAATTATAACGGCAGTTCTGTTGCTTAAGTAATACGAATAAGTGTTATTGTCCACAGATATTTTATTGAATCGCAGCATCATAATTTAAATTACGGATTTCTCCGATAAATAAATGCTGGGCTGCAGCACAGTTGTCAATCAATTAGAGTTGCGACGTAATTGTAGTTTTTATGATATATAGGGCAGATGCGATCATGAACCTCGTGATCTCTTAAGGAGTTAATTATTTATTCGCTATTTAATATATCGAAGGACTTTTCCCCGTTTGTTTTTCTAATGTGATTGATAGTGCAATTACTACACTTACCTTTGTCAGTATTTTTTTTAACAAAGTCGATGTATGTTGAATCAGATTTACAGAATTTCTCCATGTGTCCATACCGGGGAAACATTGTGTACATTTTTTTAATGGAATTGTATCGTCGAATGCAACACTTTCCCATTTTATCCTGGGCCGACCATCGCGCAGGAGCTTCGAGTATTGTACAGGGTGGAGTCTTACATAAACTCGACCACTTCTGTCCCCCCCCCCCCCTTACTACCATATTAATGATGACCGGGTCGTTGTTTGTTATGGAGACGAAGAATTCTCGTAGGTCTTCTTCTGTAATATTGCTATTTCTAAAAATTACTATAGAGGAGTCTAATAAATTCGGAGGTGAGACTTTTACATCATGAATATTTTTACTATTTCGCTATTAATTTTTGCTTGTCCCTCTTTTTAGTTTCTGTTTTTATTATTGTTGTTTGATCGTTTATTTTCTTATAAAGGGTAACATTTACTTTTAACTTATTTAAACAAATCTTATTTTTTAATTCTTTTGTTTTAATAATGAACCTATTTTCGGTTTTAGCTTTTGGCCTTACTTTGTCTCTAAACGATATTTTATTGTTTGGGACAGTATTGAAGTGTTCATTATGAAGCGTACTCTTTACTGTGTTTTCTGTTTCGTTAGATTTTTTTGAAATAATAATTTTTTTATATTCTTCTATTACTGTTGTTAATTCTTCCATAAGGAGATCTATCTCTTCAGTGCATTCAACTATGGTATTTTTTTGTTCACCGATGATATTTTTTTCGTTGCTCAATTTTCCTATTTCTGTTATAATATTTTTATCTTTATTTTCGGACATTTTTCCGTTAAACTAATCAATTGAGTTAATTTTAGGTTAAATTTAAAATAAACAAAATTTCTTACCTGAATTTTTATAACAAGTGAAATCAGGCCTCAGCTTATTTTTTCGTTGACAAAAATGTTGTTGTTGTGTTTGAGATGTTGCTGCGGCTATTTCTTTATGACCGAGATAGTGTTTTAACTAAAGTTTGACGAGCAAAATGAACACAACATTCCTTGACGAGCGCTAACACCAGAGTGATTATTATTATTATTATTATTATTATTACTATTATTATTGTTATTACTATTATTATTGTTATTATTATTATTATTATTATTATTATTATTATTATTATTATTATTATTCGTGGAACTCATTAAACCGACAACAACAAAAAAAAGGACTGAAAAATTATGATAGTTCACATTTCGCAATTTGCAATTTTTGTAAATGCAATTAAAACTTTTTGACCTCGATTTTTTTTCTGTAATGGAAGCGAGTGCTTCAATAGGTCCCAGCATTATTATTAAGTATGTTTTGAAAATCTATTGGCAATAAAAGCTTGCCGGATATTTGGCAGTTTTATAGTACAGGTGTTAAAGATAGACGTTCGAAAATGAATGAAGCTGCGTAATTTATCGGATGAACGGATGCGATAATAAATCGCGAGGACTAGCAAAACGGTTACACTAGTTTAGCGGCTCATGTTGGCGAAATAAATTGCAAAACTGTATGAATAAATAAACCGTAGATAAACGATATCGATCGGTGCAGAGATGGTGGCTCTTAAGATGGCACGAATAAAATGAATCTTTGGATTACTTCCATTTCCAATGTAGGCAACAACTCGTACTGAAGGAATCAAGGAGAACGTTACACATACCGTTTGGATTTCGGCTGGTTCAAGTGTTTAGATAGGGAGAAGAACGCTCTTCGCTTTTTCTCGCTGCCTATGCCTCCTTATTATCGTTTTCTATCTCCCCTACGTTCACTCTCTCTTTCTCCGCATCGAAATTGATTTGCTTTACCATTGTGTAGACGCTGGTCCGCACAGAAAGCATATACACAGCAGAAGAGTACGGCGGTAAAACTTCCAAAAGTAACCCAGAGTTTCTAGTGAAATTCGATCGATCTTACCGGGTAAATTTAATGGTCGTTTGTTCGTTGTGAATTTTAGTAGATGAAATATCGCGTGCAATTATGATCGGAAACGCTGCCAGTGTTCTCATGCGCCAGGCCAGTACTACCACTATTGCTTACCGATTCCAAGGAAAAAATCTCTTGTTCGAGAGACTCGTGATCCGAGATTAAAATTTAAAAGTCTGTCCTTGAATTGTAATCTCGAAAAGCAGCTTTCGAAAGAATCTCTCGATATATGAAAGACAAAAGAGGAGAGGTGGCCGGTTAAAGGATTTTAGAGATCGTTGTGTTGTACGGATCTGTTTCGATTCATCTTCCGATCACCCGTTGAAATGTGTTTACACGATTTTTTCGGACCATTTTATAATTATTATGCTCACGAACTGATTTTTTTCTGTGCCCCCATTTTCCGGTTTCTTCTTCAGGAAATTACGAAATTTTGAAAATTATTTAATCTACGTTAAATTATAAAATTCTAAAATTCTAAAATTTAAAACTTTACATTTCTAAAAATAAAGTTGTTTTTCTATTAATTTGATTTTCCTATTAATTTTCGAAGCTAAAAGGAATGCAACACCTTTTTACTGAAAAACCCGGAATATAAGTTTACACTAATAATAAGTGTTCTGTCATCAGATTTATTTCGATTTCCCTGTCGATAATTATTTTGCTGGTAATATTACTGTCAACCGATTGCGGTATACCGATGTTTCCGGTTGTTACTGGCTAATTATAAATGCTGCGACATTTCAGGCACTGAAATTACATCGAAACTAGACGCGTGTCTTTTGCGAGAGTCTGGATAATTTATTATTAGCAAGTGTTACACCTTTTAGCAAAATTGTGGGTCGCGAAAATTAATTCTGTGATGAAATTCTCTTTCGCTTATTCAGAACTCTGCAGTCGCGTTGGAACATACACACCTGCTGCATCTGATCGCTTTGAACATTCCGAACATTTAATATTGCGGAAAAAATTAAAGATTTATAATATATCTGTCTGACTCGGTCAAATTTTTGGTACGTAGACCGTGACAGAAAAACTCGAATAGGGATGATTCTTAATCAAATAAGTCAACGCGCGTCGTTATTATTATTATTATTACTATTATTATTATTATTATTACTATTATTATTATTATTATTATTATTATTATTGTTATTGTTATTGTTGTTGTTATTCATTTTTGAGCGTCAGAAGCTTTAATCGTCGAGATGACTGAAATAATATTTTTTTGCGTTAACCCAATTTCAATGTTAGGATCTAAAATAAAAGAAAAAAAAGATAATTGTACATCAATTCTGACCGAAACGAGCATTTGAAGAATTTTAAATCGCGCCTAAAAAATGAAATGAAATCAAAAAGGTGCTGCGCGTACGTAGTTCACCCGTGTAAAAGGAGGAAGTTTCACTGAAAAGAGAAGAAATGCTCAACATTGGCTGTACGATATACACATTTAGATGATGCTGATGGAAGTAAGAAGGGACGGGTCTCATTCTAAGCAGGGAAACAAGAAGAAGGTTTGTATTCAATCTAGAAATGGTTAATGTTAAATTTTTTTTTCACGTTATTATTTGAACGAGAACGGTGTATATTACGTTGTAAAGTTTCGTCCAGGAGCTCACAATTCTTTACGATGGCATTTAATTATAGATAATAATAGGTCTATATTTTTAAGGGAGATGATTTCGAGGACCCTTAGCGACCGCGCATCATCTACTTTATTGCCCTAGATGCTCTAGATAAAGAATTCGCGAAGAAGAAATATTCAAATCTCAAAGAGCGGGCAATCAATTTTTTTTAATTCTAGAAATTAATGGATGCGATTTGTAGTTAAAATAACAAAGCGCCGACTGATATCTGTTTTTTCTGATAAAATAAAGGACTATTCTTTGTATATTTCATTGTGAAATTCGAATCGTAGAATTTTGTAGATAGTTAAAATATTTTCTTAAAAAACCCACTATAGCAATAAATTAAAAAGCAAAAAATTTTAAATAATATTTCGACTGCTTTTAAATACGGTTGCCAAAGTTAAAATGCGAGAATTAATAAATAGAAGACGAAAAAAAACAACAAAAAAACTCGGATTAAATATTAAAATGTATAGATTAAGACGCTAAAAACAATAAAGAACGAGTTTATATTATTAAAACTTTACTCTGGCCATAAATAGAGGAACAAAGTGCGAATAAAAATAATACGAATTTCAGTAATAACGACAAATTTGTCAATTTATACAATAAGAAGGCGCTCAATTGCAAGTTTTCTTACGTTGTATTCGACCATTCTGCTTTTTTAATCTCTATGTACATCCTTCAACAATACCTCTCTTTTTCTTGCGCTCATTGTTTCACCTAACATACTTTATGGTAGTGTAATATGTATATATATATATATATATATATAAACATTTTAAAAGTTAAAAGATTTCGAAATATATTAAAAAGTTTTACTATTGCAATAAAAACGATTAAAGCTTATAGCTACATGGCAAGCACTGTCATTGAAGGTATCATAAACCATTAACATACGAAATACAGAAACACATATTAACACATACTTTTAATAAAAAATAATATTAAAAATCATGAATTCCATAACGTACAGTATCACCGACCTTACTTTATGTTTAAACACTTATATCTTAGATAAGTATTATAATAATAAATTTCAGGCGTATTTGAACGAATATAACGGTATAACTAAACATTTTTTTCCAATCATAGACGATAGACTACGTAATAAAGCTTTTACGCCTAATTTTTTTAATGCCCAATTTCTTCCTAGACACGGCCTATTTAAAAATTATTTACATAAACATAAAATTGCACACTCAAATAACTGAGTAATGTGTAACTTTCCTGATAATATTAAGCATATTCTTTCCGGCTGTAACCGTAGTAATACAGATTTTAGCAAAATTAGCCCTGATCAATTAGTAACTAAGCTATTTAAAATATGTTCACTAGTTTTACGATAGCCGAAATAAATCACCTTAAAGTACATGTACACCTGTATTAATATTAATATTTAAGGAATACTAATTATTATTATTAACATTGTAAAACAGTCTGTGTTAGGGTTCTATAAACTTAAATGGACCGGCTCAGGACAGACCTGTTGTTTATATCAATTATTGGTATAAATTTTCTAAATATTGTTTAACTTATCCCGATATTTTTCTTGACGTTATTTGTCCTCCTCCGAACATATTTCGCTTTTTCTATCAAAAGACCATAATTCCAGTAATTGCGTAAAATCATATGCCTATGATATTCTTAAACATTATTGAACAAAAAATTGTAAAATCTCAAAATAATTAAAAATAAAGTGAAATTTCGGATAACGCCTAATTTCGAAACATATACAAGTACATAAGGAATGTTCGCCGGATACATTTGAAAAAATTGTTTTTTTATTTTATTTTTTATTATTATTTTAAATCTACAAAAATTCTTTCCCGCTTTTATTACTTCGCATAAATAATTAAAAATGTCCTGATCCAGAGATCTTAGCAAGCGAGAAAATTGTTTCCTTTTTGAATTTATTTATTAATCGTTTTCGGTAAAATTCTCCTTCGAACTTATTAAAAGATTATTCATAGTTTGAGAACATATATCTGTTAAGGTAACAAACAAACAACATCAACAGGAGGTAAATTATGAAGTCACATATTTTTCTCTTTAGATTATATTTGCCACCCCCTTAGACAAAAATTCTCTCAGTGCAACGTTAAAATCAGTTAAATAAAATATATTTTTAGCTACAGGCTTTTGATTAAATCTGAATTCAAATACGTGCATCCCTTTTGTTTTTAGATTTTTACCCGTAAAATTGCAAATACATACGACGTTCGCTCTTTTTTATTTTTTTTTACTTATTTTCTAAATTAATATAAAAAAATTATGACAATTAATAAACATACGTATATTATGGTAATTACATTACCCCCTTTTTTTAATGAAATAAATCGTTTTATAAATACAATTAATCGATAAAAATCCAAATCGACGAACAAAATTTAATATACTCGTATCATACACATTCATATATCTTCATGTACGAATTGTGCGATTGAGTATATAGTGATATCAAAATTAATTTCCCGCTTCATTCTGATGATTAAGAATATCAGCGTTTAGTAATAATTTATTTATTTATTTACTTGTTAATTGAAGGATTAGTGTATAGTTCAGGATAACAACTCTCATTTGAGATTAAGCAACAAATACAGTTAAACGTGGTATTTATTACAGTACATTTTTTCTAGAGATGTATAAGTAATAATATTCAGTAGCTGATAATCGAATTTTGCTCGAATTTTTATTCCAGATTTTTCATAAACATTTACAAATACAATAATAATACACGCGCAATGCAAGAATTATTTCACTACCGTATCTTTTTCTGTTTTTTTTTTTTTTTTGTACTCTAGTTCACGTAATAAGTACTTAAAATTGCCGTGTAAATTTCGTGAACAGATTTATTTCATCGCAACATTTCAATTTGCCGTTTAACACGGGCTAAACGAGCGAATTATTTTTTATTTACCTTTCATTAAGGGCAAATTATAAGTTTGATCACGAACACCGTCGGCTTCCATTTTCTAAAACAACCATTTTCCGCGCCTTAAATCCGTCACTAATTCGTGAATTTGAACTAAATCGTTAGAGTCATTTACCGAACTAATTGCATGCGCATATGCGAGAATTTCTCATTTAATAATACACGTATTAACTAGTCTTTACTCGGATCTGCTTTGAACTAATCAATCAATCAATCGGTGTGAAACATTTAGCACTAATATGCACACTGCGAGGGAGAGCTCGTCATCTAGGGACCTCCGTTCAGAAACGACAGCAAAAAGAATCAATTGGATTTTCATTCGATCGGAAATTAACAGACTGGAAAGAAAAAGGTAAGATGTAAAAGGTGCACAACAAGGATCAAGAAACCCGAAGTTTAACAAATGGAAATAAACAGCAGAACGTTCAACGGAAAGTGAAGAAAATACGGCCTTAGGATATTGTAGATAACTGTATTATTGGAATGGAAAGGACAGTAAAGAAAGAGAAAGGAAACACAAACCAAGGGGAAAGACGATAGTGAGAAGAAGGCAATAAAGTACGATTAAAGCGTAGGCAAATAATGGAAACAAAAATGGAATGAAAATTTGGTTTTTAATAAACCTTAAAAATACGATGATTTAAAACAAACATCGGTCGCTCCCATTTTAAAATTGCTCGTTTCGTAGAACCTTCTCAAACGATAAGATCTCGACCAATCGATTTATCTAAAGTAATTCGTGAATTCCATCAAAATCGTTAAAACCGTTTTCGTGAATTCCGCGTTACATATATGTTACCGATATATATATATTGAGACGGATTCAGTATCCGCAGCGCAATCTGGTGACGGTGCTCGCGTTAGAAAAATATTCTCTAACATTTTATTAATTCCTGATCGAACGGGGTTTTAATTTGTCCTGTTCGCTGTTTGTAAGTATCGAAGTTACTTATCGGCTGAAACACAGTCGAATGGGTGAATATGTCGCATGCGTTTGTCTAGTCGGTAGCGGCTGGTAGTAAAGGTAACTCTAATGAGTCCGGGGCAGCCGCGGTGCCGAACAGCATTGAGTCGTGAGAAGGTTTTAGAAATCCTGTTGGAATCGGGCATACTAATGCACGGTACTGCTGGAAAAGATCATTCGAGAAACTTCCATGTGCAGTCATGGGCGTCGCCAGCGGGGGGCTAGGGGGCAGCTGCCCCCCCCCCCCCCGGAGCATTGAAACTTTTTAATCAACTGGCCACGATAAGTATTCATAGGCGCGTAATCATGAACAATTTGCCAGAAACCCACGAATATTATGTTTTAATTACATATTTTATTCTTGTTTAATAAAATATTAAGCCTTTACAACTAATAAATTTTATTTTTCCTATAACTCATATCCTTTTTCTATCATATTCCCCCCCCCAACGGCTGGCGACGCCCTTGTGTGCAGTAACGTTGCCATTTATTAATTTATTATTAAACTGCGCTGGTATAGCCGATCAAAAACACCATCGTTCTAGCCGCTGTATCACCATTACAAGCGAAAGTTCCCTTGTCATTTTTAATGCCGTTTTCCGCGTTTTTTAATGATTTTCAGCTTTCATTCTAACCGTGATTGTTTTGATTTTTTGGTTGTTTTTTTTTGCGTTGAATAAGTATTCGTAATTCTGATTTTGTCGCCAGTTTACACCGGAATGGTGATATTTCGGGAAAATATACGCGTTTTTGTTAGTTTCTGTTTTTTGATTGAACATGCGATTTACAATCGTAGGTCTCCCGCGCGAAAAGTTTTTTCCGTGCGAAATTAGATTCGTAGTGTCCATTTGGTTTTTTTTCATTCATGCGTCATTTGTACTACCGGATTTCAAAATTTGTTTTTCTCGTGATCGAGAAATAACTCGGGAATAAGCATAATGCTACAACGAATTATCCGAAGTGTAGCGTGAAAGTAAAAGCCACTAGCGCCCGTACCTTTGTACGAAAAAGAATCGATAAGGAAAAAAGAAAGAAACCAGAAAAGAAAAGTCATACGAAGTGCAATTTCGAAAACCGAGAAAGAGATCATCAGAATTCGCATCAAGTAGCTTCCCGTAATTAGGTGCCCGAAAAACTTAGTTTACAACTACATACATGTATATATATGTAGGGCCAGATTTAAGGAGGGTTCAGGGAGGCCAGTGGCCCCGGGCCCATCACCAAAAGGGGCTCTTCACTGAAAAGGGACTACCCGCTAATCACTCAAAAATTGACAATTACAAGTATAAAAAGTACGCGCACTCAGATGGTGAAACGATATATCATTCTGATTTTCATAAGTTCCGAATGCGACTTACTTCGTGAATTAAATTTTGATGATCTAATTAAAACTTTCGCTATCAAAAAATCCCGACGCGTGTATCTCGTTTAGAATTAATTATTAAGGATTCATCTTATTAATTTACTGCCCCGGGGTATTTTTATCCTTAATCCGTCCCTGTATATATGTATATATACATATACATATATGCACACACACACACACCGCACACACACATATATATATACACATATACTACAATATTTTTGCTCATCGTTACCACATAAATTAAAGGTAAAAATTTAAATAAAATGTTTTTTGCGGTAAATATTAATATAAGCTAACGTTTTATTTACTTCTAGCGCGCAAGTAAGAACACCGTGTTCCGTTTCTTCCCTTCGCTGCGTAGCTCAAATCATTAAATTTCTCCAACAGGATCCAAATATACATGTTAGGCTCCAAGTCTAACTGCCGCCTGCTGTACACAGTGTGGGGATTTAAAAATAAATAAAGCGTTCCCTATTAGTTTTTGTAGAGAAGTGAAAAATCCGGCAACAGAATTTTTAATAGTTGCTACGGAAAATATTATTTATATTCAAATTTTAAATCCTTGCCCAACTATTGTGGTTTGCTGCTGTGGTAGTAAATTCCTTTTTATAAAATGCTCGACCGACGACAGGTTGAACGACACAGAACGAAACTAGTATACGGACAGAACACATGTTCCCTTAGGTGTAACGAGACTCGCAACCGATTTATAATACGAGTAGAATATTTCATGTACGTAAGATAAAGAAGAGAAAACTATGTACCAATTGTTGATTGTATATAATTTAAAAATTACGGCTGTTTCTGATTTTTAGTTCAGCGAAACTTTTTGTTAGATTGTGACGCAGGTTACAGAAATATCGTTGAGCATCTTCAGTTGTGAAAGTGAAAACCGTTTTTCGTTGGGGGGGGGGGGATAAATATGTTTCTTAGAAAGAGAAAGAATTTTTACATAATTAATTAAAAGCTCACTTAAAAAAAAAGAAAAAAAAACCTTATTCACATTTTAAAAACCCAAGCAAGCAAGCAGAACAGTAGATGGACTGTTTAACGAATAAGGGAACGGAATGTTGAAAATGGGGAAGGATTAAAAAGCAGATAATTGCAGTGCCAAATGTGATTTACAGAATTAAAGCTCAGACTTAACTCTAATAAGTATTTCAACAAAAAATGTGAAATCGCGGGGAGCTGCTTGAAAACAGAAACATAGTACCGAATTACTGCATGCTCGCAAGTATTAACTACAAAAAATGTTATAAATGATTCCTTATGATAATACCTTTTAATTGTTTTGAATATTTGAGCGCGCAATTTATGTACTGTATTAGTAATATTCTTTACAAAAATATATACATATATATTATATGTATATTAAAATTACAAAGAAATTAATAAAGAATCTCGCAACGGAAGTTATCAGTTGCTGCTGGAAATATTTAAATTCGAAGCTTAAGATATTCTATCGTGCAATACATGTAATGTTTGTTTTAATGATTATATTCCCGAAAGAAAAGAAAATCAAATAAAGAAAATAGCTGTTTATCGGAAATACAGAGTTCGCAATATAAAAAAAGGGAGAAAATAGAGGATTTGAATATTATTCCACGAGTGAATTAACGAGTAATGGCGAACGGGTGAGTGAATGAGCCGTTTATAGAAAAAGGAAATGATATAATGAAAATGGTGAATAAGGAATAAAAATCAGATCACAATTATGAAAGCGGTGAGATCTCCAGAAATGTTATGTAATGTGTACATTACATAGTTATAAAAAAAAAAAAAAAAAGAAAAAAGGCAAAACAAACTTGATTAGCTGAAACACGGCCGAGTCGATCAGTGTCCGTGCAAAAAAATATACGTTTTTGTGTGTATTATCTCGTGTTTGAAAATTTCATTTTACGCTAAACGAAAACTGAATCGTTTCTCGGTAGATTGCCTGATTTTTTATTTTGTCCACCAACCGGCTCTACCGTTCTTTTATAGGCTCGCAGTTTATAAACGGATTATAATATTGTGGCGCGAAGTATATGTAGTTGCCTGCTTTTTGCTCATTTGTAAGCTTTATTTTCCGATCATTTTACGAGTAATAACCGAATGACATCGTTTCATTCGAGCATTTTCACGAATGTATCATCGCGAACGTTTTTGAAGGATTACTTTATGTGCATGTGTTAAGAAACTTTTATGGGCGCGGTGCGTTTCTTTTGTACTGCATAGTTGAACCCATTCAGTACATTTGTTTAAAACAAAATAGCAGGCTTCAAAAGATGCTCTTAATTCACTTTTCCGAATTCAAATTAAAAGAATTACCGCTAGAATTTTATCGGTGAAAAAGATGAGACGCAGCATCACGCGCAATATTGTTTCCTTCAAATTTTATCTTTACACAAGAACAATCTTCCGTTGCTTAGTTACTACTCAGTGATTGCAGGTGCATAAAAAGCCAAAAAAGAAATTCAATTCGTAATCTCCCGAACTGTACTAGTCGTAGAATTTCGATATTTAAACTTGCAAAAATTTTGAAATTTCCGTTTCGCAAGCAAAATCCTTAGAATCATGCGACATGTCCAACGACAATAGATACCGATAAACGTTTAATTTAAAAAACCTTGAATAAAATTGTTCTCCCAAAATCCTTTTAAAAAGTCGCTTCTAAACAAATTATTTATTTATTTATACAATTCGCCAGTGCAATAGCTTACGTCAATTACTGTACAGCACCAGATAATAAAACAATTCAGTAGAAATATACAAGCACAGATACAATGAAACAATAGAAAAGAAAAATTACGAAGTTACGCAATGTATGAATCATACCCGTAAGTACACTCAAACATTACTTATTTTACTTCTATCCCATTCACACTCCCACGCCAACACAGCTCACACCTGTAACATGCACGCGTACATACACTCCATGCTCACTCAAAGAAACACTTAAGGAAATCCGTACAACGCAGCCTCACATCGTTAAATTCCTAGCAGCTTTTAAGAGCTAACCACCGTGATCATTAAAAATGTCTAGCTCGCGATTATCTTTCTCCGAGTTATATAATATGAATAAATAATAAATCACTGAAATTATCAATTATTCTTTCTTTTTGCAAAACGATTTGATAATTTGTTTAGAGAACGATTTTGAATTTGTTGAAAATTGACCCTCAGAGCTTAGACAAGTTCCATGTCAAAAAAGTCACATAAATACCGGTTACTTTCGGATTATTAAATACACAGTCAAAGCTGAACTACACGATTAAATAGGCTTTCGTAAGGTAACGGTTAGAAATCGAAGCAGAGAATCCGTAGGGAATTTCGGCATTAATTGGTTTAGTTGTGGAAGTGTATTGTTTGCTTTTAGTTAAAAGTGTTGTTCGTTTAAATAACGTTATAATTTAATTAGCAAACGAGGTACCTGGTGAGTTATAATGGATCGGTTTAATAAAGGACGTCTTGATGCTATGTCTTTTCTATGTGTAGTTGTACTAATCCCGCGTGTATGCTTATCAAAGTTAAACGGTAATTGAACTTTCGTGATTTAAAGAGCCGAAGAATCATTGGCTATGCCGGTGTAGAATTTCCGGCTGGTTTTGACCGCAAAAATCATTATCCGATTTAGATCATGCAGATTGACCGCTCGTTGTAATCACGGTTGTACCATGATGCATCGCATACGGAACATTTTCCGTTTTATTCGTTAGTCCCCACTGATCAGTCAACTATTAAGGTTGCGTAATTAATCGTAATAGAGGCACTCGAGTAATAACTTTTCATGCAAATAATTAAAAACATTAAATATAAACATTTGAAGAGTGAGCATATACGTTAGAAGTGTATTTTTTTCTTTTTTGGCGAGGGAGATAGTATACCCCATTAAGAGCTAGAAAAGAGAAAGGAAAAATTTTATTAATAAAAATAAATGTATAATATATTGCCTGAATATCTGAGAAGTTTTGAAATATTTTCGCTATTTCTAAATTAAGAAATTAGCAAAAAGTTTACTTAATTTTCTCACTAATATTACCTTTTCTCATCTCCTTTGGATGTTGAGATAATATGTATTTTACATTAATTTTTACATTATTTTGTCTCTTTTATAGTAGCAAAGATGCGGGATATTACCCCGAGTAAAGGCGTGTTCCTATTTAATGTTCATTTATTGTTTATAACTTTCTCGCCTTTTTTTTTTTTTTTTATTAAGTAATTAACAAATACGATGTCAATACGTTTAATAAATTTTTGATGTAAAAATCGTCAAATGATGTGACACGATAATTTGACCTTTTAAAGGTGCTATATTTGGAGTGATACGCGCTATTTTCATCAGATCGTGTAAAGGGACTGTATTTTACTAAACCAAAACTATTCGGTATGTAATACATGAAATACGCCAATGAATTCGTTTCGGCCTTATTAAATATACGATGAAAACGTGTTATTATATCTTATAGTTGATAGAAATGTACAAAAAGAAATTCATAAAATGCAATTAATTGTAAATAAAGTTTTGCTGATTAGATTCGGTTACACGGGTCCATAATTATGGACCACAGCGTAACCGAAACTAGTCCGTATTATTTTATAATAAATTGCATTTTGTGGATTGTACTTTTTTCTTTTTTTTTTTTTTTTTGTTCACGTATATTTCTATTAATTATAAGATTATATGAAGTTATTTGAAATTTAACATGTGCGGTCTAGTTTAGTTAGTTTTATGGCATGAGCGATTTTAATGATATACTTTGTTGTGGTTTAAATGGATTTTTTCGATTTGTTTTGGTTCCAACACTAATTGGTATAATGAGGTCACTTGAAAATTCCTATGACAGAGGCTATAAAGTTAGTTATACTGTTTACATTTGTAACTTTTTCCGGTCTTGTAACGTATTTATGGAAAGTGAATTAATCGGGGCGTTTAATTAATATATTAAACTAATGTTCGGAATAAACAGGTATTTATGTTGCATAAGATAAAATTAGAATCAATGCCATTTTTGATGATAAACACCGAAATCAAGATGAATAATAGAGAAGAAACCTTTTATTAATATTTCGACATCGTTATCGAATGTATACATTTTCCATTTTTTTATTTTTTGTGATAATATCGTACTCTTTATTAATTTTAATTTTGTATAAAAGCAATATAAATATGAACTTTATCCGAAACATCGTGATATTTTCATTATAATTATTTTTTAAGTATTACAAATCTAAAATTTAAAAAACGCATATATCTATTTATTTACATATAATATAGAAAAAAGGTCCAACCAAGTATTAATTTCTTACAACAGTTTCTAAAGACTCGATCAAACGTATTTAAAACATAATTTTGATCCTAACTGATCTCTGCAGTTGTGTATACGTAATATTATACTATTATGCTATTTAGATACTTTTAAATTTTCCATTAAGTTTTTTATCCAATATTCAAGAATGACGTTGAATTATCTTCATATTGCAGCCTCCGTCGGATAGTTACCTCTACCGATGATCACTTCAGAGTTTGCATTTTGTGTCAATTTAACTGCGATGATTTTTATTTGATTAATAACTTTTATCATGGCTCATCTTCGCCCTAAACATGTAATTTGTTCAATAGATTCACGCCGTGAAAAGCTATTCTGTACGTTGAATATAGACGACAACCGGAAAGTGATATCATTATCTATGTAATCTTTATTGCCCGAGAACATAAAACACCCTACATAAAAGTATCGGTTGACAGCTCCAACGTGGATTATTTTCCCGAGAGGAAATGCTCCATTTATCATAGTACTATAAAGTAAGCATTCCCGAAAAAAGTGGTTTCTACATAGATGAAGATTGCTTTCTTTGTATCACCAAACTTTATTATGTATAATCAGTCGTGAGATTAAGATGTGTTTCTTATATACTTTCCTCTTGTGAATATCTTACGTGAAGCAGTACAGTATTAAGCCTTTTTTTGCTTAAAAAAAAAAAAGTTGTAAAAATTAATTTCGATTGGATAGCGTGGTAGTCTAGCGATTAAGGTGCTTGGTTACGAAATCAGAGGTATCGTGGATTTTCGAGATTTGTCTCGTTCTGGATCCAAGTCGCTCCCAAATTTTACCCAGCCTGTGAAATAATTGGGTAGCGGAGAACTATCTGGTGGAAAGTAAAGGCGGATCACAAGTAGAAAGAAACTGGTCCCACAGTAATCTCATCAGATCCGTTTTTTTTTTTGTTTTTTTTTTTTTTTTTTAAAAGAAATAAGTTGTGGGTCCCGCGAGGCATATTGCCCGTCTGCGGGTGCCCAACACGCTTATCATCCTTTATTCAAGAAAAATGTGTAACAAAAGTTCCTTACAATTATACTATTAATTTTCGTACTTATAAATAGTGAGAAAACTATAAAAACTAAAAATAGAACAATAATAATATTAAAACAAGACTAAAATAGAGATGAAAACAAAAAGAGAAATAGCTACTTATCGTTATTCAATTTCATAACCACGAGTTCGACAAATTTATATCCGAATGGTCGATTCCACAGCCAGTTCCCAGTTTATCTACTCTAATGTCACTCAGTGTTATCAATCAACCATTGCCTAACATATTTAAGATTTTTGACTATAACTGCCTGGTCGATTACGAGTGATACCGTGATTATTGCGGCGAGAAAGACCGGATTTTTGGATAATGTTTACTATCCTTAGATTAAGAGTTTAATTGTAATGCTGAGAATTGGAGTTAATCCAAAAAGTGCTCTGAATCAATCGTTACTTTGCGGCGCAGTGTGGGTTCGTTTGATCATAATTAAAAACAAAATGCTGAACTACTTCGGGGTCATTAACTTAACCGCAGAATAGGTGCGAACACTACCGAAGTAGGCGTTTTGATGAATAATTAATGTTCGATTCGATCTTCGTTTACGTAAAAACGACACGCTTATCATTCTGTTTCAATTTATAATATTGTACGCCATCGAGCTTTTAATTTCGTTCATTTTACTTCTACCACACGCGGGAAAAATTACCGTTTTAAACGGCTACACTCGTTCGCAACTTCATTTTTGAGAAACCGCGGCTCGAACCTCAGCTAAGCGATTATTCTTTTTTCGATAATTACATCGATGGGTTTTTTTCCGGACATTTTTGTATCCTTACTGCTCGAGTATTAATGACGTTGACTGCCGGCTTATCCTCCCTTTGCCCGATTATCATTTCACTCTACCTTAGTTAAGCTCGTTGTAAAAGAAACAAAATTTTAACCTCTCTGAGGGACATAAAATAAATTCCTGATATTCGTCCCGCTTTAGTCGCAGTGTTACCCGAAAATCAGCAGTTATGTTTGTTCGATTCCGGACATTGAAAGTTAATTTCATTTTTAACTCGTAATGGGCCAGATCGGAAACGTTTCCACGGATAAGTGTATATTATTATTGCGTTTCTCAACTGCTTTTTTTTGTACGCCAACAACTCAGCCGATAAATGTAACAACTTATAAAAAAAGAAAATTCGTGTAATTTTAAAGTTAACAACAAGTATAATTGTACTCACGCTTTTTATTATTACGAATTCGTGAAATACAAATAAAATACTGACACTCTGGGTCCGAAAAAAATAAAATAAAATAAAATAAAATAAAATAAAATAAAATAAATGCAGACAACACAAAAGAATCACACATGCAACAATAACGACTAGAAAGTGTACTGTACAGTTTATCAATGATATCTAGACGTACAAACGATACGAATTGTAACTCCGTAATTATTGTGAATTTTTATTTGTTACATTCTCTTTCCTTCCTGATTCCCCCTCGGCCGATTGCGGTAAATCCGCGAAAACTGTTTCCAATTTATAGCGCTGCGTCCGGAATTTCGACTTGAGGGTCTGATGTTGTAATTTATCGAAGCAGACTTTTCCCGAGTTGATGAATGATTCTCTCTCGGCGAATAATAATAATTGCTCCACGGCTGCTCGTACGATTTACTTAATCATAATAGACAGGAAACGTAAAAAGGATCATTTATTTAAGATTAAATCGAAATTAATATACTTTTTCGCTTTTTCTTATTGCTACCGTTATCGACCTAGGTCAAAAAAAAAAAACTAACACGCCAGATATAATGTTTATCATCTCATCTCCTTATCAACTCAATGTTGCCGGGGCTCTCCCGGCGATTATAAATTCAGCACAGTGCTGCTACCTATGATGTGGCATTACCAGATTGAACACAACAATATGTGTTTCTCGATGTTAATTATCAAATCGTTTTATTATTATAACGTCCGGAAGAACGATTGGAACATTCAAACAGCACGCGGTCAGGTTCACAAACGACAATAAAATGACGGGGAAAGAGGAAAACGATACCGTGAGGATCGGGGCAAAGTACGATTGAACCGCAGAGGGCAGATAGCAATTATGAGAAAACCTTTTTTAAGGGTAGGAAAATAATAGAACCAAGAACAAGAGAAAGGGGTCTAGGCTGAATAGTAAAATGAGTTAGGATTAGAAAAGGAGCGAGGATATACATCCGACCAAAGTCTGACATGCATTATTTTGGAGAGGTGAAGTATGTTGTGTCCAAATCTTGCATCATTGCGATCGAAGAATAAGAAAATTAGGTAGTCCGTTAGTATTTTCAATATTTTTCGTAATGGATTTTTTTTTTTTTTTTTTTTTTTGATCTTCCTAGAAAATGACTTTTAATTCCCATCTGTTTGATGATAAAATTAAGGATTGTTGTCTTATTCGCGCTAGCAGGGACCGCGTTATCTCTGATACATTCATAATTAAAGGGCTTTTCAAAAATGATTCGTAAATGCACGTAGCGGAGATGGTTGCTATACAATGATAGGATTTGTGCGAATTGCGCGGGTTATTTTGTACGCGCTGTTGTAAGAATGTGATAAGAAATGAAACGGCTAGTAAACGCCGCGACAAGCCTCTTCCAAGAGTCGAGCCGTTTCAGCCTGGATTGCGAAAAAGATGTAAAAAATTCGCGCGGCCCGGAGGAGTCATCTGCAGTTGCACGGGGTCAGCGTTTTTGAAAAGAAAACGGGCACCGCCGGGTGGTATTTGTATTAAAAATGCGTAAATTAGAAATTTTGGCTGACGACGATACGGTTCACAGTCATAAATCAAACAGTTGTGTTGGCTTGGCTCGCGAATGGAAACCGCACCGACGCTACCAACTTATTAAATAGGTTAAATGAGGACCCGGGCTTTTTCTCTATCCCTTCAGCTCCGCCGCTCGAATAATCTAAGCGACCGGCGAGCGCCCAACTAAAACGGCGGCACTGTTTGTTTAACGAGCGGCGGTTTCCCCCATTTTCGCTTATTTCAAATTAAAGAAAACGAAAAAAATTTCTCATTTTCATTTTTTTTTTTTTTTCTTCGCGATACCGAGTGAAAATATGATCTCGGCGCATGCGCGCATCAGACAATCGAACGCGATTCGTTTTTCTTTCTTGTCGTGTTCCCCTCAGCCGGTTTTTTTTTTATGTTATGACTTTTACTTTTTTTATGTTATGGCTTTTACTTTTTTTATGTTATGGCTTTTACTAAATTAATAGTCGATGCTTCGTCGGATGAGGCATCTTGCGCAGACTTAGGCCCAATGTAGTCACACGGTTTTATAACAACGTGTGCGGCTCCGAAAGTACCGCGCGAAATACTATAATCGGATTCGGCGATGCTACGGTACTAGCCTTGAATTGCCATACAAAAACTGTACGTTCGCGATGGGACACGATATGGTCTACTGTTTTGTATGCACTGTAAGAGAAAGTATAGGGGGTTCCAATCTGATTGCTGGAATACCGTTTTTCTTTTCTTTTCTTTTTTTTTCTTTTTTGTTTTTTTTTCAATTTCAAACGAATATATTACGTATTTCATAAACGATCGAGCAGTAGTTAGCGAAATCCCCTAGGTGCCTGCTAAGGTTTTCGCAAGGTTCATTTGCCGATGACATACTGCTTTATTACCAAAAATTGAAAATATACCAGTACCGTAAAAATTAAATAAACACCGAAATAAAAGTATTACAGAAATGCTATAAAACTGTCAGAAACATAACACATACCGTTTTCAAGCGATAACTAACCCCTCCAGAGCGGACATGAAACACGACAAAACAAAAAAAGGAATTTTTCTATGGTAATTCGAAGCTAGCAATGACGACGGGTTGTTAAATTACTGTAACAGATTTCGTACCTGATACGAAAAAATACCAGGTACTATATTCCAAAATGTGAACTATTACAGCAAACTGTTACGATTTCTGTTCCAATTGCAATTTTTGTTCGAATTACACCTTCCGTTTCAGATATGTTTCAGTGCCAAGTTCAAAGTCAACTTGCATTTCACATACTCTTTTTTCTGTCAATGAATTGCTGATTATGAAAAACAACGCAAATGTCTCATACACAATATCCCCACTCTTGCGTGACTGATGATTATTTATTATCAAAAACTAGTACTCCGAGTGGACCACAATATCCTTCAAAATTGTTCGGTGCATAGTTTTTATATGCTTCATATTATTAGCTTCACTCGTAACTTTGTATTTTTTTGTAATGGAATTTTGGAATCCATTTTTCACCCACTTCCCCAAGTCCGAATGATTTGAAATTTTTACTAATTGCCAGAACTCGATGACGATGCAATATTATTATGATGTAGAAAAAAAACACCAACATCCACAAAAATAAATTTAAAAAATGTAAATATTTATGAAGGGAATAATTTTCATTTCCCGCGAAAACACGGCGGTTTGACGGAAGCGTCCTCAGCCGGTTCTCATTAAGTTTTCCGCCAGACCCGTTGCTTTCGCCGAGCCGCCACATCGTGGCAAAAAGCATACGAGACCCCGGCTACGGTCTTTTTCTCGTAAGTCATCGCATCGAGGCGGGAAACATAATGGGACCGGCTGAGGATCCGTTGTTTCCAACAAGCCGCGTTTTCGCGGGAAATAAAAATTATCTCGGTTATATTTACACTTTTTAAATTTATTTTCTCCTCGTATCATAATATTGCATTGTTATCGGGCTCTGACAATCAATAAGAATTTCAAATCATTCGGATATCAGGAAGTAGATGAAAGTGGATTTAGATTGCTGTATTGTATTGAATTTATGGAAAGTGTGAATTGTAGATTCAACGGAATAGCGTAAGTATAATCAAATATGATCCTTCTGTTTCATTTCCTTCAAGAAAAAAAATTCAAAAATAAAATTACTGTTTAAAAAACAAAATGCAAATACGCTTTATATGTAAGATGCGCTAAAAAGCGTAAAATAATTTAAGTTCTCTTACAATACTAATCTGAGAGTGAAAAGGTGGACATTAATAATTAATTTCCATCATCATCTTCAGCTATTTTCGATCCACTGATGGATGTAGCTCTCTGGAAGTTCCTTCCATTTTTTCTTGTCTGCCGCTTGGTTCGTCCAGTCCTTTTGAAACTTATTTATGTCGTACAACCAACGTGTTAATGGTTTGCCTCTTTTACGTGTCCCGTTTGGTACCCACATTGTTACCGTATTTTCAAGGAGTTCTGGATGTCTTACCAGATGACCAGCCCATCTCCATTTTGATTCTTTTATCGTTTCTACTACATCTTTTATTCCTGTAGTTTCCCTGATCCATTTATTTCCCTTTTTATCCTTCAGACTTATGCCAATCATTTTTCTTTCAATCCTCCTCTACGACACTCTTAATCTTTCTTTTCCATTGCTGCTGTGGTGTTTCATGTTTCGCATCCATAAGTCGTCACTTACAGTACACATTGATTAAATGTTTTCCTTTTAAGTCTTATAGGAATCTTTTTACTCGTATTTTGAAAGATGTTCTTTAATTTACTACATGCCCTAGCATAGCCATTTGTATTCTTCTTGTTATTTCCTCTTGTAATCTGTTGTCACCTTTTATAATCAGTCCTAAATAATTAAACGAGGGCATTTCCTGCACTGTCATCTGGTCTATCGTAAAATTTGCTATTTTGTGAGAACTCATTCCGTAGTAAGACAGTTTTCGGTATGTTGATTTTCAGACCTATTTCCTCGCTTCTTATATTAAGTTCTTGTACCGTTTTTTTAATTCATCTATATCTGCGCTAAGAAACACTATGTCATCCGCGTATCTGAGGTAGCTGAGATATGTTTGTCCAATTTTTAATCCTTTACTGTTTCACTTTAATTTCTCAAATACCGATTGCAAAATTAATTTTAATTCACAATAAAAAATTAAGTTCTTTTACAATTTTAACATAACGAGTGGAGAAGTGAACATTAATAATTTTAATTCAAAATAAAAATTTAAGTTCTTTTACAATTTTATTAAGTAAAAGTACACATACACAAACATATCAAATTTTTTTTTTTTTTTACTTCACATCTAGAACTGACTATATAGTCATTTACTAGATTTTAATGTTAATAGGATCGTGAATTTCAAGCTCATTAGCCGATTCCGAATTTATTTATCAAATAATCAGGCTAGGGGTCAGTAACGTTCCTTCTTTTCAGCCTGTTGCAACTTGGGCTGGTCGTTGTAGTAAATTCGTTGCGAAAGCATTTTCATTTCAACTTCGACAAGTGATTTTTAACGGCCAGCTTTATTTCTTCTGTAACATATTTCACTTGTAAATCTTGATGTAGTGTTTGGTTGGACACATACCATGGTGCTCCTACTAATCATGGTAGCCACCTTATTTTGATATCGCTGTATTCTGTTCACATTATTTTTGGAAGCGCATCCCCATAATTCAGCTGCGTACAACCATATTGGTTTTAGTACCATGCGATATAAGAATATTTTATTTGCGATATGTAATTGAGAACGCGGTCCAAGCAACCAATGAAGTTATTTTGTTTTTAGATCGAGTTCCGTTATTTTTATCCTGATATCATGAAGCCACGTAAGTGTTTCATCTAGGTGTACTTCAAGATATTTTACGGATAAATATGTTTGTATTTGTTTTTGTTATTTATAGATATATGATATTTGTTACGTACAAGTTTTCTCTTTGTAAAAATAATGTGGTTACTTCTATTTTCGTTTATTACTATTTTCCAATTATTCAGCCAATCAATGATTTTATTTAGCGCATGTTGTAAATTTTCTGTGGACTTTTCTAAGTTCTCGTGCGTTGCCATGATTGCCATGTCGTCAAGTGCGTCATCTGTTTCTGGAAAATCAAAGGTAAACAATAAATTCAAGAGAGCACCAAGTACACTTCCCCGAGGTACGCCTGCCTCGATTTTTTATGTGCATGATTCTGTTATGTAAAAATTTATTAAAATTAAAATTAAATTGCCGACTAGTTTCGGACAGTTCGGTTCATAATCATGGCGATTTGACTAATTAAAACTAAATTTATATTTAGGGTAAACAATGCAAATTAAAGTCGATTTCAGTTGTTCTAAATATCGATATAAAACGTAAATATAAATTAAATTAAAATAATAAATAATAAATAATAAACATAAACATAAATAAAATAAAAATATTAAGATCGATTTAAATAAATAAATCAAATAAAATGCCATGTATTGAATAACAGATTGTTATTTTTTATTTAAAAATTTATAATATTATGTTTGTATTTATTAATGTGATCAGAGGTCTCTGAAAAATTTAACAATTTCTAGGTTTTTATTATTTTTATTATTTTCATATCATAACTGTGTTGGTTTTTTATAAAATTTTCTGCAAATTTTGAATTTTCTATATGACCGTAATTACAAAAAAATTCTTTTACAATATTAACCTAGGAGTGCAGAGGTGGCCCTTAATAATTAATTTTAATTCAAAATAAAGCATGGGGTGTTTTATATATCATTTACATTTGTTGATGTACTGCATGACTAATGATAAAATCATCCCATGCTTTATTTGGGATTAAATTTAATTATTAAGGACCGCTTCTTCACTTTCATGTTAATATTGTAAAAGAACTTAATTTTTTATCGTGAATTAAAATTAATTATTAATATTCACCTTTTCACTCTTAGGTTAGTATTGTAATTCCTGTCGATTTAGATTTCCTCCAGATTGTCGAACTGCAATTGACTAGATGCCCCCTCCACTTGTAAATTTTTCACTTTTTATTGGTCCAGTTTCAAAATACCACCCAAAACCTCTATTCTGGATTTGGATTCACTTCATATACTGTCTTGCGTCTAAATTTACTATTTTCCTTTTTTATTTTTCTTCCTAGTTTTTTCTCGCTCTTCTCCATTGCGATCCTATGTTCTCTTCGAATCCCTCTCGTTTCCTCCAAAACTATGCCGATTTTATTCGCATCGTTGCACTCATTCCATTCGATACAGTATTCCCCTTATCCATCGGCTCCTTTCTCTCGTTCTTCTACCTGTCATAGTCTTACCTTTCTTTCATACCTTGCACCGCTTTAAAATTTAAAATGTTTTCCCAAATCCTCTTAAACTATCTTCACAATATCAAAGGTTTGAATTCTCTTCACTTCGTTGTCTTTTGTCTCAGTGTATACAGGGACCGTTACAAAGGAAGTTGTCTGGGAATTTTCGTCTTTGAACGGATGCCGATCGGGAAGATCGTTTTGATCGGTTCGATAAACAGGTTCGCATTTTTCAATTTTTGTGCGTCGCGCCGTCTATATTATCTTCGAAACGGAAAGTCCATTAATAACCGTCAGACAAATAGAGTAACAGTACAATAAATGGCAGTTTTTTTCTCGTTCTAAAATTTCATCGAATATTTCTTCGTTGGCCGCATAACAGTTGCGGTTACGTGAAAGTGCTCTTTAGTATCAGTTAACAATAAACGTCAGTAATAGCGATTAGATTCGAAGGAAATATCGTTCGAGCCTCGGCTGCGTTATCTGTCATTTAGCGACTGAATTGAAGAGTTTGAACTATAAAACGAATGCCTTTTAAAATTAAATTAAATTTTCCGTTCGGATACACGGCGATGGAGCCAGATAGAATTTCGTTCGATTTAGACGCAACGTATGCTATAGAGAGCGAAAGATAACTCTTCATTATAGGCTTTTAACAAGCTGCTCACTGTGTCGTACAAGTGTGACGCAAAGCTATAAGATGCGGAAGACATGACGTATACGAAAATATGCATGCTAATGTTGGACTGCGTAGTTTACTAGTAACATAATTCGTAGCCTGGAGCAACGTATTATTATTTAAAACGCTGTTCTTACGCTCACTTGTAAAAACGTAGAATCATCATAGTCACTTAACCAAGCAGATACCTTTTCTTGTTGCTAATTTGAAGATATTTTTTGGTATTTCCCCCAGATCAGTTGGAGTTTTTACGGTATGTTAAACAAAACTGTTAAATTATTTTTTTTTTTAACATTTAACTAAGGATTGTGTATGAATTACCTGTTACACAATATTCTGTAAGATTTTTATTCCTATATCCGAGTCAAATTTTTTTTTTTTTTTTTTTTTTTTTGGACGCGTGTCAGCTAAGGACGTACGCTCAGAAATGAGCAGAAGAAAAGAGCCATCAGTTAAATTTTGATCCGGTCAGATAGTGACAGTGACATTAATAGCTGGAATGATGGATGGATAGGGAGAAATATATAAGATGCTTAATAAAATGTAGGAAGCTGGAGGATGGCTCCTAGTGTTCTCGAAAATATTATCGGAATTTTTTTTTTTTTTTTTTCTTTGGGCATTATCGGAATTAAACGTATAAAATTTACGGAGTATGAACAAAAAATAATAATAAGAATAAAACTTGCTCGATCACACGATTTTTTTGGTCTGACCAGAATTTATTTTTAACCAAAATGAAAATACAGCAAGGATTTGTTTTTTAGCTGCTAAACCGATATTGTATTCATTATCCATCATCGCCTATTCATCTCGCAATTATTTTATTGCGATGAGCGAATTTCTTTTTTAAATTTTCCGCGTTTATCTTCATTTTAATCGGCTATTCGGCAGAATTTCGTGGCAATGTAAACATCCGGGGAATCGAATAATCCTTTTTGTCTATTCCGTTTTAAATGCTCGATAATGTTCACCTTGCTATCTACTCTGATTCATACCTTTATTGTCATTGACTTGTACGTATTTACGTTTTATTTGATTCATTTTTATTTACAAATTTCCTCGAGCAATGCTCTCAAATTTAGCCATTTTTATAATTCATTTTCCATATTTAAATGTAAATCTGTGTTTGTACATTATACGATACAAGTGGATTTAACGATTCTAGTAGAAATTCTATTAACGATAATTTACAATATATATATATTAGAGGTAAGTAATATATCGATAAATTATTCAGACCATTAATATATGCATAAACACAATAAATTAAAATACAATTAAGCTAAAATGCAGAAAATGTAACAAAGCTAATATTTCAGTAAACTATCTTTTAATATGCGATATTGTTTTGTTTCTTGTTTTTGTTTTATTGGGCTCGTTAGCCAGTGGCCTCCACCCAGAAACGATAGGAAGAAGAGTTGACTAATTAGAACTTAATTCGATCGGAAATAGCTGGAATAAAGGAATCAATGGCATGTACAACGAAGGACAGGGTAAAGGAAGCACAATAGGAAGCAATATTAAAAGGGTTGAATGAAGAGAAGAACGTTCAGCAGAATGAGTAGAACACTCAAAGAAAATGTGATTAGTATTACAGACAACTGCTTCATTAGGATGTAGAGAACAATAAGGGGAGACTACAGTGGGAAAAGAGCAATATTAAAACATAGACGAATAATAGGGACAATAACAAAAGTGGAAGAGAAGGAAACGGAGAACCAAGGCTTAGAAGAAAAGTTAGGTTAGATTGAAAGGTAGAAAGAACGATTATTGGTAAAGGAGGAAGGGTTACATATCTACTCAAAATTTAAAGTGAAATTTTTTACTTAAAGATAAAAGATTAGTACTTGGAATGATATTATAAGTTATGTATTTTTAAAACCTTAAATTACGTTACAAAGTTATAGTTTTAAATATTACACGGACACAAAGTACCTTTTAATTCGTTAAAACATACAACATTTATTTATATTAAATTATTACTTAAAATAAAAGTTACAGACATTATTATTCACAAAAAATACATATAAAAATCCGTCCTACCAGTTTCGTCTACTTGACATATTCATGGACTATGAATATGTCAAGTAGACGAAACTGGTAGGACGGATTTTTATATGTATTTTTTGTGAATAATAATGTCTGTAACTTTTATTTTAAGTAATAATTTAATATAAATAAATGTTGTATGTTTTAACGAATTAAAAGGTACTTTGTGTCCGTGTAATATTTAAAACTATAACTTTGTAACGTAATTTAAGGTTTTAAAAATACATAACTTATAATATCATTGAAACAAACGTTTACAGGAAGAAATAATACATAATTAGTACTTGGGATTTTTTAAAAGAGCATCCGCAATTTCGTTAACTTCGACAATTTTACGTCCAAGAGTGCACAGCAAATCAACGTTAACAGAGTGATAAAACAAAAGATTGTGAATACGAAGAATGATGAAGTCAGAACAGGGAAGGAGGTAAACTGATAGCCCGAAAGGCACTCATGAAGTCAGAAATTATCAGGTAGTCGGGGTTTTGGGCATGCGTATGCTGTAAATTATGGAGAATAGAAAAATTAAAACTTGCTAAACATATGATAGTACAAAAACATGGTTAACAATGTTAAAAATGATTAAAAAATAATAAAAAGAACAAAAGCTAAAAATATTTCAATTTTACAGAGACATTTTATATCAACAAATTAATAATAAAACTATTTTTAATACCGTAATTCCAGCAAACAATCCACTTTGCAATATATATATATATGCACATCCATACATACATATGTATATGTATGTATGAATGTATATGTTGAAATGTTTCTATTCGTTATGCAGGGATGCCAACCACGAGATCCTTTAGAACTCGTGGATTTTAATTTATTATTATTATTATTATTATCATTGAATGGAAGTTATGTCTTCAAATTTATGTTTTTATTAATTTCTTACACCTATCTTTCTTAAACGGCCGACCGATGAAAAACATAACAATTAATTATTGATTAATTAAAAAAGAATTATAAATTGTAAGTAACACTTTAATGCAGCTGCTGGGTTGTCGTTGGTCTTTGCTGTTAGGCGGGCATATGTTGGGGGTTTCGTCTTGAATTCTCGGTGAACTCAGCGAGGAGATTCGGTAATCGAAACGGTAATAATTTACGAATTTTATAGAAAAACGATTAATTAGAAAACCGAGTTTTGACGTGGTCTTGGTACACTTTTTGGATCGAACTTGTTTCTGTTACGAGTCGAACTAGTTCTCTTTTCAAAGGAGTCGATATTATTTCACGACTTGACGAAGACTTAACGAAGATCGACTTTTTTCTTTAACGATTTTTGTGTCATTCCATCTTCTCTTTCGAACTACTTATCCCCCCACACCGGACGTGCCTTCCTTTTTTGACTAATCACCGCGCTCATCCATCAAGGGTGAAATATACGACAAGCCCCAGCGTGCAACCGGTTCTCATTTACGCACGCACTAACTCTCTCATTATGTTCTAATTCACTTTTTATTTATTTGATTTACATTTTGTACAATGTAATGTACACATTACAATGTATTAACTAGTCAGTCACAGAAATTCAAAATAAATAATTTATAATTAATGCAGAATTCATATTTTAATATCCTAATAATTAAAAACCTGGAGTATTTATTATATCAAATTTATTTATTTTAAAATTTTATAAAATTTTATATCAACATTGTTTTTTTTAACAATATTGCATTACTTTCGTTAGGCAAATTTTACAATTTATTATCACCATGACGGGAATTGGCCAGTTGGTAATTAAGGGAAACACGTCAACTCGTAACTGAAAAAAAATCAGGTAATCTCTTTGCGATCCTAACACATAGGTCAACCCATCACCGACGACGGCCTGTTCATCTCAGCGCTTCTTCTAGCATGCCATGAGCCGGTATAAACTTGGTTATTCTCGACCGGTGAATAACTCGCTTACGTACTGGTATTAATTAAAACAAATAAGAAAACCTACACGACAAAAGTAATTTCATTGATATAAAGGCACATATTGTTGTCCAACAACATTTTTTCGTATACTCCGATCCCAGTTGGTTCCCAAATGGTCCCTAACCAAAGTTGATTGGGATAAATTTCGGTCTGGGATCGATTCGGTCCTCCCCAACATACATTCCCTCGTAGATCCTATTCTTCAATACCATAGGTTCATTACCTCGACGTTGTCAGCCTCTTCTTCTCTCCGATCTGCTTCTCCTAATCTCCTCGCTTCTTCCCTAATGTGAAAAACGATTGTTCCATCGCTTTTAGAGACAGTTCTTTGAAGTTTAGGACCTTTCGGTCCTGCTCTTCCATCGAAAATTTCAATCATATAGGGAAGCCAATGCTAAAGCCAGATTTATTCTCAAAAAGAGGAAAAAGAACGCGTGGAAGAAATTCTGTTCATCATTCTATAGATCCCCCTCCGTCTCTCATCTTTGGAAAATGACGAAAGCCTTTCAGTCCCCACGGTCCGAACGCCCCTCCTATTACAACCTTCCTTTGGAGATTTCTTTTCTGGAATCAATTTCTCCCTTATATGCTCCATCCTTGGAGGAAATATGCCCTCCGGCGTTTCCACCTACATCATCTACGCACGTTCTGTCTTCCGATTTTAACATCAGTGAACTCCGTTCTTCCTTAAATATAACCTCCTCCTCTAGTCCGGGAGTGGACGGCATTCCTTTCCTGGGTATAATTTCCATTGTGTGAAATTCAAATGTTTTTTTTCATTTTTGTTTTCATTCTCAATTATGTAAATAAAATAGCAGCGATCTATGTTAATAATTTAATATTTTCCCGTGTAAGTAAATAATAATTCGGTACTTATTAAGAGTTTTTACCGGCTCGGGAGAAAATGGAACAAATGTTTACACGTGTCCTGGCCGGTTCGGTCTTTTATAAGATTTGCTGGGTATCTTACAATTAGTTACGAGTTTGCGTCCGCCCAGCATAACTATGCATTACTGAAGTTCGAAATTTGTCAGCAGTTTAATTTATTAAATGTTTCGGGTATTTTCACTTTTATTCAAACTAAAATAGTTCCAATCCGGCCAAAAAAAAAAAAAAAAAGAAACCTTTTTTCTTTAAAATAAGTTGTGGATCTCACAGGGTATGGCCGTTGTGTGAGTGCCCGACACTTTTATTAACATTTATTCTAAGTATACAAAATTACAACTATTCTTGCTTATCCTATACATACCATAATATTAGTCAACTCAAGATTATATAAATTATAACATACTATACATATGCATAAATACTCATCTGCTACCGATACGAGAGGGCAGCTAAATATTTTCAAATTAAAAAACCTGATCTTGTTTTAAAGGGATAAATGACAGAAAAGGAAAACGAGAAAAGACGAGAACAAATAAATAAAAAGAGAACAATAAAAGAAAATTATAAAATAGCTATTCAAAACGTATCTTGAATTTTACTCTTTACCCCATTCTTTCAGCCATTTCCCTACTTCCTTTTTCCACACACAAAGTTTTGTTTCCCTTTAATATATGATTAAGTATTTTACTTATTAATTTAATTAAAACTGAATCATCAATATTATCAATTCGTAGATTTACACCCCGCGGATAGATGTAATATATATATATATTATTTTGGTTTCTTTTTAACCGAATGTTTTGCTTAGTTGATAATTTTATTTTATTGGCATTAAATTCCAGTAAATCTTAGGGTACTTGTTGTTGTTTTCCTTCCAACAAGTTAATTCAGAGTCGTTTTACTTCCAGTGGAGGAATATAAGTTTCAAACACCTTTTCTGCATTTTGCTTATTTTATTTATTTCCGTTTTCTTAGCTTTACATAATATATATTTGAATTCTATATAAAATTCTAGACATTATTATTGAATACATCCCCGACGCACTGACAGGGGTATGGGACTTATACTAACGTAATGCAAAGAGGAAGATTCTTAATGGCGAAAAAGTATCACGAAAGAAAGAGCGAGATAAAGAGAAAAAAATAAGCGCTAAATGGTAATGAAAGAGAGTGATCGAGGAAAGCGGTCTGTAACGGGAACAAGTAGCTGCGCGGTTGGTCCAATATTTCGTAAGGAACTCTGTTTGCTGTAATATGCGTTCTTGTCGCCTCCACTGTCACGTGACAGAGGTCTATATTAAAAATCTGCGAAATCTTTTCAATTCCGTAGACCTGACGTTTACTTTAAAGTATTCATTAAAGAATTACGTAAATGTGAACTTGTCAAAAATTTCGATTTTCGACAAGTAGCCCACGTACCTTATCGGCCTACGTAGATAATTCGAAACAAATCCGTAAAAAAAGTTTTGTGTAATACGAACTGATCGACGGAATTACTTTCTTTTTTTGTTTCTTTTTTTATTCTGTTTTTAAAATTTTAATAAATAAGCGTAGGATTAAAGCTTTCGAACAAGTTTTTTCATCACATAGTCGCAGCTGTTACTAAATAATTATAATTAAAATGCCATAGAAATCCCATTAAAGCTCTCTCGACAAAATGTATTCTTAGGCTGCATGCATCATCGAAAATTCTTATCGTGTCGCTTTCGATGAATGAGAAGACTTTTACTTATACGTTTGCTCGTTAATTGGTCATCAGTGTTTCAGCGCCTTGTTTAAAGTTCGTTGTATTAAGCGAAGAGGGTGAAATCTTCGTCCCACATGGGAACCGATTTGCGATAGATAAATTTATTTGCACTTTACGAAATTACTTATGCTGATTTGAAGAAAGAAAAAAAAAAAGAAAAGAAACATACGAAAGATATTATCGAATAATATTATGAGACAAAATTAGTCAATAAATGCATATATAAATAATAATAGGTTGGATGAAAAAAAAAACTCACGATGCATTAAGTTCTACAATGATATAAAATCAAGGTTGAGACGTTGCGAAGGCGATTGAATAACCGAAAGTAGCTGTGTATGCGAAACGGTATTTAGTTTAGCACGCCACTGTACACAGGCATAGTGATTACCTACAATTGTACGCGGTGCAGTGTGAAAGGTGTAGCCCCCTAGGTAAGTTGTCGTACTCGGTTTTTTTTTTAAATTTAGGACTTGCATAAAATCTTACTGGAAAATTTAGAAACAACTTTTTTTTTTTTTAATTCTGTCGGGCCAGACTGCTATGCGATTCATAAAACTTGTCCGTAGCATAATTTACTTTTATTAAATATTTTGGTTTATTATTTACTACATTTCAATTATAATTACACTGATACAAAGAAAGTTAATACAACGAAAAAAGAGCCGGAAATATTAAAAAGCGAAATATCAGAAGCTATAACATGTATTAAAAACAATAAAGCAACGGGAGCTGATAGGATACAGGTATTAAAAATTACCGGAGATATTCGAATCGATGAACTGCATTCATTGTGCAATTCCATTCAGAATTCGGGAGAATAGCCAAGAGAAGAGTGGTGCAGGTCAGTGTATATACAAAATGTAAAAACAATAAAGAATTATCTCACTTTTGCCATATGCGAGTAAGATAATGCTTCATATAATTCATAAGCGTTTGGAAAGGATAGTGAAAACGCAGACTCCTGAAGAACAAATCGGATTTATGTGCAACACGTGAACAAATTTTTAACCGAAGACAAATAATAGAAAAATCTCTAGAGTATAATTAGCCCGTTAGTTCTATTATAGCTTACCATAAAGCTTTCGATAATGTAATATGGTGCCAATTACGGCTAGCGTTGATTAGTATGGGTGTTCCGGAACATATCGTCTCATTTATTAAGAACCTATACGATCGTGATGGTAATATCGTTCGAATAGATCAAAGAATACAATCCGATGAGTTTTACATAAAGAAGGGTGTGAGACAGGGATGCAACCTGTCGCGCATTTTGTTTAATTTCTACGGAGAATATTATATTATGAGTGCAGTACTAGATAGATGGAACGGAGGAGTGTCCTTGGGTGGACAAAAAAAAATTTCCAATTAGACTGATGATACAGCACTTATTGTGACCAGTTGGACGAAATGAAAATGCTACTAGAAAAGGTTATAACTATCAGTCACAAATATGGGTTCGAAATAAATAAGTCTAAAACGAAAATCATGATTATAGACAGCTGAAAACTGTTAGCGTTCGATGATAATGTTTTTGCAGGATACAATATTGTAGGTATATGCTTGGGATCATTAATTAGTAATGAAGGAGGTTCAGAACAAGAAACAATGCGCCGTATTCAAATGGGCTCCTGCGCTATGATGAAACTGACTAAGATATGGAAGGACGGATTCATTAATAAAAATGTGAAAATAAAACTCGTAAGGACACACTTGTATTTTCGGTAGTGTTATATGAAAATCATGGACTTTAAACAAAGCCAGCATGGTCCGACTTAACAGTTTTGAAATATGGTGTTGTTCTAGATCACTCTGCATGCCGTGGACCGCGAAACGAACAAACGAATCCGTAATTCGCGAGTTGAATCTCACATAACGGTTGCCTGATATGTCTGTTCTTCGCGTAATGAAATATTTCGGCCATGTTATTCGCAATGAGCGGAAATTAGAAACACAAGCGAAGGTCCAAGGGAGAAGACCAAAAGACCGCCCTAGGCAGCGCTGAACAGATATGATAAGAAAACAAACTGGATTACCTTTGCACCGATGTATAGAACGAGCAAAAGATCGAGAGGTATGGCGTGCAACAATCGGATTGCTACATGATCACGATACGCCACAGTGGTGAACGACGTAGAAGAGAACTTCAATACAAAATATAATTTATATGATTATATTTACTAATATCATTCGTATTCCAACATGTTCTCACAATTCTTTATGCTCCTTCTATGCACCTTCCCATTTTAACTAACCCCTTCTCCACTGTTTGACCATGGTGCACTAATATTAAATACAATCTGTTGCCTGGATCGTTTAAATTAAGCGCACCACTTGAGACCCCAGGCTTATTTGAAGTGCTGTATTTTGCAATGTAATTATTCATGCGAATCGTAGGAATCGTAGATGGGTAAGATTAATTTAAAAATATTATAATGTGCTGCGCGAAACCCGGCAGATATACTATTATATACATCTGAGACCCCCCAGTTTAAGATTTTATACAGACGACGTTACAAAACCCGGACACTGTTGCCGCATAAAATTACTCAATAAATGCTACCATCGCAATTTTTCTACCAACACCGCGAGAACTAAGTTAGTTTGCGTTTAACATTTATCGGAATTTTTCCGTTTGCTATCTTATACGTCCAGAATTTTCCATTGTTGCTTACCATAAAAGTCGAGTAGATCTAATTTTGAGTTTAGTTAAAACTAGTAAGTTTATTACTCGTACATACTTAAAATTACACGCATGTATATATGTATTTTTATCAGTGGTGGATCTAAATGTGTCGGTTATTTGGTCTCATTTAACTAAACACCATATAAAAGTTTTGAAAAGAAATGAACTCCGACGTAACGCACAAAATTATTTTTCTAATAATTTAATTTCTTTTTTCTCTCTTTTACAACCACTTCTAGTCCATCCTAGAATGATTGTCCCATCATAATTTTTCTAAATATTTCGGCTTTTGCGCGGTTTTAAATGTTTTCATTTCATTCATTCCGATAAAGAAAGAAACGATCGAGATGAATTGCAGCGAAGCACTAGTTAACGAGTTTGTTCGTCAGCGATGATAAATTGAATTTCTAAATCAAAATAGGAAAAAAGGTGCAAAAATTTTATTGAACATTTTTACAAGAAACCCATTCGTTTCGCATTAACGGGAATATCGAGTTTACTATTTCAACTACTAATAGGGTTTTGTTATTAGGCTTTAAATCAATCGCTTCGTAAATGAACAGAGTAGATCGTTGAATAAATTTTAATTAACCGCAATCATTTCTCGATAAAATTTAATAGAGCGGTTCCTCGACGACGAAGAAAAAGATATAGAAACCGACTTTATAACTTTTCGCTGTATTTCAGGTTTATATAAAAATGTTTGCTTGTTCTGTTCAAGAGATGAAACGGTATCACTGACAATGTGTGTAAGTAAATGGATTTAAAAAGACAATGTCGATCAGACTATTGCTTTCCCTGCGTTTTCGTATACAAACCAGTGCTGCGCTGCGGTACTTGCTTTATTACTCGTTGTGGAGTGCTCAGCTCCGTCAGCCCTATTATTCATCCTATGTGCATGGGCACTGCAACAGAGGACCTGCAGATCCCTACCCCTTGGACACTACTACATACAGACGACGTCTTCTTGGCAGATAAGTGCAAAGTTAACTTATTATTAGCAAAGCCTGTGAAGAACTGTAAAGACAGATTACAAGAAAATGGATTCAACACCAGAAAAACCGAATACCTAGAATATGAAGTTCCTACAGACGAAACCGTTAAAAATTAGACAACCCCGAAGTTAAAGTAGGTCACTCAATTGAAATCGTACATCACCAGAAAAGGTGGTACACGCTATGATATCACAGATTGCCGAATTCAAACAGCACGAATCAAGTGAAAGCAGCTAACCGGATATTATATGACGAAAGAAGAATGCTAGTCTAGGTTAGGGGAAAACTTTATAAAACAATTACACTAGACCTGCAATATCGATCTGAATGTTAGATAACAATTACAAAAACTAAGCAATAAATCCATCATGTAACTGAAATTGCACTAGTCTCTGGTGCACACATTCCTCGACCATATCAGAAACGAGAGGATACACGGAAACTGCAATGTCGGAATTCGGAATATTATATAAGTTCGTGAATTTTAGGGGGGAAAATTTAATAAGGTTAATTATTTTTGAATCTAGACACACACCGACTATTTCAGATCAATTATTTATTTGCAAAAAACAAACATGTATTACGCAGTGAAGTTCGAATAATTTTTCGTTTCATTAAAATGCAATCACTGCCATTCAGTTAATCCGGTTTTTTTCATTTTGTTGACTGTTGTATAGAAAAAATAGGTGTTGAAAAATTTTAGTAGAAACGAATACTCGAGCCCTTCTTCTTTTGTATATACTATACGTTTAATAATGAGCACGCTAGTGTTAAGTCGGCGGTAGAATGAAAATATTGTTACGAAAAAGCGTTAAGGAAAGAGTTTACAAAAAAACTGGCAAGGAAAAGCATCGTGAAAAAATAAATGTAAATTCGCACTCTGTTTATTATAATCAGAACCGAAAACTGTCTGTATTATTTTTTTCTTTAATCAACAGGAAATAAAAAAAGGTAAGAATGACATAGCAACTATTATGTAAGAACTGCGGAAGGTTGTATTCTGGCAGTCCAGGAGGCTTGCCCCTTAGCGAGTTCGAAGGATCAAGTTTATTATAAACTTCTTATAAAATGGGCAATTGAAAAAATTCTGTTTTTTTTTTTTTTGTTTTTTTTTTTACCTGACAAAATACATACTGTTAATCGATATGACATGAAAATAACCATGGCATAAGATTTTCGCAAATATTTACTCAATCTACATAAAGTAGTTATAAATGTTCAAACTTATTAAATGAGCTAAAGAGAAAAAAAACAAAAAAAAACAAAAAAAGGGAAGTCGAAAAGAAAACAAAGGTGCCAGTTCGACGGTTGCAACCGATTCGAATGATTTTCATATGTCTCAAACTCGGTTAAATAAGTAGATTGAACAAAATAACTGACCTAGTACGTCGTCACAACATAGTAAAAAATATGCCGGACGAAAATGGAAAATAACTTCTCTTCTTCATCCGTTCTTCATCGTCGGTTACTTGTTTCGAGCATCGCGACATTACGGATCATCGTAAACGCCATGAGGTTCTATCTACTGCCCGATCGATCATCTCACGCAATGACCCAGTGTCGACTATCCTTTTAACTCCGTCTATGTATCTTGTTTCGCGATAGCCTAGTTGCTAGAGCGCTTGACATCCGTTATGGAGGTCACGAGTTCGATCCCGGGCAACGACAGAACTTATTACAAAGAATTAAATTAAAAATGTTCACTAATAATCACGTGGACGGCAATGGAAAAAAGGAATACCATCATATGCTCGCTAGTTTAGTACACACAGGTTGCACTTGTATATCGATAAATCAAACGATTATCAATTAGTTCCGCGTGCGGTCTTGCGTGCGTACACTCGCGTTACGTATAGCAATTGCCATGAGCGCTGCCTATTCTGTACAAATAGGAAGTCACGACGCTCGCAATCGAGCGATACGACTGAAAAAAAATGTATCTTGTTGGGAGTCTTCCTATTTTCCGGCGACCCTCTACCATTCCCGTCGTAACCAATTTTTCCAGTCCATCCTGTCGTATAACGCGAGCAAAGAGACTCTATCCGTCTCTGTACAACATGCTGCAACCTATGCTCCACATTGATTATTTCTTTTCGCAGTTCATGGGGCCCTTAGCATACGACTCCAACAGTGCATTTGAAATGCGTTAATGCGCTTAATATCACTCTTCTTTAGAGTCCAGCATTCCGACGCGTATAGTAAAACCGAGAACACCGGTGTATTAATGAGACTCACTTTTGTGCTCCTGTCGTGGCTCTTCCATACTTTTATTAACTCTGTGATATCGCTATTCGGCGTTTAATTTCTTCAGTTGACCACCATCTTTTGTAATCAGCGTTCTCAAGTAATTTATCGACCACTTGCGCAAGCCGCCTCTCCTTTTGTTTATTAGTAAGCCATATTCTTTACTTCATTTTACAGTTTTTCGAGAAAGCAAATCAGTTTTTGTTCCGATGAAGTGATAATTACAGTATCGTCCGCGTATCGCAGATTATTAATTGGTTTTCCTTCAATTTTTAACCATCTTCCCATTCTTCTAGAGTTCCTCGCATTATCCACTCGGACTTAATATGCAGCCCTGTGTCGTACTCTCTTTCCTGCTTTTTAAACTTGTCCGTCAGTTTGTCATCTACTTTAACTCTACCTTTACTAGATATGTACAGCGATTTGATGAGACCTCGATTAAATGATGTGGAACTCCCGCGGGCCATTTAATATTCTCCAAAGTTGAGACACAGTCAAATGCTTTATCATAGTCGATGAAACAGAAGTATAACATTAAATTCTCTACATTTTCCAAACTATTTGTTTTAAATTCATTATTTGAACTAGGCGTGAAATTTTCCGGCGGTAACCGTGGCAATATATATGGCTTTAGCCTTTCATATATAACATGCAACATTACTTTGCTGAAGTGCGATGTCGGTGCTATTGTTCTATAGTTTTCACACAGGTCACGTTCTCCTTTTTTTGTGAATTGGCACATAGATAGATCGTGTCCAGTTGCTTGGCCAACTATTTGTATCCCATATTCTCCGGCATATTTCATATAAGACTTCCGTTGTTGCTATATCGTCACCTATCTTTACAAACATCTCTGCAACAATTTGATCATTTCCTACCGCTTTGCGGGTCCTTAATCTCTGTAAAGCTCGACTAATCTCTTCTTTCAATAGCGGTGGTTCCTTCTCACTGTTATTTGCGTCTGTAGGGTGCACTTCTTTCTTTGTGTTTTTCTTCTATTAGTTTTTTACCGTATTCTCGTCATCTGGACACTATTTTTCTTCTATCAGTCAGTGTTTTTCCCTCTTCATTTCTTATTATCGAATAGCGTCGGGTGAAATGCCTCGTTCTTTGTCTTATTTTCCGAAACATATCTCTAGTCCGGTTGTTATTTTTATGTTCTTCGATGTCTTTGCACATGTTGTTTAAAAGTTTGTTTTTATTTGATCCTAGTGTGATTGTCACAATTCCAGTTCGAAAGACTGCTACAGAGGAATTCTACGACATTCTAGAGTGACCAGTGCACAAAATTACCGTAAAAAATCTACGAACCATTCGAAACGAGATAAAAATATCAATTAAACCACGGTTAATTAGGCAACGGTGCTTGTGTATAAAACTACATTATGTTTTACCTTTACTTACAATTAGATAGGTATATCTCTAAAAGTCAACCAGTCCGAACTATTATCTCCTTTTTAATCTTCTCAAATAAATCAGTTTCCGGAATATATGGAAACCGATTTCCAGATATATTAGCGATTTTAGCTATCGCATCAGCTCTACCATTCAGAAGAATACCGCTGTGCCGACACAGCCGGTAAAGTTTGATAATTCCGTCAAGCTGTGTGATATTGTTCCTAGACTCAAATACTACACGGTGACTTCTATAATTAGCACAACCACAGTAATTATTCAAAATTATAAATCGACAACTGTGTTAAAAAATCAAGATGATGGATGGTGTGATGCATCCGAAACTATAAGCTGATTTATTTTATTTTTGTTAAGAAATATATTTGAACACATTTATAATAACGAGCACGGCCTTTAATAGTCGGAAGTGAGCTGAATCAGAGAGTATAACAAATCCCCATTGCAATGGAGAACATTTAAAACATATTCACAGACCTTTCAATGGCCATCGAGGGAGGCAGCTTAAACTTCGGTGTAAAAATATTATCGATGATGAACGCAGATTGTTTGCCATTGCCTTCTGAATAATTCTATTAGCGATTAATTTAATTTAATTTTTGTAATAATTTCTATCGTCGCCTGCGATCGAAGTCAAAATACATCCGGCAATGGAAGCTGAATGCTCTAGCAACTAGGCTATCGCGACGATACCGAGTACTATCTGATAACGCATCACTAAATAAAACAAAATGTACGTAGTGGCTCTGTCTAGATCACGTATAAAAATAATCGTCAGAATTTTTTGTTTAGATAAACAAATCTGCAGGTCAGCGTAGTAGATTTTAATTGATTACGTAATTTTTGACAGAAAAAATATTTACCATTTTCGAAATGTATAAAAAAATTAATTTGTTGTAAACATAACATGCGGACGTAATGGATTTCGTAACAGATTTCTAAATAATGCAGAAAACGATTCGCTTATTGGGCTCATAGTCATTAATATATATGTATATATATATATATATATATATATATACATTTATCATTTCTCTAATATATAAAACTGACGTAAATGTAAATTTTGTCGTTGTTAGGGCAGCTATTTTAAACCTTCAGAATGAAGAGAGCTTTTTTATGTTATATCGATTAATCGCAAAAATTCAGATTTTGATATTTCGATACGTGAAAAAATACTCTATTCGCGTTAATGATAGGACAATTGAAAATATAATAGTTTGGTCTTATCCCGGGATTTTATTGAAGTTGCAATATAAACTCGATTCGGGTTTTCTTCCCAAAATGAAATAAATTTCTCATAAGCGTGATACAAAAAAATTAAATTAAATATTCGCTAATAATCACGTGGAAGGCAATGGCAAACCACCATGTACAACATCATATGCGCGCTAGGTCAGTACACAGCAGACACACATGGGACTGCACTGGTAGCGCGATAGTAAGCGGCTAAGATCAGTTCCCAATGTAGTCTGGCCGTGCGTGTGTACACCTGCGTTGCATATAATAATTGCCTAGTACACAATCTATATCGGTACAGCTAAAAATGTACCGATATAGGTTGCCTACCAACCGAATGGTGATAAGCGTGATACAAAAATGTAGCAAATTTCGTACAGCATGTTCTTATTAGTCTCAACGTAGCGTACGTCTTATTTTTCGGACGAAGCAAGAAATAGCGATTTAATTATCACGTGAAGTCAAAAAGATGAATTATTAAACAATTTTTTAAAACCATATTTCAAAATTTTATCTATAATTAATAAACATTGACCGGAAACATAAATTTATTATTAAAAATGAATAGGCCGACATGTTTCGGTGATCATGGTGAACAATTGACGGAAACGATAATTTGACCACGTCCGTTCAATAATTAACTATTCGATAGTACTCGTATTTTTGGTAATAGTAGGCGTTTTATCAGTTAACACAGTATGCATGACAAAGTAGCAACAGTTCTCGGTTTTCAAGTCCGTCTTTCTGCTTACAAAGTCGGTTTATTACAAAAAGCGCAATCTCATTTTTGACCAATCAAAATCCATTAACGTTCCCAGGTGGATCTGATTGTTCTATCGTTAATAACATTTGAAATACGTAAGCGATCTCTGTCACACTCGCAGCCATTGTGAAAATTGTAACCAAACGCATCAGTGACGTCGGAAAAATTAACTGGCCGAAATAGACGAAAAATTATTTGCGATTAATCGATATTTTGTCAGCTGGCAACCATATGGTTACTGCGTTATAATTACTGATTAGTCCCGTTAAAAACAATATTTTGATTAAAGTGTGATATTACGTTCTTCTACTGGCTTCCGACACTGTTATTTTAAAACGATCCCAATGGTAATTTTTGCGTCTACTGCACTGATTCGGCGGAATTTTAATGAACCCGAAACTTTGCTCTGGATCTCTTGCCACAATTCACTTGCGTAAGTGCATCATTTTTTTCTTTTTCCTTTCGCACCAAACAGTTATTAGAGAGTTTGCTTTTAAAAAAAAAAAAAAAAAAGAAGATATATCATACATAGATGTTTTTAATGATGATTTAAAAGAATCTGGTAAGAATTTAATTAAAAACTCGCGAATTGGCGGGGTTTTTGGTAGTCCTTTGCGATGGGGAAGCCAGAACTGTTGGCTCGATACAGTTCAAAAGTGAATTACCTCGGATCTTACGAAAAGTAGAATTTTAATTTCATTTATTACTGGGTTTTTTTTATTCTCCTTTTTTTGGGGGGAAAAGATTTCAGCAGATTAGCGATCGATTCAATTGAAAAAAAGCGAGAAACATAATCTGTTACTGTTTAATCGGAACAAGAGATCTTAATTTCGTGTCGGTCAATTCGTAATTTCCTTCTCCGTTCAAATTCCGGATTCCGCTTAATTCCCAGCCCGGTTGTAAATTGTTGTTTATAACGTTACGCGTATTTAAAATAATTCAGTCTTTGCGCCGGTGCTTATCGAGTATTTCTCGAATTTCGAGATTCTCGGTAATAAAATAAAACATATATTTCGGCTAATTTATCTCAATTGCGTTTGTTCGCCCTGCTTAGAGGAAAGAATGAAAATGATAGATGATGTAGGTAAGTTTAAGTATAATGAAGCCGGAGAGATGACACTCGCCAATGACGCGCGAGGTTCAAAGTTTCGAAAAGGACGGAAAAGAGATAGAGAATAGGTTAATGGCTGCTGGCGGGGAAGAATGCGGGTCAAAAGGAACTGACATTTGAAGCGTATTTCTGAAATAATGGCAAAATATATTTAATTGCAATTTCGCTGTTCTGTTCTTTTAATGTTTCGGAGTGGTTCCGTTTTATCATCCGTTACGCGTCGCGTATGACGGGAAGTTTATATTTTTCACGGAGTTTATTACGTTTATTTTTTCGTTTTTTCGTATTTTCGGGTAAAGAAATAGGTAAAAAGGAACGCGGATTTTTTTCGGTTCCGATTCGGCGTATTGTGTGCGCGCGATTCATCGGTGAGTGTGGGAAGCTTTTATGTTTACATTAAGCTACGAGCTTGACGGTGCACTGTGTGCGCTCTGTCGAATGTACCTCCTGCAGCAGCGCCCGTTCGAATTGCGACATTGCTAGAATTTTCTATTTCCAGACAATTTTCAGTTTTCCAATTTCATTTTGGCTGCTCGCTGACAAACTTTTAAATTGTTTACAATAGCGCGCTAGACAACAAAATAATTGAATTTGTCATTGACAATAGTGAACATATAGTAGTTCACACTACTTCACAGCCGGCAGTATATTATGTTTACATACACATACGTTAGATGACACGGCAGCGAGCTGTTTTATGTGACATAATGCGTACCAAGATGACGGAGGAGCTGGTCGTTTTGAAATTGGAATTCCTGCTGCAAGCTCTCGTCATTTCGTTTAACAACACCTGTTTAACGGTTAAGCGGCCAAACGCTCTGTCCGACATTTTCATCGTTGTAACATTTTTATTCGTGTACAGCGCATTGCGCTATATGCAAAAAAATACAATTAACTAAAAGATAATTATTTAAAAATTAAAATTAAAACCGCCACATTATTAACGAACGTTTCACTTACTATGAGCAGAGGTGGACACCTTCGCAGCGCTACGCTCTGTCTTTAATTAAAGCTTCTATTTTTTTTCTAATCATATTTTTATTACGCGATTTATTATTCGCATCTTTACGATTCTTTTGTGCCGAGTCTGTTCTGCGTGACCTTCTTTCTATCAGATCCTCACCTGTCTCTCGCAATATCTTTATCCCGTCGCATGCTCAAAGCGTGCCGCAGACTATCGCATATGCTCCTCTCCCGTCTCACTCAACCGACTTCTTATTCGCTCCTTGATTCACGATCTCTTCCTTTATCGTTTCATTCAAACTGATTTCTTTTGGATTCTTGTCACAATCGAGGGAAGCGAGTTAGTCGGCTCATTCGCTTTCGGCTATCTTCCTCTTCTGGTGGTAGGCTTCTCCCCGTTTTCTTACCATTAAACCCTTTTGTCTACAGCTGCCTCATTCTCTAACCCGGATTCATTTTTCTCGTTTGTTCCACTTTCCCTTCCTTACTTTTCCCGATTTCTTGACTTTCTTTCTATAGGCGTCGTTCTAATCTCTCTACGATTTTCCACCTCCATTTTCGGTACAGATTGGTCCCTTCTTCGCTTTTCCGTTTTTCTCTCGTACCGTCTCCTTATATAGCATCCTTTCAACAATCATTTTATTTGTGATACTTCATACCTCTAACAATTATTTCATTTGTAATATTGCATCCTTTCAACAATCTATTTTATTTGTTTCTCTCCGGTTAAACAATTTTCATCAAACGGTGTACTCCGCACAATGATTTTTTGTCACTATCTCTGATAGTAAAAAGATCTTAGTTTCCTTCCCTTCTTTTCCTCTGTTCTTGGGCTGGTGTCCATGTTGACGAACTTCTGTACTGACTTGTCACGACTAGCCGTAAATTTTATCAAATGGCGCAAAAGTTATGAGCACAATAACAGAAAAAAATACAGCAACTTCACCCATCCGTGCACAGATGCAGCCAAGGTGATTTTTCGAGACCGGCCCTCTCTTACCGTCTGCGCTTATGAGAGTAATGGTTAAATTCAAGCATTCCGTTTTGATAACTTTTGTGCAGTTCTAGAAGCTAAAATATACGCTATCTTTCTATACCTCGAACCTTCTTAATACCTGGTAAATCATTGCCACATAGCGCACTTCTGATTACGAATGGCAATAAAGTCTCTCATCGCTTCTTCCGATAAAAGTGTTCCATCAGAAAAAAATAAAGGGCGTCGTTATATAAGACAGCTCTCTCAACTAGACTGTGAAGTGGTGTTGTTTTATGGTTCCCAGGAAATGAGCGTGTGGATCGGCCGCCGCTAAAGCAATACTGTCACCCCTATGAACATGGATGCCTACTTATGCTGCTCCACATCCAACTTCCTGCATATGCACTACGTGGATAAACCGAAACAGCTTTAACAGTCAACCTGATTGGGGGCCATCAAACCAAATACAGAACCATGTTATTAGCTTCCATTTGTAATGGCACATAGGAAGTTTACGAGTCCAGCCAGACTGAGAATCGAGCATATTTCAGCGTCGCACGATTACGTCTTTGAACGGACGGCACCTCCTGCGGCGTATCCCTTTTGTTTACAACCTGTTCCACCGGCAGTCTGCTATGTACTTGGGCAATGTCCAGGCATGAATATTACTGCCTTATCTAATGACCCTGTTAAAGTAATGTTATTCAACGATCCTATCCAACTACACACCGGATACTCGAATTCAGTAAAGCAAATAAACTAGACATTAGATTCATATAAACCAAATGGTACTTGCACTGCGATATTCGTGCAGTTACAGACGGCACATAGACCGTAATAATAATTATTAAAAAGACAAAAAAAATCGATTAATTTCCGGTTTTTTAAATATCATAGTTTTATGGATGGTTTTTAGAGGCGCATTTAATAACGCTGCTAAATATTTAGAAAACAATTTTGGCGTCTGACATTTGTTTCTTTTTAACATAATGCACGTTAGTGCGTACGAGTTTTTTTATTACAGTCTACTACCGACTTTCTTGATTTTTTATGATTTGTTTTAAATTTTTTCGAACGTTGCGGTGCGCCGATCTAGCGATTTGTCGAGAGATAACCCATTAACCTGACGAATTTAATTATGTCGCTTGATGGAATCTTGTGCTGGTGTGTGGCCTTCATAATTTAACATTTTCCTTTTTCCTTTCAAAATTACTCGGCTATGCATTTACTCGTTTAATCTCTGACGTTCTAAAATTTTTTTTCACCGAATTTGGACATTGTAGCCTACGCTAAAGAATATGCAACAGGAAAACTTAGCCAGATCAAAACCAATTTCGTAGCATTTTTTAAATTTCTCTCAGTGTGTTCGAATAATTAACATGTGACTGGTTTTTGATTTTCTCAGAGAACTGTAAAGAATCCTGAAAAATCCCATGGAAATTTATTAGCGTTCTAAAAACCTTGTTTTATACATGAAAAATATGGTCGAATTTGTTTGGGAAACACTTTTAAGCGACAGTTTTATAGTCGTAGCCTGGTGAGCGTTTAAAGTGAACTACAGAAGACATACGGCACTTTGTAGTAAATATATAATGTTTGTATGTGTGCGTAGTTTTCGTAGCAAAAGAGCCAATGTAAAGTTTGTCCAATCCCCTTTTTACCCCGCGCACTTAGTTAAATCCTTCTCTAATTCTTCACTTTATCTTGTTCTTTGCTTCTTTCATTTTATTCCATTTCTTTCCACTTTCCTTTTCTGTTTCCTCCCTCTTAAGGTTTAAAAGTTACCTAATATATGTACAAATATATATTACATATATATATATATATATATATATATATATATTGGTGGTATTGCGTGGCAATTCTCGTTGAATGCACGGAGTACTTTGGGCAAAAGTAAGTTGTTTCGCGAACGGGTCACTAGTAAAAATGGTAGTTTCGTTGAGCAGGAGTTGAACTATATGAATTAGTGCATGAGAATAAAGTATAACTTTCCTGCTTGCTCCCGGAACAGATGGAGGTGGTAAAAACGGTTCTTAGTTCGCTCGGTGCTTTGTCTAGTGCGCCGCTGATACACTCGGCTGTAAGCTTGAACGAAGAGAGTTAATCCTTTCCGTTTATTAGGAGATAATAGTTGTCTGTCGCTACCTATGTATAAACCGAAACCGGCTTCTCCGTTGAAAGCTCAGCTTGTAGCGGCCCATTTATTTCGAATCCGTTTGTCGATAAATCTCGCCATGCTTGTCTAATTCCGTCTATCGCAAGCGGATTATAAGTTGTTCCTTTTTTTCCCCTCCTCTGCCCTCCCGCAAATAACTTTATTTTTTATCCTCTATAACGCAATCTTCACCGTATAGATTAAATTCGATTTCTTTGTAATCCATTAATACTCTCAGTACACGTATACTCTGGATTAAAATTTTCACGATCTCTTTTGAAATGCAACAGAACATTTCGTATGCCGAAATTTATTACCCTTTTCGTAATATATATATATGTATATATATATATCTTCTATCCTTTCTATTTCTATTTGATATACATATATATATGAAAGTCAAAAAATGTTATCCGTATGTCCCTGCGTGCTAAATTCAGGAACTGAGGAACCGATTTCGTTACGGCTTTCACCTGCGGATGGACTCATTCCTCAGGAAGGTATTAGTAGATAATTTATATGTGTTTCATCCAGTCGGCTATGAGTTTTTTTTGTGAAGGAAGTCTGAAAAATAGAGAAATATAAAATACATCCAATTAAATAAAAAGCATGCTATGGAATTTTTACTATGGTAAATATCAATATGAACTTAAAACTTTAAAAAAAAAAACACTTACTACAGTAAATGTAAATTATAGTTAATGATAATAATAGATATACATAGATAACATTTTATTAATTTCTGACGTAAGTAAAAAAAAAAAAAAATCAGTATTCTTTATTAGTTGGATAATAAATTTATTAAATTGTGTACTTTATGAGTAGTGTGATAGCCTAGTAGTTAAGGTACTTGGCTACAAAATCAGAGGTTGCGGGTTCGAGACTTGTCTCGTTCCAGATCCAAGTTGCTCCCAGGGTTACTCCGCATGAAATAATTTGGTACCAGAGAAGTCTAGGAAAGTAGAGGTGGATCCGATGGGAAATGAACTGGCTCCGGTATTCTCATCAGATCCATTAGGCTTAGTACATTGTGAAGCTTAACTTCATAATCCCCAACGCCTTGTCGTGGAACTTACTTTATTTATCCACTTTATAGGTAACGAGTTCATTTTTATAAAATACACGATGTAGTTGAAAGAACCGGAATAAAAGTGGGCTGTGGGTGAACGGGAAGATCTGTTAAATATGTGGTCATTAGAGATTATACTGTGATCAACCTGCAGCCGACTTATAACGGAGTATTCTGTACGCGTCAGGTGATGAGGGAGAAGCAGGGCCAGTTATTGATTTTATATTTTCAAGAAAGATGGCAGCTTAGTCGAACGAAATTATCGGCTATAGTTAAAATGCGATAGAGAAGCTGAGAACCTGTAACTAAATATGAAGACCGTTTTCTGTTGGATCGTGATCGACGTGAAGATAATTATTTATATTTAAAATCTAAGGAAACAGACGGGAAAGTAAATGGACATTTCGTAGAATAAACGAATGGTATGAGACAAATGGAATGTTAAAGAAGGAGTAAAAATGTAACGATGAAAGTAACGTAGCCTTGCACTATTTTGACTCTAATAAGTATATTGGCAAAGAAAGCGAAATCGGGCGGGAAATACCGTTCAACCTGAACGTGCTATTAAATTACTGCGTAATCGAAAGTTCCATAACAGAATTGATTTCATTCGAATATTTTGGAAGTTAAAATTACAGAGACATTAATAAAACAGCAGTTTCAATATTTTTTATACCGAATATATTATTTACCTTCAAATCTTAAATCGCTTGATAACTATTGTGATTTGCTGACGTGGACTGCACTTAAAGTTTTATTATATTAGTAATATGCCTGAAAGAAGAAAATAAGTCTTTAGTGGAAATGTAAAATTTATTGTATAAAAAGAAAGAGAAATCCAAAAATTTAAACATTAATTAATATGCGATTGAGGCCATGGGCTATTTGAAGTATATTATATAATATATATATATATATATATATATATATATATATATACATAGGGAAATACAACTAAACTTTTATAATTTAGTAATTGATTTTATATTTTTTGATTAACTAATCGATAAACCGAAGTGGAACTAGATGTTAATGCAATTTAAAATTTACAGAACGGAATGAAACATATAGTAATTACCTATCTTATTTTTCTTCTTCTTCAAGCAGCCTTTTGACGCCAATATTTCACGTAGGCCTATCTCAAATTCTTCCATCGTTGTCTATCCTGAATCTCGCGTATCCATTAAACCGGCCGTGGCTTAGTGATTAATAATGAAAAATAATTAAGCGGTAATTAAAAAGCTTCCGAAATATTTCTAATTATATCTGGGTGAAGGTCCTTGGTTGACGAGCTTAAAAAAAAGAAATATCTTTATAACTTTGACATAAAAATATTTGTTTATGTTTAAACCGACAGAAAAGCTTATAATTTTTCAACAATTCAGCTACATTTAATTCGGGATGGGATTAATTCATTTATTTTGATACTCGCTGGAGTTGGTTATGAGTTGTTAATTTCAATCCCAAAAGGGAAATTTTTATTATTATTCGCGGTTCTCAAACATCTTGCAATCAAATGAATATAGTTCGAGCGGATGTAGTCGTATTCAAACTACGAAACAATATAATCTGAAAGTAACGCCATTTAAATTCTCAACACCACGGTATTAAATATTTTTCGAATTATTATCGCAGCGTAGTGTTTGTGTTTCATACATTGAATGGTAAAATACGAAAAATTACACTCAGTAACATACACAATATTCCAGAAACTTGTTTCACTTTTTCATAAACAAGAAATCGTTGAGATACAAATTAAATAATTCTTATATTTTTGTTTGATTTTTTATTGTAATGAGAAGACAAAAAAAAACCAAAAACATCGTGCTTTATATAACTGAATATTTCGTATCAATTTTCTCTACTTTTTTACGGTCCGTTGTCGTGTGTAACTGTTTTAGAACTATTGCGAATTAAATCGAATGAAGTTATTCGATTTTAAGCAACTTCAGCTACACCTGTTTCGATTTGTTCGCTGGTATCATGGAAATCAGATTAAAAGTAACGAAACGCCAGTATTACCCTCGACTGTTCCAGCGGAACTATCTGCCCGACGAATGAGCAAAAAGTTGACTTGCTTATGTGGGTTGTCAGTACAGAAAGGTTTTCTCATTAAATATGCGCCGCGGCAGAGTTGCATAATATAAATGAAACCGGAGCAAAAGGTGCGCTGAAAGGGAAAGTTAGGAAAAGAGGAGAAAAAAGAAGTCAGGTGTCCTTCAATAAAAGCTAGAGATGTAATATTGAAGAGGCGATAGCAATGATCAAGCAGACGGGAAGGAAAAGGGCGATAATTTGCTAATTGTAAAACAAGAAGTAATACGATTGGAAAAGATTTTGAAGGAAAAACCGGAAAAGAGAATTATTTGGAGGTAGTAAAACTGACTCAACAATACAAAATGGAAAAAAATGGTAACAGAATGAGAGACGACAGCGGAAATAGCAATGAATTTAATATAACAGAGATTTTGTGAATATTTGAGCGAGGCAGAAAGGAAAATTATCGTTCCTCAAAGAGGGTTAATTCTGTTTGGGCCCAGTTTTATTTCTGCATAGTTCAATTTTTGCACAAAAAAGGGCTGAACATTTTCAGATAAGATCGGTGCAAACGATACTTTGTTTCGTTTTTCGTTTTTCGTTTTTCGTTTTTCGCTCACCTGGACAAGAAAATTCCGTTATTTTCCCATTTCCTTTATCGATTTATTTTCGGTTTTTATATCCGTGATTTCTGAAACAAATTGCAGAACGGGGATATCTTTTGATGTTGTTATTCGTACCATTAACACATGTCTTGGTTTGACTTATACAACGGCGCTTTTGAAAGCGTTTTGTCCTGAATACTGGTCTTTTACACGGGAATGCGAGTTTTTCCTTGCGATGATGGATGATTTTTGTTTATTCATCGCCTCCCTTCAACATTTTAAATTAGAATATAAAAAATTGATTAATAGATTTTTATAAACTTCCAACCGTATAATTTCATTACAATAAAAAAAATAATAATAATAATAATTAGGCAGTTTGAACCGATTTCTTCTCGTAATTGCTTCTGGTTTATAATACGATCAGAGGTACTCTTAGGTTAATTTAAATATTAATAACAATAATGATTAATTCACAACATAATTTTAATAGAAATATAAGTAAATTTTCATTCCTACCGTTGATGTGCAACAGAATCAACCAAGGCATATGTGTGATCGGGCAGATGACCAGAGACCGAATTAGCTCCGCGATAAGGACGGATTTTTATACCTCCGCGCAACCGCCGTCTTTTATACAAACACGGGTTATTTCCTATACTTTTACCGTCGAGAACCAGAGCATATTAGCGGTCCGGTGTACGCTACCAGTTCAGCTACCCTTATCAAATTATTATGAAATTATTATTATTATGTACATATGTGTGCGTGTGTGCAGATCACGACAAATCAGCAGCAAATTAAAAATTCGTTCACGAGACCAGCTTCGACAAGAGAACAAGATTAATTATCAACCTATAATGGGCCGCAATGCGTTAAAGAATAAAAAAAAAAAAACAAAACAAACTTATACGTTTTCTCGGCATTTTTATTTAAGCAAACGAACTGGAAGCGAGCAAATGGTTTTGTTACTTTTGATGTTAGCATTACAAATGTTACATTGTAACTTTGATTGTAAACCGTGCCTTATTTAAAGACTTTTCGACAGAATTACCGCTCTCGATTGAGCTTATTTTATAATCAAAACGACTAATGGGGAAAGTTGTGTGTACCCGTTATACATATGACAGATACGCATACAGAAAGTTTCGGTAGAATCAAGAAGGTTTTGTGACACGGATTTGTTCGAAGCGAAATCAAATTCGCCGCACAGGACAATTGATTTCGAAAAATTATTTAATAATTAAAACGAAAAATCATCAGTGTGTATTCCGGAAATGAAGCGAAGCAGTGTTCCTTCGAGCAAAGAAGCGAGCTCGTGAAGATCCAAATGTGTAATATCACAGCTATGCAATGGAGAACTGAAATCTTTGGTAGATCGAAGATATGAATTCGTTGTAAAAATATCGCAGTTTAATGATATGAAATCATCGCTATACTGCAACGGAGATCAAGCGCAAGGTATTTAAGCCGAACTAAAACGATTTATGGACATATTAGAGAAGAAATGCTTCTTTTTTTTTTTTTACTTTTTTATTGGGTTTGTCAGCTACGGACAATTACCCATCAAGAAGGAAGAACGCAGGACAAAAGGAAACTGAGGACACTAAGAAAGTTATTCGGGAAGAGAAGAAATGCTTACGATATGCGATGATGAAAGCCTCTTTGTAAAGGTCGACGGTATCGAAGAAAAAATTTCAGTTTTTTGCTGAAAAAAACAAGCTTTAAAGGAATCCCACTGTTTATGGATGAAACTTTTAAAAGTTTTAGTAAGCAATTTTCGCAAATTACAGCATTCATATTGACTTAAGATATAAATTGAAACAGATATCGTTCTCGTTATTTTTAACCTTCTTCCGAAAAGGAAAAAAGTAATTTATTCACGACTATTTCGATTCATTTTACGAGGAGTACTCCTACACTGTCCAGAGTCAATCCATATGGATTCTGACATGTCTGCTTAATTAGCTTTACAAAAAAATTTTTTTCCAGTTTTTGCGTTCCACTTATTACTCTATGTCGATTGTAATAAAATAAAAAATTTTTTCACCCTTTAAATGAATAATTTTCGAAATGTCTCATATTTAAAAGTATTACTAACACAAGAAAGATAAAACCGATAATTTATTATACTGCTTAACGTAATCGAAAATACATGAAACTTTGCTTATTTGAAAAAAAAATAATAAGTTTAATAGGCAATTAGAACATATTTTTGATCTCAGAAAAAAAAAAAGAAAAAAGCTCCCGTAATTCCAACCGAATGCGGTTTGCTTTTTCTACTTTTTCGATTTATATTAGGAAAAAGAATGAAAGAAAAATAGAAAAAAAAAAGCTAGGAAAACCTGGTGCACTTTGCTTAATCGTGACACCGGGTGCATAAAGTCCGTTGCTGAAAATAGCTTCGCCCAGGGGTAACGCGTAATATGATGAAAAAGCGCGGGTAAGTTTGAGCTGAATGTTTCACTGAAATGCGTTACGTTTAAACTGATTTCGGAGGGTCATTTTAGAGTTTAGATAAACTGTAAAATTTGCATTGCCCCGAGCGCAGCCGGTTAGATGAGTGTAAATGTGTGCGCTAGGAAGCCGGAACGATGGCCGAGTGAAAATTATTTACATTCAACGGGAGACTGCAATCGGCTGTAATGGTTTTCTTTTTTTTTTCATAATTTGTTTTTAGCGGTGTTGTTACAGTTGTACAGATTAAAGATAGGCGGCTTTTACCTAATACAGACGTACGATGACGGCGGGGGTTCTGTGTGTTGTGCGGCGGCGGATACATTAGTTTGTCGGGCACGTAATAACCTTTATCATGTATATAGCTTCGTATTACGTTATCATTGGCTTTCAGGCGGTTCGTATCAGCTGTTGTTGTGATATTATAATTTACCGCTTTGCCGCGAATATCAGAATCGGAATTTATTATTCCTCTTTTTTTTCTCATAAAATGTGTTCATGTACGGGAACTTTATTTATAACATCGCACAGTATAAGAAACATACATGTACCTATATGTGTATTTTAAAAAAATTGTAAATTTTATGGGTTGTATAAAATTTGACAATAATACGATTATTGGTAAATAATGCTTTAGTCTAATTTGAAATCGGATAAAAGATTTTGAAATTTAATATATATATGTAAACGATAAAACAATTAATGTTTGATCAGCAGCTTCCAAAAAAAAAAAAAAAAAAAAAAAAAAATCCCTCCATTTCTCAGTAAAAGCATTAAAATATGAATATATTTTTAAGCTTGTCTTCGACATGTGTACCTTCAGTATTTGTGCCTCTTAATTACCAAATGCCGATAAACATGTTTTCTTCGAAAACATCGTAATACCGATTTAATTGCATATTTAATGGTAATAGCTTTAAATAAAGACAGCGTATACACTGCTCTTTGTTTATATCTGTAGTAACAACGCAGGATGGTGACGCAAAAAATACGGAACGTACTACGTGACGTCTAATAAAAATTATTTCAGCGATCGTACACTATTTTTCGTTACTTAGCCGGAAAACGTACATGAACGGGAGAAATTCCTGTCGACCGTTCGACAAGAATTACAAAATACCAGAATTACTACATTGGCTGTTCGAGGTCTGGTAAATGCAATGGTTCAGTTTATAAAATTTATCGATCCAGTTGCAATTAGAATGATTAACGAACTAGCGCGTAGGTGTTGTGTGTATTTTATCAAATCGTAACATTTACCAGCAAAAAGAATTGTTATCAGACTTCAGTTTCCCTAATATAAATGTATAAATTTCTAATTTAATTATATATTTACGAATATTCTTAAATGTTTAACTTTCCATTCGTTATTTGTCTAATTTTAAAATTTTATTTACATAAAAGAGTATTATGATATAAAACGAAATACCGGAAATCCCGATACATTAAAATATTTTACACCGCGTAATAATTAACGCGAGTAGGTTGCGGGTGGACATTTGGAATCGAAATTCGGACTAGAAATGATTAGGTAGGGTGAAGGAAAAGTGGAAACACAGAACAAAAAATCTTATATTTTGAAAAGACCGAATACCAGCCGAAATGAAACCCGAAAAATAAGCGAGAGACGGTCGTAAAAGTCTATGTTGTTTTCATATCATGCCATAAAAAACCACAAAAAGAACAAATCTGGCCGGTCCTTAAAGAAGGAAATCGAATAACCAGCTAGCTTGGAGACCATGTCTTAATAAAATGAACCGAAACGATCAGCAGAAAAATCGTACTCGGGAAAATGTAAGATCAGTTCGGGATAGAAAATTCTATCGAATTTCAGTACACAAGAATGTTATCACTGAATAGACTAAAACACTCGAAAAACCTATGAAATTTATCGAAGGTAGAGAATATCAGCGCAGTCAGTCGAATGGTTAGCGTTCAAAATAATCGGTGATTTTAATTTCTTTATTACTATTAAAAATATGTTACGTAAATTAAAAATATGCGTTACTCCCGTTCCCTCACAACCGCATCGCTGCCGGTAACATACTTTATTAATAGTTTGGTGAAAAAGTATAATTTCGTTTCTTCTCTTAGACGCTACTGTACCGTGTGCCGTTTCCTGTGCTCCTAGGTATCGTTTCTCGGTTCTTTCATTTCTAACTTATCCCCTTCACTGATATGTGGTGATAGTTTTAAATGTGAACCGTTTAAGTGTTCTTCCCTACTTTATGAATGATCGGTTTTTATTATAAAGTAAAGTAAAGTAAGTTCCCTTGACAGGGCATCAGGGATTGTGAAGTTAAGCTTTCCATAATGGTACTAAGCCTAATGGATCCGATGAGAACACTGGGGCCAGTTTCTTTCTCGTCGGATCCGTCTTTACTTTCCTAGACTTCTCTGTTACCCAGTTATTTCAGGCTGGGTCAACTTGGGAACGACTTCTATCCGGAACAAGACCCGAACCGGTAACCTCGGGTCTGATAGCCAAGCGTCTTATTCCTTACAGTACTCATCTATACACTTCCTCTGATAGAATTATAATTTAACATAAAATTTTCACTAGCCACTTGTGCCATTTGTTGGTCGACATCCCCCCCCCCCCCAAAAAAAATTAAAATATTTTTTAAATTTCTACTATTTAATTTAAATATATATATATATATATATATATATATGTTTTTTCTCGTAAAACTGAAGTATATTAATGTTGAAAAGATAATATTTAACGGAGCACCAAATGGGAAATTAATCGAATTAAAACAGTCATTGAACAAGATCTAGAGACTTTAATCCGTGGAATAAAAATTTAAAAAAAAGCAAAACGACTGACGCTTGGTTACGAAAAGAACAATTGACAACGCCGGCTGTAAGGTTCTTGAAATTGTTCTTTTGTTTTTTCTGAGTCGCTTGCGAAATCGAGTAAAACTGCTTAATTTCAATAGTGCGCCCGGTAATCGGACTCGGCAGTATTCCAGCAAAATCAGCCTGACTAACTAACTAAGAACAAACAAAAAAAATACAAAAAAACAACAACAACTACGCTATACAGTGGCTGACCCTCTCGAAAATTTATCGCATTAGCAGCACTATCTAGAGAACGTATCTAAGGATCATTTATAATTCTGGCCACTGTAGTCAAAAGTGCGTCAAAAGCCGGTGATACCAGCGACGTACCATTTGGAACGCTTAAAACGGTCGTTTCCAGTTGTAAGATGCTTTCAATGGGTTCCATTGTTCGGTTCAAAAGTTTTATAAAGATCCTGCGCGAACAAATTATGAGCCGCAGTATATTAATCGATAATAGTTCATCTATCCACTCAATTCATCCATATCTGCTAATTAATCCGTTATCCGATCTGTTTACAATGAGTTGAAAAAAAAAAAAATAATGCACATTTTAATATAAATGCAACTCGTGTACTACTCGACAGTTTATCACTGTTTCGCCTTCAATTTTTCTTTTTCACATTCTAATGAATCGTACGGTTAATATAACGAAGGCAGTGAATGAAAAACGGTCAATCTTAATGGTCAAAAACTTTCCAGTTAGTCCCGGAGTTCCGTATGAGATATGAGCACAGAGGTTTTTGTCATTCAGATTGCTGCTCGACCGAGTCCATCATTCATCGCCAAAGATTACGGCATAAATTTCGCAAAATAATGAAGTCGATTCTTGGCACTTTCCAGCTAGAACGAACAACGTAGAAAAATTAGTCATAAGAGTTGTTACTAACGCTACTTCGTAGCAGGCAAATGTTTTTTTTTTCTTTTTTGTTCTTTTTTATCGGATAATTGATAATTCGATAATTTTTTTCGAAAAAACAAACCATCTCTTCTAGACCGTGGTAACTTGCGGAATTAAAAAGAGAAATTGTACAAATAATAAATAATGACGTTTGTCAAAGAGGAAACCAAAAAAAAAAATAGAAAATTGCAAAGAAACTTCCACCGAAGCAAATTGAAAATATGTCAAAACGCGTGTCATTTCCGATAATAAGGCGTAAATAAATTTTCTACTTTTAGGTCGATTTCGTCTTTTTTCCAGCATTTTTTCTTCTGAATATAGATTTGATGAAAATCTCCTAGTTCGCTCCTGACGGCGGTATCGTTGCGAGGAAGCTTCAAAGGAAATTCCTATATAGAGGCTTTTCCAACTTCGCGTGTGATTCAATTTATTTTATTTCTGACATTTTTTTTTTTCCCCTATTTGACATGTTGAATGTTTCCGAAATGTTCTAAAGAGATTTGTGTTCTACAATTTTCAGTTATTATTTCTACTAGCTATTTATTCATTCCTGTTCTTTTAAATTTCTATGCTATAAACGGAAATGATACGGTCCTTTTCTGCTTTTATTGATTCAAACGATACTGTTGTTTACTTTCCAATTTTTTAACGGGAATCGTATCAAATAATCGGACCCGACACTTCACTATAATGCAGGCGGTTGTATTTTCTCTGTATATACAGTCGTTTGAGCAATGCCTTCTTAGATAATTACTGCATATAGACACACACATATATATATATATATATATTAATTACAACGTAATTCTTAGGGTGCCCCCCATTAGAAAAAATGTCCCAAAAAATTGTCCCAATTTTATGGAACGTTTGTTATATTTTATAGCATTTCTGTGATTATGTTATTATATTCATTACGTTGTAAATTTTGATCATTTTATACAAAGTATAGAAGAGAAAGAAATAGAAATGTAAGCAAGATGGGTCAAGGGGCCCAGCCCCTTGTGAGGCCAAAATGGCCTATATAATATTCGTTAAATCAGAAAATGAATACATAAAACACCGAAATATTGAAATAAAAAAAATGTATAATCAGAAGCGCAAACAATCACGCGTTATTTGCAACATGCGCAATAGTAATAGAATCTAAATTAAACGGATATTTATTCTAATTCGCGCTTTAAATAAACGAGGCAGTGAGCTTTGATATTTTCTAAGCAGGATGAAAATCGTAGGAGAATTGGTCAAACTAGTTTGGAGCTGGCAGATGTTTGTCTATTTTTAATATATAATTAATAATTAGATAGTTTTTCCAAAAAAAAAAACGAATTCTTCGTATTTAATATTTGGTATACATAGTTCTGAGGACGATAGTAAATTTGCGAGATCAAAAAGACAGTTTGACACAAATAAGAAGTGATAATTTCACGCTGAGAAAAATAAAAATAAAAAAAATTTCCACTGAAAAACAAACCGGAAATCAAAGTGAACAAGAATAAGTAACTGTTTTTTTTTTTTTTTTTAAATGGGCTCGGTGTTAACACTGACCCAACTACATGGACTTAGATCACCTACTCGCATTACTTTTAAATAATTAATCAACGGGAGTAAAACTTTAAGGAGCTGATTGTTTTACTTCTTGATTAATTATTTTCGGTGTTTTATGATTTATCAACAGTATTAATTTCTTAATTTAAAGAATATATATATATATATATATATATATATATATGTGTGTGTGTCTATATGCAGTAATTATCTAAGAAGGCATTGCTTAAACGACCGTATATACAGAGAAAATACAACCGCCTGCATTATAGTGAAGTGTCGGGTTCGATTATTTGATACGATTCCCGTTAAAAAAATGAAAAATAAACAACAATATCGTTTGAATCAATAAAAACAGGAAAGGATCGTATCATTTCAGTTTATACCGTAGAAATTTAAAACAACAGGAATGAATAAATAGGTAGTAGAAATAATAACTGAAAATTGTAGAACACAAATCTCTTTAGAATATTTCGGAAACACACAACATGTCAAATAGGGGGAAAAAAAAAATGTCAGAAATAAATTGAATTGAATCACACGCGAAGTTGAAAAAACCTATATAGGAATTTCCTTTGAAGCTTCCTCGCAACGAGGCCGCCGTCAGGAGCGAACTAAGAGATTTTCATCAAATTTATATTCAGAAGAAAAAAAGCTAGAAAAAAGACGAAATCAGCCTAAAAGAAGAAAAGAAAATTTATTTACGCCTTATTATCGGAGATGACACGCGTTTTGACATTTTTTCAATTTGCTTCGGTGAAAGTTTCTCTGCAATTTTCAGTTTTTTTTTGTTTCCTATCTGCCAAACAACGTTATTTATTATTTGTACAATCTCTCTTTTTAATTCGGCAAGTTTGTGTACACCGAATTTTAAGTACAAAGAATTGGTTCGTTTTTTTAAAGAATTATCGAATTATCAATTATCCGTTAAAAAAGAACGAAAACGAAGTAATGTAAGTAACTTTTACGACCAATCTTTATGCGTTGTTCATTCTGACTGGAAAGTGCTAAGAAGTGACTTCATTGTTTTACGCATTTAAGCCGTAATCTTTGATAATGAATGATGGACTCAGTCGAGGGGCAATCTGAATAACAAACTCTGTGTCCATATCTCTTATAAAACTTCAGGACTAAACAGAAAGTTTCATTCGCTTTTATAACTGCACGATACATTAGAATGTGAAAAAGAAATGTAGATTTCGTGGCGCCTTTTATATTACTCTATTAAGATCAATCTATACCGATCTTGAGTAGTTACTCGCATGTCAACTATACTATTAACTGGAATCGTGGCGCACGTCGGAATCTGTTCTCAGGAAACTCAAATTCAAACTTGTTTATTGTTTTTAAAGGGTGTGTGTATCAGTTGTATGGGATTAGCGTTTGTGGTTTTTCATATCAATTGAATTCATATATATATATATATATATATATATATATATATATATATATAAACTCGGCCATTTCGTCCTCGCAAGGGGCTGTGCCCCTTGACCCCTCTTGCTTTCATTTCGTAATTCTTACTGGCATCAACACAAAAAAAAATAACATAACCACAAAAGTCTTATTCTAACATTTAACTTTCATTATATAACATTAAGACATTTTTTCGTTACATTTTTCGTTACATATTGCATTACATAAAATTGTAACATTTTTTAAATAACAATAACAAAAATCCTATAAAATAAAACAAACGTTACATAAAATTGGGACATTTTTTCGAATGGGTGGTAGCCTAAGAATTACGTTGTAATTAATAACCCCATTCGTAAAACCACCGATAACACACTGAACTGTCGTTTTCAATTTAATTCTTTTTCGCAAAAAAATACCAATATCCAATGTGGAATTTGTTGTTGTTATGAAATCATGTGACAGCGGAACTGACAAACTGAGCGTCACATCGTGACGCTATTTTTGCCAAATTCTTTTAATGTTCCAACTTCTTCGATGAATTTTTCTAAAATTTTTTTTCATACAAACCTTGTCCTGACAATTACGAACACAACACCCCCATTCATCGTCACTTTTTCGTTTTTCCCTCGTCTCTTCTCTGCGGTGTCCTCTTCACCCAGAACATTCCTTTTTTCTATGCAATGTCAATCATGTCTTCTTCGAATGTTCCTCACTTTCTTCAGAACGTTCTCTTTTCTATTCTCAGCTTTTGCATCTTGGTCTTCCTCCTCTATACAATGACTCTTATCTTCTCTCTTTTTCTTCTTTGTCAGTTGTTCCTATTCTAGCTTCTTTCATTCATTCAATCTCGCACCAGATTAAAATCTAATATGTTATACTTCTTTTGAGCTATTACTTAGATTCCTTGGTTAGTTGGACTGTTGCTCATTAACGTACCTATTAAAAAAAAAAAAAAAAAAATGTCCCAAAAAAATGTTTCAAAAAATTTCCCAATTTTATGTAACGTTTGTTATATTTTATAGGATATTTGTTATTGTTATTTAAAAAATGTCACAATTTTATGTAACGAAAAATGTAATGAAACAATATCTTAATTTTATATAATGAAAATTAAATATTAGGATAGGATTTTTGTGATTATGTTTTGTTTTTCTTTTTTGTGTTGATGCCAGTAAGAATTACGTTGTAAATTTTGATCATTTTATACAAAGTACAGAAGAGAAAGAGACATAAATGAAAGCAAGAGGGGTCAAGGGACACAGCCCCTTGCAAGGCCAAATTAGCCGAGTTATATATATATATATATTGTTACAATCTGTTCCTTTCAGGTTCGTTTCTCCATTTTTTTTCTTTGACCGGGTGCCTCAGTTGCTCTCCCACTAGCACAAGGCCCCTAACCTAGGACTAAACAAATACCGAAGTCCTGGATTTATGAGATGACCTTTTGAACGGGCTACACAATTCATCAGATGAGCATTAGGCTTTTATACTAAATTTGACTAGATATATAAAAAATAAAAAAAAAAATAAAACATCTACGGATATTTTTTCCTTTTTTTTCTTCGATAAAACAAACTCGCTATGGTAATGACCCGAGTGTTTATCTGCTAGCATAAAAACCGCGAAACAGAAAAGACGAACGACTCAATATGTACATATTGATATGGCGACGGTTTTCGAATGACTAGGCTCATACTGGGCGAAACGCAATATTATAACCGAATAGCATCGCTCTAATTACATCGATTTATTTGAAACTACCCCGATATAAGGGATTCTTACAACCGTCTCTTGCCGCTCTATTGCTGCTCGGTCCGCGTCGTACGACCCGCATCAGCCTCGTACACACAAAGATACTCACACAGCCAGATTCAAAACCGAACGAAATTCATCCGAACAATCGGGAAAATACAATCTCCGCCCATGTAGCATCTTCGATCAACACTCCGGTCGATAAATTTCCTTCAACGATATCCAAGAAACCCGAAAGTTAGGTGAATATAATAAAATAATTAATTTCTGCCTCGAACATAGTTGAAAAATAACGGTATAGATGCCGAATCCGTATCAATAATATATATTTATTTCTAAAAGTCGGGTTTTAAATTTATAATTATAAAGAAAAATCTTCAAAAAATTATAATAAACCGTTTCAAAATAAAAATCATAGGTGATTGAGGCACGATGTAGAAATTAAAAATACGCATTCGTATAAAATTATTTATTTATTGCTGGAAAGAATTTTTGTAAATCAAATTTGCAGAAAGCGAAAATGAAATTAAACGTATAATACAAATTTTTTACTACAGTTTAGCGTAATAGGTATAAAAAATGCGCTGCGTCCTAGGCGGATTTTGGAAGGTTAGAATCTTCTCAAAAATATTTGTGACATCGAAAAGGTGAAAATTTTATTTTTCATATTTTTTTCCATAATAAAATTTCAACGTACGATTACAATTTACGTAATTGTAGACGTCAATTTCGTTTGTGCGACTAATTGTAAGTAGTTGCGGTGTCGCATTTGTACTATATTCCACTCTGAATATAACTCGCTCGATCGACTCGATGTGAGAGATACAATTGCGGTTTGAACATTCGCACCGTTAAATGTTGAATGCAGTAACGTCAGGTTTTCGACTTAAAACATCTACTACGAGGACTGACGTTCACGTATGTTTTCAAATGGAATAAGCGATTTTAGACAGGACGAATGACTCAGTTTATTTTTGAACAAGGTGTTAAACACGAATAATGTATGTACCAAAAATGTTTGCCCGATGGACAGAAGAAAAAGAAAATCGCAATCCTAACAGAGAACCGAGTTCATTTATTGAACGTTATTCCAGCTAATGAGACGTAGATTTGTACGCAGAATCCAGAAAAATTCGTGCAGTGGAAAACATATCGTATTTACCGGTGGAAAATACGTTCTTTGATACGCTACGGTTATGACAAAAATGCTGGTCAAGCAGTTAACCGATAGTATATTAGGAAAAAAAGTTCCAGAAAAATCACGCGAATGTATTATGAAGAAACATTTTGAATTACGGATGAATTGGTGCATCTTGCATTATCAGTCAAGCAATTTTTGGTTATTAAAAATATCATAGTCTTTGAGCATCCACCGTATTTCTTGGGTTTGCCTACTTTTGGTTTTTTATTGCTGAAAATCAAGCCTGTGTGCTGAAAGGCACCAGCTATTTTTCAACAGTAGAAGTAAACAGTAGAGCTCCTGCGAGGTCTGAATGAGAAAGAAAAATGTTTTACACAGGACTGACGCGCGGATATCATTGGCCGTTCGTGTTTTGAAGGAATCCTAGCAGTAATTATATATCTCGGGGAAATAAAAAGAAGCATCATATCTCGCTATTTTTTTGTCAAACCTTGTTAATAGTGTGTTCTTATAATTTCACATTCCTACTACATAATTTCGTAAACATTTCACATTTTAAACATTCCAGATTTGGTTGGGTGTGGATATCGTTCCTTATTCCATAATCACCCTTCGCACTATACAGCCGGCACCCAGTCCTCAACTTCGGTTTCTTTCTATTTCGTTCAGTCGTCGTTCTACTATTGTCTCCTTAATGTTAATATTAAATGTAATAAAATATATGATAAGCTCTCTAGTCTGATACCTAATAATTACAGATTGAGACGTAAAGGAAGGACCATTCTCTATAAAGGAATACAAACCATATATGGCTACGGCACTCTTATCTATATCAATAATAGAATTTTAAAATCGGTTTATAAACATCGAAGGAAATTTATTTTAAACATCTCCTTCCTGTATAGAACTGCTCCATCCTCTGCAGCGTACTTAATCGTCAATATCCTGCCTTTAGATATTTTCCGCATAGGGAAAGCGATATTATCAGAATTCAAAATTATGAATAATCACGGAAAAGTTAATTCGCTAAAATATATCAACGACAATGAAATTGTTAAGGATTTAGGTACTGCGCTCTCCCCCTGGGATTCTAAGAAATTATATAAAAACTAAATTAATCCGTATTTGGCAGTTACGCGTTGGGAAGTAGAGGTTCTCTTCTATTTCGTTATCCGAGTCGGATGTCGTGACCTTATTTGACGCAAGATACAACACGTCGCCATTTATACCGATCGTATGCTAAATCTATGGTATGTTGTAAATTTAATCTGCATATTTTCTTGATCTGGTCGATGTAGCGGTTCTTTGGTATGCCTTTCTTCCTTTTCCCTTCGACCTTTCCCATCAAAATCGTTTTCTCCAGCCCATTCGCTCTTACTATATGACCGAAAAAGCCTAGCATACGTTTCCTGATGGATGTTAATAGCCGTCGGTTGGTTTCGATCTTGAGCTCTTTTAACACGTACTCGTTTGTCTCATGGACGACCCGTAGGACAAACGAGTACGTGTTAAAAGAGCTCAAGATCGAAACCAACCGACGGCTATTAACATCCATCAGGAAACGAGGTTACAGGAAGAAAAATATTTAGTTTCTTCCCGAATATACACGAAAAATTTAAATTTCCCGTTTTAAATATAACGTTCTTTAATTCGCAGATTCTTTCTGGTCATGGTAACCTCTGCTAGTACACTTACATCGGTTTAAACTGATTCATCACATTGCCTATACTGTAATCTTGATTTACTCGTAGTTGATAACATCCGTCACACTGTCTTCGTCTGTCTAGCACTCAAAGAATTAAAAGAACAATTTAATATTAATCCGAATATCTCCTTAGTTAGAAACAAACAAAACTTCTCCAAGTTACTCCCCGTTACTTTCAGGAAATTATGAAGAAAAAATCAGCTCTTAAACCGTGTGTTCAACTGTTATAAATTTTAATAGTAAATATAAATACATATACGTTTACACATCAATATGTATACTCAGTGGACCTGAGTGTGAGATTGACTGTACGTGTGCACGCGTCGTACAACTCATCGGAACTGACGGTACGCACTGATAACTGCTTAATTAAATAAGTTTCGACACGGGGTAATATCGGTGGTAAACAGCGCATCATTTAAGCCACGTTATACTGATGACACGTTGTTGTCTGATTATTTACTGGCCGCTCTTCCAGGAAACGGTGCCTGCAAGATGTACGCAACTTTAGGAGGTCACTTCGGAAAGTTTCCTCTAGCTCGCGTGTAATATCGATGACCTTTAATTGCATCTTTCCATTTCGAGGGTTTGACTTGACTGAGAAAGCCAAAGGTACTATAAGAAAGATATTATTTTCCAGACATCAAACAAAACGTTTGATTAATCTTCAAGCAGTTTTCTGAAACAGGATGCCAAGGATATTGGGGGGGGGGATGATTTTTGTTCGAAGTAAGAATGAAGATAAAGAAGTATAACACATACTTCTAGTCAGAAAAGAATTCAAGAGATCAAGGGGAGACTCGAGAGATTGTCCAGACAGGTTTTTAAGGTGTAATACCATCGAGACCCGAAGTAAGACTGGAACATTTTAGGACAGACTTCAATTCGTTAACATTAAAATTAGGTGTTAGGAAATGATGGGAAGGATTTTGCGCAAATGAAAAAAGTTCATCAAAATTAAGAACGCAAGGGGGCAGTCGATTTGACAAAAGATAGACCATTGAAAGAAATGTTGAGAGGTTATAAGGATGTTGGAAATTTCAAATATGTATAAGGCAGTAGTTTCTCTTGATATTTCCAAAGTATTTAAACGGAAACAATTTCGATCGAAGAAGGTGCTAGCAACCCGATCGTTCTGAAATTCGCTTTTTCGTTACAATTAATTTACATATTTTAGTCACCCTTAAAGGATTTCACTGTCGATAATCGCGTCCCCATCTATCAGGAATCCAAACCAAACCATCAACGTACGCCCGTCTGCCAACAAAGGATCAACAACCATCCAGAAGAAACCGCAGTAGATATGTATATATTTATAATTGTGTTTTCAACGGTCGGTCGTTTAAGAAAGATGGGTGTAGGCATTTAACCGAAATATATTATTTAAAATAAAACATAAAAATTAATTTAATAATAATAAATTCAAATTCAAATAAATTAAATCCACGAGTAGCAAGGCATCTCGTGGTTGCCATCCCTGAGGGCTGTTAAAACAAATAAATCACTTTAACGTGTTATCATTAACCTGAATATCTGAAGAAGATCTGAATTCGTCCGTAATCAGAGAAAATCAAAGAACTTGATTAGATTAGACGATGAAGTGGAGGGTCGTTTCTGAAGAGGAGAAGAAGCGAAGGTGGTGGTTGAGGGATGTGTCTATGTAGGGAATAATTGAGACATTTGGTAATGATAAGGCGGAAGGATAACGTCATACATGACACATGAAGTAGCTTCTGTACGGGGTTGAGTCAGTACGCATATTTGAGCCCTACGTGATCCTCGGAAATCTGCTGTCGACTACGTCTACTTTTTCATTTGGAAAAAAAGTTTTCCATGGCCGGATGCTTGATATCTCAGGTTAATTGATAGGCGGAATCAGCTACTATTCTTATTCACTGAATTGTAAACGCCTCCGATTTTAATATACTGTCAGAGTCGTTGCCTTCTTTAGTAAAATTTTGTATTTTGAAACATCCTGTGGTAGAAAAAAAAGAGTATTTATTTATGTTTATATTTATCAGTTTGATTTTCTAGTTTTGGAAAAATTTCAGTTTTTATTGGAATATATATATAAAAACAAAAAAAAAGAAAACAAAAAAAAAGAAAACAAAAAAAAAACGGATTTGTGTTGCGAAGTTAAGAGAAGAACAAAGGATGAAACTGTTTGATCTTTTGTCAGAAAATCCTTTTCAGCCTGGATTTCAGTTTTTAGGCAAGAACTGGAAGTGGAATAAATTTTTTTCTTCTTTCGACACATTAGTGCTGAGTGTCAGTTTATTTTTTTTCTTTGCATCACGTTCCTTCGTAACATTTCGAATCCATAAATCGTTTTGAAAATCGTTTCTAAGCAATTTGAACAAATTATTAAAACGCAATAGCGAAAAAACCGCGTTGAATTTCCGTTCCGCCAATAAAAACTTTGGATCATGCAAACCTCAGCCACCCCCGAAAGAATAGAATTAAGTAATTCACGTTAATGATCTGATGCATAATTAAAAGTTTTTTTGAAAGCGTTTTAGGAAAATTTTCAATATGATTTTACCTAATTTTTATTCGTATTATCGGATGCCAACGGACCTATTCAACATTCCTTTCCAATACATCTCTTTATAAAAACCTGTATTTTTCTTTTCGTAGGAAACCATACGGTACTTCAAGTAATCTTGGAGAGTTAATTTTTCCGGTTTTTTCACTTATTCTAAAAAATATGCTACTAACAAATAATATCAACCAAGGATTGGCTATTCGTATCTTTATTGACATTAGTATAGTTTTTAATACGGTCAGCCACCAAATACTAATGCAAGAGATCTGCAAGAAATAAAAATTATAGGTAAATCAAATGATAAGTTTAAAAGTTATCTATACAATAAGATGAGTTAAGTTTAAAAATCGACGGAGAATTGAGTAAAGGAAATATAATTAAACGGTGTCGGATAAGGATACTAGCTTGGCTGCTGTTCTTAATATATACAAATTATCTTCATAAATCCGTTAAAAATTCATTTTCGTATACATGATGAACTTTTGCAGAAAGACTTAAATCGTATGATAAACAACTACCTATTAATATTAAAATATAAATGTTCGAATCCATTTTCTGTGATACGTGTTTTATGTGCATACCTATTAATAAAAAAATCTAAGGTTTTGCATGTAAGGACATCTAGCCGATATAGAATATGCAAAACCCGTCTATAATATCGCACAATAACAACTATTTATATAAAAGCCCCTCACCTCCCTGTCTAACTGCGGAAGTACTTTATTTTTGGTAACGGTGAAAGAGTTTAATAGAACACTTCCCGGGGATAAACGTATCTATACACATTTACTTAGACAGATATTAATTTAGGTTTATTCCTTTTCGATTTATTTAATAAGCACGAATAGTTTTTAATATGTTTGATTTGAATAAATGATAATAAGAGTGTCGGGCACTCACGTGACGGGCATACCTCTCCTGTGAGACCCACAACTTATTTATAAATATATATATCTAAAATAATTAGACAAATGCTACCGGCATTATTATAATAGGTTAGTGCAATCAATACTATACAGCGTCAACCGTTTATATTTCAACGCGCTGGTACTGTCAAGAATTTGATAAGAAGAAAGAAAAAGAATAAATGACCAGCATAAACGATGTTTAAAAGTAATAATCCCAATAAAGAAACATGCGAATAATAATATCAGCTGGTGGAGAGAGAAAAATGAAATATATGCTCCATTATTATTACCGACTACTTGAATATAAGACTAAAAGTTTACTTACTCCGTTGATGCAGAAAGGCAGGAAAACTAGAAGCGATACAAAAATTGTGTTTCATTCGACCGACAGGAAAACATAACAAAATGGATAACGTTGATGAATCAGTGTCGTAATTGAATTGCTTGAACGTATTTCAGAGGATTTAATGAATATAGTGATGACAGGCAAGTGGAAACAACAAATCAAGCAACGGTTGTGACATATAAAAATGAACAATTAATTTTTTTGAAATTACATATACACTCCGATTGTGTAGCGATTACATTTATAATTAATTATGGATAATACGCATTAAATTTGTTTTTTCTTTTAGTTATATGTGCAGTTCTTTATATATTGGTAGTAAGCACTTTACATTAAAAAATATTGTAACTACAAACGGGCATTTGCCTTGTGGAACTAGTAACTTATTTATGCAAAAAAAAACAAAAAAAAAAAAAACGTTTTTTGTTTGTTTTTTTGTTTTTTTATCAGTCGTACATTCGCATGCGTAATTTAGGAACAGTTGCTACATTTTCTGTGAACTGCTTGTATCTTTCCAAATTTTCGGGATAAATTATGTAAGTTTATCGGCAAACGGTGGCTTCTTAATTTGCTTTCGATACTGGCACTGTTATTTTTCTTCCAATGTTTGAATTATCGATACTTAATCTTTCACAAATAATAGATTTACCAAAATATGTTCGATTAGGCTACAAATAATTCGTTGAACATTGGTTTTTTGGAACTTTTTAAACACGTGTAAAGTTCGCCACATATTGAACCTAGCACACGAACATCCCATGACCATGTTTTTGTATATAAAGCATGTGAAACATAACGAAATTAGAAAGTTTAATCCAACCCACGCGACCCACGCGACCCACGCATTCATGAAAACTGTGTTCTTTGCATAGGTGACCCATGCGTAGGCGTTGCCTGGGTTCAATAATATGCGGTAGTCCATTTAAATACACGTTTCACAGAATAAACTCCATCCGGGATGTACGTATGCTGAGTTCAATATGCGGCGGGCTTAACTCCCGCTTATATATGTTAATAGACTATATTAATAACTACGTCATTCTTGGCCCGGGGCACACTACAATGTTTGTTGCCCTATGAGTATGTCCCGTTACGTTATATGAGATAGCAAAGGCTTTTTTTTGCTCTTTTTTAGGTTATGAATGCCGCGCTGTACAATTGATAAGATTTTTTTTTTTTTAATAAAAGACAGATAAGAATGACATAGCTGAAAACGATTTTTCCGAAATAGTTTTAGAAGAAAAAAGATGAGGCGTTGTTTTTTAAAAGCGTCGAGTTCCGTATTTTTCTAGAACAGGTTTTCTCCGAGTAACGTTTTAAAAAAATCAAAAAACGGAAGATATTTCAGTTTTATTAAAAAAAATTAGGCACTGTGCGGAAGTAACGGCAGGAGACACGAGTTATAATAGCGGGAAAATTTTTAACATACACGGTAATGAGAGGCCGTCAAGTTGCAGAGTTTTAATTAAGCGATGGTTGATGTTTCTTTTTTTTTTTTCGTTTGGAAAGTTCTTTAATGTCGGGTTGCAACCGAGCTGGATCACACAGTAAACGGGGCTTTCTTTCTTATTCGTCAAAGCAACTATGAAATTTGATAAGATACTTCAGGTGAGTCCAAAAGACACCACCGCGCGCATCTTTTAGTTACACGCGTACGGCTTAGCAGTACCGAGAATCTTGTTAATTTAAGAAGTAGTGAAAAATTTTTGAACCCGGTCATAAAGAAGAAGATTTAGCTAAGGGTCAAGAGAGGGAGAGAAAAAAAAACAAAAATAAAAAGTTACGCTGATTGCAAAGTGTTACTTTCGTTCCCACTTTTTTTCCCCCCATAACATTTATAACCGACCGGGAGACACGTTGTGCTTAATATATATATATATATCATCAGACAGCTAAAGTAGGTAATAGCGATATATAATGCACACTCCAATTTTTCGACACAAACAGTAAAATTATTTACGCACAAGCCATTCAAGTTCAAACTAATTTCCCATCTAAAGGTATCGTTTTTGTCCTCATATACAAGGGAAACAGTTCAAAAAATCGTAGAGTATATATTAAAAATTGGAGAAATAGTTTAGCCAAAAACTTATATTTCACATATATCAAGAGATAGATGTACGGTGACCGAAAGTTTTTAATATGTGCGGATAGTTTAAGTTCGCTTATGACGTTGAAAAACAGTAATTTCAATTACAAATGCCGACCTTTTATCTATGATATCAGAAAATTAAATGTGTTAGCATTCTCAATAAAGGTGCACAAGTAAGTTTCTGCTGCGTACCTGGACATTGCGGGGTTGCTATGAATGAGTCTGTCGATGTTGCGGCGAAGAGAGCTGCTTTAGATGGTGAATTGTCGCCGTTTATTCCTTCATGAGATCTCTATTCTGTGGTTAAAGCTGATGGTAGAGCAAAATGATCTAGTTTTACAAACAGTCAGAATCGAGGAAAATATACGATACAGCCAGAGCTTTCCTCTACCCCTTGGTATTTTTCTGTTCCGGAATTGGTCCCTGGCCGTTTTAAATATGTGGCTACTATTTGTCGATTGCGTATGGGTCATTCTCGGGTCGGTCTGAATTGTTCTAGCCCCAGGAGTCACGGAGTAAATTGCAATGATCGTTATTTTTCAAATTTCTCGGAAGGCATTAAAATCATTTGCTGTTTAATTATAATAAATATAAGCATTATACCGAAGTCCGTTTTTTGAATAATTAATGTCTTCTAAGATCTTTCGCTCCCTACACTATTCATAGCCTCCTGTGTCACAGCGACTCCCCGGCTACGTGTTGTTGTGTTTAGATTTATTTTATTGAACGGCATCTTAAAGTGACTATGTAAATTGATTTTCTATTATTAATTTATTATCCCGATCAAATCCTGGTGATAAGTGATTTCCTATATTCCGATGCTTAGTCGTGTTCGGATGCTCTACGCGTCTCGAACTGGGCAGTTTCCTTTCCCGGTTGATTCTGTCATTCGTGGATTACATTAAATCATTCTGCGTGATGCACCATTCACTTTTCCGGTGTTCGCTGTCTAGTGGAGTTCTAGCGCGCCCAATGCATCTTGAGCTCAGTCTGGGCAATTTGCTTTTCTTAATAATTCTGAACAGGCATTCTTATGCTATACATTTACGACCATGTTTGTTTGCAACATTTATTGTTCCATTTTAAACATTATGTGCGCGTGTGAAATTTTTGATTTCTAAAGTGCCAATGTGGCGGCGGCGGCGAGATTGTACTAGGTCCTAACGACTGTCCAACCAAATTACGGTGGCTGGCTAGTAAAAGAAATAGTTAAGTTTCTATCTGAAGACATAAAATAAATCCCAACTTCGTTCCGGAAAACCCCATCAGATTTACCAATTTCATCCTGCTTATGTGGACAAAGAAAAGAAATGCATTGCCTGTAATGAAAAGATGCATTGATATTAACGGTCTCTTTAAAATAGTTTCAGATAATTACGATGACTTATTAACGCGGGCGGTAAAAATTTAGTTTACTGAACTTGGAAATAAATTCGCCAAACCATCCATATCGAAGATGATATAACCGATGACTACATTATCTGGATGAATATGCATTTGCAATTTAATAAAACTATTACAGTGCAATGAAAATATCTGTGAAGCCTCTAAGGGATTTGCAGCTTGCTCTACTCTCGCGACGCTAAAAATATAGTTTTTATTCGCGATAAATGCGATGTATTCTGCGTACCTCCTAGATATAAAAAAATTAGTACATAAACTAATGATAATTTACAGAGCTGCGTATTTTATATGTAGGCTTTATGCAGCACAGTACGCGTTGACATATACGATATGACGTTTAATGTACATACGTTCCAGCAAAGAAACTATAAACAGTGTATAATTTTTCTACTTTTAAATATGTACATAAGTACTAATAATATCAGCAAATTCTCAGTCAATTCTCGTAATATTTTCTGCAATAAAGTAATCGGTACAAGAGGCGAAAACTTTTTAAAGTTAGTACAAGCTTTTGACTTGCGTATATCGAACATTAATGTATAACATTTAAAAGGAATAATTAACATATTATAAAATCATTAAACAAAAAAAAAAAAAAAACTACAATTCGTCGGTGTTTGCAGTACGAAAAAATAAATAAAAAAACTTAAACTATTATACTAGTTGTAAAGAAAATGTTAAAAAATACATACATATAAAGATCAAACCCACTTGGATAACTGCGCTTATGCTAATGAAGAAAAGGTGTAAATCTGTCGAATACTAAATTGCATTTAAAATGAAATCCTTTTATACCTGACTCTACCTAGTGACTCACGTTAACGGTAACACTGTGAAATATTTGTGATTATTAAAAATCGTAAAAATAAAATTTCAACCGATTTAGGATAACATTTCTGACAGATTTTTAAATCTTTCAGACAATAAATTTCCTCGTATTATGCCGACAGTTAATTACTTATCATTAAAAGCATTTTCACCGAAAAACATCTGAAATTACTACCTGAAATTAATAAATCATCGTTTCCAACTCCTCTTCCTATATGTACATCTCCGTTCTCTAATTTTTGTACACCGTGTAGATTAAAAGAATTCAGTGACAGAAATAGCGTGATTAACATTGATCGGTACGGAGCTCTTGCAAATTAGCTATTTTCAACAAACTACTGAATGTTATGAAATAAAAATCAAAGCATGTTTGTTAACCGTAGACATTACTAAAGTTTTTGATATTATTAATTTAAATCAATTTATCTATCCAACTTAGAATTAGGCGATAGCTCATTCTCAATATATATATATATATATATATATATATATATATATATATATATATATATATATATATATATATATATATATATAAATATATATATACACCTACAATATATATGTATATATATTAGAAAGCGTTTCATAACAGATCTACCTTTATTAATATTGGAACCCTGTATCTATAGAATATAGGTTTTCTTGACTTGATCAATTTACCTCAACACTGTAAACTAATAAAGTTTAGTGGGCGATATCGCAGTGATTACAGCCCCGATTAATATTGAATATATACAGCAATACCGAAATATTTCTAAATAAATACGGATTAACAATTAACGTATCGGAAACAAGTTGCTGCGTGCCATTTAATACCAGTTTTGTAATAGACAGATTTAACACGGTACGGATTACATATAAATGGAACATCACCTAGTAAATCCTAGTTTGGAGATAAAATTTTACAACCATTTTAGTAATACTCGTATTAAACGTAAGTTGACGAAATTTTCATTTATCTTTAATAAATTTTATAACAATAACGAAAAATGATTGTAAACAAGGCAGCAATTTTGTCGGACTTTTTTTTTACTTGTTTTTTTTTTTTGAGCGCGTCAATACTGAAAATTTACCCAACGCAAAAGACTAGAAGAACGATGAGACATAAGAAATGGCAGGTTATATTATCAGGAAGCGGTTAGAGATAGAAGAAATGAAGGCAGCCAACAAAGGAACAACAGAAGGAGATGGAGCAGCAAGAACGTATATTGGGCACTGTAAGGAGTCAGCAGGCGAAGGTCAAGCAGATTGGAATAGAAGATCGCGCGTTTCGAAGAAATACAAGAGCATTCGGATAGAACGTAATTTGCATTGTCAAAGGTTAAAATATACAGTGTCAAGCACGTTATTTAGCTTTAGTGGTTGCAGTTATCCTCCCCTAGTGTGAAATTCATAAACAATTAAATTTATTGCGCCTTAAAAATAACATTACTACTTATCCGCTTGACTTTAATAAGGTACATTATGAAAATGGTAATTTTACTTACCGATAGTGAAATAGTTAACGTGAATTAATTTTAAACATTATTAAAGGAATATTACCAGACCAATAAAATTATAATAGTATAAGTAGCGATTTTTTTCCGGACACATATTAAACTGAGTGAATGATTAGATTGGATGGGTATCACTGATGCAGAATAAATCTGTCGCATTATTATTGGTAATATCCGAAGTGACGATGAAAAAACGAAAACAAAATTTTCGAATTTTTTAACGATTTCATGGCACTTGATATTTTTCCTCTTTAATTGTATATTTATCAACTGCTCTAGTCGAGATTATTGTATTCAAGTTTATTTTCAAAACGGTATCCAAACTTCTCTCTATTTCTTTAATTTTTCGATCCAATCTTTTTTTTTTTGTTTTTTTTGTTTAAATTTTTGTTTGCTGTTTTTACCTTTGTCCAGCCAATAATTGTTCCGGTCGAAAGAAAATAAAAAAATAGAATAAAGATCGCCACAAAAAGAAAAAATAGTATTTCGCTGTCAGTTTCACAACTGCAATTTATCGAGAAATAAATAAGAACGGGAAGAAAACCATTCTGAAATCTTCACTTTTGACATGCTCTCATCCGTAATAAAACTATCAAATATTTTACTTTGTTCGACCTTATCGGTCGTCGGTGTTATCCAATGTTAAAATTTGTTGACTTCTATTGTTAAATGATCAATTTGAAAATATATACTACGCTTTTTTATGAAATAACATATTTAATTTTGAATACCGACGCGCTTCGAAGCTAACAGCTTTCTGAACACAGTATACATTACTTTATTCAACTGTTTTTAATAATTACAAATAAAATAAAGAATTGGACACTAGTCCAATGTTGCACTTACACGATGATGTTCTATTTACGTTATACAAATTTACCATCACAATTCAACACATATACCTATATATACCTATATATATTCGATTATTTGCAATGGAAAACATAGATTGACCTCATTAAAACTTTGTTATGTTTGTTAAAATTTAAAACATTATTCAAAGCAATTAAAACCGTTAAAAAACACAACTGAAATATTTAAAAACCGCTTACAAATTTACCGTCCGACCAGTTTCGCCTGGATTATGCAAACATATTCAATAAACTTGTACGCGGATTCTTCAGAAATTGAAATGTTGACCTAGTATGTCACTGTGAGTTTCATCACGTATCTGACAATCTCTCCTTATACTGCAATTGCCGCACTCCAGCACTGGTCTTCACGTACTGGAGCTGTTGGTTTTCGATTCGAGCGAGAATATGCAACTTGGAATGTGAAAGCCGTATGTACCCCAGTATAAAGTGAAAACAGGAGGTAGAAAATCTATAATGATTGGTAGATCTAAGCCGGATTCGGAACCTCAACCGACCATTATCGGACTCTCTGTTTATTATAGGTTTCGTTGCAGAAAAAAACTGAGATGTTGTAATAAAGTACTAAACCAAAAAAAAAACCAAAAAAAACGCAACCACACTCGTAAGGACTGAACTAAATTACACTTGCACATTATTATTTCTAATTAAATCGACGCGGTTCATTTGAAACCCGATGTTAAAAATGTTAAAACCAATTAAAATATCGCTCGTCACAACGATTTCTAAAATACAATTGACTTTCCTATAATTTGCGCGCCTAATAAATAATAATAATAAAAAATAATTAACAATAATAAAAAATAATTGATATTTGTTTTTCTTACACGTATATTTTAGTACAATCTTATTACAGTAAATAAATTAGCACTACTTTTAGAACAGTGTTACAACTTAATCCAACTAATTTGTAACATGAACAGAGTAGAAACTATGTACAGTTACATGACTCCTAATATTATAGAGATATATAAATAATTATACGCGCATATAAATACTCACACGCACGCACACCAAAGGGTAATCCGCAAAATACATGCATACGAATATATTACAGAATAAGTTAGGTGACTAGCTCATAAGGCTTTGTGCGCTTATGGAACACCTTAAGTCATCATCGGAAAGTAGCAGGTCTAAAGCCTCTCGATATTCAGGTGACTGTGAAGTCGGTATTCGTGCGCTTCTGCAAAATAACGTATGAACATCGATCCATGGAATATTTAAATCTGAATGCGTATTTCTTCGTTTCGTTAATACCAGAAATCTCCAGTGATGTTTCGAAGACACTTGTTTTGAGCGCGCTGAATAATCAACCGATTGGATGTCTTTGCACAGCCCCAGAGTTGAATATCATACATCCATATCGGTCTGATGATTTGACAATAAATCATACGTTTATTAGACAGATTGAGCTTAGAGTAACGCCCAACCAACCAATAAATCTGTCTTAATTTATGCATGGTTTGTTTTATTTTCATCTTGACATGCATCTTCCAATTCAGCCTGGAATCTAAATGCATACCCAGGTGTATTTAGCGGAGTCCGATCTCGGAATAGGAAGACGATCAAGGTATATAGGACACGACCTAGATTTACGACGCGTAAACATAGCATGCACCGATTTTTCTTGATTAATCTTGATCTTCCAATCACATGTTCATTCATGAGTGTCGCCAGCGGAGAGCAGCGAGGGAGCTACCCCCCCTGGAGCCTTGGAACTTTTCAATCAACTGGCCACGATGAGTATTAATAGGCGCGTAATCGTGAACAATTTTCCAGAAACCCACGAAAATTATGTTTTAATTAAGATTTTATTCTTGTTTAATCAAATATTAAGCCTTTACAACTTATAAATTTTATTTTTCCTATAACTCACATTCTCTTTCTATCATCTTGCCTGTGCTCTGGCTCATCGGCTGGCGACGCCTTGTGTCTGTTTGCTAATTTTTTCTACTGTACAAAAAAATAATTAACAATAATAAAAAATAATTAACAATAATAAAAAATAATTAACAATAATAAAATATAATTAACAATAATAAAATATAATTAATAATAATAAAAAATAATTATTAATAATAAAAGAAAAAACGGAACATAATTAACGTGCTAAAATTGCGGCGAAAAAAACGATTGCCCCGATAGCCGATAGTCGTTGCTGTAGCTTTCATGGCATTTTTACACATTTGCGCATTGAATAACAAGGCAGCTTTCATTATTTTTCATTAAAACGATTGAATAATTTGAACAAAGGGCAGCATTTAAGATCGTTGCACGGAACGTGGCCGGATTGCAGATCGTTGCAGGAAGTGACATTTGTCCGCTTTTCGTACGATTTCGACGTTACTGAGTGCCGTATCGTGCGTGAAATCCTTCCTTTACTGCCGGAAAGTAATATTTTTTGACAGATTTTTAAAAAATGAATCTGAAGCATTTCTCTTCTTCTTTCGAAATATTTTCATCTGTAAATGTAGAACGTCGTTGTAGAGAGTGGCACGAGCACACTCGGGCCTGTAGCGGACGATTGAGAAATTTCCGATGGAAATCAATTTCAATTTAGCACGGTTTCGCATGCAATTACCGATAGATATTGACGGCTGATGGCTGTTCCTTCTTGTCCTTCTATCGTAAAAATATCTTTGCAAGTTAAATTTTTTTTCGCTTCCCCTACACAAACGCAATACGCAACATTTACACGTCGATACAATACGCGTCTGCATTCGTACGGAGGAGCGCTGTTTTCGAACGTTCTTGGCCGCATTTCAAATTATCTTTTACATTTCCTCCCGAACGACGTTAGAAAAATGAATTTCTGCTCTATTCGCCCAGTGCAACCGCTTCTCAGCTCACGCATCTGCTACGTTGCTATCATATTCCGGTGCCACTCTAAAGATCGCAATCTATTAATATCCAATCGGTCGAATGAAAAATCGCATCTTTTGTTTATTCTTTCGTTTTCTGACGACGACCTGTTTGAGCAATTCCTACATAACATTTGAAGCAAGTGCCTATCGGCCCGGCGACGTATTTTCAAGTCAAATTTCAGCTGAAAGAATTGAATTTATAAAAGAAAGGTTGTTCGAATTTAGTGCTGGTAATGTACACGAAGAACTTACTTTACCAGCACTCGACAATAATCGAATTTTGAATAGAAAGTTTATTTAGTTAGTTGTTTTTTTTTCCCCCGTTTTATTTTCTACATACATGTTAGACGTTATGAAATAATTTTGAAAAATAAAAAAGTGTGTCTTAAATATGAAAAATTTCTTTAATGAAACCTAAAAAACACCGGCTCAGAATAGAAAAGTCACACACTCGAAACACGTTGTGGAAATTAAAAGTAACTGACCGTATCAAGATATGATCGACCCCGTCCTTTTCGAATCGTTTTTGAATAAAGGTCTCTCCGGTTGACGACGAGCTCAAAAAAAAAAAAAAAAAAAAAAGTGCAACGAAACGAAAGCACTAAAATCTGCCGTATGGGTTAAAAAACCTTCTTATATTGATACAAAAACGAGATAAGTGCTGTATTTCTTATTTTTGCTCTTTTTTTTCCTAGGTTTTTGGTCGCGTTATCGTTGTTGTAGCTAAGTGCTTATTAACAGTTTAATTTCTTTGTTTGTTTGTTTTAAGTTTCGATATTTTTCAGGCCTATCTTTGCTACTTCTAGGCACTAATTGTTGATCGTGATTTTCCGCGAGAAGACGTGTGCTTTGTATATTACCGAAGTGCCTGAATCCGACGAATTTAATACGCGGAGCGCTAGAGTAGCGAAGCGGCTCTCAAATTTTTTTACGATTTATCTCTTCTAAAAAAAATTTAGGATAAAATTGACGTTTCTAAAAACACGACCGCGTAGAATGCGGAATGTAGAATGTGTTTTCTAGAAATCAAGATTGTGTCGTTCGTTCAAATACAGCGCTGTCATCCGCTGGAGCGATGGTGCCGTAGTAAACAGCGAACGAGAAAGAATAGTTCCTCGCTAGCTAGACCATGGAGTATTTGTTTGTTTCGAGGAACACATTTTAGGCATATTTCACAGTGTTACTGAAAATGATTAAAAATATTTAATTGCCTTTTTTTCTTTCTTTTTTATCAAACTTCTTTATTTATTCACACTTACGTTACCATTTCATTTTCTGTTTTTTACATACTTTAATTTAATCGCATTAGTTATTTAAACTTGCCGAGAAATTAACTAAAGTGGTTTGAAATCGCAAATTTTTACGTAATAAAAGGAAAATCACACTTTTTAGGGGGTAGTACAGTGTGAAATAAAAATTATGACGAAAACTTTATTGGATTACGTTCGCGCGTATTCAAAAGCAAAGGCATTCGACAGCGATTACAAAAAATAAATAATCCGGTAATTTTCTCGTCCAGCAAACTCGCTGCAATGGTTGAAAAGGAAGAAGAAGAAGAAGAAGAAGAAGAAGAAAAAACACATTTCACATTCCCCGCTGCAACGGGCCGAAAGTCTACCGAATATTGAACCCAGCTTACGCACATCCCACGCGTACATGTTTGCATCGGAAACCACATGAAACATGACGAATATTTAATTAGCTTCATGGTGACCGTTAAAGAGCAACTTGCTTACGATTTCGAGTCAGAATCAAAGAATGAGTAACACAATGTTACTTCTTTTTCATTTATTAAGTAACAAAATAAAAAAAAAAAATGAAAAAAAGTAAAAAAACTTAGTTATTTAGAAAAGACAGTTGAGAATTCCATCAAACTACCGGACGACGTTTTTAGCGAATGCTTTAGATTGAAACAATTTAACGTAGACTACGAGATTTTTTTTTTTTTTTTTTTTTTTTGTGCTTGCGTATTTGGTTATTGGCTCGAGTACTGGAGATTCAAAAAGATAAGGATAAACGTAACACACTACAGGTAGTGGGAATACTGTTTGATAAAAGATAGGAATAGAAAGAAGTTTGTTACGGAATGAGGAAAAAATGTAAAAGCACAGATGAAGGAGACTGTAATGCGCAAAATGTCAGAAAGTTATTATTAGAGGATGCGACGAAGACGGAGTATTAGAAAAGAAGGAGCAAGGTTGCTTTTTATAAAAGATAATTTGGTTTTATTTAGTGATGTCGTAGCATACGCTTTTAGCAAAATGATGGAAATTATTCGGGGGAGGTCTACCACATAATCGTCGGACGCGTAAATTCAGCTAAAAAATTAACAACTAAAGAAATCAAAGATATTTATTTTTTATATTCTTTATTTGGTTGTTATATTTTTATATTTTCTTATTTTATTTCATATTATTTTATTATTTCACTGTTATTTCATCAATTTGTATACACACCTGTTCCACATTTACATAGACCAACTATCACGATATATCGATTTATTCCTTTATAACGATCTAATAATGTAAATAACAAAGCAATAAAAATTCAGTCTCCATGAATATTTCGAACAATTACCGGTCGGACTAATTTATTATATTTATTGTTTTTATATGTATTTCATTATTTAATGTTTTTTACACAATCCGGGTAATGTTCCATATTCATTTGTGAATCGTTGAATGTCATATGTCGTTCGCGTAATACAAAAAATATAGTACCCGAATGTTAACGGTCGTTTTTAAAATTGTTCATATTTATAATATGTTGCGGTTTACGGCAGAAAAAATACCTATGATTATTATTTGTACATCCGTATGAGGGTACATTTTATTATGGACATCGAAATACTACGTTTAATTTAAGTTAATATTGCTTTCATACGTACTTTTGTGTCATTTTATATACATGTAGTTGAATAATTAGACCGGTAATTAACGCAAATGTATATGTTAAATAATAAATATCAAAAATATCGAGGTAAAAGTTATTTTTTGTTCCTTATCATACCGTGAATATGGGGGCAGCTCTGAAACATGTCGGTGTTTTTACTATTTATTATTTAACATATGTCTGTGTTAATTACCGGTACAATTCTGTTATTCAACTACATTTAATATGTGTTGTTTAATCAGTAATCGACTACAATTTTACCTTGCTACTATATACTGAAATAATTAATCCGTTAATTACAAAAAAAAATTCATTACTCAATATCGCGATATTTAATAATTCGCGCGAGCGTGCGGCATTGATTTATTCCCATTACATGATGTATTCGCGTATTCAATATTCCCCCAAATACAATTACAAGAAGAAATCAACGTTTACAATTACGTATATACTCGTATAATATTAGGATTTTGTTCTATAATCTTCGTGTATTTAGTTACGTTTATATACACGCATTCGATTTACAAAACTATAATATACCTTGAGCATTTTACTGTTAAACAACGCCTTCTTATATTAATTTAGAAAATACGCGTCGAAAAGGAATAGAAGCGAGTATTTATACTCGTACATCGTAATTAATAAATTTACGGAGGTAAGAATCTAAGAAGTCTTCGTAGGTATTTCAGTTCTTCGAATTTAATCAAATACGTATGAGTAAAAATACAGTAAAAATCCGACGAATATTATTGGAATCGGTGGAAATTTCAAAGAGCTAACACTTGCTTAATCGGTTATTACAACTTCAGATGTAGCGGCACAAATCGGCTATTACGACCAAAAGGCAAATAAAACAATTATCTATTATTATTTTGTTCTTTCTTCCTGTAACCGCACTTTTAAATTATAAGATTTTAAAAAACTTTTAAAAAACTGTTAAATTCAGTTACATACGTTATATTTTTTATTATTACACGAACATAAATACGTTAAATTTACACGAAATATATATATATATGAGGGGGGGGGGTCAAAATTGTTATAACCAAGTTTTACTCTATTTCATTCAATAAAGACTCTTCTTATATGGGGCACGTCGGGGGATATCATTGTAACGTCACGGAGAAATGTTTGTTTTAGAACGTACATGCACCGTGTACAATGTTTAGGTAGCACCCGGTATAATACTTTTTTCGAGTATCTGCTTTTGCCGGACGCAAAATTTTCCTACAATACAGCTCAAAAAAATATTATCGAAAGAATAATATTCAGCGTATTACTACATATTATTAACACAAACCGATAGAACTTGCGAGTTTGCCTTTCACTGTAATCTAAAAAGTGGTGCCAATTCGTTGAACAGTTTCTTTTTAATCGGTGTAATCATTATCGTCCAATGACAAATTTCGAAAAGTTCTATTGCAAATCTGACTTTGAAAGTTCACTTCGTTTATCGGATACATGTATTCATTTAAAGCACATCTAATTGATCGTCTACGTTACATATTTCGTTATCCCTGCCTTACCGGATGGTAGTTTCGTGTTTGCTATATTCACTTGTCCGTGCACTTACTTCACAGGATACTACTGTTTTAGTACTACGATGTTAGTTATTTCGCGTCGACTACTCGATTAAAAGATTAACACGAATAAAATAGTTCGTTTAATTAAAAAAAAAAACAATAATGAAGAAGTATATTTTCGGTAAAGTTTTAGCCAAGTGTTCGAACGGGTCATGTTGGGGAAAATTTGAAACGGCAAATAGGTCTAGAATTTCTCTATAGAATTCAGTTTGGCAACAAGGCGTCGTTCGAGATTATTAGGACATCGGGCCAGTTCTGATTATCGACTTTTTTAACGAGGTTTCTTTCGACCAGCGCTATTTTTTCCCTCGGCGGATTAATCCCGGTAATCTGTTAATCGCTGAGTCGTTAAAAGCGTAAAACCCGTTAATTAGACTATTTCGTTAATTCAGTACATTATCACGAGCCGTCGGGTTTCTTTTTTCTTTTCTTTATTGTTTCCTGCGGTTAACATCTATCTTCTCTTTTTGGAACTTTGCACATTCTTCTTCGTCCTACTTATTTTCCGTATCTTCTTTCGCTATTTTTGTCATTATGGCAGTGCACGGCGCGATTGAACTATAAAGAAGGATAAGAAATTTCACATCTGTTATTAGTATTTTTTGTGCTATTTCTAAAATATTTCCAATAATGCTTTAAATTCTCGTCAAAGACCCTATACTCTGATAAATTATCAATTTTTAATAAAATGCGGTGCCCACCTCATCTCTTCCTTTTCACCTTTTATTTTCTGGGAACAAATTTAAACAGCAGCCCAGCCCCCTATATATATCATATCTCGGGTTCCAACTTTTTGATCCGCCCATGCCAATTTTTTTCTTCTTATTTCGCATCTATCTTCCATTAATTCTTTTTGTCTTTTGTTCTTAAACTTTTTTTGAAACTTTTAAAACTGAACGAATCGTGACGTGATTCAAAATGTTTAGCATAAGCAATTTCAGGTAATTTAAACGCATATTAATAAATTGTACACCGAGGTTGTCCTCTTATTTCTGTCTTCTTTTTTTTCTTTTTTTTTTTTTTTTTTGTATTTATAAGCATTTCGACATCCAAAGAAAATGTGAAAAATTTTTCCCTAGGCTAAGTTTTTCGAAGTCAGATCAATTTGGAGAAAGAGCAGATATTTAAAATCTGTTAGAATAAATCCATCATTTAAAATTACATTTTGCGGAAATTGCTAAAAGAATAAAATACTGAAAAAGTCGTTATTTTTGTTTTTTCCTCTTTCTCATTGGTCGTAAGGGCTTACAGATGTTACGAATAAGAAAACCCGTAACTAAGGTTATGTGATCTACCAATAAAATCCAAAAAGTTAATTTAAGAAATTACATCTAAATATCCCCCTTCCCGATTTTAGATTTCCGTAAAAGCTTATCTCATATAGAGTTCCGTCACACATTAATCTCCACGGAGATTATCAATAAAAAAATGACTGTGGTCCAATTGTGGTTTTTCATGATTTCGTATTCGCTTTTTTCATATTTCATCAACTCTATGAACTGTTTATCAGTTTTGAAACTCTTATCGTCCAACACAAAATCCCATCCATAGCTCTACAAAATCAGAAGCCTAGTAGTGTCTCCTCCTGAATCTGGCATAGTAGTTAACTTTGTTTGGATACCGGGGCATGCGGATATCTATGGTAACGAAGCGGCAGACATGGCTGCCAAAGATGCATGGATGAATGCTTGTTTAGTTCCATACTTTCCAAACAGGGACCTATTTGAGCTCATTAGATATGCTCATAAAGAATATTGGGAAGCTGTATGGGCAAATTCATTTTGCGTGCAACAGTACAAAATAATTCAACCCGATATTTCTAACGTTCCTAGGTTAAACTACATTACGACTGTTTCGATGAGTACCTCATCGTTACCTTATGTCGTCCCCGCTTGGGGGTAAACCGCCTCCCTGTTTCTTTGTACAACATGTTCCTATTGTCAACATCCACTTGACTCGGACAAAGTGGCGGACGCTGATCACCTCATCTTCGAATGCAATTTGCACACGGCGCAAAGAATTATTTTGTATAACTCGTTAATAGATTTCCAGATCCCTCTGCCATGTAGTGTCAGTTCTCTCCTGGCCACCGGGAGTGCTGCAACATACAAGTTATTATTCGATTATATAGTTCAATGCGATATTACTGTGTAACGTTAATAAGTTAACTTAATTATATTACACCGTCGATGAGTTAAATTTTCAAAGTCCTCTAAAAAAAAAAAAAATAAATAAAAACCCTCCGTACATGTTTTACAATAACTCTATATTTTTATACGTTAATTTTACATTTTATCTATTCGTTTTATAGTCTATTTCAACATATAAATGTGGAGGGTGATTCTTTGCCATGTACACTTTGTGTACCATACTAAACTGACGTATGAAAAACTTCACTGCAATAAAAAATTGAAGCTTTCAATTGAACACATATTAAAAAGGTCGAATAAACGTAGGCAACGAGATTAGAAATTTTCTTATTTTACGAGCTAAGCCGTTATTACCGCAGGGAGGATCATTATGACCATATTATTCTGTTATAAGCGGCGTTCAGATTATGCATATGATGGATGTTTCTTTGTTGTTTTTTTTTCTTTTTGGCCGATAGATAACGCTTTAATATATTTCAAGGGTTGCGGATACAAAATATACCAATTTAATAGTACTTATAAAAGCATATACCTTAACGGTTTTCGCGTATATTTAATCATTTTTTATAATGAAAACACGCATAAAATTTTATATATTTCAAATGATTAGAAAGTCGAATGAGAGCAAATGTTATATTAAATTTACAACTTACTGTAGAACACGGGGCCATTATTATTCAATCTTCTTGGAAAGCTTTAATCATTTGCTGTTTAACCATTATGAACATTATACTGAAGTCCGTTTTTTGAACAATTAATGTCTTTTATGATCTTTCGCTTCCTACACTATTCGTAACTTCCTGTGTCACAACGACTCCCCGGCTACGTGTTGTTGTGTTTAAATTTATTTTATTGAACGGCATCCTAAAGTGACTATGTAAATTGATTTTCTATTATTAATTTATTATCCCGATCAAATCCTGGTGATACGTGATTTCCTATATTCCGATGCTTAGTCGTGTTCGGATGCTCTACGCGTCTCGGACTGGGCAGTTTCCTTTCCCGGCTGATTCTGTCATTCGTGGATTACATTAAATCATTCTGCGTGATGCACCATTCACTTTTCCGGTGTTCGCTGTCTAGTGGAGTTCTAGCGCGCCCAATGCATGTTGAGCTCGTTCTGGGCAGTTTGCTTTTCCTGATAATTCTAAACACTCGTGGGTTATGCTATACGTTTACGACCATGTTTGTCTGCAACATTTATTGTTTCATTTTGAATATTACGTATTTTACCCATTAATCCGTATCATTCTTACGTCGATTTGGTAATGGCCAAATGGTTTATTGCCTGGCTAAAAAAAAAAAAATAGGAAAAGAAATGGGACAAAAATGGGGGGAAAAAAATGGAAAAAAGGTTATCTTTTTTTACTTTTTGTGTGTTACTGGATGATAAAGACCTTTTTAGCGTGTTCCTTAAACTACATGAAAGGGTTTCTGTATTTGGTTTGGTTAGAATATAACACTTACGGATAGTAAATTTTTCCTTAGAATTGTGTACTGCAAAATACCCTGTGAAACAATTAACGAAAAGAAACTTCATGTTTCTTGTCTTGCGGTAACCATTGTTGTATCTCTTTACAGATAAAATATCTTTCTTCAAAAGGAAAATAAACAATCAACTTTTTAAACGTTTTTTGTTTTTTATTTTTATAAATGAAAGGAATTGGAATGCAGAACGTTTACTTTTCAATCTTCTAGGAATTCTATAGTCCTCAACGTGTTTATTTCTACTGTTAATTGTTAGGACTGAACAACAGTGACGACAAATAAAAACCAAAAAAAATCATTCACGAACCTTTTTCACCATGCACCGGCTATTATATACGCATACACATATATGTACACATATATTCATCTGCCAGTTGTATCTTGCGATGTGGAGAAGCCATATACCGAAAGCCACTTTAATCCGTTGAAAATTTATAACGGTCTTTATAGTAATTTTTAAGTTTAGATTTATAATTTCGTGTATATTTTTAATATAAATCTATTTAATACGAAAAGAAAATCCAGTACGTTATTATAAATTTAATGTAGAACACATAAAAAACTTTATTTTTTCAATATACGCAATCTATTATGAAATTTTTAATGTACATTTTTAATCTTTCACACAGATTTATATAGTGCATATAAATCCAAACGCTAGCTATAACGTCTTTAATTTATCGAGTTAATTATAGTACTAAACGATGATAGTAATGTATTAAATATTGCTGATAGTACAATTAGGTGTAACGAACACCGCCGTTCTAGAATTATTATGTTATTAAATCAAAAAGATATTTAAAATATTTGAGCGGACAAAAAGTCTTAGACAACGTTACTCGAATAGCTTTTCGCATTTAGCGCTATTGAAGGTGGAATGGCCGACAAGCAGAGAAAATATTGGGAAAAAGAATTTTCCAGTATTGCCAAAAGTGTTTTCACGCTATGATGGTGCCGAACATGATGCAATTAGACAGTAGAAAAATAACTCGATCTGTGTTAACTAGACTAGAAAGTAATTTTCCTGTTCGCAATTTAACGCGAGCGAAAATAAAATGGCAGACAATATAGAAGAGAGGGGGAAAGAAACGCTATCCTAAATTAAATAGTGAAGTAGGGCGGGAAAAATTTTGTTCCATTAGATTTTTCATCATCCGAGAGACGGAGCAGCACGCCGTGTTGTAACGATAGAAATAAAGACAAAAGAATAGCGATAATCTCATAATAATTATAATAACGATAATCCGATTGGTATAATGAAGATAATAATGGCTACTGCTTAGCAGTGAAAATCTTTATCAACTGTTTCGCTGAAAGTAGCATAGAAATGATGATGCTGGACTGCATTACGACTGGCAAGTAGGCAGAGGGGGCAAAGTATTCCTCACTCGTCCTACCATCATATCGTTGTCTTAATTTGCATTTAATTAAAAAACGAAAATAAAACAAATAAACTGCGATAATTGAGATAATTGGCGCGCGTCGTCATTTGTGTAAGTAAAAATTGTGGTAAAATTAATAAGGTCATTGCGGCGGTACAATCAATTTTAATATAACCTTGTTTGAACTTGAATGTAAAATGAAAGTAATTCTCTCGTAATTTTCACTCTTCATTAAAAATCTCTCTGCGTTAAAATAGTAGTGTAATATGAAAATCGCAGGCAACATTCGTTGATGACGCAATGTAAATTATAACAATTGACTTGTAAACATTCGCATCTACTTGGAAATTGTGCGGGTTTTTGCAGGTCGCATGCGGAATACCTGTAAAATATAAAAAAGTACAATTTTCATTAGAAATTTCAACTACCAATTTGTTGACATTTCTTGCTACGGCTAGATAGATTATAAATAGAATCAGCAACACAAAATTCTGGTTGAAGAGGGACAAATGAAAGTTCAGGAAAAAGAACAAGTTGTTTTAACACAAAATACTATATATCGAATGAGCCCCGCTATGTTGAATATGGATAAAAAATGTTTACGAAGATTGCGCATAACACCTACAATAATTAAAATTAGTGCATTTTAAGTCTGACAGTTGCTACTTTAGACACTGAATTATATAGGCAGATATTTGTGGAAGACGGATGATCGTCGGAACATGGTATTTAACAGTCTATAAATTATAATGAAGGAAGATAAAATTTTTTATGACTACTGCACTCCAGGAGTAAACCTAGGGCTTTGCGTTAGAATGCTGAAATGCTTTTCTGTCTTACTGTACGGCTTCCAGACCTGGGATTAGATCTCTGGTCTCTGCTCTAGAGAAATGCATTCGAACTATATTCGCATAAGCGTATACTGAAGATGGGGAACTTCAGGGTCAGGTAGAAAATGATTGCAGATCATTATCGTTTTTGTTTTTTTTTTTTTTTAATGGGGACATAGGCATTAGCCTAAGAACTGGGAAAGGAAAAGGAAGTGTGATTAGATCGTTACATGATCAAAGATCGCAGGCAGAAAGAATGCAAAGAGTCAGTATAGAAGACGGAAAGAGAGGAAGGAAGAAAGAACGTTATAAAGAGTAGGGAGATTCATTAGTAATTAGTAACTAGTGGAACGAGGAACGTTCGGCAATGATAGAAAGGCATTCAAAAAATATATATGATCAGCATGCCATATGTATGAAACAAGGAGTAAATGGTTTGCAACGGACAAAATGGAGAAGATATAAGTGGGAAATGGAAAAGCGATGAGGGGAGCAAACTGTGCCAAAGTACAGTTGACAGATTGCAGTGAGAACTAAACGTTGCCGAGAAGGAAAGTGAAACGTGGAAGTTAATGGAAAACATGCATACCATCATATGCGTTAGTTAGCACACAGCAGACATACACGGGGGACTGCAGTTGTAGCGTGATAAATCAAGCAATTACTAATCAGTTCCGAAAATTAGTCTTGCATGTGTACACGCTATTACCTATTTACAGCTAGATTGTATAAATAGGTAGTCTCAGCGCTCGGAATTGAACGAAACGACTGATAAGAGATAATCGGTAACGTGTAAAATCTCCTTAAAATTCCTTTCACCGGTCTTTCTCTTTCCTTATTATTATATTCATCACACTACATGCTCCATTGACCCTTCCAATATTCAGTGCAGTTATTGCTATTTACTACTGTTAACCTTGCCAGATGTAGTGGCTTCTGATGATGGCCCAACCTTATTCGACAGATTATACTAATCTCGTTTTCCAGACCTTTTAAACCGCGGATCCTTCTCGACTCTTGCTCCTAACGGAGTAATATTTTTTCCCTTTAATTTTATTCCTGCTCTCTTATACTCTGCGCGTCATTTTCTAGCTAATTCTTCTCTTGTACAAGGCACGAATTCCTCCCGGTTTAGCTTAATATTACTAATATCTCCCCGTTTTCTACACAAGTTGTCTACTTATACAGGAATCCACTTGAACGATATTGTTTTGTTTACATAGTCGCCAATCTCCCTAATCTTTATATGTATTTTCAATTTTAACCGGCTAGTCTGCAAATCTAACAGAATTAAAATCTTCTTATTTTGCTGATTTCTCAGAATTCCAGAGCTAAAAATATCGCGTATCATGAAAGATAACTCAGCGTATCTAATTCTATATACCCTGATAATCTCAAAAATTACTATAGTAAAAACCAGCCCCTAATAAATACCTCTTACCTTTTCCACTAGCGTATCATCAATGTATAAATATATATTCGCAATCTTCTTTTTTAGTTTTCTTGATAAGTTTAATCTATCATTTCGAAAATCAATTTGTGAAGAGTTGCATCTATATTATCCTCGTTCACAATAGGCCAAAATCGGTTATAAAGTGATTAATAAAGCTGGTACAGGTGTTAAAATATTTACCCAAATAATAAATATATAATTCAATTCTCCGGCGGCTTTTAGGCTAAATAGTCGATGTACTGATTGTTCTCTATTCTATCGGTGTGCCTCTTTATCAAAACGTCTCGGTATTGAAAAGTGCTTTTTGTTCTTAATTCTTCTAAGTTGATAAATGATTATTTCTGAGTTAATCTGTTTTATCTCTGTTTTCTCATAATTAAAGTTGCGAGTCCAAAATCTTTACAAGTAGCTTGGAAGAGTTCCAGCGCTCACGCTCTTGCTAATTCGTCAGCAACTTTACTTACTAAAATCACATCATCTACACTCCGAAAGTTTTGCCGTGGAACGAATTTACTCATAGTATTTCGCTTGCCTTTTATCTATGTGTATATATATATATATATTTATGTATTCACTGGTTAGTTTAATGTTTTCGGCATATACGTATATCGCATCGCGCCAATATAAAAACTGAGAAGAGCTGCAGCCCTATTTTTTGTTGTCATTTTCTTTTTTGGACCTTGATACAACTGATCCATCTACGAAAACAGGGTGGAATTAATAAAAGATTCAACTACAAGTTGACAGCACAATCTAGAACATCATCGATGTATAAATATTGAATATAATTGACGTCTGCCAAATTTAAGAAATGTGCAGGTGCACGATATCGCCTAAAGTAATTCCGTGTAAGCTCATTTTGCGTATATTTTAAGCGGTCCAAAGATATATAATTCACATTTTCAGGAACGTTAACGTCGGCGAGATAGAAACACGCCTCTGTTTCTAAGGAACCAACACTTCGATGCGTAAATAGAAGTGATCAATGAAGTATAATCACTTTTTGCAAGGACTGAGAATCTGAATTCAAAGTATCACATCTTACCGCATACCACTAATGTCTAAATGAAAAAAAATTGGTTAATTTTGGATATGTTACGGATATAAACAAAAAAAAAAAAAAAATCAGCGATGTAATACTTACTTTGCCGTATTTAAATACGGATCGTAAGAAATTATTGCAGTATCATTATCTCAGTGCAATCTATCGATATCTCTAGATGCGTGAAAAATTAAATTTAAAACGAACGAAATTTATAAAAAATTAAGACCTAAAAGTGTTTATCGAAACAATTTGTAAAACAACAATATAACGATTAAATTTACATGTTTTTTTTTTCGCTTTCAAAATCAAGCAACATCATCAAACCAAGCCAACAACCGAATATCTCTCGAAAAACTTATTGTCCATCTCAACGGTGATTTATAATTCATTTTTATTTAAAACGTATATTATTTCGAAAATAAATATTAAATTATTGAATCTCTCGGATAATTTATTCAGCATAAAATCGGGAATTACAAGTTAAATTTATTCCCATTAACAAGTACGTATCGATAATAGAATTGGAAATCTTTGAAGTCTTGTATTACACCGCAACATCATCCGGAGAATTTTTATTTCAGTGTAGTAAGCTGAGCACGGCTGTATGCGCTAGTACGCATAAGACCATCGGTTAAAACCGCCTTTTCCTTATCCACCCTGAATTCGGTTACTCCCGAAATAATACCATATGGAGTTTTCTATGGTTTATTAAAGTATTTCGGTATAGAGAAATGGTGGAAATTTACCAAAACTATACACTTCTTAATATTTCAAAGCAATTTCTAATGCCCCCGCGCGCGCTGCTTAGAAAATCGCCGGTTCATTATGATCTCATCTCGCTTACTTCTGTTTCTTCCCGAAGAAAAATTCTACCTTCGTTCTGAGAATTGAACATCTTGGAAATTAACTCGAAACTTCTGATAGGGCGATTTTCATGTCGAATTTGGTCCCACTTGAGTCAACCGACTATTGCCGTAAATGCAGTGAAATTCGGATACGATAATAATTTCGTATATCACGAATGCTTTCGGAGTACCTGTATAAAACCCGTTTAGTTAATTTTTTTTTTAATTACTCGATGTCGCTTGATGAAATAACCGCGTCAGAGGGAATAAAATCTGAAATGCGAGGCATCGCCCTACATGTAAATTTGTTAGAGTTCTAAAAAAAATATAAATAATAAAAATCAACTGACGATGTTAAAATAGCGAAGAATAAAAAAGGATACACAGTAATTTGGAATAAATATAAGATACAAATATAACAAACGAATTTAAGTAGTATATACAAATTACACTTTTAATTCGTTTGTTACATTTGTATCTTTATGCCACATTGCTACATATATTTTGACGAAAACATTCGATAATCAGTATTCTATATTGGAATGAAAAAATACGTATGATTTTTGAATCGAAAAATATTAGCTAGGGATAAACTGAGAAAATCTGATAAAAAATAAACTTCAGAGCGACAATTAAAAACATTATATTTTCTTCTTTTTTTTTTAGGCATACAAGGAGAGGTCTGCTGGTCACCGATTTTGATGAAATTATACCGATCAATAGAAGACCATGAGTATATGTAAAATATTGGAATGCATCTTTTTAATTTATTCGAGAAATCTAAATTTTTAGCAGCCGCATTTAATTGATAATATATATATATATATATATATATATATATATATATATATATAGCTGTTTAGACAAAAGTATGCAAAAAATTCCGGATTAAAATTTATTTACCGCTTTCAAATGGTTCGGAAGACTGATTATTCCTTCAAAATGAGGTATATTAAATAAAGAAAAATTATTAAAAAACGATAAAATAATTTTAAAAAAAATCCAATTTTTAATTTAATAAAATTGTAAACACGTCATTTATTACAGTATAAAAACACAAACCACGACAAACTAAACTTTTTTCGTGGTGAAGTGATAGAGTGGATGTCTCTATTTATACAACTTGGAAATAGTTACGAGTTCAAATACCCCGATAATGATGATATCACTTAAAATTTTTACTGTTATATTTTTAATTATTAATTCTTATTATGTAATTATTTTAATTCTTTATATATAACTATATGAATAAAATAAGGCAAAAGTTAGGTCAATAAAATACAAAAAAATATATAAATGCAATAAATATTTCTACATTTCTTAATGAATTCGTTTTCCTATAAAATACTTTATGCATAACTATATAAATATAATAAGGCGAAAGCCAGATCAATAAAGTAAAAAAAGTATATAAATGCAATAAATATTTTTACATTTTTATTGTTACATTTCTTAATAAATTTGTTGCGTATAAACACATGTTTATCGTTTATAGAAATGTAAATAATAAAAAATTGAAAATATTTATTGTATTTATATATTTTTTTACTTTATTGATATGGCTTTCGCCTTATTATATTTATATGGTTATATGTATAAAGAATTAAAATAATTACATAATAAGAATTGATAATTAAAAATAGGAGATAAAAAATTTTACATGGTACATCAGGGAGGATTCGAATGAGCATCTTTTTACTTTAAATTATATAATTAGACACCACTTTTACCACTATGCCACGAAACAAGTTTGTCACAATTTTGTGTTTTTATACTATATAATAAATGTAATAAATGACGTGTTTAAATTTTTATTAAATTAAAAATCGATTTTTTTAAAATTATTTTATTGTTTGTTAATAATTTTTCGTTATTTAATATACTTCATTTTGGAGGAATAATTAGTCTTCCGAACTATTTTCACTAGGTAAATAAATGTAATCCGAAATTTTTTGCATATTTTTGTCTAAACAGCTATATATATATATATATATATATATATATATATATATATATATATATATATATATATATTATCAATTAAATGCGGCTGCTAAAAATTGAAATTTCTCGCGTAAATCAAAAAGTTACATTGTAATATTTTACACAGTTCACATTCATGGTCTTCTGTCGATCTGAAGAATTTCATTTTATCGATGTGGTGTGACCTTCCCTTGTTAAAGAAGAAAAAAAACTCTTGCTTACGCTGCTATATATGTGTTTTATACGAGAATAAAAATAAAAGCAATTATAAAAATCTCGCCGAGGCTGATAAGGCGTTTCGCAAGCCTCACCATCTACTGTATGCGAATTCCTTCCTAACACAGTGTAAATAAGAATTGTGGCGAAAAGAAAACAACAGAGAGGAGTTAGGCAATTAATCAGACGAAATTCGCGTTATTCGAATTATAATAACAATATCGTTACGAATGCGAATAAGACCTAACACGGACAACTTTTGTAGGTCCTCGAAGCTGGAACAAAAATGATTATGATTAAAAATAGAAACTCTCTGATAACGTGTCTATATAGTATTTTTTAATTAAGGAATCGGGGCAGAAATTTCACTACGTCGCAGTAATTAGCGGTTGTTTTCAAGAAAAGTAGGAACGGTTTAGAGAAAACCTACATCCGGAAGGCTTTCAAACGCGTTATCTTTAATGACCAGCTTGTACAAACGGAAGAGGATGTGCTTGCTGGAAAATGGTAAAAAAAAAAAAAGGGGGGAAAAAATCGGTCTAAACTTTTTGATTTTGGCGCGTTAGCGTGTACGCTCTTTCAAAATTCAGCTACACATTTGAAAACTCAAACGTCATGGACGGTCAGCGTCAGTTGTTAGTCTCATCACATACTCTGCGGCTATCGAATTAATATTCTCGGGATGCATTCCGGTAACGGAGTTTGGAACGTGCTATATATCGCTGTGCACCGGCTACGCAGTGCGGGCGACGAGCGAGTAAATAACTCTTCGTGTAAACTCTGCTCTAAATCCGAATTTTATATTTAAATGTACAATGCGCGTATTTAAATGGTTGCGAAGGTTCTTCATCGGCAGAGGCACACTACTACTGCCTCTATCTTAACTTAAATAATTGAAAATAAACCCGGCGGCGATGGACTTGAGAAAATTCGAATAGCTAAACAAAAGGCGGCGACATCGCATTCTAATCGGCTGAGGAGAATAGAATTTTCCCTTTCGATAATTACCTCCTATCATCGGTTATTATCGTAATTTTTTATATGCGTTCGCTTCTTTTAATCGGCCAAGCTATTTTAGCAGCGATAAAACGTGCACGCAATTTGAAATTTTCGCTGCCGTCGATTCTCAAATTCGGGCATTTAAAATCGATCTGGGCGTTGTTTCCGGTTCCGTCGCATTAGCAGGCGTGCGCGATTAAATCGATCCGGCTTTCATTTCGGAATTTTCGATTCAAAAAGCTGCGCACAATCCAAAGCTTTATCATCGCGAATAGTTCGTACTTGGTGTAATATTCGAAAACCACTTCTCTTATACCGGAGACCCGTGGCGATAGCCACGGTTCATTATTGTATGTACAATGAAATCTGCGCAGCTTAAACGCGAATCGATCTAGCCCGATTTTATCATCGATAATGACACGCCGACATAATTGTTATTTTAGAGCGTAATTTAGAGCGTAATTTAAAAATCGTTACGTTGACCAGTAGAAGAAAATGAAACAAAAGAAAACAACGGAAAGAAGACGTGCGCGATACCTCGTCAACACAACTGGGAAAAAAACAAATACGCGGGGTGCTTGTGCACTTTATATACGGGCAATAGGTTGGCCGGATCGAGAAAGAATTCCGTACCGGCGTAATGTCAGTCAACGGAATAAAAGATTCGTCAAAAAAATCGGCATTATTTTCAGACGTAGACTTGGTGAATTTTCCCAGTGTTTCGCTATTTTCAGTCGATACGCTGTGCTGTTTTTTATCGCATCCTTTAATTGTAATTCTCGCCTAATTAATAATTTAGGTAACTCTTTTTTTTAATAAAAATTAGGAGAGTGCGCGGTACTGGTTGTCAGTTTTTCTTCTTAATCGTTTTTATAATTTTGAATTATTTTAGAAATACAACCGCTGCTCCTATAAGGAATATATTTGAAAAATCGGCTTTTTTCTCAACTTTTAAAATTACTAAAAATCGATTTGTCGGAAGAGCTTCAAAACAAATAAAAACAACTAACATATCGATGGAAGGAAGTTAATTAAAAAACGGTGTACCGTTCGAGTGAAACTTAGTTCGAATAACTGTCTAAATAATTTAATTAAATTGAAAATAAATTTTAAAAAATTTGGAAGAACCTCTAAAGTAGGGAATCTCGGTTGACGTGAACACTATTAAACTCGAACGAAACGAGTCTTTTTCGGAGAACCAACGGTGAATAACAGTACGAAACCAAAGTGATTTAAAACAGAAATAACGCTTTTATTAAATCCGAATAACATTAAGGAATATTAAAGAATATAGAGTTATCACGATTAGTTGATAGAGCGTTTGGCTTCCGTTACGAAAAGATTAAGTTCGATGCCGAGCGATAATTATTACGAAAAATTAAATTAAATACCCGCTAATAGAATGTTCATACGGAAGGCAATGGTAAACATGCATATAATATATGCGCGTTAGTTAGTACACAGCAGATATAGATAGGCCTGCATTTGTATAACGATATAAATCAATCGCAATAATAATTCCGAGTCTGGTCTTGCGTATGTGTACACATTCGTTCTGCATAATTGCTTAGAAATGTCCCTTTAGGCAGTCGCCGACTCTCAGCAATTACGCTAAAAAGAAAGATTAAAGAATATTAATTTCATTTCCCTTCTTTTTTTTTTTTTCTTTTGCATCGCGATTCAAAAGTACGTTTTTTATGTCTTTTTTTGCTTGCGGCGCTGTCGAATAAATATGAAAGCCGATTTGATCTTTTAATTACGATTGAATATTGATACGAACTATATTGCTTCTATTTATTTATTCGTAAGATAGCTGGTCGCGTTGCGCTGGAAGTTTTTATTTCTGTCGGATATTCCGTTAAATTAGGCTAGTGCCGAACTTAATTTTACCTTTGTCTAACTTACTTGCGTTCTTGTCAGCGGCTTGTTCGGATGAGAATTATCTACCCGCTGACTGATTGTTACGGATAGATAAATCTGTATACAACACAGCTAGCAAAACCGTTATGTATTAATTTGTTAATTATTCGTTATTGGTTGATCGTCGTTGATAGCCGTCGATCGCCGTTACTCTAGTCGGTTTTGTTGTAGTCGCCGTCGTTTTTAATTTGTACTGTAAGAAAAAAGCAAGGAGTGTGAACCGCTGAGGAAGTTTGGTATACAACATGTGGAATTCTTAGCAATTCCAACAATTCCCCAGGAATTCTAGAAATTCTGGAGCAAGTCTTAAGAAATTTTGAGAGAAATCTATGAACTTCGGCTCTGAATTTCAATTATCACGAAGAAGTAGACCGCTGAAGAATTATGAAGATAATAAGAATTACTACGAAATATTAGGAAACAGTGGGGATAATTGATTGATTATGGGTTACGCTCAACAAAAAAATTAAAAAATTTTATCCTTTCATATTACCGTACACACACTATCAACGACAAGGGCTAAACTCAAGGGGTAAACCGTTGGGGAAGCTTGGTGTACAACATGTAGGAATTTCATAGCAATTTCACAGGAATCCATAGCAATTCCACAGGATTTCATAGCAACTCTACAGGAATTCCATGCGAATTCCACAGGAATTCTATAGAAATTCCATAACAATTCTACAGGAATTCTATAGAAATTCCATAACAATTCTACAGAAATTCCGTAACAATTCCAGAGGAATTCCACAGGAATTCCTGGAAGTAGTGTACAAAATTTACATCGAAGGTGTTTTGGAAAAACGTCATCCACTCGTCGCGTTTTTTTTAAAATTGTTTTTCATCGTTCTTAGTCAAAAATATAAGAAATGTAAAGAAAAAGAAAAAGAAGAAAAAGTCGTCATTTTGTTTTTTATCGAATACGTACTAAAACGCAGATCGCTCTATCATCCGTGTTTTGTTTGAATGACCTCCCCGCGAAAGGACACTATAGTTCGCGCTGCGGTGGCTTATAAGAAGATTATTTTTTTCTCTATTCTCGATTATCGAAAATATCATTATTTTGTTTTTGAGTCGCTTCTGACGATTCTGATTCCCCGGGGGCACCTTTTAAATTGTAGCCGTTTATCGAAAAAAATGCAATCTAAGTGCCGTCGGGCTTAGTACGAACTTTAAAATGGCTTATTGCCAGACCAACAAAAAAATAATAATAATTTCACAATCCCCGATGTCCAGTTAATCGGACCTTTACTTTTAGTAAGGGTCCCTCAACACTAAAAACTGAAATTATCGGAAAATTATTGCAATTAGCAGACGAACTGAGGGACCGGAAAATCGTCAAAATTGACTTCCGGAACAAAGACGGCTGCCGATAGGCCAATCGTTGTAATATATATTACATATAATAATAGCCCAGCTACTGCGGTAAATTTTTTTTTTTTTTTCTTTTTTTAAATTAGAAAAATAAATTGTGGGTCCCGCAAGGCATACTGCCCGTCTGCGGGTGCCCAACACGATTATCATCGTTTATTCGAGAAAAATGTGTTACAATAATTCTTTACTTATACTATTCATTTTCATACATATAAATAGTGAGAAAATGGAAACTAAAAATAAAATAATAATAATAGAACAAGACTAAAAAAGATAAAAACAAAGAAGAACTACTTACCGTTATACAAATTCATAACCACATGTTCGACAAATATATCGGAATGGTCGATTCCACAGCCAGTTCCCAATTTATCTAATACCTAATGTCATTCAATGCTATCAAAATCATCCATTGCTTAATTAATAATTTCCAAGTTCCTATTTCTTTTTCGGCATTATATCTTCTGGCATTCGTTCTAGAAGCTTAATCAGAACTATTTCATCCGTATTATCAATCTTACTCTGTTTATGGCTTTCGGTCGAATAAAATATACCTCCCTATTACTGTTTGTTGTCCTGCTTCTTGTCATTGTAGCTATTGGTGGGGTCTTATATTCAAGTAATCGGTAATAAAAGTAGCACATCCTTGGAGACATTTCATTTTTCTCTCTCCACCAGCTAATATTAAAGCTGATCTTTATTAGGTAATCTTTAAGAATTTTTTTTGCCGACTACTAATCTTTTTGATTATCGTCCGTTTTGCTTCAAATTGATATCCGATACATGATTCTAGACAATACCATAGCGTTATAGTATACACGCAAACTACCATATGGTGTTGAAAGTTCGTTCGCGCGTATGCTGCACATTGAAATTTTCAAAAATTTCACTCGCGCTGGGTTGATGTCCATAGTTGACGCACCGAAAAGAAAACAACAAATAAACATATAAAAATAGTTTTTTAATTTGAATTTTATTTTTCCAAATTATTAAATAAACATCGTGTATTTTTTCAGCGAGGTATGTGTAAAACTGACAAGACATTTTACGATTTGTTTGCGTAGATGGTTGTGAAAGATAATGGAATACGGTTTAGAAGCCAGAAGCCAAGTGGCAGAATAAATGTTGTTATACTTAGCTTAAAGTATCATTGATATTTATCGGGTTTAGTGCGTTTTGTCTGTGGCGAAGTTGCACAAAAGGCATAACACGTTTACGCATTGGTGTCACAGTTTTCTTTCGCACGTGTATTCCTTTGAAGTTTTTTTCTTCTTGCTACAGCCGTTTCAGATCGCAGTGCTGCTAAATCGAGCTTTCCCTCGGTGTAATAATAACTCTTTTCCTTTTGTTGATTAACAACCACTCCTCTTTGGATCAACTTAGTTTTGTCATCGGATTACTTGTCATCCTTTTTATTTTGATACCGCTACGCTACTTTTTAAAAAGTCAAAGCGAACCCGGAAAATGCTTTCGAATGCACCCATTCATACATTTACCGGAATTTTTTTCCGTATTCATTTTTATAACAACTCCGTTACGTTGTTCCGCCATATACGATGCGATTACCTCAGTCAAGATAACAAACGAAGAAGTACTGAAACGAGCAAACACTGAAAGGATCTTATGTAAAACAATTAAACGACGCAAAATTGAATATTTTGGGCATATAATTAGAGGTAAAAAAATATGTCATCTTACGTTTGGTCATAGAAGAGAAAATTCAAGGTAAAAGAAAAGCGGAATGGTTGGACAATATTAAGGACTGGACTTGACCCAAGAACCGCAATGAATTGATTATAAAAGCGGAGAAGAAAGCGCCGTAATGATAGTGATCGTCAACATTCGGGGCTGAGTAAAACGCTCTTAAGAAGAAGAAGAAGAATTACGTTGTTCCTAAATCGGCTCTTTCGATCTTGTTTTCGTGTTCGGTGTTTTTACGCTTAGCGTTAAATACGTTCGAAATTACATCGAAAAATAGTGTGGGTTCAGCAGTTTATATAAGGTTCGACAAATTCATATAAACTTTTCACAGTAATCCGCATTGTACACCCTCTTCTAACCACCAATTCAGCGACGGAAGTTGGCGACCCACAGTTTTCTACTTTCCGGAACATTCGTCCGAGAATTCGGTCACCTCACTTATGTATTTCTCCTAAACATTCTTTTATGAACTATTCTTGAGAGTGCTCTCATCACCTGCGATATCGGATTCTTACAATACATCCGTATTTTGTCTTTTGTTTTCTTTGGAAAATTGTTATTGGATTCCAGTTAGTTGTTTATCGGATTTCTTATTTTTTAAAAAAAAAAGTAGTCATTTGGGTTGTTTTCCGCAATAAGTTTTAAATTCGGTTTTTTTTTTTTTTTTTAATTAAATCCATTCGTTCGTTTGACGTTATTTTCGAACCTAACACGAGCTATAAATCTAGTTTAACTGTATGGTCGAAAAGTAGCTCTTTTACAGTACTCGTTCTTTCTTTCCAGCGTAACCGTCGATGATAATTTTTTATTAATTTCTTCGAATGACACCCCGAATCTAGCTTTCAGATATCTTTCGAACTTTCTAATGTACGTTGAAAAAGTCGTTTTTTTTTCTTCTTCTAATATTCCACTAATTTTCACTGCGGTATTTTTCATTTTTTCGATATTATTGTCGAGCTTCTCCCATTTCATTAACGACCGGGCACACATTTTTCATTTATCTCTTTTTCGGAATCTCATCGAATTTTTTCTTTTTTTGGTTTAAGTTTCCAATTTGGATTTTTGCATTTTTGATAACATTTCAACAATTTTCCACTTAGCTTAAATATTGTACGCCAGATCCCTCTTTAAACTTTGTTCTGCGTGTCAATTCGACTTTCTACTTTTTTATTTAGTTTACTTTTGATTTCTGTTTAATCTGTAATTCTCCATAAGAGCTTATAGTTTTCAATTCCGATAAATCTGCACACCTTCTCAGCTCCGTAAATATCAGACTGTAGTCTAATTCTATACAAGCATCTAGATATATATCTCGTTTGATTTTACGAACTTGTTGTGTCGCCTTTTTTCTTTCGATTAGTATGAAATTGATTATTTGATTTTTTATTATACCATCCGGTCTGCAGACGATTTTCGTGGCGGTAAATAGTTGCGGTGATAAATCGAAATGCTAAAACCAAGAGAAACATTTTTTGGGGGAGGGGAATTATATAATTACGTAATATGTTACATGGTGGACAGTAGATTTGAGAAGTACCTTGTTTCATAAAGAAAATCAAATACCGACGTCTTTAGAAATTTAAAAATGTTTTAAAAATACGTAATTATTACAATTATTAATTTAACTTTTATTTCATTTTTAGGAGTGAAAAATAAAACGATATTATAAAATTATACCTAAAAAATGGTAATTTAGAATTCGTATAGTAAATTATCAGAAAGATTGTATTTTTATTTGACTTTACTTCCTCTTTTAGTTTTCTTAGTAATCCAATTCGAATTCTTTGTCCGTGAGCAAGTTTATAAATACATGTATATTTCTGGCTAAACTATTTTTAATTAAAATTGCAAAATAAAAAGATTAAAAATAAATATAAAAGACAAAACATCAACGAGAATTACGTTTAAAACATAATAAAAACCTAACATTAATAGTTTTACTAGAAAACAGTATTAAATATATTAGTTATATAATAATTAAATTCATAGCTAACATTTATACAAATCTTTTATAGTATAAACTAAGTTTCCTTGTCGTAACAATTTTTTTCATCTACGTTTCAGTTCTTTGGGGGAAGAAATGTCCCCTATTTCTTCCCTTGTAGTAGATAGAAAACAGAACTGTGCTATTTACCCACGCGCCAATGCGAGAATTCATTCCATAATGGAATCGGATTGCGGACTCCCCAGCACTTTAAAATTATCCGTGATTATGACGATTTCTTCAAGTTCGCTTCGATTGTCATAAAAAACTATTCAGTATGTTTATTCGTTTTGTTCTGGTTACACCACGCTCTGTGCGTTACCGATTAATTTGCAGATGAAGTACAAGTCGTATTGATGAGAGACGTTCACACTTGCACAAAATTAAAGCCGCCTCGATTTATCTACCTCTTAAGAATCTATACCGAGATGGTACCATTGTTACACAGAGTTTATTGCGCCTGGTATGTACGTAATAATTGTAATTATATACAGAATTCTATAACCATCATTCGCCTACCAATAAGAGACATATGAAGTAGAAATCGTCGTGACTTATCTCCGTATATTTTTCGGCATATAAATACTATATTATATATCCTTCTAGCTAAGCAAAAAATAAATCGCTTCTTCAAAAAATTTACCATTTTTCATTAAACGCTTCTATTTAAAATGCATCATTTTTCTAAGTGGAAAACGCGACTTTTCACCACACTTAGTCTGCGCGTCTAGTAATCCATTTTTGATCTTTCATTTCGTTCGATGTACATGCATACTTGTATACAATTGTTGTTTACAATTATTTCCACATTAAACCGAAATGCGTGAAATGCAAGAAATATATGAGCCACCTGTATATAAAAAACAGCATAGAGAGTTGTAATACACAGGCATGTTTCATATGAATGGCATAAGTTGTTTCGTGTTGTTAAAATTACCAATCGTATCGGTTCTTTTTTAGCTTTCAGGTGAAGTTACTCTGCAAATACCAGTTTTAATTTTGTTTTTTTTCATAAAAAATTTTATTGCATTACGTAAATTGTACAGTTGCAAAGTAAATCATCAGATAAAACTGAACTAAACACAACATTGAAATGAACCCGAGAATTAGAGTATAATATTCATCTTTAAACAGACCGCGCTCCCTATTCTCCTCGTAGTGAGTGATTCTTTGGATAGTTTTGCTCGCTTCAAAATACATACCAATGATCTTCAACATTTTTACGAAAATCGATTAAGCTCAAAAGTGAATCGACATCACAATATAAAAGATTAATATTTTAAAGTATTACAAGGGTGTCCCACAGAATAGAAAATACACGAGCGTTGTATTTATCAGTGTGCGATTGATCGTATACATCAGTAGGATCTTAAAATAGCGGCGATTTTGAAAAAAATTATATGCAATCAATAAAAATTGGAAAGAGCAGTGGATTTATTTTTAGTACTAGGATAGTGTACAAGCTAATTTTGAATATATACTGTAGGATTTTTAGAAACTTTGATAAGAGGGCAAAAGAGGTGGAGGATTAATCCTTTTAGACCGATTTTGAAAATTGTTGAAACTTATCATCGGGCATGTATGGCGCATGCGGGAAGTGGCAATCCACGTTTGCATGACTCTGGAGGAGTGATGAAATTGAAAAAAAAAAGCTACAAACAGCAAAAAAAAAAAAAAAACGGAAGGAAGCGTTGGATTAACTTTTTGTATCGTGATAATATACTTATAAGAAGAGGTCTGCAGGTCACCGATTTTGATGAAATTTTACAGATCGATAGAAGACCATCAGTATATGTGAACTATGTAAAATACTATTAGGATGCAACTTTTTGATTTACGCGAGAAATTAAAATTTTTAGCAGCCGCATTTAACGGATAATATGTAATATAGCTGTTTAGACAAAAAGATGCAAAAAATTCCAGATTGCATTTATTTACCTAGTGCAAATGGTAAGTAGGAACAAACAGTGACAAGAGTAGAATAGCGGAGCAAATTTTTAGTATACGCGATATTATTGTTGGATCAATTTTTAATACGTGTACTAGAAATTTGAAAATGGATTTTGTACAAACAGCGTGTGCAAAAGCAGTGGTGCATTTTCATGGGTGTAGCGACTTCAACGGCTCTTTCTTGCATGGGAATGGCCAGTGAGCTGTTACGAAGATTGGAGTTTTGGTATGTTCGGAAAAACTATAGGAAAAAAGAAAAAGACGGTTTTGTTAGTTTTTGGTTTTCGGATTAATTTTAAATACTTACGCTTGGAATTTTAAATTTCATACGCTGGAAAGAGAAAGAAGTTCAAATTAATTTTTAACATCCGGATAGCTTAGACTAGAATTTAAATTTGGATATGGATTTAAAGATGTGCACGAAGCGAGAACGGCTTGGGCTTAATTTTTAGTAGCAAGATAATGTGTCCTTAGATTAAGTTTAAAACGGGTGGAGGGGATTTTTGATCGTGCATGGTACAAAAAGCAAGGAGCTAAGATTATTTTTTGATTCTCGATACGTAAATTTTCGCTTAATTTTTAATAGTTACCGTTGAATTTGTAGTTATGTACGTCGGGGGTGGCTTGGTTTCGGGTCATATAAATGATAATAAAAAAATTCGGGAAGTTTCGAGGCTTAAAGCAAAAAAAATTTTTTTTTAGTTAAATTCGTGTAATCCATTATGGTCAGAGTTTCCTTACTGTGTTATACTAGTTAGCGTTTGTAACGTTGGAAGTTTCAAATTTCCTCGCGAATGACTACTAAGAATTAAGTTGAAAAGATGGAAGAGATAGAAGAAAGTTGAATCAAAAAAATTATTTGTAAAAAAAGCGTACAAGAAGCTGCAACACCGTCAACAGTTCCTTTTGAACCGCCAGTAATAATTGGTTTTTTGATGGACAACGATATCGTTAATATCGGGGAATTCCCGTCTGACGATGATACGAGCGAAAAATTTAAAGAAGAGAAAAAAACGAAAATTTTGTTAGATCTCATAAATTAACGTAGAAGTAAGATGAATGATTTTATTAGAACAAAAGGAAAATTTTAAATTAACATTAGAAGACGCAATAAGAGCCGTTCTGTCAGAGAGTAAGAGGGAAAAGAGGAAGTGTATTGAATTTTCCAAGCACTTCATCTATAGGAGAGGTTTCAGGGACGGCGGCTAATTTGAAATGAATATATTTGACGCACTGTAAAAAATGTACGAACGCAATATAAATTTAGAACGTCTTATACAATGAACTTACGCACGGGAAAAGTAAGAGCGCAAGGTTCACTTTCAAACTCGGTTTGGGAACGGAGCTTTAAATTGATTAAGAGAAAAGGCTTAACTCGCTAATAAAAGCTATAAACAATTCGAGGTGCACAAACAGAAGGTAATATAACCCTTATCAGAACGACTGTATTTTATAGCTACCGTTCATATTCGAACACTGCGAAAGACTTTATATCGTAATTAAAACGGCGCTAGGAGCAGAGCTGGCGAAAGAATAACCAATATCGAATCTCCGCCTTTTTCGAATTGCCGTTAAAGAACTTAATCTCAATAAGCGGCTATAAAATCGAATTTGAAAACCGCGCCCTCTTCATACCTATCAAATCCGTTCTAAACATTTATGTACGAATAGTTGACATTTGCCAAAACAAAAACCGGCCATTCTCATAGGCGAATTTACAGCGTAATCATCTCTAACACGCCGGTGTGAAATATTTCAACTGAAATTTTTATTTATTTTTCCTTAATAAAATTGTATTTTTTCATACGTTACCGACAATGTTTAAATCTATCGTCTCTCGCTGCGACCATTTCAATGTTCGCTTAGGAACGGGATATTACCAAGAAACCGAAATTCCTCCGGAACCATTTTCAGATCAACTGTATTCAGTTGTCAGCATTTTAATCCTTTTGCTTAAAAATAAACATGTAAAATTTTTTAACAATTCAGAAAAGCCTATCGCTTAAGAATCTAAAAATATGAAAAATCAAATTTTTGTTCAGTTACATAACGGTTAAATAATGCTCGTTTTGGGAAAACAATTTAATATCTGATACACGAATTCTTTAACAGTAGTAAAATAATTACCCAGAGAAAGGTTATCTTTAAAATCCTTGAAATAGCTCGGTTCGTCATTTTCAACTGACCCCAAAAAAGAAAATATCATATTCATCACGTTAGCATCGAAGTTAGGTAGGCAAAAATAAACACAGTTTTATAACAATATTTGAAAAATTTTCGTATCACGTTTCCACGGTAAATGTAATTTATCATAATATTTTAAGTCAGTCGCGTTTGCTACATTAAAAATAATAAAAGATATTTCGCTCTAAGAGGTCTAGATTTTTTCTCACCTTACACTTGATGATCAGTGCTTACGTCTTTTTGATACTTACATGGGGGACCACTTCTGACCGGTGGTACACTTTTGCATGAATAAAGAATTATTAAAATTGGTCCCCGCACGGTCAAAAGTAATAAATTAAAAAACAAAAACAAAAAACACGCAACGGTCATATGTAATTTTTTTTTTTTTGTTTTTTCAAGTCGGCGGTAAAAAAAAAATGCTGAAATAAAATTTCTTTATTTATTTTAAAGAAAAAATCTTCATTATTAAAACTAATAAAAAATAAATATGTAATTTGGAATTTTTTTTTGCGAGATAAAATGAGGTATATGTTATTGAAAAAGAACGACTCGGATATATTTTCACGGCTTTATCTTCAAAACCTTTCGAGATATCGAAATAATTCAAATGGCATATATCCTTTTTAATCTGTTTAAATTTCGTCAAAACCGGCTGCTGAGCCTTTTTTAATTTCAGAGGAAACAAACAGACGAAAATTTACGTCTTAATATCAAATAAAAAGCGTAAAAATATTTTGGCTCTATTTTTTTTCGAAATCACAGGGGGCGGTAATTTTAATTATAGGCATAGATTGAATTTTTTAATTGTGGAACCGAAACATTGATAAGATTTTAAATATAGTATGCAGCCAACAAATTTCGTTACGAATATGCTTGTAAAATATTAATAGTAATGTGCAAGTAGAAAATGATATTCAAAAGGATAACTGGAACAAGTTGCTGATGAACAATTTCTATGAATTTTACCAGTCTTTGTCGAAATACACGCGCACATATTCTTCACAAGTGAGACCGCATTACAATGCAGCTCGTTAATGTAGCAAAAAAGGCATCTGAAATGCGTCGTTTTATCGGCTGTCAAAAATAAAAGATACAACATTTTTCGAAATATTTTAAAGGTTTTTTTTTTTTTTTTTTTCGAACTATACACGTACACCATATTTTAAGACAAGTTCAAACGAATTTTAATTAATTTTCTGAAATTTCATCTTTGAAGACAATAAGATTAATGGCGGACACCGAAAATCGTGTAGCCCTGTTTTGTTTTTTTTTTTTGGAAAACTCATTCGTTTGCTCCCTCAAAATTGGACTACTTTTAAGAACACTATTATTACTTCGTTAGAATTAAAATGCGCAAAAAGTTTTTTTTTCAACTTGACTGACATTGTTTCGTATTTCCCGAAACACTAACGATTTTCTCGATGTTCTCTTTTCTCTATTGTTAGGGCAACAGTAGTATGAGAAAAATTCTCTTTAGCTTCATTTTTATCGGACTCGCCTTTTTCTAAACGTAAAATAATTCAAGTTTATTCTCTGAGGGATAACACCTTACATTTTTTAGGTACACCTAAAACAATACCTTTTACCGAACAATCGTAAAAACAAAAATAACAGACCCGAATAATATAGAACACATTTATGATCTTCACACACTGATACATGGAGCAATGAACAACAATGAAGCGGGAATCGTTTAATACAAAATTGCGAATTTACCACAAAATTGAATTCTGTTATACGTCGTTATTCTAATAAAAGAGAAAAGCCGAAATTTGCGGAATTCGTTTAATGTGAGAGTATTTAACTAGTATATTTTTCATGAAATTTAACTCTGATCACCTTCTACAATAAGCGCGGAAATAATGTATATCCTTTTTCAGTCTTATGTTAATAACTTCGTGCTAGTGCACAAGTAAACCACGAGAGTTACGGATTAATATGTTTTGCTAGAGTGCCTTTAATCAGGCCTGGATTTAAGGGGGGCTAGGGGGGATGCAGTCCCGAGCCCCGCCTTACAAAAGGGCCCCCAAGAGGCTCCAACATGGATGGTTAAACGTGCAATAAGAGATGTTTTTGCAAACATTTATATTGCATATAGAATATTTGTAACTATACCGATTACAAATTGTGAGGCGGAAAGATCTTTTTCAATATTAAAAATAATAAGAAATATGTATAGATCAACCATGCTAAATGATAGATTATCAGTGTTATCAAGATTAACGACTGCAACAGATTTTCTCCGTTCAGCAGATTTTAACGACATTATACAAGAATTTGCAGAAAAAAAAAAAAAACAAGAAAAAAGGTCATTGCTTAAAATTATATATGTATATATATATATATATATATATATATTTGGGCATCCGAAATTCTACCCATTGTCATATGATATTTAATTTTGTTTACATTAATAATTATATGTTAATTTGTGAATTCAAAATAATATAATTAAATTAAATTAAAGAAAATTTAGTTATTCTATAAAACTGATAATTTTTTCACTTCCGAAAGGGGCCCCTAATATTTCCATAGCCCCGGGCCTATGATGCACTTAATCCGGGCCTGCCTTTAATGATGTGATCTCATCGGTGCACAGATTTATTCGTTCATAGAAAGAAATCGAAAACGATTTTTGTTAAATTTGTTCATACATAGATATTATACCCCAATTATTGTTATAAATAACAGCTCTTTTACCTGTGTGCCAAAAAATTATCGTTATTACTGCCCATGGAAATTCATGTGCTGGTTCGAATAATGTTCGTTATTATAACCGCTATCTAACTGATATCGTTGTAACAGGTTAAATTCGCATCGACGTACGGAAGCAACGTTAGTTTTTAAGTCGCTGTTGTATCATTACGCAATCTTTAATCTCCCCGGTTAGCAGTAGCTCTACAACCATAATTACTACCAGAGTATTTTTCCGAAAAAATCTCATTAATGGTTTCCTCGTTAATATTTTTTCTTTTATTTTTTTTTTTTTTTTGGTTTACACTTTTGAGACCTGTGTGGTACGTTTTCATTTACTGTTTCTTATTATATACAAGTTTCGATAATCACTGTTAAACGTATTTCAGCGGTTTTGTGCTTTTTCAAAAAGGTAATTATAAAACAATTTAGAGGACGTTTTATTGTTCGTTCTCTTAAATTCCTAACTTATTCTAGTTCGCTCTGTTTTTTCCCCCCCCCCGTCTTAATGCTACCTGAAATTAATACTTTGATATGTAGCTGCAGAGTGTATTAAAAGGCAAGATTAAAACCAATTAAAGTTTCGTAAATTTAATAATTTACATTAAAGACGGCGGAATTCGCGTAATGAATTTAGTAAAATGTAGAAAAAAATAAAGCTAAAGTGATGAAATGATAGAAGTAAAATTTTGATTTGTCGTCGTCGGGGTCGCATCTCTTGCCTCAAGAGGTTGCGTACATCTATATTCTTCGATTCCTGGCGTATCTAATCGTGTCTTGTATACTTTTGCATGGAAAGTTGGCTGGTGCATTCGTAGTTGCTAGCTCTAACCTTCTTCTTCCTTTAATGGGTTTTCCCTGGCCAACATGAAAACACCGTTTTCCCGGATTTTATGTGCTATGTATTTCAGCTTTCGGTGCTTAATATTTTCAACTATCGTTTTGTTTTCTTCATTTACTTTTGTTAAGACTGATACGTTTGTTGCAAAATCAGTCCAGGGTATTTTTAATAATCTCCGATAGCACCACATTTCAAACGCGTTCAGTCTTCTTACAATATCCGCACTCATTGTCCAGGTTTCACACGCATATTTTAATACCGTCCAAACGTAGCATAATTTTACTCAGATTTTATTAGAAAAATACAAAAATATGAATCTATAAATTTTTGACCTTATTAAAACATAGTGTTTATATAGGTGTTGTTCAATCACTGCGTTTTCGGTATGATATATTTTCACATTGAAGTTAGCTGCTAAAAATGTGCCGAAATTAAAGGGTAATATCATCTTGTTACTTTTTTTTACGTTTTTTTTTTTTTTTATCGGCTTAAACACTTCCTAAAGTATTTAAGAATGATGTAAAAAGTTGATCATGAGGGGGGAGAACTTGTAACTGGGTCAAAAAGTTGTTTTTCCCGATGTAGTCGTGAAGCACAATTAACGGTTTTTCGGAGTGTGTGGAGAAACACGCGTTTGAGGTCTTTATTCTTCTTTATATGAATTATACAAAGACTCTTCTCAACTTCCAGCTTTCAATTTTGATTAATAGGTGCCTCTTCTATCTCGATTTTGATACTGAGAAATCAGCCGTTTGCAGATAGTCTGTTAGAACGTACAACAGTTAGTGTTTGACTTCTCCACGTGCATATCAGTGTTCCGGTAAAATTGTTAGCATTGAGACGGTATCAAAAGTAAATTCTGCAAGGCATGTTCATTTTGGAAATCAAAAGAAGACATTGCTGAATTCGAACCTTGGAAAAAAACGCACGAGGAACAGTGCGAAGCCATGAAGCCTCGGCAGGAAAAATGGAATTAGTTGCCGCGACCGATATGTTTGGTCGAGCATAAGACATCAATGGCTTTAGGTACATCTACTATGTGGGAGACAGGGGCAGAAAAACATTTAAATCTATAGCAGAAAATAATCCGGACGTACAAAAGAAAGGTTGCGTAGATCACATCCAAATAGGATCGGTTACTCGTTTGAGGAATTTGGTAAGAAAACAAAAGGACTGGGCGGCAGAACCTAATTGACAGGTAAATTAATTTTGATCAGCTGTCGATTTATTATGGCCTCGCCATTAGACGTCACAGTAACTCTATTAAAGATATGAAAGATGCTATTTGGGCAACTCTCTACAACAAAATATCGACCGATAAGAAGCCATAACATCACTTATGCCCGAAAGGACCGACATCGTGGTACTCTTGGCAAGCAGGGAAGATAAAACTGACGGAGACATGGCTAATTTTTAGCATAAGCCTGCCATGACAATGATAGTATTCGAAGCCGTGAAGCTAATTTACGAAGAGTTAAGCAGCGACAGCCTCTCCTCATCCGTTGTATAGAGGCGGATTCACGCAGAACTCCGATAAAAACTTGAATTCGTTTGTGTGGTCTACGGCGCCAAAAAACATCTCCGGTGGCAAATCTGTTCTCGATACAGCTGTTTATATTGTGCTGTTTTATACTTCAACAATGGTTACAACGGATTAATGCAAGTTATATTGGACTTGACAATCGTGTTAAATTGCTACAATTTCTGTACCAAAGCCGATACGACGCGCATTTTCCTTTCCGAGCGATCGCTCACCGAAGAGGATTGCCCGCAGGGACGTAATTTCGACAAGGAAGGATGAGGAGAAGGAAAACCTAAAATTAGAAGGCCAATTATATGGAGCAGGCATAGCAGATTAGAGGTAAAACAAAAATTTCAACAAAATTCCACTATTCAAAACTTTAAACAGCAGTATCTGGAAACTGTGTTTTTTAAACTGGGCGTACCAGTAGCTCCCTCAGTTTTTATCCGATTGACTCAAAATTTTGATCGCAACTTTAAAATAAGATTTTCTAGCGAACATCGTAGGATTTTTTCGATTAATTAATATTTACAGATTTTATAAGCGGTTTTCGACCGATGTTTTCGAAAAAAAAAAAAAATGTTCAAATCCCCGCTTTTTTTTTTAAATTATTTTTTCGAAAAAATCCTACGCTGTTCACACTTTGTTTTAAGCTATAGTTTAAGAAATTTTTTGATTTTTCGTTCCAGTTTAAAAATTGTGACCTGTAAACGCCTGTATGGACCGACCGATTCTTTTTTTTTTTTTTACGAGCGCTGCTGTACCGCCATTTTGTATTGTACAAATTAAAATAAAACATGTTTTTTGTAGTTTCATATGCACAAAATCTCATATCTTCTTTTCTATCGTTCGTGGTAAGTTTCGGACAATCAACCGAAATTTTGCGAGCCCAAAGTGATATTACCCCTTAAGGAATAACAAACGGATAAACAAATTGACGGAATGTTTCAGTTAGTATGCGCGTAAGCATATTCAGTTTTTAGGTGTTTAAGATAATTTCGAGTTTTAGAATTCTGAATTTTTCACGCGTATTTATTATTTTTCTATTTCTAATTTATTTACTTTTGGAATTGTTCATTAACTTTTCGCCTCCGAAAATGTTACACTCAACTTGTAATCCGTCCCGGTTGATATAAATACATTTTTAATCGCATTCGACGTGCTAATAAAGCACAATGTTGCGACCTCAGTTTCTAGCGCTAGAAAGATTTTTGCCGAAGTTTAACCTTTTCGATAAAATGTCTATTTTACGCAAAATTATTGCATTTTGTTTTTTCGGAGAAACGAATAAATTTATTATTGCAAGAAGACCTTTATTACGCCGGTGAGTATAAAAGAAGTAAGAAACCATTAAATTGTAGACTACTTCTGATGTCTATCTCCATTCTTTATTGGACTTAACTTTCTTTCTGGAAATTTATTTGTTCCGATCGTTGTTGGAAACTTAACCTATTTTTTACTTTAGCGGTCATTTCGCTTTGTGGCTTCCTGTCGCTTTTATGACATTACGATGTAGAATTTATAAGCTCGGTCACACAGGGTTTATACCATTTCATTATATTACTGTGGTGTTATCTGACAAAAAATAACAACGATTTTAAAAGCTCTTTCTCACTGCGAATTGGGTTGATAATCTTCGAACGAACATATACATACTATATACAATTATAAGCAGTAATTAAACCAAAAATGGAAACGATTCTATAAAAATAACTCTACGCTAAAGCTGTGCAAAATCGTTAATTTTTACATTTTAGCGGAAATATAATATATCTAGTATAGGCGATGTTCTCGATAACGTCTCAAACTCTAAAGTACTAGAGAGTAGGTCGCAAAAAAATTGTATTCTCACCGTGTTGTAGAAAAAATGAAATTGACTGATAACGTAGATGCTCTTTAAATTAAAATAAAAAAAAAGACAATTTTCTATTTCATTACAAAGAGCCCTCCCCAGGTACTAAAACTGAAAAATTTTATTAAAATCGAAATATGTATAAATAACGATAAAAATTCGCGATATAGTTACGAAAAATAGGAGAATTTTTATACAATTAAAGAATTAAAGATGTCGATATAAACAGAAATAAAGCTGGCTAAAAACAGTATCTGACGAAGAAAGTCTGAATATGTGCGATTAAAAAGTAAAAAGTTCAAAATTTAAAAATTTCAAGTATAAAAACACCGTAAATCTTGTAAAAGCTGCAGTTTCTAATTTTTTCTTGCAACTATGCAAACATTAAAGTGTTAAAACTTGTGCAGCTTATCAATTGTATGCGAAAATATCTCTTCTTGTTAAGTGAAATTAAATTCAGTCGAAATTTTGTTAGTGCTACTAAAAATAAACAAAAATTCGTACTATTTGTACTGTTATTGTAAAATTGTTCTCATTTTTTACAATTACTCGGGAATAATTATAAACATTTCATAAGGTTCAAAATATGATTGACGCAACTTTTCTCTTTCCTAACTCAGTTTATCATTGTTGCGTCGCCGACGTTTCCACTATCAAAAAGGATTACTTCTTGACCATTTTCCCCAGTTCGAAAAAATTGATTTACAGTCAAAAAAAAACGGCTATATTGATTATTCGAGCTGGCAGATTTGTTTAAAACTACGTGTTAATTTCCACGGGTTGTAACGACAAATAAATTTAGTAATTTTTTACCAAATGCATTCTTATCGAAAAAATACTTTGACTCGTATAAAAATGGCCATATTCCTTTAGAAAATAAAACCGTGTCATCTAGCCCATTATCGTCTAACAATAAGAAATGAATATTCACAAAGTAATGGTTAATATTTAAAGGTTTAGATTCATTGTACATACCCGTTATCAATGAATGATCCGGACACGACTCATAATACATTTTTGTTCGTAAGAAAGTAGCCTGATTTATTACATTTAAGAAACCCAGAAAACTAAACTTATTGCAATAATCAGTATACCGCATCTCTAGTATATTTATAATCATGTCTCCTATTATTACATCCTCTGACGCGTGAAGGATTTGTTTGAATTCAGTAAGAAACTTGTCAAGCGACACACTGCAAAATTTATAAATGCCAGAAATAGAAAAAAACCCGATATTATTAAGTCGAATTTTCAAAACAATACCGTTTGCCATTGTGAACTTTTTATTAACTGTTGCGTAATTAGTAGTGTCTCCGATGAACGTAGCAATGCTATTGAAACGTTTAGTATTCATTTACCAAACTGATTTTTAATCGGGCACATATACATCTTCCAATCTCTTCTTCAATAATCCGAATCTCAGTTTATTCAATAACAGTATAAATAAAATTTTTCTCCTCTAAATAAACTATGAGCTTTTCATAGTGTTTTCGTATACTTAAGGAAAATAAATTCAACTGTTCTCTACTCATTTCTAAATAAAGGGAAAATCAATAAAACGAACACAGGGTGTTAAGTAAATATATGAAGAAACGGAATAAATATAAACAAAAAAAAAAAAAAAACCTCTCCATAGATAAGAAAAACAAAAAACCAGGACACATAAATGTAAATAAGTAAACATTCATGTTATGGGACAAATATCCTTAGATGAATGCTTATGAAAATATTGATTAAAATATGAAATTTATTTTATAAACAAATAAATAGCAAAGCTAATTTAAACATAAAAAGGAAAAGATTTTTGTGTAATTAACTAAATGCAATAATTACAGTAGTAAAGTATAAAAGAAGTAGGTGAAGTTAAGTAAGTCCCAAGCCTTGGCAGGGCGTTGGAGATTGTGCAATTAAGCTTTCCATAATGTAATAAGCCTAATGTACCTGATGAGAATACTAGGGCCAGTTCCTTTCTCTCGGCCGCCTTTACTTTCCCCGATTTCCCTGGTACTCAGTAGATGATTAAAAATTAGTAGCAGTTAAAGATGTGTAATAAATTACAATGTTAGTAATAATAGAAACAAAAAAAAAAAAAAAAATAGAAAACCGAAAAAAAATTATAATGAAAATAAAAGTTATAAAAGTGATAGCACCAATTAAATAGCCACAAGAAAATGTTAGTCTTTATAGTTAATAACCGTGAAAAGTACACGAGCTGTGACAATTGTGTATTCATAGAATTTTTCCCTGAAGGGCCTAAAAATAGGGGGAGAGGGAAACTTACTCTAAACATCTTCATAGTAGTCTCCTCCGAGGTCAGCGCACCACCGCCAACGTTCGACTCATTTTTGGAAGCCCCCACCCCACCCCCCGATAGTTCATCAGGACCCTCGTCGTAACACTTAGGACTTCGGTAATGCCGTCATATCGGTTTCCGTTCAAGTAACTTTTGAGTTGAGGGAACAAACGAAAGTCGCACGGAGCTAGGTCCGGGCTGTAGGGTGCAGGAGCGTGAGGATGCTGTGGAGCGTCAAAAACTGGCGTACTGCGAAGAACGAGTGTGCTGGAGCGTTGTCGTGATGTAGCAATGAACCCTTCTCGGTCAATTCGGATCATGCGCGGTACACGCGGGCTCGTAACCGTTTCAAAACTTCAATGCAGAATGCTGCAATGACTGTCCGGCCTGCGGGAACATATTCGTGATGAACAACGTTGTTGATGTCGAAGAAAGCGATTAGTGGAGACTCTCGACTCTTGATTTGGGCGTGCGAACTTTTTTCGAACACTCCCCGCCCTTCTCCACCCACTGCATGCTCTGTTTCTTGGTCTCAGAGTCATATTCGAACACCCAAGACTCGTTCCCCGTGATAATGGACGACATCCACCGGTTTCCTTCAGCGTCAATTCGATCAATCATGTCTTGACAGATGGATCTCCGGAGTTCTTTTTGCTCAGCTGTGAGGAGTTTTGGAACCATCTTGGCGTACAGTTTGCGCATCCCTAGATCGTCATATCAAAATCTGCTGAATGGTCTCGCGGTTGATGTTTAACTCTTCTTCTAATTTTCGACAACTCACTCGACGGCCTTGGAGCACGCCCACATGTTCAACATTTTCCGCCGCTTTTGCGGTGGAAGGACTGCCGCAGCACGGATCATCCTCGACTGATTCACGACCGTCTTTAAACCGCTTAGCCCACTTGAAAACAGTCGGCTGTTTCATATAGCGTCTTCCTTAAACACGTGTCTTGTTATTATACGAGGATTTCCGACGGCGGTTTTACTCCGCGTTTGACCAAGAATTTGATCACGATATGTTGCTCAATATTTACATGGCACATTTTCACGACACGTGTAAAAATCTTACATCGTTTAAACGATCACAAAACGCGAGATATACGTGCTACCGTTATGAAAACTAGCTATACTGACTCAGAAATGTTCCCTCTTTCCAACGAGACTTCGCAGTGTTGCCATGAAACAATTCTACGAATGCAAGTGTCACACCTCGTATAGTACAGAAAAGCAAATTCCTCACACCGGCAGATCCAAAAAACCAGAAAGCAAATAAAGATAAAAAACGCATTACACAAACAAAAATTAAATCTACACCCGTCGATATTAGCACGAAAGATTCCAAAACTGTTGAACCATCCCCATTGTCCCAATTATTACAGAAAGGTGTAATTACATATTAACAGCCACTTAGTATTTAGAAGACCAAACACTTGTTCTGAAGATGTTATGGGAATGAACGATGATTTTTCATCCCTACGGTGCAAAAATCTTGATCTCACGTATCTATATAAACTTCTATCCACTGAATCGCAATTTCATAATTTCTGAGAACAGTTTCGGGTTTTTACTAGTTAAATACTCATTGATATCCCGTTAAGCAATTGTTCGCTGGTCAACGTTGGTCGTTTAGTCAAGCTATTTTTGAAGAATTCATCTTTTTTCACCCTTCTGCCTATGACAGGCATTGATATAATCTTTAGTAGTGGTGGTATTTATGGCCTTTTCAAGTTTTACGGCGATATCAATTAAGTTTTCGTCCGGCGCCAGCGAAATATTTGAAACGATTACATTATTTTTACGGGTCTACTGCTCCAACTCTTCAGCTCTCTTTTTTGGCGCGCAGCTTTCCTGTGAGCAGTTAGTTATTATACTTCGCTTCTCGTTCAGCCGTCTGCATGTCAAAAAGACGCTAGTTCAACTTGCGGAACTCACTCGTGTTCCGCTTCAGTGCAAAATCAGACATTAGTGCTATGCTCGTGTCCGACTTCCTCTTATCACTACGACAGCTAAGACATCGCTACTCTGCTCTGTTCTTAAATAACATGTTCCCCCACGTCTTAGTTGCCATACCACTACATCGAACATTCGCTAGCAACGGGCACATTTTACACATTCGCCATCAGCCGACATGCCATTTCAGCATTTTGCGCACTCGTCCACCATTGTGACTAAAAACATATAGAACTACGCATACAATTAATAAATTTTATCTTACCGTTCACAGTTAACTGGTCGCAACTGAAAGTAAAAATCGGATTGTTATACAAAAATTAACTGTTATACTAATTTAACTGACACTGAAGGAGTATTTTAAGAGAGAAAATATTGGAACTTACAAAAGGACGGCCATCATCCAATACAGGCGCGGTGTGCATATTACAGAAGCGGCTGTAAAGGAAAATACTCGAGCATTGGAATAGTTTTCCAAAATGATCGAGTATCTGCGATGCAGAAAGTAAGGGGAAGCTACTGCATTACTTATCCCAAACCACCTTCCGTGAACGTACAAAACGGAATGGAGGAAACGAACCTTTAAGCTCCATGAGATTAATATATATAATAATACAAAACCTATAATTCGCGAACCCATAAAGATCGGTAAAATAATAATTATAATAACGGTAACAATAGTAATATTAACAACGATAACAATAGCACTGGCAATAATAATTTTAATAAAAACAGTAACAATAATAATTAATATTACTCAAGCTGTCATAAATAATAACAGTCAAAACGATAATCAAATCAAGTCATTTATTTTATTATTATTATCCAATTTCCATTGATGCGCAAAGTTGCGCGAGTAATGGATTACACAGATTTACAATAAAACGCGCTAAAAAAATAATAAATGAATATAAGAAGAAAAAAAGCAAACAAGTAAATAAAATAAGTAAACACTTCTTTGTATAATCATAAAATTTTATAAAAGAAAAAGAAAACGCATTCTAGATAATACATTTGAAAAGAAAAATTAAAAATGTAATTTGTCATACAGAGTTATTAGGTATAACAATTACTGTGTATATAAGTATAATGAAGATGGGGAAACATAATTAGATTAATTAAAAGGAAGGTGAAGGGAAAAATTTAGATACGCAGCAGTATAATATGCTGGACGAAAGTGGAACTAGTAAGCTAATAGGAAAACATTAATCTCATTACAGACTGAAGCGACTACATATTAAGTGCCTGTATTAGTTTAAGTCTATGCCGCTTTTTAAAATTCCTTAAAATATTCTTAACATCTGAGGGAAGAGAATTATATATTATCGCTGCTTTATATTGTATCTGTAGTCATGTATGAAATTTATTAAATTTAGGAATAGCAGCCATGAAATCATTTGCTCACCTCGTGCTACCTTCCCGCATTTTGATATTAAATTTTGTCCTATATTTATTTATGGATAACAATAAATTAATTCTATATAACTGTTCTAATTGTAGTAGCCCATGATTATTTAAGTCGTTGGTATTAAGGCCGAAGGTTTTAAATATAGATTTTTGTAGTGATATTACGTGTCTTAATAATAATAATAATAACGGTAATAACCCAATGTTTTCGCTCAGGGCTTTTCATCGTTCACGGTGAAAGTTGCTCTAAAGATAAAACTTCACTAATTTTCATCCCATAGCTCTTGCCAGATTAATCAACAGCTTCTTCTTTTCCTACGAACATTGGCCCCTAAGATGGAGGTCGTGCTTTGATCAAAGTTCTGTCTGTTAATTCTGCAATGTCTTTTCTTGAACATCTCAAATGTTTCACGTCACTTAATATTAAAGAGTATATTCTTTATTGCGTTTTATTTACAATCGACGTTATCTCTGATGTTCATTTCTCCTTCTCCGAAGATAAAATATTGGAAGGGACCAAGTTACCAATCCCTATTGCCTCAATCCACCGTATATAGCTTTTTTCTGACACTATTAAAATTCCGACTGGTTCTCTTGAACTCGGGTTTCACAATACTGTTCTTCCCAAATTTCTCGCGTTACCGTTTCTTTTTTTTCTTTTTTTTCTTTTTTTTTTTAAATGGGTTCGTCAACATGGACATTGGCCCAAGAACAGCGGAATAGAGAGAAAAGAGAGACTCATATCCTTACACGATCAGAGATAGCCGACAAAAAGGAATCAAGAGCTAGAATAACCGAAGGAGAAGGAAGGGAGAGAATGAATGAAGCACAGTATGGAGCGGGAATACCGGTTTGTAAGAGGAAGAAATAAAAAGAAGCTTGTTCAGTTGAAAGTGACGAACAACTGAACATTATATGATCGGGATCAGAAATACATTGATCGCCGAGAGGGTGCAATGGACAATAAGGAGAAGGCACGAGAGAATAACGGAACAATGAGGAAGGGAGCAAATTATGCCAAAAACGCAAGCGGCAAATCGCAGAGAGATTGGAACGGCGCATAGAAGAAAAGTTAATAAACCACGGAAAGCGTGGAAGGGAAGGTTGGATAGACAAGAAAAAGGAGTTCGGGTTGAAGAATGAGGAGACGTAGGAGTCAGACCACGTTTGGAATGAGCAGCTACAGACAGAAGGGTAATATGAGAAGGCAGGAAGAAACCTACCAGAAGAGGAAGATAATCGAGCGAATGAGTCAACCAACTTAATTCCTTCGATTCCGGAATGGTCAGGAATCCAAAAGAAATCCGTTTGGATAAAGTGGGAAAGGAAAAGATCGTGAATTAAAGAACGTATAAGGAGAATGACGTAGTCGGTTGAGTGAGAAGGAAGAGGATATGTAATAGTCTGCAGCACGCTTTGAGCATCCGACAGGATAAGGAGATTGTGAAAAGCCGGCGAAGTTTTGATAAAAAGAAGGGCACGCAGAATAGCAGAAGACTTAGCATAAAAGATTGAACAAAAGGAGGGAAGTTTAAAGGACTCGAAGTAATTGAGAGAAGGACAGAAGAAAGCTGCACCAACACCATTGGGTCCCTTGGAGCCATCAGTGAAGATCAAAAAATGGTTGGGGAAAAAAAAGCTAAGATTCTATTGGAATTCTGATCTAACAACGTGACGAAGAAGAGGTTTGGGAGGAACAGGTGAATAAAAGCAGTTAATAGGATGAAGCAGAGAGGAAAAATTGGAGGAGAAATAAGGGAGTTTATTGTAAGAGTAGATATACGGAGAAAACTGTATAAGACGGCCAGCGATAAGAGATAGAATTCTTGTTAGCAGAAAAGCGCCAGGAACGCAATATAAAGGAATAAGAAGGAATGAGAGAGCAAGACAAAACAGGCAACCGTTTCTATCGAGTGTCAGCTCTCGCCATGCTGTACACATCAAAATTTTGAGTATTTAGTCAGTTTTGTCAATTTCTATTCAACCTAATTTGTTTCCTTTTTCACACTGTTTAGACACATTTTTTTTCCGAATTTTTTTTTTTGTGATCTTTTCACGTACATAAAATATACGCGTTCTTATAAAAAGGTTTTCATTATTGGGCACATGGTGGGCCCCGTGACATCTCTGTCGCGGAGATATTACTGCCTGCGAACGGCGATATTCGGTTTTCCTTTTTTATTTTTTAGTATACATTTTTTTCATCGACAAATTTTTTTAAGTAATTTTTTTTCCATCTTTATATAAAGCCTAATACTCCACCTGCACGAGTTTTCTGGTTGTAACACACCGTTCGAAAGTGTTGCTGGCGCCCTTTAGTTTTTTTATCATAATAAACAGGACAAAATTATTCAAAGGAAAGGAAGAACAGCGAGAGAAGCGATCCATTACAATATATATATATATATATATATATATATTTATATGTATGTGGGGGGGGTGTATTATCATGAAATATATTTATTTATAAGTGGAACACTAAAGCCTTGTAGTCAATTATTGTATATGCAATATTTGAACACTACAATAAAAACAAATAAAAAATAGTCGTTTCCATAGAAGTCATAAAAATTTCAATTTTCTTTTCTTTTGTCAAAAATTGAAAAGAAATAAATTTATTCTGAATTTCGGTCCATTTAATTCAAGCAATTATTATTTCACAAACGTTTAAACCTTCTCAGATACGGTCCTAATTTAATCTCCTATGCTTTTTCATATCGCCGAGATATCTTTAATTTTCACTATATTCTACAATACTTTTTCTAAATTTCCTTTAATGCTTTCCTCTTCCCCCTGCCCTAAATCTTCTATCTTCTATAAACAGCGCAATTCAAATCTTCTTTATAAATCTTTCCCTTAATTTCCTCCTTTTCCATCTAAACTATCTTATTTCCCTCTAATTAATGGACTCTAGAATAAATCCGTCCCTCTTCCTATTAATCCTATTTGAAGTAATCATTGTCCTTTAAATCCTATTGCTGTCAAATGTCTGTTATGGTTATTCCTAATTCCTCTTTTTCATCTTTTTTCTCCATTAATTACCTCGCAATTTTGGTGAACTATTGATACAACAAACATTATGATTAATCGATATGTTAGAGAATTGAAGTCGATTGTATATTTTATGTCTATGCAGAAATTCGGTTTTTGCAATTTTTCTCATGTGACGAGTAAATTTTTTCAATTTTAAATTTCTCTTTCCACATTTTTTTGTTTTTATTTAGTATTGTTACGATTATTTACATAAAGAAACTATCGTTTTTGAATTGTAAATACAGATAATAAGGTATATGCATAACTTACTTTTAATAGCTTGTTATTTTTAATTTTTGCTGAGATTGCCAAAGCGTTTCTGTCCTTCAGTTGTTATATGTATTTTAAAAAGGTATATACATAAATATTCTTCTGCTAACCGATGAAAGTTATATTCTTGTGTTTAATATAAAAATTCAATAAGAAGATGGTATCTATCTTCAGTTCATTTCCAATTTTGTAGTTTACAAATACAGAAATTATAATGGAAAACTTTTATAATAAAAACAAACTGCTGTCTCGAGATAGTTACATAAATTATTTTTAATGGTTTATAATTTTTGATTATTATTAAATATTATCGAAACGTTACAGTATTACGATAGTTACATGTGTTTTTGTTAAACGATTAATGTAAATGTATCTATTAATCTCGTTAATTAATTATTGTAATGCTTTTAATTTATCCGATTTACTTTTGCTTACGGTTAAAATTACAAACCCGGACAGTTTTACCGTAAATAGCACCAATAATGCAGCGAGTTAAAGAAGTAAAATTAACTGTTAAAATTAATGAGATCCTTACTAAAAGTTGTTTAAATACTCTTTTTAACATATAATGGAAGTTGCATTATTGTGCTTTCATACAAATTCAGCAGATTTCCGCACTTTTAGTTCATTCCCTGCAATTTTAGTTTTACTGTTTACACATACGCAAATAAAATATCAACTGGTATTTGTATATTTACGATTCTAATTTTTTACTTTAAATAACGTGCAAAGTGTAACTATAGTTGTGTTACGTGTGAAAAACTTCTGTTAAAAACAAAAAAATGACCGACAATGAACTCTTGTCTTTAAATTTTAATAATTTTCTTTCAATGATTTATTCAGTTAAATGTAACTATTATTTTTAAAAGTAAATGCTAATTATTTTAATCTTCTTTAACAATTGTTATTTTTAGCTAAGTCTATATCCATGCGAATGCTTTGTATATTATTCTTAAAAATAAAAATTAAAATCTTAAATATATAAATATCATTTTTTTAGCAGGAAAGAATGTAGTTATAGTACAGATTACTATGTATATCGTAAGTGCGCGTATTTTTTATTCATTATTTAAAATTACGAAGAAACAATAAATTACTATGAAAATTGTTATTCTTTATGTTTTATTACAAAATAAAAAACTGCACACTCACACACGCAAAAAATAAATATACAATTTTGTTTCTTTACACTTAAGCAAGTACTATTAAGAGTAGAATTGTAAGTTTTAATCAAGTTTAATTGTCATTATTTGATAACTAGTAACCCAGATTAGCAAAATTAGATCGACTTATTTCTAACAGTGACTATTGCTAATTAAATTACTCTAAATATTCATTAAATCGTAATGACCAACTTTTAATAGTAGTTTTTATTTGTAAACAAATAATTCTGCTATTTATAGTAGAGTGCGTATTATTTACAACAAAAATCATAAGTATAAATTAAACGCATATACTTTATTTCATGGACATTGTTATAACTTGTAATAAACATAATGCACAAGAGAAACCCGTTATTAGATAAACACTAACAATTAATAGAACTGGTGTTTTTAAGAAAAACAATAAAGTAGCAACAGATAATAATGGTAACATAGAAACTTTGTTAAATCAGATATTTAGTCATGGTTAATCAAAGAGCAATATACGTCACTTTATAAATCAAATGTCAGTTACCTTGCTGATGCTACAATAACATTAAGTTCATCAAAGACAAAAAGATATGTCAATTTTATTTTGATCTTAAATGGAAACTAAGGGGATGTCTGGTGTTAGTGTGAAAAAAATAAAGTCATGTTAACTCAATCACTACTTGAATTACTGTATTCTTTATTAATTAATAAACACTCATTGTTCTATGAGTTAATAATTAATAGGATCCAAAGAAAAACAACATATTTAAGTTATTGTTTTAATGTTTCCAAGTTATTTAACAAAAACTTATCTTTTTATATGACTCTTTTCAGGGCCATCATTCCGTTCTATAAAAAAATAGTACTAAATACGTAAAAAAATAAATAAATAAAAATCATATTTCTTTTTATCCACATCAACAACCTAAAAATGCCCAAAATGTATATTAATGGGGTTAAATGACGGTGATATAATTTTGTTGACTACTGATGGCAAATCAAAATTTGCACAAAATAGTATCATTAATCTTGCGGAAATTAGTTTCATAAGAGGGGCTTCCGCTTTAAAATTTCCTTCATTCTTTTTTAATTTGAAGTGAATTAGATAACCGTATATTCATATTTTTATAAATCAATAATTTCATGTTAAAAAAAAATTTCATTTATTGTATCCATTCTGTTGACATTAAAAACCCATTATTATTACTATCATTGTTATTAATAAAACTTTAAACATTTAATTTTTTTCATCCCCCATAATTTAATGCGCTTATAAACAAAATCGAATGAAACGCTTTTTAAATGTGCTTTTAAAAAAAAATATGGAAATATAGGAATAAATTATTCAAGTAAAATTGTATTTATATTATACAAAATTTGAATGCGCATATTTTTTGTACTTCGTTAGAAAGTTTTAAAAATGCTTCGAATGCAATACTACTTAATACCAATTTAATCTATTTTACAGTTTTTTCCGGAAAGTATAGTGTGTATTTTTTAATTTTACAATATATATTTTATTAATGGTAATAATAATAATAATAATAATAACGAAGTTACAGAATAAAATAGAAACATGTATTCTATAGAATTAATACAGAATATGAAAGTGTTATTAATAAGTAAAACTATGATCATTTTAATTCGTGGTAATGTATTTAGTGACGTTTAACAACTAGTAGTGGATCTATTTGTAACGGGAAATTGATAAAGGTATGTTTTTAATCTCTTTCTTTTTTAACGGGAGTTTTTAAAAATTTTCTTTTCTGTATTTTACATACTTATTTAAACTGATTATTTTTATTCATTACGATGAGTTTAAAAAAAACAAGTATTGAAGTGACACGTAAAATTATTCTAATTCTGTACCTCTAAAAAAGCACTTTTTCTAATTTTACTTGTTGGTTCCTTTAAATTCGTTTTTTTTCTCTCTCATTCTCTCTCTCTCTCTCTCTCTCTCTCTCTCTCTCTCTTTATATCATATTTCAGTATTTGATCAGTGAGGGAGAACACTTTTTTTAACAACCGTTAATCATTATTTTTATTTTGGTTGTTTAAAATCAATCGATGTTTTCTAAACTTAAAAGTAATCGACTAGTTTGCCTATCTCGTCACACTGAACCCACGTCTTCATACTCGATAGACTGTTTACTTTATCTTTGGCTTCATCGGTTGCTCGTTTCACGTTACAGTTTCGCTATTGCTGTCTTACTTATTCTTGCCTCCTCCCTTTGTTATACTCTGTTTTATCAATCGTCTTCGGTATTTTTCTTTTCCTCTTTTTATTTTTTTTTCCGCCTATTTTTACGAAAGCAGTTTAGCTGATAGCATTTCATCGATGGCAAAGGAGCTATTTCGCGCATCCAGATTTTCTTTTGTTTGCACAATACATACTCCCACCCTATCCACTTGGTTAAGCGCCCCAGAACTACACGAATGCGCCGCTGCGATTGGTGGTGCGGGGGATTGAATCAATATTTACCTTTTTTTAACCGACGGTAAGTGCTGCTGTGAGCTTTTGCGATTTTACTCTACAACCTTTGGTCGATTTCTCTGGCTTGCTCGTCGCCGCCGCCGCTCACGCCTTTACTGCCTACAACTTTGCTTCCTCGAACCGCTTGATCTGTATTTACTTATCCAAATATGGTTACTGTTTCTGCTGACGAATTATTATTAATCACGCGCGTTCGTTCGGTTTACCGCATTTGTAAGAATCATTAATGTACCAGCTGTGCTTCTTCGGAGCTACATAAAGTTGCTATGAGGGAAGAATAGTAAGAAGTAATTTTTTAAATAAAAATGAAATATCCTTCGGGAGAGTTGATTGTATCCGAAACAATTTTCAAAAATCCCCTGATGTAATAACAACATTGTCAATCCAGGCTGTAATTGTTCTATGTGTGTTCTGGAAAATATTTACTTGACTTCAGCGTATAGAATAGGTATCTAGCGGCGGATAATTATACAACGCAATTCTGTTCGAAATAAATTTTTAGCGCGCGTGATCTTCCACGTGCAGATAAAAAGAAAACAAATCGGACCTATAACATCATGTTTTGAAACGAATATAATTTCAAAGTTTTATTTTAAAACAAATGCACACATTTTTAAAATTTTTGTTATTTATCGTGAAATAAGAAATAATTATTATATAAATAATTTATTAAATATTTTAGAATAAATAACGTTATCTATAATATAGTTTTAATTTAAGTGTGAAATGTTACGAATTGAAAATGTAATATTGCCATTTTCATTTTGAAAAGATCGTTTCATTTTCAGTTCTGCATATATCGATAAATATATATTACCGCAAACTACCAATAAATTTTCGTGAATGACAGTTCACCTTGTTTTTCAATAAGCTTATTGTATTAATAGCAAGGGCGTCGCCAGCTGATGAGCCAGGGAGGGGCAAGACGAGTTGCCAGCCACCGGGGGGGGGGAGATGATAGAAAGAGGACATGAGTTATAGGAAAATTAAAATTTATAAGTTGTAAAGGCTTAATTAATTTTATTAAGCAAGAATAAAATCTTAATTAAAACATAAGTTTTCCAAATTGTCTATGATTACGCGCCTAATAATACTCATCAATGCCAGTTGATTAAAAAGTTTCAAAGCTCCAGGGGGGGAGGGGGCAGCTGCCCCTCCCTGCCCCCCGCTGGCGACGCCCATGATTAATAGCACGATTTAGTAAATGTGAATATTCTAATTTCCCTATTATACAATTCCACGTGTCAACATTCAAATTATGCTTGTTTCATCGAGAAAACTTTCATTGCCTAATTAATACGCCGCAATGTATACACCAGCAAGCATTTCGATAAATTAAAAAAATCAAAATAGAACCAAAAGACCAATGAAAATGTATGTTAAAAGTAGTGTAATTTGAAACAATTAAAAAACCGGTAAATATATAATATTGTAAAAATCAGACATTCCTTTTTCTAGGTTATAATAAAATTTTCCGCAACTATTACGAATTTCTTTAAAGTTACACTCCAATTTTGTTCGAGTATTAACTTGTATCGCTGACTTAAATTCCATGCAACGGTGTACTGACGACCAGCCGCGCAACCGTTTTTCTAAGCTCGTCTAACATCTAATTTTCATTAACAGCACTTAATTGATTAATTTCCCATAAATACTATATGCAGTGGTATGCTATTTTTCAGTAGTTTTATCAGGCTCGAAATGGCAAAATAAGAATTTTTTAATTTTTGGTTTCACTTTCATCTAATAAAATGAGGCTCTTTACGATAAATGTGTATTAAAACTTTTGTTTTAAAAGACATCTGTCTAATATTATTTACTCGCCTTAATCGACGACACGTTCATATATATTTGTAATTGTTGAACTTTTCGAGTATAATTTTCTCAAAGATGGAGTTGTTTACATGGCCTGCATCGGTACTTTCAAAGAGAACCTAAAGGAAAATCCGTCGCATGTATTTCATTTTTAATATAGCTGTAATGTGAGGTTATATAATTTTGACGGATTTCGATAAGATCCCAGTAACATAACACGGGACTGGGAAAAATTTAATTTATCCAGTATCCTCCATCAGCCGTCATTTAATAATGAAAATAATATGTATAAAAAAAAAGTAATTGGAAAGTTCAAAGCTTTTACGATATCTTCTCTACACCAACTCACCGATTATACATTCTGTGTAAAATGTACTCGGAATTTACAACTGAAAGACGCGCGTAAAAGGTATCCTTTTTTCCTGTACGGTTGATAAAAACGCGATCTGCGATTCACCGTGTTAACAGCAGCTGTTTTTGTTTAGTTGCATTTCTGAGTAAAATTAGTTGAACAAATAGTTTGCCTTAAATTTTGCGTTTCAAACGAAATGTCACCAGTTTGAATCGCTAAGTATGTAGCAGCAGACCTACGGTAAATTGTGCAAAAAAGCGGACATATAAATGGTGCATATAACGCATTCAAAGAGGACCGAAAAATGGCAGTTGATTTTCCTCGTTCTGGTCGACCTTTAATGTCTGCGAATGACGAAGACAGCGACAAAATCAAGAAGCTGGTATTGAAAAATCGCTGCACGATGCTTGAAGAGTTGGTTCGAGAGCTAAACGTATTTTTTAGGATTTTGAACGGCATGAAACGCGTGGCCGCATGTCTGGTTCCGAAAGAGCTCAATTCTCTCCAAAAGAACATGGGCGCTGGAAACACGATTTCCCGAGCTTCTGTTGACCCTCTACCCTCATGAAATCCGTCATAGCTGGCGATGAAGCATTTGCGAGTACGACATGCAAACCAGCCAGCAGTCTTTAGAATGGCGCCTTGAAAATGAGCCGCAACCTAAAAACCACATCGAAGTCGTTTGAAAATCAAGGTTATGCTGACAGTTGTTTTCGATTACCGCGGAGTGGTGCACTCCGAATTCCTCTCAGAAAAAACAACAGTGATTGAGACTATTTAAACGCCACGAGACGTTTGCGGGAGAACATCTATCAAAAACGGCCAGATGTGTGGAACGGCAGTTCATGTGTTTTGCGCAACACGATAATGCTCCATCGCACAAATCGTTGTGCAAGAATTTTTGATCAAAAATTTAACGAATGCCATCGATCAGGCCCCGTACTCGCCTGATACCACCCCGTCTGAGATTCGTCATTAGAATTTTTGGTAATTTTTTTTACTCTGAAATAAGACTGAGCAACCGAGTTATTTCCAAGTTTTTATCGTTACGGAATACAGTAAAACCACGATTATCCGTGTGTGTTTTAAGCGCATCTCTTTAAACTCACGTGCTTCCTGCAAAAAAGGTTCCAAATTGTGATAGGAAGGAATTTGAACATGTTGATGATGAAAATATGAAGCAGTGGATAGAAAGCGATCACAATTGTTCCTAGTTAGCGTATCTTTACTGATGAAGAAATTTTAAATAAAATCAATGCGGATTCCGAATGGGAAAATAAAGAGCAAGTCGAAATAGCAGAACAGCGACTAAGCTGCAAAACTGCGTTGGATCGTATGGAGACTCTGTGATTACGTATTTCGAGCAGCAGACAGATCACAGACATTCTGCAGTTAGACGATTTCCAGACGAAGATAAAACAGAAAGAGATTGCCGACAGACAGAAGAAACTGACTGACCCTTTTTTAATAAAAATTAATATAACATAGTCTAATTCTATTCCTATTTATAAGACTTTTTTGTTCATTTCATTTTTGTTTGTACCCTACCTGTTGTGTCCTTATTTCTTCGTCTTGTCATTGATGCAGTATTTAAAATGATTAAAAACTTTGAGAGTTTCATAAATCTCTTCTGTATATTATACAGTATTTACATAATTAAATTAGTCTAAATAATCCAGTTTCCTTCTCGCTAAAAGGGATTTTATATCATAGCTATCATTTCATATACAGTATACTATTATACGTATTTATTATAAAGCAAAACAATACAGAAAATTGTACAAATGCAATCGTAGATGGTCAGCTATCATTTCATAGTATGAAATGGAGTGAAGAGCCTCCCGATCCACATATTACGTGGGTCGTAAGGCTCGGGATACATAAAAACTCGCGGAACTGCAGGCGGCGGGTTAACCGTTTTTACCCCGTATCCGTGCATGATGAATCCCTAATTAACACGGATAATCGGGGTTTTACTGTATTTCGTTTATTTGTAATTATGTTAGTTTTTAGTATTTCTACTGAAAAATAATTGCACCAACTTGCAATCGTTCATAAGGAAGAAATCCAATGCATTATTGACACTGTTTTATAATCTTTTTCCGAGTGTTGCTGTTTAAATATATATAGAGAGTATCAAGTGGACATCATTTAAACGAACACACATATATATATATATATATATATATATACATATCATGTATGTATATTTAACACTCGATACTGACTAACGATGATGAGCTGAGTATGTCTATTTTCGCTAGATCCCGTACATTCATGACCGCATTCAACGCAAACTGACGACAATTATTTAAGTATTTAATAATCTAATCTGAAATGTCACTGCATCCACTATCGGCAACGGCCGCTACAAATAAATGTTTTGATTTATATTGTTCATGCTAAGGCGTACCACTCGACATCGAGCATCATGACTATACCTTTATTGATAATATTCCAGCTGTATCAATGAAGTGTTCATGACAAATATTCAACCGTTAGTGTCTTGGAAATGATCGTAGATGTTTGGTCGATACGAAAATGCAAAATGCGTCCGCCTACATACCAGAACTAGCACGCATATGATGGTATGCGTATTTATTGTAGTGATGGACGACTTCGAAATGTTTCATTCGAATGCATTCGATTGTTCCGTAGTTGCATTCAAAATGTTATTTCATTCGTTTGTATTCGGATAGTTTCGGTTTTTATTCGAATAATTCATTCGTATTCACAACAATCATTCGATTGTTTTTTTGACGATTGTCGATTGTTTTGATTGTAAAAACATTTCGAAATCGCACATCACTAATTTACCGTTACCTTCCGCACGACTCTATTAGCGATTATTTAATTATTCCGTAATAATTCTTGTCAACGAACTCAGAACTTCCGCGACGACATTTCACTGTTAATTTTTTTAAAATTCCACATGTAATTTTCCAATTACATAATATTGCGAGGAGTTTTATACGAATATGTAAACTTGAGCTGCTGCACTTTGTATTTTTTATTATCGTGAAACAAAAATCAAGTTTAAAAAACTTTGTTTACTAATAGTTCAAAATCAATGTTACTTAGATGATGACTATTTTTCTTCTTTTTTTTTTTTTTTTTTAAGTTAATAATTATGACACGATGAGAGAAGTAATTTTATTAAAATATTCTATGTTTCAGGCATTTGCTCGCTCCGAATTTAATGCAAAAGCATTTTATAGCTCAAGATGCTGAACAGATCTCGAAACAAGTACGTAGCATTATTTTTCCTGCAAAATTATTTCTCTGTACGTTTTCTAGTTGGGCGTAGAAGAAAAAATGCGAAATATTCACGCAATTATTTGTTAGTTTTTATTGCGACGTCTAGCGAATCAAGAGATTTTCTTGTGACTAAAAAGGCAGAAAAAGAAGAAATTTAGCCTCTGAACGGATTAAATTTTTTGTAATTGCACGACGCAACAAAGAAAAATCTATAGATGGCTCAAATTCAGCTAATCGTTGAAGTTTGGAAAATGAAGAAAAAATCAAAATCAATAAAATGATCAAATACGACGGTGTGTAGGGTATTTTTATGCGGAATGTCCCGTATTGGCGGATTAACAGAATTTGGACTCTTAGCTTTTTTTTCTATCGAAATGTGGAAAAGCGAATTTTCTCCTATACGCAATACCTCTAGTACGAAAACTGTAGGCATCACTTGTTGGCTTGAAACTTTACAAGTTTACTCTTTACGGTCTCTAAGTTAGCGTTTCCCAACCAACAGCAGCGGTTCGTGAAAAATGTTTGAGTTTTTAGGAACTTTTGCGAGTTCGCTTGAATGCAGTTTAGTCAAAGTTTTTCTTTCTTTTTGCTTTGAATTTGTAACTAATTTATTAATATTCCTAAGTTGCTTTTTATCCTACGCTATTTTAAAAAATCCAGTTTGACAGAAGTAAATTTGATTAGATTTCAGCTGAAAATAATAATTTAAATCTATAGTTTGCGTAGATAAATTGACTGTTTCTTAAACGACTTAAAATACAGCAAACGAAAACGCCGATATCGTTCTAATAAAAATTATTTTTTTAAGAACCCTTAGCAGATAAGGTGGCGCGGTAATTTTAAACAGATTTCAACTAAGATTATTTAAATTTCAAGTATTCCGCTCGGCATCAAATCAGAACGTATCGCGGAATTATTTTTTCCGAACGGTCAAATTTTTAATTATAACGTTTAAATATAGCCGATTAATCTATTTCGCTCGAGGTAAAATTTTTAATTTCGATTAAATTTAACAGCGATGCAAATATTAGTTTGGTGCTCAATAGATATCGCTTAAACAGAGTGGCTTTTATCGGCATGCGAGGAATACTGAAAGCCATTTACCCCGACGTACAATTGCAATTATAAAACCAAATCTCGTTGCTTAATCATTCTTTTATTATCATACGCTTTGCCCTATTAAATTTGCCATAAAAGTAAATTGCAGGTAACTTTCGCTTAACTCTGTACTAATATACCGAGCGAAATTTACATTTATTTCGTTTCAAATACGTCAGCTCCGTTTCGAAAACTTGGCTCGCTGGCTTCAATTTTTCTTACCACTCGTCTGAGAAAAACCTTGTTATCATTTCTTCTTCTCGCCGTACTACCGATAAAACCGTAAACAATGCTCGTCACCTCAGCAGCCGTATGTTAGTTATATATTACTAACCTAGGAACATTTATATTTTAATAGTCTAGATACTAACCTATCCCTGCAGTGCGAAGCATTAATGATTTGCGCAATATAGATGTTTCTGGAAGATACTTTGTTACGCGGATGATACTGTAATTACAGTTAACTCTCATCGCCTTCAAACTTTCGTAAATCTCATTCATTCAGATATATCAAAAATTAAAAATTGGTTAATTAATAATTAATTTGGCTAAAACAAAATGTATTATTTACAGTAATTTACCTCAGCATTATTGGGATAGTACAAAAATTTCATGCGATTTAGATCCTCCTTTAGATAAAGAATTTCACATTAAATACCTTGGAGTGGTCTTAGATTACAGGTTATATTGGAATAGACATAGTTGCTTTATTTAGAGGTTTTCTATAAACAACACATTCGTACCTTTATTTTGCACTTTATCAATCCGTCTTCTTATCGCACGGGATTATTCACTGGGCGGGGGTAAGGCGACGACTTGTCATATTAAACCAATACTGCTTTGTTGCAAAAGAAAGTTATCAAATTATTTTGTAAAAATTACTCCCAATCGAATCTTACTTACGTGCTTCATTTAGATAAGTTATATCAGTTACATCTGTTATTATATGTATTAAAAAATCACTCTAAATTTGAGAAATCTCGACTATTTCGTGAATAACTAGATCATCTGGCGAGGATAGAGATTTACGCCTTTTGTATGGAAATACCATATTCACAATCGGACTTTTTATACGGATCCGGTTTTATATAATTTATTACCTTCTCTGCTAAAACTGTTGCTTAGGAATTATAAAAAGCGGCGTAAAAAACTGATATTTTATTCCTAGCTAATAATTCCGCACTTATATAAATTAAATATTCCTACATCCATTTTTCTCCTTGTGTCATTATATCGATCCCTGTAAACTCGGTCTGTTAATTTGAATTACGGAATTATTCAGCTTTGGAATATGTGTGATTGTATGTTATGTCCTTATCTGCGGTACTTCTTTCGTATGTAACTGGTATCTGAGTGTTCATGTAATATTGCATAGTTGTGTTTTAGTTTAAGTATTTAATTTGTTATATTATCTTAATGTACAAAGCGACGTCTTCGTCGCTTTGTACTGCCAGTGTTTAATTCTCCTATTTCGGTTTGCTTGCATTACTATGCTCTCACTTATTGTCAACCTGCGTTTCCCTAAAAAATCGGCATAATTCCTATTTTCCTAATTCGGAACTTCTGTTGCGGTCAACTTTTTCTTCTCTCGTCCAGTCCCTGCGGACATAGTTTATTTTGAGTTTAGTATAGTGTTTTGGAGTTATTTTGATTTATCTGCGTCTGTATACACGCTTCTCGTATCCCGTAATTATAATTTATACGGTTTATTATGTAGCATTTGCACGTACCTGTCTTATTTTAGTTCCGTTATATACATATGTTACATACATACATACATCAGTCTATGCTACCCTAATTCCCTTATACATAGTGTAGTTTAGCTTAGTTTGGAAGCCTCATTTTCATTTCATTTTGTTTTTGTTTTGTTTGTATACACTTTAAATGCTATATATTTTGTTTCTTGTAATTATGTCCACTTAGCGCGCCAAATATACACTTTAGTGTGGAGTTCATTTTGTTAATTATGAAATAAATTTTATTTATTTATTCATTTAAATCATTATACAGGATCATATTTGAAACTTATTTTGGGTCGCTATAATTATAAGGAGAACATTTGACTGTTTTCTTTGAATTTAGTAATACCTACACGTATTCCCATATAACTTCAAACCATATCTCGAAATTGGCGCGATACAACAAATTTTGAGCTGAAAGTTTTGTTTTATTTTCATACGCTTTTTACATCCGCCATTATAGGAGTGATGCTCTGCAATAATTATTGAACTACGGCACACCTATACTATTGAGATAACGCAGCACGCCGCGAACTAAAATAAAAATAAAAAAACGATTTAAGGGGAATTCATTTTATTTGAAACATTTCATATACCTAGGCTATGATTAAGAGTTAACGTTGGCGTTGGAATTCTTATTTTAGCCAGCGAATTATATAAACTCGACCCGTAAATTACGCCGATGATAGAGCTATAATATGAAACCGACAGAAAATTATCAAAAATTGAACTTACATTGTCTTCTTCTTTATCGACATATGCAACGTACAGAGTGACTACAGCGTTCTTATCGTTGTTTTTCTCCGAACGTGCCAGTTTGTTAATGTTTCTTATTGCGCATTTGTTACGAATTTAAGTAATTTGTAATAACGTAATAATTTATCGTCGCTGACGTCTTTCGAAGACTTTTTAAAGTATGTTTACGAACATTAAAATTAAAATGTTTTTAATATTAATGCTTGTAAATATAGTCCGTGATGAGAAAGATGTGGTCTTCGAAACGGGTGCGGTCGGATTGGTTCCCGTAATAAACTGGAATTACTGCAGTAGCTGGTCGAATTCGGGTTAAATCAGTCTTCAATTTAAAAAGGTGTCGAATTGGTTCGCATTGTTACTATAGAATGATTGATGAATCAGTGGGTTTATGTGCACTTTATTAAAACGTGATATTTAACCAAAAAGGAAAATATATTTTTGATAGTAGTGGTGAATTTCACGTAAGAAATAACGTTAAGTTTAATTTACCCCTGATTGCATTTGATTGGTTTTTTGTTTTTTTTTGAACATATAGACATGAAATATAAATCGTGAATAAGTACCAGGAATTGAGCTGTGTGAACATTCATTCATTGGTAAAGTATTATAAAGCTATATTAAGTGCTAAATGTAGTTTACAATTATTTATTTTCCGTTTACAGTTCAGATTTTTTATAACAATAATACATAAATTGAAGACAGCTTGCAACATAGATGTGCGATATCGCTTGCAAAGAAACGAGAGAAAAGTGTGTTTTAAATACATATCCACAAGACTTTTTTAATTTGCTTAATTTCGTTGACTACGTAATGAATAATAAAAGAAAACACAATAAATAATTGCAGTAACAATTAGAAATTCTAGCTAAGAAGCCGTAAGGACCAGCGGAGTTAAAATAATAAAAAAAAAAAAAAAAAAAAAAACTTTAACAAATTAGAACGGGAACCAATTTGACCAGCTAATTTGAAAAGCAAGTTTATCTACGTAAACCAATTGGAAATTCGATCTCGACCCTTCGAAACGCGGCAGCAACGACAGGGTGGCCCCCCAATCGATTTCTTCATTATTAATTTCCAAATTTTATTATAAACGAACACAGATAATAATAATCATTATTGAACTTTGTTGGTTATTTTTCCCAGTTACCGGATCGAATATTAAAATCATCTACGAATAATACCTCTTTATGTTTAGTCGAATTCTCATCAAAACCTATAATCTAATTGCCCGCTGTATCACCGATTGTTGATAACTATATTACTATTATCAATAAAAATCTTTTATTTTACAAACCGACCGTATAACGTAGTTATCAACGAGGAAAGGAATTTTAAATTTTCATTAGCGAGCAAAATAATTTGATTACCAACGTACGATATTAAAATTTACCCCAGTAAAAATTTACTATCTTTAGCGCAGCGTTGTACCAATCGTACCCCCCCCCCTTAATTTCTGCGAAATAAATTCAGTAAATTCATGTTGAGCGGCTCGAAGCTTAATTTCAATTATTCAGAAATCACATCTGTTTCTCAATCTTGTGATCAGTTGTTAATGTTTAGGACAATTTTAGTACTGAAAACAATAAAATATGGGAAATTTAATTTTTCCGCTGATTCATTATTGAAATCATTGCCATTTTCTTTTATATTATTTAATTTATCCGCTAAACAGTTTGAGCGTGTTTCTTTTACTTCGTAGTCTGTCATCGCTTATAAATTGACTGGCATCGCAGCATTTACATGACCAAAGCGATGAAATTTAATACCGGACTATCTTCTTTTTTTTTTTTTTTTTGATATCTGATGCTACGGTTTTTAATGCGAGTTCGATCAGGATATGCTCAACATGATTTAACGATTCCTTACACATAATCTCATCTTTCACTTTTTTTTTTGAAAGTTATTTATAATTCTTATTTTAGTTGATATGCAGTGATGCATACTGTTTCCTGTAGGATTTATTAATTAAATCCATTTTTGAAATAAATATAACACACTTTAAATACACTATACTAAGTGTGTTATATTTATTTCAAAAGCTCAAAATATCACGACGGTATAAAAGAAAATCACATTAAATCCATTTTTATTACTCATCATTGTATTGTTGCAGCGCCCAGAGTAAGGCGTGGGCGATTTGGGCGACCGCCTACGGCCTCGCGCCTCAAAGGTTTATGCATTATGTACTTAAAAGCCATGACCGTGAGAAAAAATTTTACTTGTCATAAAACGATAAATATAATTAGCAACTCTCCGAACTGTCAATTTTTTTTTTTAGTTTAATTTTAATAAAGTACAATAGATAGATGTCGCGACATGTCGAATTTGAGTGTTGCTCTGTCAGTCGTCGATTTATGGTCGTTGTGGGCTGCCAGAGTAAACTAATCAAACATATAGATCACAATAGAAGAAAACTTTATCGTATTTCTTGCTGTCACCGGAACGCCTGGAGAACATTTAACTAATGCAATATTGGGAAAGCTTGAAAAAAATGGCTTAAATATTCAAAACTGGCATGGCCCCAAGAATACGACAATGACGCAAATATGGCGGGGCGTAAATGACGGAGTTAAAATGCAAATATTCAATATTAATCCCAGGGCATTTTTTACACCCTGCGGTTGTCCTAGCTGGAATCTGCTGCTGTTGGTAGACGTAGCTAATTCTTCTGTGACAGCGAAAACCTTTTGGTTTTATTCAGAAAATTTCTTTGCTATTTTCAAGTTCCAGCAAACGCTAGAAATTAATCAAAAAGGCAAATTAAAGCTTACTAAATGAAGGCCGTATTATTGCAATTTCATGATGACGTTGAACGCATCGAAAGCTTAAAAAATCAAACTGAACAATCTGGCACACTCAAATTCGGTTTTAAACGAAATGCTCAGTTTAGAATTTATATCATATCACAGTCTCCCAAAAGCCGGTATGAAATAGATTTTTTTTTGAATACTATGATTGATTCTATAATAAGCAATATGATTTCAAGATTTATTTCTTTTAATCAACGTTTTGAAAATTTCGGTTCTCTCTATGATCTAAACAAGTTAAAAAATATATTCCAAAGTAAAAAACTGTCAAGATTTACACACTGTCCTGCGAGTGAGTGAGAGCAGCGACTTCCAACCTTACGAATTGTATGAAGAATTAATAACAATGTTCTCCCAAATTTACCCAACTTCATTAAAGATGTGAAACATCTGCTCCAATACATAACAGAAAATAGCTTGAAAGAAATTTACCCAAATATTTACATAGTCATTTGAATTTTGTTTGTCAGTTATTTTAAAGTTGCATGGATTTGAGTGATGAGGTTTTTAGGTTACCTTCCTGTTAGAGCGTGACACATAACATGCCATTGTTTTTGTGAATAGTTTCCGTATACTTCTTCAGTTATTTACACTTTTTCCCCACGGTATACAATAGTAGTCCGTGCGACCGGTAACGTGATAATAGTTGACGTGTGTTGCTAGTATTTTCGTATTACGCGTCGAATGTTACCATTATTTTGGCTCGAAGCCGTATGAAGTAGGGCTGGCGATTCTTTCTGAAAAAGATCGATTTCTAAATCGATTCGAATCGTAATCCGATGAATCGATTCACAAAAAAATCGAGGTCTAAAAGATCGATTTCTAAAAGATCGATTTTTTTTTTTCAAGTTTGCATTTACAATGTAAATATAAATCCATTTTATGAAAAACAAGAAAGATATCATAATAAACGATCTCTTATTAGTAAAATCAGGGAATTTCTAGTTCAGGTAATTCGATAATTACAATTATTTTTATAACCATATCAAAGTATCAGGTATAAAAGAAGACGTTTATTGTCTAAATGTATTTGTTACATTAATAATTTTAACAAAAAAAAAAAAAAACGATTTCAAATTGTAACTCTAAAATTACTGAACAGATTTTGATGAAATTTAAATGGAACCACATACGAAGTACCAGCTTTCAAACAAAAAAAAGAATGAAAAAATCGAATTTCGATTTTCTAGGGTGAAATATCGATTCACTGAATCAATTCAGTGCTACATATCGATGTAAAAAATCGATCTTTCTGTCCCGTAAAATCGATTCTTCGATTAATCGATCTCGGATCGCAAGCTCCAGTATGAAGTTACAGATGTGTTATATCGTATTATTATTTTTCTAGTCGCTTAATAAATAAATTATTTAAGTTTTTGAGTTATTTTTTACTTTTTCTTGTCATTTTTTATACTTGAACTTTATTTTTTTTATCATTGCAAAAGACACAGTGACCCGGATCGCATGTTATCCTTCCATTTTTTAATCATCGGCTCCTTATTTTCTTCATTTCTCTATTTTTTATTTGTTTCTTTTTTCGTGTTTTTTTAAATAACTTTGTTTAGAACTGCCAGTATTATTATTAGACTGCGTTGTTGGATGCTTTAATCGTTGTTTTTTTTTTTTTTTTTTTTTTTTTTGTAGTCAAGGGTTTGTTTCCAAAAACCAAAAACAAAAAAAAATTATATCAATAACATTTTTGGTTTTCTCGATGACCAGATTTTGATGTAAAAACCGCATTAATTATTTTTCACGAAATTAATAAAACGGAAATGAATACAATAATATCATTTGTAACCGACAAGGGGTCAAAGTTCCATTTCGGATTATGGAGTTTTCCAGATGGTCAATTGAAGACTTTTTCGCAAAACTGCAAGACAATAACAGTATTAATAAAAATCGAGTTAGCTTTAGTGTAGTTAAATTTTGTAAAAGTAACAAATATTTTCATTCTTGTGTATGTATGTATATACTCGTATTTAAGTGTATAATTTTGCCTAAAAGTCGGTAATTCGGTTTTTTTGTGCTAATGTTGTTCCAGTTATCCCGGAATTTGAATAAGCCAAGTTCGGTTAAAAATAATTATACCAAAATGTTACTTTTACACGGGCCTGTAACGTTTCGTACCCCACATCACGTTTTAGACTCGTCGTACCCCTCGCAGTAGTTTCAATTTAACGTTGGCGGCTTTCAGAGAATTTTATTGCCTTCCATTTTTAACTAATCCAGTCTATCTGCTTACAAAATAATGAATTAATCATTTGCGCGGTTTTCAATATTGTTATTTTTTCTTTGTTTTTTTCCTACATCGCTTAAAAGATGCGTTTGCGATGGTCTATAAAAATATTTAGAACATTTAGCCAATCTGAACTTCAGTTTACCTGCCATGCTTTAGATGTCGTTTGAAATATGTTTTAAAGGGAAGAAGTTTTATTCTTATTTGTAGGCAATATTTTTCGTATTTTTATTTTAGACTGCTAGTCTATGAACGATTAATTCGTTTAGTGATTACGTTCGCAATTGTGCAAGTGCCACTGTAGATAATAAGGAGAAAAAAGGTTGGTTTGAAAACCGCTGTTGCTAAACTGTGATTACATCTAAATAAGACGAGGCTACAGCACGTGATATGATCGGAAAACATTGAAACTTAAAAGTGGTCAAGCTGAAATATTTATATATTCGCAGTTTATTCGAAAAAGTACCTTCGTAAACTTTCAAACGGAAAAGTTATATTAATTGTTCTGTTTCAATTATTGTTAGGAAATCGAACATTGTTATTATCAAGGTACAGTGAAGGACATCCCAGGAGCCTCGGCTGCTTTTCAGACTTGCGAAGGAATATCTGGAGTTATTCATATCGGCAATGAAACGTTCGTCATTCATCCATTTTATACTAGCGACACGTCGGTAAGCATGTATCATCCGTTAATTCTTTAAACAAATCTGTAATTGTTTAAACCCCTCCTGAACTGTTTCCGCAGTTTTGTCACGATAAAAATACGACTTAGATGGTCGGTTTCGCTCGTAACTTTTCTATTTGATTTTTTTTTTTTTTTTTGTATTGCAATTTTTTCGATACAAAACTAAATAATATATATTTTTTATTTTGCAGCGTTTATTTCTTATTGATTTTTTTTGCTCCGTAACAACAGAATAAACAAAACTAACGGACACCTTCGGTTATTTCATTATTATTTGTTGAAGGAGTGTTCCGAAGTATGGTTCTTTCCTTTTTTTAAAAATTGGTAATTTTTTAAAATTATTCATCGATGACAATGGACCACTTTCGATTATTTAATCATTTTGGGGGCAAATGGGGTTTTATAAGATTTAATCATTTTGGAAAAAATTGGTTTTATAAATTAAAATTCTGATCGACACTAAATAAATATTTCAGAATATTTACTGTTCATATTTAATGTTCTTATAAACTTCCGAGATTTATTTTACGTATATTTTTGTCAAACTTAGAGCTTACCGATTAATTTTCCAGCAGCTTGGTATTTGTTTTAAATCAATATTTCTTAGCGAATACGAAATTGTTTTTAATCAATCTTTGCGAAGTGAGTAATAAAGGTGACAGATATTTTTTTGCCCGCTTGTCACGTAGAAAATCGAGTAGTTTCTCTATTGATCCATTTGTTCTTGATATTTCGCGAAAAATCACCGCATTTTTCCCCCTCTTTTGTTTTTTCATTTTAGGACATGGTCTACAATTTACTTCTCACTCTTTTCTAATTATCACTCGGTTTACGACAAATTTAACCCTATCTTTCATGGCCTTGGTTTCCATCTCCGTCCCAATCACACCTTTCTTACTTCTTCTCTTTTTCGATTCTCCGTTGTTTTCTCTCCCAGAAGTCCATAACTCTACAACGCCGTATTATATTCTCTTTTTGGATGCTCTTTACTTTCTTATGAGCGCTTGATTCTTAACTTCCAACTTTTAAGTTTCACCATTCTTACCCCTAACTGTGCGACATACATTCTTGCTTCTCCCTATTTGTCGTTCCCGTGCTAGACATCTTAATTTTCATAATCTGTTTATATTAAAATCGAAACATTTACTCAATTTTAACACTATCCTCAATCTGTGAATCGTTGGAAACAAAAATGTTAACAGTAATAAATTTGAAGCTGACTACTCGATTAGAAATTTATTCACAACTGGTGCTTTGCTTCGAACGAAATTCAAATTACATCTTTCATATCTATTCGTTTTATTTATTTTTTTCTTTATGTTTTTTTTTGCTATGACAAATCTCCATACTTTTTTTTTAAATTATTCGACCTTTTGTTGGATCTAACTTTTTTTAAGGGTTCTAAATTCCTTATATCCTAATCGTTCTACTATTTTGCTGGTAGTCTTAAGAAGCCTAATGGGGTTTGGTGTTTCCTTTTTTCTTTATTCTTACAATTACTCAGGGGCTTTCCTTCTTCCGCTCCATCTGTACTGCTGCGAACATGATCATGCTTCATACAATTCTTTTCATTTCTTTTTCTTCCTTCCTTTCTTTTTAATATCTGAATATTCCGTGATGCAGTAATTAAAACATTTTTGTAATTTTTGATTTAATTAACGCGTTTTTACCAAAAAAAATTGGCTTATTGGACTGCAACTTATAAGATTAATGATAAGTATACTATTAAAAGTGTTAATACTTTAGAAATTGTTGATATGTGTGAAAATCACGGATACAGGTCTCTCTTTTCGTACAAATTTTGAGGCTCAATTTTGTGAATCCTGTAAATAAGTTACGCTATAATTTTACATGAGATAGGTTGCACATAATAATTTCTTTAAAAGGACATATTTTAATTATTTCCCAATTTTTCACGCTATTAATATAGCTTTTTTTTTTATAAATTTTTTAATTATAGATAAATTTAGCATATACGAAGAAAACGACATCTAAGGGTATGCGCCATCACATCGTGATGCATGGAGGTGTACTAAGAACTTTGGTGCGCGCGTCAAGACCGATATTTTCTTATAAAATAATTGACACGTCCACAATTTCCTATTATGTAATCCGATAACGTGAAAGGAATTTTTTATGCTCCTTGACTGGTGGTCCCTTGTTTTCGAATAATTTTTTAAAACTGTTTATGGCATTTACACAATTTTAAATATTTATTAAAGGTAATCTGCCATATACTTTTTTGGAGAAAACTCCTTTAGATAGTTGACACTTGATACAGAAACGAAATGACGGACATACTTTGTACCAATAATAACTCGCTTATTTAATTTTTAAGAAAATTCGCCTAATAAAATATAGTATAGTTTTAAATTTTAAATAAAACACGATTATACGCAGCCAGTCTCATGTCGACAAATTACTTTTGTAATGTTTTTTCGATTGCGATTATTTACAATTTAACCAGTTCTCAAATAAAGTTATTTTATTATATTTGTTAAACAAATTTACGACGTTTTTGAACGTTATTTTAGACCGTTTCTAATATTATATCAGCGATGATTTTAAATTTAAAAGTGTTCTACAATATCGGTGAGGTCACTTTTGGGAAATTTTATTGCAAGTAAAGATTCGAAAAACCAGTATGTGTTCGTTAAATAGAAATACAGCTTCATTTTGTGTATATCGGTGCTAGAGTGACGAAAGTTTTGGCGATAATTATTTAAGACAGTTGCATGTAGCGAGCGAAGGAACGAAATGTTATTATAAACGTGCTTTAGGCTCTTCTTACGAGCATCATTTTATGTCGTTCTAAATCTGAAAACATTACGCTACAGACGTAATACGCTGCGATATACAAAAAGTCACCATGCGTAGAGGAGAAAAATTAAATCATAAAACAAACGGAGGAATTTGCGTTTAAATAATAAGAGGATTGAACGAATGCCTCGAATGTGTTTGATTCGTGATTTTGAACACAGGGAGTTGAACTGTTTGATAATAGTGCAATGGTACGCTCGTTAACTGAATTCTGTAGGATTCTGTAAATTGCAAGTATAAATTTGTATTGGTACATTTTACGTAAAATTACTTGTCTATTGAAAAAATGAGATTTTTGTAGGTCACTAATATGATTCACTATATTAATGTTACTTTTTTATGTAAGCTCTACTTAAGTTGCGACATGTTTAACTTGTTTTCGATTTTAATTTAACTTTTAGCTGTTGCAAATAAGGGATATGGAAATAATTGATATTTCAACTATTTCGAACGAAATTACACATAATTAAAACTTTGAAATGCCTTAATAAATTTCGCGTAATTTTAATGATAATAATTATTTCATTTTATTTTAATTTTTATTTTATCCAGAGACATCCGCATGTAATTTTTGAATCGAATGCGAAGATTAACAGTGGATGTGCGAACAAAGGAAATTTAGAATGGCGCATAAAATCTCCACCGCGGAAAACAAAACATACGAATAATATTTACCATTACCATCAGTTGTTTAAGAGAGACGTTCGAGAAGCTACAAAGTACATTGAGATAGCACTGATTGTCGACAGATCGATGGTAATTTAAGCTTGTTATTAAATTTTAAATTTTCCTTTGCTTGTCTACCCCGTCTGTGGATGTGTTTTTTTTTTCTGTTTTTTAAATTTCTAAATAATTTACCTAGTAATAGGAAAACATCTTTTTACAGTTAGCATCAGTTTTATAGCCTTTCTTTTTTAAATTGATGGGTTTAGGAAATTCCTCATAACGGGTGACCCTTAATTGTGGTCATTTTGTTAGAGAATTTTTTGGGTGTGTACGATTTAGGTGATAGTTTTTACCCATATTTTTTCAGGTATCATCCGCTAAATATTATCATTTACGTTAGTGAGAAACATGGGTTACCAGATTTATTTCTATGTCACTATAAAACATCCATTTACTGATATCGAAAATTCTGTGCAAAATAGATTGTTCTTCGTTAGCAGTTTAGTATGATAACGTTTAGCGAATGATACCTGAAAATCACCGCAGGTAATTCGTTAAAAGGTCTGAGTAAAAAGCCATCGCTCGTTACCGCCTAAACGATGCACGCTCAAAAAAATATCCGCCAAAAAGAGGTGGCCCTCCCATATATCCTTATAAAATATACATAAATTCTTAAATATTTACACATTTTTAAAACGAAATAATCCTATTTTATTATCATTATTATCATTATTATCATTATTATCATTATTATCATTGTTATATACAATATGAAATCAAAGTATCAATGGTATAAACATAAAGTTGCGTATAATTAATTAATACATTAGTTAAATAAATTACAGAATAAACATTACTGTAACAAAAAATTACACCAAAACTGGTAACTAAACTGAGCTGTAAACATTTCAACTGTGAACTTAGTTATAACTTTTTTCGATAAATTTTCCACTTTTTTGTGTTACACCTTCTGCGATCAGTTAATAACGAATGAGCCGACATCATTGTCGTTTAACTTGCCATCAATATGGTTCATTAATATATCGCGATAGGTATGTAAGTTAGATTTTTTCTAACATTTGTTAAAAATTTTTAAAAATCTTTATTAAACTTTTAAAGTACTAAAGCTGTTTTTACTTTTTTCGAAAATACTTAAAATAGTACAAAATGCAATGCAAATAACGTATTTAAATCGTAAAATTCATAAAATGTCATTCGTAGTAGTACCTCTTTTTCCCCACTGTGTTTCACCAGTTAAATTTAATGGCGGTATTCCGTCAATTTTTTTTTAACAATATTATTAGAGGGTTAAAAATTTTTCTTCTACACGAATTGGCATACTCCGCTGTTTCTTTTATTGTCTTTCTTCTTAACCATGCTTGTCGATACGCCCAAGACAACTATTTAAACAATTTTACTAAGTTAAGTCGCGGAAAATAAAGTGAATCATTCAAACAATTTTCATGAATTCGAGCAGTTTTAAAGTTGAGCCCTGGCATGGCTTTCAAAAGATGTTGTATAAAAAGAATTTCTTTAACCTTTACAGATGAAGAATAAGTTGTTCGGTAATTCACAAACACGAAAGAAATCGGTGATGTTATTCACCGGTTTTATTCAAATAATTCGGCTGCTTCAATTAGCCCTTCGTTCACTACGATTTACTAGTTCATTTATTCCTTTTATACAGATAAATTGAATTACGCGCATTAAGTATTGCTTACGATAAGTTTTGGAATATGCTTTTAATGCTTACCGAGTTATTTATATATGTTTGTTTTTCAATTGATTTAATGTTTATAATATTAATGAAGCCTAAGTTTCGAAAAGCGTCAGAATTACGAGTATATACTAAATGTATTAATTTAATAAGGGTTTATTATTCAGAATTATTAAGTTTTGTAATACTGCATTTCATTTCATATTTGTCATAACAAAAATCTTATCGATTTTATCTTTTCAACATATGCCTGTTTTCGAGTTGGGAACTAAAATTATTTATGCGCCATTATCTTTATACGTTATTTTTCGCATTACTTTGACTTAGGAGTAATTCTACAATTCCGGTCATCAAATTTACGTGGATAAAAAACCGCTACCGTGGCATATCTATTCATTACCGTTTTTCAATCAATATCGTTTTTTCCTTTCGCAGTATCTCTTGTACCTTTGAATAAAAGCTTTTATTCGATTTTACTTTTTTTATTGACAAAGATATTAGAAATTGCTAAATTAATAATAATTTCTCAGTAACGATTTTTGACGTTGTGAAAAAAAGAGCTTACGATCAGATCGCTATAATTCTAAACGGGCAATTAAATATCGATTTGAAAACTGCTTGCAGTCATTTTTTTCTTAACACCTTCTCGTTTCCCACTTAAATAACAACAGCCTAGACAATATTGCGGCGAAAACGGTACGGCCGTTGATGCTTACTGTATTGATCATTTGACCACACGCAGCAATCCATATCCTACTTTCCGTATCACTGTCTCCTACTTTAGTATTACAAAAATATTACTTCTTTGTACCTTTTTATTAAATTTATTAATAAATTACACACTCTCAGATTGTAGTATTGTACTTTTTTAAGAAAAAAGAGATGATTACTACACCTACACTTCTGGGTTACGAACAGGATTTGTTTTTTCGTCATCATCTTTTTTTATGACGTTTTTCGCATTATCTTGACCTTCGCGTTACACTTTGGCAACATGGATACAGCTTAAAGTCTGCATTATAAATTGCTGAAGGTAATGATACAGTTAAAGGCGAGTCTTTTATCCGCATTTCGCATTGTTGCGATTTGAATAATTTTATTTATTCGACACGTCAAACACTGCGAAATAAAAAAAAAAAAAGAAGTATCGCGAACGTAAACGCCTTGAAAACGAACGTAAAATTTCAACGGTTTTTAAGTTGGTCGGCAACTGAAGAGGAAAAATTTGAAATATTCGAAGAAGAGCTGATAGATGATCGAAAGCGGAGACATGTTAAGTAAAATTAACGATGTTTATCGAGCAAGAAACGGAAATTTAAAACTTGTATTTTCAATAAATTAGGAAACATATTCAGATGCGGTGACGATTATAATTCTAAAAATAGCATGCCAGGATCAAAGGCAATAAACTCATCGAGAAAGTAGCTGTATAAATTGAGGACAGTGCATTTGCCATTTTATCCCCAATAACTCCTACCTATTGGCCGCAACATCTCAATAGACTTCCAGACGTTCTAGACTTATTTATCATTCGTGGCTTACAATAACACGGAGTGTAGAACAATCATTGGTCTGTCATCTGATTGTGTTCCAGTAATTGACATCTTAGAAGTTCTAAAATCGTTTTAAACCAATACCGTCTCACAAATCAGAGTGCTGACTCGAATATCTTTTCAAATATAATTGAAAATGGTGTTGACATGAATATCAAAGAACACAAATAATACCGACACAATGATTAAACATTTATCTGATATCGTGGAATGTAATAATTCTGCCAATCAAGTGTCAAAAAATCTTCAGAAGTACATTCTATAAGATCGACATTATCACAAAGTACATATAGTTTGCTAGATCTATTATTGTATTCCATCTATGCCGCGGACTTGTTAATTTCTAATCTAACTTTACTAGCTACATTCGTTGATGACATTGCATTATTCGCGTCTAATATAAGTGTTACGCTTTAAAATTACCTAAATCGACAGGTGAAATGGGCATATCTTTGTTGCATATCGTTCAACCCAACTAAATTGAACACATTTTATTCACAGACAAACGAGTAAAGTGTTCCCTAAACGAAAACATTTAGTAACATACAAATACCACAAGTAGAGTTCGATTTTATAACTTTTAATTTATACATATTTAAACTCGTAATAACTGAAAATATTGTAAATAATTTTAAAAACTAAAAGTTATATGCTGTTTACGTGTAAAATACTTTTTTACAGTTTGAAAGAAGAAATGGGAGCACAAGAGCTATTGTTGTTCAGGATGCTATACAAATGGCGAATATTGTTGATTTGGTAAGAATATTACTTTTTTGCCCCCCCCCCCCCGCCCGTAACTATTCAATAATTTAGTATATCATTTTATAAATAAATAATGTAAAATTATAAATGTATATTTTGAAAAACTAAGAAAGAAAAGAATCATTCAGTTCTATAGGTTATAATAAATCGTTATGTAATGCAGATTTATATCTCGATCGTTTTAAACAAAATGTAATACTTTCTTTAATTATGATTACAAAAATATAAAAACAAACTTATAAATCATAAAAACGCTAACTACTTTCGCATAATGTTATCCGTTTTCAAGATTATGGATCAAATTATCCTAAATTGATCAGTGTTTTTCTAATTTTTATGTATATTTCTGTGATTTTATTTACGTAATTAAAGTGTAACACATTCACCAGTTTTATGATCTCCAGTATGGGATAACGAATAACATGTTTTGCTAAAGTCTTTAAAACATAATGACTTCAAAAGATCTAAAAAATCAATTTTATTACGAAAAATTTCAGGCGATTATTAAAACTGTTGGCAGTAGTAGGTCTTGTCTCTGATCTTATACGAATCGTAATGAATATGTAATGAGACTAATTATGGACGATATAGAAGAAAAAGGTTTTTAAACTTTAATGTTGTGGTTACTTTGGTCTTAATAAAATTTCATATAGATAAAGCTAAAATTTACTTGAAAATGAAAGAGCGTGGAAGGGTACAAAAATTATTCGTAAAAATTAAACGATTAGATGATCATTGATTGTGAAAAAATGTTGAAAACATAAATTATACGAAATAGTAGAATGCCTTTTGTACACACGCACACGCACACACATGTACATATATATATATATATATATATATATATATGTACTGGCAGGGTGGCCACCCAACCAGAAAATCGGGAATTTTGTCGTAAAACCGGGGAAAAAAAGTAAAAATATCGAAAAACGATATTTTTAATGAGAAAAAAATCATTTGAAGCGAAAAATGAATACAATTTTTTGATATACTTTACTCAAAATAGATTACGAAGTCATGTTTTTTATTCATATAAAATATGCTACGGCAGTCAAATGTTACCAATAGTAACAAAAAAATTCCATTCTTCATTTTGTACAATTCTAGTAATCAGAAAATTGAGAAGATTTGAACCGGGAAAACTGGAAGGAATTGTTCGACGAAAATCGGGAATAAACAAGGAATTTAAAAATTATATTTGTGAGGCCACCATGACTGGTAAATTAACGATGATAAAACTAAACCGAAAAAATGAGTATGTGTATAATTGGGACAAACGACTGCAGCATAAACGCGTCATAAAAGTTAATGAATTTTTGATAAACCTAAACAATGATGAAGTTAATTAAAATTTACTTTTCTATAAGTATTATAGAAGAATTATCATCTGAAAGTCCAGCAGGGTGTACCTATGTAGTAAAATGGAAAACAAATAGTTTGAAGTAAATCCAAACGTGAAGAAGAAGACTTCGTATCGGCAGATATGTTTGCAAGTTAACAGTGATATAAGGAATTTGCTAAAAAAAAAAAAAAAAAGCAAAGAGTAAAAGTATGTAATGCAATTAAAGTAACCTACATGACCTTGAGAAAGGAAAACAAATACTACTTTAAAAACATTTTTAGTCAAAAACATTTTCGTAAAAGTTCTCTCCCTTATAACGGTCAAAATAGATCTTCAATAATCTACATATTGTATAATAGTTTTGAAACTTCCACATTTAAGAACAATACTTTTGAATCAATATTCAATTATTTCAATAGTAGGGGAGAGTCCGGCAGTACCGACACCTTAAGGTTTGATTAGAATAAAATTAAAGTTTATCATGTTACATGTTTACTTGCTGCTGACATATTTAGGGACACTCATTAGCTATAAATAGAAGACAATAGAATTCCAATAAATTTAAAACTAATCAACCTTATTCGTAAAATTCCAAACAATGAAAAATTAAGTTTAAAAAAATTGTCCTCCAGTACTGGCCAGCTGAAACTAGAACTGTTATATTATACAATAATCACAAATATACTGATCTGATAATTCCGAAATGTTCGCACAAGCTTCATGGACCACCGACTTACAGTTTCCACATTGAATCCAGTCCTCATCGTGGGATTCGAAACATAAAGGACAAATTGTCTCCTCCTGAATCGGCGTCTGGGTGGGAACCTGGTTTTCTTTTTTGTTTTTGCTGAGATCCTTGCCCAAAATCAAACTTTTACCTTTCCTGCCGATATTTTTTTTTGGAAAAATATGTTGATTAGTTGATTCCACATTTTTTTTATTTACCCGCTTCTCCTCCTACATCTTTTTATATAGAGAACATGTGAATATTTCACTTCTTTCAGCTTTACGTTATCGTGCAGTAGCTCTTCTTTTTGAGGCATCAGGAACTGGTGATAATTCTAAAACAATTTCTTTTATATTTTCAACCGATTGGAGCTGATGTTTGAGGCTCGGATTTTTCATAAGCAGTTTGAGATTAGTGTTAGAACTAGCAGTTTGTGTCTCAGATTGTCGAGAAGGGTTAATATGAGGTTCAAAGTTAGAAGTAGTAGGTTGAGGTACATGTGCAGAAGTTGAAGGTGTCGGTTCTGTTAGTTGGGAAAAATAATGGTGAATTGTCTGCAATATTTGCCATATTTGAAGCAATGAAATTTAAGTCACTGAAGATATTCTTGTTAAAGGGATAAATTCGTGTACAGCGAAAGTCATTAACGCCAATATCCATTCGAGAAACACGATTAAAAGCAGAAGCAACAAATCCAGCAATCTCATATTCACCAACCTTTATGCCAGCATTTGACCTCATCCATAAATCACATGCATCACTGTAAGCAGACCTAAATGGTTTTATAAACGTGCGATCAAGTGGATTCAGCTTATGAGTCGTGTATGGTGGGGTGCTCAACATATGACTATGATTTTCTCTAGCAAATAGGATGACACCCAAGTCTTTGTGACTGGCATGCCCATCAATAACTAACAGAACTGGGTTTTGTTCTGTAGGATTGGAATACTTTTTAAAGTGGTGTATCCATTTCAAAAATAATTGAGCATTCACCTAGCCATTTGGCTGACCTTCGCCTACGCTCTCATATAGATCATTTATTATGAGTCTCTCATTCATTCTAGATCTTGGTAACATGAAGAATGGTGGTACAAATTGACCTCCGGCACTCGTTGCAAAAAGCACTGTCACATTTTTTCCACGCTCTGCAGAAGTAAGCTTTCCAACTTGTCTTTGTTTTTTAGTAGCTATAACTTTAGAATGTTTCGGAACAATACTGGCACCAATCTCATCGCAATTCCGTATTTTATAGTGAGTGAAATCATATTTTTCCATCAAACTCTCAAGACTGTCAAAAAAAACGCTTTACTTGAGCTCTATTAAACGCTACAGCTCTCATTAAACTAGTTGATTCTGCGGTTCGGAGTGATAAGTCGCCATGTCTTTTCATAAAGGCATAATAATCGTTTTTGCCAGCTGACATCTCCTCTTTATTGAATTGATGTGGTATTTTTAACTTTTCAGCTAGTTGAAAAGCAAATTTAGGAAATTCTTGTTTACTTAAAGGCATTAACCTATTTGCCAAGTCTTTAACATGTTTAACCAAAATTTCCTCGTGTTCAGGTAAGAATGTTGTTAGCTTGCTTAATTGACGCCTCTTTATTATTTTTAATAGCACTGATTCAGTCATTTAATGTCATTCTAGATACCTTAAAACGATCTGCAGCCTGACGCGTACTCATTTCTTTATTTAAAACCTTCTCTACGGCCTAGTGCATGTCAGTAGGATCCCAAGTGCCCTTCTTTTTATTCGCCTCAACGTCACTTTCATAACGTGGTACTTTTATGAACCTAAAATAAAAATAAACTGCTTTAAAAATAAAATAAATAGTGGCCGATACTGGGGGAATTTCTTGTGGCCGGTACTGAAGGAAAGAGAAAAAAATATAAATCTAATCGCTGATAAAACGTAACGTATGAAATTAAAATTTTAAAATATTTTACAAGCATTATATAAATGATCAATGCACAGCTGGTTTGATTTTTTTCTAAATCGCTGAGTAAACTCCTGTTATCATGCACAGAGCTTTTATTGTGCATCAGACGTTAACCATGTATGACAACAATTTTTGTACTGCGGGTGAACATGTCGCGCCATGAGTGACGAATTGCACAAATGGCGCTAGTCGTTACACCGCCATTTGTTGCAGAATTTCAGAAATAGTGACTGGCAGGTACTGTAGGACTTTCCCCTAAGCTTATTGTATTATCCATCAGTAAAATAGTAATTATTAATTTTTTCCACAGTAGAAGACTGTTAAAGGGATTGTAATCCTCATGACCTCCACACTGAAACTGCTAATGAAAATACGTTTTTAAACTGAATATTTAAAACCGTTTTAATACACTGTGCATAATTATTGCTCTGTTTAATAAGAATAAAACTACATTATTAAAATGGAAAATGTTACAGTTGAAATTATTTTGTTTGTTACGTTTGCCGAAATATGATGCAAAAGTGAACTACCAAATCCGCATTAAAGAAATATGTATGCAACTTTTTGCTGAAACGAAGTGATGGGCTCGTTGAGTATTACTATATAGTTTGTATAATTTAAAGAGCAGCGTTGTTCGCTCAGTATTGTGGTAGTTTTATGTACATAACTAGTCGAATACAAAAGAGTTCATTATTTGTTGCTCTAAGCAATAATAAATTCTGCACGCTGCATTTGAAATGAATATTTTATTCCTACTATTACCAATATTACTACTATTGTTAAATTGTTGCGATGTGAATTTTAATCAGCGCTTTGAAATTGAACGGCTGAATTGTTTTTTGACACCTGAAAAAATCCGGAAATTAATCGTATCTTCAATTGTTATGTATAGAGGGGCAAAAAAAATCTAAAAATTAATTCAGCGATAAATTCGCAATATATCGAATTTTACCTAGGCGATAAATAACGTTTCGTTTTGCTATTAGTAAATAAATAAAAAATGAAAACTTCTACGTAGAATATTAATCAATTTGTATCAGTTATAATTCAGAATAAATAAATTATATATCTTAAAACAAGCAATTCTTAAAGGAATTTCCATGTGTATGATACACAATAATAATAAAACGTACGTTTCAAACAATTTTTGCTAAAATTCCAAGATGTATATATACATTTTTTTTTTTTTTTAATATTTAGTTGGAACTTTGCAATATTTTCTGCCCTAACAAGATATTTTGTATTTCCCTTAAATATCTTTTTTCGGTTATTACTAGATTAATTTAAAATTACATAAACAGTATGATTTTCAAATAATTGCAATTAACGATTTTTACTTATATCTTGAAGTAAATTGAAATTGTTAGGATTGAACCGATAATAAAGGGTATGCGGAATATATTAAACTGTACTCATTTGCTGTAATGTGTACATTACAGGTATTCAAATAAGTAAATAAAAAAAAAAAATAGTAATAAATAAAAAATCAATAAATGAATAAAAAATAATTTAAGTATCGATTAAGAAGTGCGAGTGTAAGTGTGCGTATGTATGTGAATCTATGGTCGGCCAGGGGTGAAGGAGCAAAACTTGATGATACGTCACAAAATGACATAACGCAGGCCAGAGGCGAGCGCTCGAAGAACCGCCGCTGGACGGAGTTTTTTTAGTCAAGGAGCAGTCGTAGTTTTGATCTGGAAGACGTTCGTTTTTATTCTCGAAAAGAATCGGAGTTTGGAGTTCGTAAAAGTTGAAAATAAAATGATTCGGGAGTCTATGCCGATGGCACATGATTGTGACAGACCCTCCCCGTTATAGTATTCGATCAAATCGAGTCGAAATTAATTTTTGTTATTAATGATCGGAGAAGTACTAGTGATAAATTTTGAAACGTTTTAAAGGAAAGTCGTACAGCCATTGTATATAATACGGCGTTGCTGGGTTTAAAAAAATTAAAAATTTCTCATTCGTAAACTTCTTTTTTATTATTATTTTTTGCCTCCGCCTTTTGGCCAGCTTTCGTTCATAAACTTTTCCGGATTTTAGAATTATTAATCAATTCGAAGAAAATAATAATACCCCTCAGTTCTACATTTCGCCGATTCTAATTTGTTTATCGAGAAGTTAATTTGTTCACATAATTTTTATCCGTACAGTAAAATAAAACAAGTCCGATATTCTTAAGAGGGCGTCAACAATGGTCGAGTTTCACGAAACTCCGACAGTACTAATGAGGTTACTAAACTAAACTGCGAGAAATATTTTTATTATTCGTTCGGGATTTTTTATTTTGCTACCGAATGCTAGTCATTGAGATTATGTTATTGACGTTCTGCGGAATTTATGGTACGCGTATTGTGTTATTAATTAATGCGGGTTTTGTTTGTTGCAGTATTATCGAAGAATTAACACCAGAGTATCGGTGGTGTACATTGAAACCTGGCAAAGAGCAAATCAAATACCGATAGACAAGAACACCGATATCAGCCGAACGTTACTCAATTTCAACGATTACGTTACTCATCATTTGTTTTCCGTCGATAGGGACGTTGCTCATTTAATAACGTTAGTATCTTATAATGCATTTAAGCGTCAGACAGATTGATGTATTGTAGACCAATCTTTCTTCGGTCAAATATCGAAAGGTATGCTCTGATCCAAGAATGCAGACCTCTTTCAAACTTTCGCAAAGTCAAAATAAATATAAGATACATAAATCTTCAATCGTAAATGAGGAAAATGTTACAGTTTTAAGTTATTTCGCATTTCAATATTTTTATAGAAAATAAAGATAATGGTTTTTAAAAATTGCACCGCCGACGAATTACGTAAATGAAAATAATAACTTAAAAATTAACGCTTCTAGTTAATTTTCTCATTTGAATATTTAAGTTAATCTCATCTGCCTGTTTACCAAAGTACGTCAACCGACATCTTAAAAATCTCCGTATTCTGACTGAGCAAACTTTTCAAATGTCTGCCTTGTTAAATGCGCGGGTGATTATTTTCTTCTGCCTTTATTATTAACCGTTTTTAGTTGTAGTGGCCATTATGACTCTACCTACTATTTTCCGAAACGCTTGCCTATTGGGTGCAGAATAAAACGATTGTTTCAAATCAAGTATCGGCGTTTGTTCAAAATTTGATACTTATGAGATTCTCTTCCAACTCCTTTTTCCCTAAACATTTTTTTATAGTGATGGTTTGTAATAATTATTCGTATTTTAGACTACGTAAAATTTGACCGAAATATTCTGTCTCGCTGTACTTTATTGTCTTAATTAGCTTCTGTTCTTCCTTAGATTTTTCAAGTATTTTTCGGCCATCGTCTTCGCAATCCAAGGTATCTCCGATAGTACCATATTTCAAATACTTTCAGGTGACTGTAGTTTTACGCGCTTTTAATGTTCAAGTCTGATACTCATATAATTCATTATTCGTATGATTTAATATCTCTAGTCAAGATTACGGATTCGAGACTTGTTTCGTTCCAGATTCAAGTCGCTTCCTGGTTTATTCAGCCTGAAATAATTGAGTACCAGGGAAATTTAGAAAAGTAAAGGTGGCCGAGAGAAAGGAACTAACCTCTCTGCTCTCATCAGTGCCGTTGGACTTAGTACACTGTGAACCTTAACGTTACAATCCCCGACACCCTGTCAAAGATATGGGACATACTTTACTTACTTAGTCAAGCAGTGTGTCACTGGAGTCCTTCTCATAGCTTACTCCATTCGGCAACAGTTATCATAATCTGGATCTGCTTCTTTATCAATCCACGCACCTAAATAATTTGATTTTGCTGGCTACTTAAAGTTATTTATTCTCACGTTTTATTGTTAGACTACTACTATTTTTTATTTCCGCCGTATTTCAGCGTCTATGTTTTCCCCGAAATTCTCCGCTTGTCTTTTCAACCGTTTTAAATAATACGACCAAGTTTGTTCACTTTCTGCCAACCGTACCATCTACGCAACGAATATTATTGATGATTTTCTTCCTTTAACTTCAACCACCTTTGTCATCCTCCCAGGGCATTTATTCTGTCCACACCTTCAAAATCTCTCTCTCAAAACCGTAATTTAACAGCAGTTCCGCAGCACCATCAATTCCTTCTTTCCTTCTTTCCTTCTCACGTAACCATTTTCACGGATGGTTCCAAAAGGCCTGCTCCGGTGTTGGTGTTTTCTGTATTCCGCCAAATTAAAATTTTTCCGAATATTTTTGTCTTCCTTCTTTCCATTCCATATTTACAGCGAATTGATAATAATTTTACATTTTGTTATTTTCATTTTCTCTAATCGTTTTTCTTCCAATCTTTTAATTATCTCTGTCCCCGGGTCATCCGTTTTCCCCTTCCTGATCATTCCTGTAACATTATTATTCTCCGTATACGTTCTCTCATTCAAATTCTTCTCTTTATGCGATTCATATTGATTTTCTGTGGGTTCCTGGCCATTCTGGCATCTCTTATAACGAGGTAGCTGATTATTTGGCTCTGGTTTCTGCTTCTTCTTTCTTCTTCAAACAACTCTGATCTTCTAACCTCCTGCCGTTATGTGAGAATTTACATGTCATATTTTGATCAGTTTTTCTAATAGTCGTTCCTTTTATCTGTCTATTTAACCTGGTCTTTCTTCTTATCCATGGTTCTGTCTGTTTCCTTCACTTCAACGCTCTGTTGGTGTCTCTATTATTCGCCTGCGTTTTAATCATGTTTTACTGCCTTCTTCCGCTATCGCTTTTTATTACTCTCTTCCCCATGCTGTCCTCTCCATTCAGATGATGCAGCAGTTTGCGACACCGATAATGTGTTCTTTGAGTGTTCATCTATTTCTCGGTAAAGCGTTCGACTCTATACTCCTGTTTGCTTAGGCTTGGACTTTCTGCTCCTTATTGTGCCTATTATATCCTGTCTTTTTTTTCTACGCACATTATTTCTCCTATTGTCTCCTTCTTACAAGCGATTTCTGATTGGCTCATCATATGACTTTTTCTTTTCGTTTTTAATTATTTCTAGGTGAAGGTCCTTAGTTGAGCCCCTTCTCCCAAGAAAAAGACATTTTCTCTTTCCCTTCATGAAATCTTTCTGAAACATACCCAAAAAACTGAAAGAACACCGTTGCTATACTCCACGCTTAATATCAGTTGCCTTCAACATTAGTCCATTATCTGATATTACTGCACTTCACTGATCGATATATAGTGTAAATTCAGTCTTTCAGTCCTCGCAAGAGGCAAGCCCCTTGACCCCTAATCTTTTTTCTTCTGAAATTATTTTAGAAAGATTGTTTTCAATTGACATCCAACGCAAATTAATTATACAGCGATTTATCTGTAAAGAATGTTATATATGAGAAAATTAATTATAGAATTATTAACGATCTTATGTTGCAACCACAGTTTTCACGATTTCAGTTAAATTATTAATTTCCACAAATCTTGTTTTCCCTTAATTTCAGTTTCATAAATAATATTTAAGAATCTCGCGTAGTGAAATTGTCTTTTCCGCAGTGCATTAACGTCTGCTTTTGAAATAAAATCCATTAGCTTAATGCGATAAACCAATGATATACGTTATTCCATGTTTGTATTTGGCTGATGATAATTTGTTTTTTAGAACGTTCTTATATTTAACCATTTGTTTTAAAATTTATTTGTTTCAATAGTTTACTTATCTATTTATTTTTTATGTTTATTTTGAACTTAATACATAATTCATTGCTTATATAAAACTGTTTCTGAAATTTGTAATACCTGCTCAAAGTGTATTTTGCGTAACGTAGAGCCTATCTTTTTATCGGTGTTAATGCAAAAGGCTCATGTGTTTCCGAACGTCAAAACACGAAAAAAATAAAACTGTAAAATATATTCTTTGCTCTAGTGGTGAAAATTTTATCAACCATGAAGCGGGCATTGCTGTTCCCCAGTCTGTGTGCACTCCCAAGTCGCAAGCAGTTATTGCAGACTTGAATCCTTATGAACCGCACATAACAGCTGCCACAATGGCCCACATGATTGGCCATAATATCGGAATGGGCCATGATGACGAAAGTAAGTATTCTTTAAACATATACACGCGCGCGCACACATGCACACATCTACTCAGATATATATATTATTCTATTCCTTTAGATTTTTCGTTTCATCTATTACACGTATATATTTATTTGAGCGTCATTTACGAAGAAACTGTTTCTGTAATAAGAATTACAATAATTGGGTGAAAAAATCCCTTTTCTTCCTCCGGTGCCTAAATCTCCTAGACTCGGGTAAAATTCCCGTCAGACCTAATAATTTCAAACGTGTGGAGAATTTTACATACCAATTTTTCGTTTTATTACTAAATTTTTTCCTAAAATTCAATATCGCCGTAAAAATTTTCTTTTAAGGGCACGGCTGTTTTTGTCAAGACTGGCATGGTTGTATAATGCAGCAGAGCATTGTCGGACAGGAGAATATTTATCCTTATACGTTTAGTGATTGCAGTTTAGAGGATTACATAAACGGATTCCGAGAAAGCCGTACCATGTGCCTACTGAATAAGCCGAATGAGGTAATGTTATCGTACTTTTTTTATTTTTAACTGTCGGGTATTTTTATTTATTCATAAACAGATGCATGCGCAAAATGAAGCAGGCAGTTACTTTGATGCTAGAAAAAATATGTAAATTATACATTTATAAATATTTAGTACTGTATCGGAAACGGATCGAAATATATACTTCCAACGTTCAAAATAAGAATATAAATTTTTGTTCTAATTCAGCCTTTTAAAAAAATCAAAAAAGAAAAGAAAATTATGTGACGATAATAAGTCGTCTCTTATAAATAGCACCGTTTAAAAGTAGGGCAAAATATAATAATTCGTCGGATAATACAAATACTTTTAAATAACATACTTCTTCATATGACTGTATTAAACTTATGTAATATTGTGAAAATGAATAACTGAAAAAGTTATTTGAAATTTTAAACGAATAAATGAAAATAATGTAGTTGGTTCCTTACATTGCGCGGTGTCATTTAATTGTATTAAATAATATCTAATTTCGGGTTTTTTAAACCATAATTATGGTAAAATATAATTGAAATTATTGAAACATATTTATTTGTTTTTGTGTTTTCATAATTTTAATTTAATTCCATTTTATCGTGACTATGGTTTTACGAAACTGAAACCAGTCGGCATATGTAAACGTTTTTATTATGATAAGTTGTCTTTTACTGTATATGTCGTCTTTTTCTTTTTTATATTGTCCGTTTTGGGACGTCGTGACCGATCATGCACATCGTATATTTTCCTCCATTTATCTCTATCTTCCGCTGTTTCTATTATCTTCGGTATTGATAAGCTCGTTCTAGTTCTAATATAGTCGATAAAGCAGATTGGAGGGCATTCTTTATTTCTTTTTCTTTTTTTTTCCTATTTTTCCTTGCTATATGTCGTAAATTCTTAACCAAGTTAAACGGACAGGAACAGAATAGACGTAAAATCTAAAAATTCAGTTATATATCATATAAAACGGTCTACAATTCCTATCTTCATCATTTGGACAGTTTGCGTCATTTAGTAATTATCGTGTCTTATTGATAAGAACTCGGAAGATAGTTAAAAAATTAGCTTTTTTTTTTTGAAATAACTCTTCTTCATTAATGATTTCATCGATAATGTGAAAGTGTAATTTCTGGTGAACGGCTATTTTATAAAAAAATTTCTTCTTTTTTACTTTCGGAGCTTCTTAATATTTATTAGTGTACTTTTGAAAAATATTCTAACGATGAAAAAATATTTTTTGTAACAAAAATATTAACATTTTTGCCAATTTTATTATCGGTTTTAAAAAAGAACATAGTAAATTAGTACTGCTAAGAAAGATCTACACAATCATAACCCATGGTTTGTACTGCTATAGGAAAAAAAAATAGAACATATATATAAGTATATAAATATATAAAATATATTATATTTAAGCTTTTAAGATCGGTACAAACACCAGCAACATGTTCCATTTGCGGGCTTATCTGTAGAGCAAGAATAGGACTGTTTTCGCACATGAGAACACACTTGTAGTAAAGTTTACGAAATGCTTAAGGCTAACTCGGTTACGAGTATCTGTCTAATAATATTTAAGCTATGAAACCCAACTTTGTTCGAGTGAAAACTCTTAATAACCGCTAAAAAATTATTCTCTATTCGCACATATATATACGAGTATATATTTTTATATTTGGCTATACGTAGGCCCGTTTCTGGAAAGCCAATTCACGCTGTGAGACCCGTTTCGGATCTCACAACGTTTTACCGTTTTTGATCGATTTTTCATAGTGTATAGGTTACTGCGTGTTTTTTGGCAAATTTTTGTGTGGATTTCACAATTACCATATACTTCCGCGTATATACAGATTTAGTTCAGCAGCTTTTAAGCAGAGAACGCTTTACAGATTGTATAAATGCTTTGTGACTTAGGATGTCATACAGTTCTCGTGAAGCCCAGTACTATAAGGCACAACTGCATTTGTATGTACAAACAGACTCGAGTTATTATAACGTTTACGCAAGACCAAGCCAGTATAACAGTTCCACGTCATTTTAAAAATGTATCATTATAAAGACAACTAAAGAGTGTTGCGAGACCCAACGAGTGATCATTTAAACATGTAGCATTGGCATCTGATACCATTCGGTATACTTGATTAATATTACATCAAATACATTGTAAAGTTTTAAATCATTTTACTATTTTAAAGAATCGTAATGGTTTAAAAGACTGAAAACTCAATTTTAATAATCTCTTCTCTTTGTTCGTTAGCTCGATTTTCGAGTGTCGAGACCACCTATCTGTACAATCTAGCTGTACAGAATAGGTAGCGTTCTTGGCAATTGCTATATGCAACGCTAGTGTACACGCGCAAGTTTACACTCGGAACTGATTGTAGCCGCTTGTTATCGCGCTACAAATGCAACCAGTGTGTGTCTGCTGTGTACTAACTAGCGTGCATAATAATATTTAGTATAAAAGATAATACTTTTAAAATAGGCAGTTAGACACACTGTATAATTTTTATAAATTATTTTGATTTAGATCTAAGTAACTATGATCGAAATTCTTATAATTAAGATGCGTAATTAATCAAAGCTGAAGCTTCAATTGTAAATTAATGAACAATAATATCTTATTCTTCTGTCATATTTAATAATAAGATACATTTCTGTTAATGTAATGGAAGTTAAAGAAATAATACTGAACATCGACTATAACACACAAATTAAATTTGGACTTGTTTAAGTTTCATATTTATACTTTTTCTGTCCCAGAATTTGTGCATTTAGCCGGTATTGTAAATTACTTGAATCTAAACTTTATATCCGTTTTCTATTCTTTTTATTTGGTCCTGTTTTTTTCATTATTGAGCTTGTTAGAAAGAACATTAACCGAATTATGTATGAAAATTAGGATTAGAATAAGTGAAACTTAAAGTGCCCTTTTCATTTCCCTCTAAATCATCAGTTACTTCAATTTCATTAAATTTTTCCCCCTATATTGTTTCCCTTTTACCAAGAGGACTTTGGACACTTTAGACACTTGATAAGTATCTTGGCTTAATCTAAAATACAAAATTAGTTACCTAAAATGGTTAGCGATATTGTGTCATTTTTTGAACAGAACGAGCAATGAATTTTAAATAAATATAATACGAAATAAGGAACAGAATCAAAAGTTCCCGTTTTTTCTTTTCTTCTAAAATTTATCAACAGAGAGTTTTAATGAATAATCTTTTTTCATCCTGTTTGTTAAATATATAAAATAGTAAGTTAATAATAACAAATATAATAAACAATTATAACAAACTAATAAGATAAAATTTTCTTACTTAGTAAAGTTTTCGGGCATAACCCATCATCAGCTAAACCAATATGTGAACAAATACAACTGCTTTTGAACGTTTCAATAAAATATCTATATATATATATATATATATATATATATATATATATATATATATACTCGTATAACTGACAGCCCAAGCCAGTTCTAACTTGGCTGCATACATTACCGCGCATGTTAATAAATAAATATACACGTGCTTTTATTTATTTTAGATTATTAGTCCTCATAGGCATTGCGGTAATAAAATAGTAGAAGAAAATGAAGACTGCGATTGTGGAAGTATGGATAACTGCGAGAAAATTGACCCTTGTTGCGATCCGATCACTTGTAAGTTAAAAAAGGAATCTGAGTGTTCAGCGACTAGTTCATGCTGTTCCGAATGCAAGGTATATTTTTCACGTGAAGCACATAATATTATTGTCAGCTTTTGTTTCGTTCTTTTTAACACTTTTAAAACTGTGTATAAGGTTATTAAAATAGGTCGATCGAGAATTATCGCGCAAACCAAATAAATAATGTAACGTAACATTAAAGTCGAAAAAGAATATTTAGGCAGCCGCATATGTTATGGAGACTTTGAACAGAAAATAATAGATCGTCTGCTCTTTTATGCGTTTCATACGGAATGAATATCTGAGCAGAAATGTGCCAGATCAACTAGAAAAGGGAAAAATAAGGATAACACATCGGAATTAGAAAGAAACACTATCATTTTATTATTAGACACAACTCTCCGTATGATTATACTTCTATATTAGCTATTTAACAATTTCCTTTTCTCTTCTAACATACCTTATCTAACCTATACGATGGTAACAGCACACTGCGGCGACAACTAGTGCAAACTATTTCCAATTTTTGAGTGCACTGTGTATGCAAACATTGGATCTGTATATGTCCATACGGATGCGTATCCGAAATGCAAAATTCTCAAATTTTCGATTCAGTTTTGGGTCCGTGTCTGAAAAAATAACGAACTTACCTATCATCAGTCTGTACAGACTTGAAGAATATTTTATTAGCGACAGGCGTCAACGGTACTTAAAGATAAAAAATTAAAAACATAAAGCTAAAAATATGGAGTAAAGAAAAAAAAAGAGTATCATTGAAGAAATGTGCGCAAAATGCATTGATAAATTATTTTATATACCAACGTATAGAGGAATACCTAACAAACTATAATTTATTTATATATTTTATCTAGTTCATAGAAACATATGAAACAGTATGTTTTTATGTACTAAATAAAAATATATTTCTTGTTCGTGATATTAATTAAATATGTCTAATTTAGAGAAATGGTTTTCATATTAATTATCATAGGCCATAATTATAATCGGCCCTCATCATTGCGTATCATATTAACTTATATTTAATAAGATGCGGTGGTGGGATACCGAAAGAAAAGAAAAAAAATCGTATTTTCAAGGCAGGGTAAAAAATATTTATTCAGCGTATTTTCTTGGTCGTTTTTAATCAATCGCAATCAAATGTCCCCATCTAAATCTTTGGCAACTAGGCGTTAACAATTATTAATTCTTTGAAAATTTTTCACATTAAGCGAGATATTTTTATTTATTTCCTATTTTGAAGGTAACCAAAATTCAGTGTAGGGTTGTTGTTTTTTCTTTTTGTTTCGTTGAGTATTAGAAGTAAAAATGCCGTGGAAAACTAAACTCAGTTTGCGGGTTTATTAAAAAACCGGTTTGACATATTGCCGAGAGAAACATACGATTCAAATAAATGAGCTAAATTTAACGGTTAAATTCATATTCTTACAGAAACTGAAGCCATTTTACATTGTTAATCGAAGCGTAACAACGTTGTTTAATGACAAAAAGATGTGTAACACGTCTGATGTATGCGTAGTTTCGCATAAGATCTGCTAATTCCACATGGTGTTAATATGAAATAAACATCATGAAAACGTTTATTTAATTTTCCCGACTTAAATTGAATGTTAATGAGATTTTTTCTGTTTATTTTCTAATTATGGTATTTTTCAGTTTTCGCCATATGGTACTCCATGCAGAGCGGCGACTAATGAATGCGATCTGTCGGAATATTGTTCCGGTAATTCTGGCGAATGTCCATCGGATGTTTATAAAAAGAATGGAAACTTGTGCGACGGAGATCGCGGTTATTGTTTCAATGGTTTGTGTCCAACGCTGGATAGGCAGTGTGAACATATCTGGGGCAATGGTAATAAGCGTACTTACATGAATACCTAAAGAAAATACATGCACGTACATATTTGTATTTAATACATGTTTTAAACTTTCATTTGGAGGTTCTAAACTTTTCTAGGCATATTTTCTTCAAATTTTAAAATTAAAAAAAAAAAATCCGACTCCAGTAACTGCCTAAAGGAATGTAAAGAATACGTCTACTTCAGGAGCTGCATTTAAAAATTATTTGACGGAATGGTCAGAAATTTAACACTCTGATGTTAATAAAAACCACAGCATTAACATGTACGTTTAAAAAATATTATCCATGTTGTTGTTAACGATGGAAGCTGAGCACATTTAAAACGCATTAACCAGTGACGCAGCGTGAATTTCAGAACTGGAGAAGCAGCACGATCAAATATTTCTTTTACACAAAAATAAGCATGCGTAAAATTCAGTTAAATACAGAACAGAATTAAAAATTAATTAAGAGGAACGAAATGTCTCACTTTTGTGAATTAATTCAATTTTCCGGTTCTTGTTTGCGAAAGTGTCTATTACATCATCACGAAAAGATGGTAATTTCTTAATGTTTGATAATAATTATTTTTCAATACTAGAAAACCTAATGAAGATAGTCGACCATGTGTATTTCTTAAATACGTTTTTATTAATTTCACTGCTGAGAACGATCTTTCTGCAGACGAACTGGTTTCCGGAATTGTGGTTATTAAATGAGAAAGCTTGTACAAACTTCTAGAAAAATATCTGCTAGATCTGAAGCGGTCAAATTTAAGATGCACCGCAGTGTCTTTATATATGTATGTTAGAATCTTGAAAGTATACTTTTCAAACTTGTAAGATCGAAAAAGTTTCTGTAATTCTGTTTTAAATTTGAAAAGTCTTTAAAAAAATGTTTGTATTTAAGAGATTTAAAACTTTAATTTTGTTATATCATTAAACCTATTATTAGACATAATATATTTTTTTGCGTAACATCGATAATTTTTAAAAATATCCTTTTTCACCGCAGCTTTCTGTCTTCCCCAAAAACTGAATCAAGTCAAATCCATTTGCATTCCATAGATTTTTTTTTCTTGCTTAAATAAAAAGCAAGTCTAACAGAACAACTTTTTATCTTCTCATAGCCACATAACCATGGCATTGTTGCGCATAAATTTGTTTGAAAATGACGGTTAAATATTTTACATACATATATAGAAAAGTTTGATAAATCATGAAAGAGAATATTTTACATATCTTTTGATTTTGTAATCGAATTTTCTAAACTACGCGTTGGTTTATCATTTTGAATACTATTAATTTTTTCTTGAAAGCTTAATGAACTAATCAGTAGACATTTTTCAATAATACATATACAATTGCATGTAGCCTCAATTTCAAAAGTGTTTGCATGTAGTAATATACGGACTGAAAAGCGCGACCGATCATCGCTTCCAGTTCCGTTATTAGTAAACGACAGCACATAAAAATCGATCTAAAGAAGAAAATGTACTGCAAATACCACACTACCGTATGCTCGTACTCACATACCCTAACATGCATAAAAATCGCGCTGTCGATCAGTGGACGTGATTGTGAAGCAATTTGACTCAGCGCTTCCAGACTGAAGATGCGCGCGCATTTTTTCTTCGCCCTCGATACACGTTACTCTGGAATCGCACGGATAAAAATTTCACGCAAATGATGTGATCTTGAAGCGACACAACCTGGCGCATTCGAATATGCGTGCGCAACCTTTTTTCTATAATCGGTACGCAGCAGATCGTTCAGAGACAACTCTAGGCAATAGTAATGTGAAATAGTAAGCATTTAGGGCTATTTCTGTCGCTCGCTCTTGCAGATGCTCTTTTATTTAGCGCTGCTCTTTTTCTAATAATTTTTAATTCTGGCACTTAAATTCAACAAGTTACTTCATCTTTTTTCTGAGGTTCGCATTCTTTTCGCAAATAGTAAAAAACAATTTCGTACTAATTTGTTAGAGGAAACGCCTTTCATTCACGCTACGCCCCTGGTATTAACTATGCCGGGGAAAAGTAGTAGCCCGCCATTAATTGTAAGAATTATTCGAAACACTTTGTGTGTTTATTTTCGTAAATTAAAACGCGGCGTCTAAAAGTCAAATGGTTAAATTACACAATATCTGTTTTCGTTTTTTTTTTTTTTGAATTTTATTTTTATTTGACATATTAATTTCGTCTGAAAAAATATATGTAATATTACTCGTTTAGTTTTTTGGTAATTTAACTGAATAGTAACTATAAAATATTTTGAATAAATTTTGTGTTATTTTTCAAGAATATTTTAAAAATTTGAACATTTGTTCTTTCGCCTTCAATTAATGAATCTTGCAAATATTTTAATAATTTTTTTTTTGATTTTCATTTGCTATATTACAGAAGTATTAATAAAAACAAGAAAATTTTTCAATTGTTTTTTTTTTCTCTCGTAGTTGCACTTTATTTTAAAATTACGATTGTACGCTAAAAAGAGTTTTAAGTTCACGGATTTAACAAATTGCTAATGTTGTATATTATGTTTACCACAATCCTGAAACCCCGTATCTCTCTCCCTGTCCTTTACATTAGATAAATGTTACTGAGCTGCCCAGTCCAATAATCATTATCGTAAAAAGTAGTCTTTGCTCTGCTAGTAGCATATACAAAACCATTATGTCACGTTAGTAAAAAAATTTTTTAGTTTCAATTTGTAGTTTTTATAAAGTACTTGATCATTCGTATCCCTAATGTAATATATGCATTTGCAAATCATCATTTAAATTTGTAGATTATTTTAACATGTTTTTATTGTTATTTTTTTTTCGCAATAACGAGAAAGGAACAACTGAACCGATAACGAATTACTATTAGACACATATACAATCAAATATGGGATACCGGCGATATACCAAAAAAGCTGGAAGATTGCTATGATTGTCCCAGTCCTAAAACCTAATAAAGATCCATGTTCGCCGCAGAGTTACAGAGCAATTTCCTTAATAATAACATTATCCAAAATATTAGAAAAAACGGTCAACAGACGCTTCCTATATTTTTTATAAAATAAATTTCATTCTATCGCCTATGCCCGATCACTTTCACGACGTTAACAGAAGAATTGAACGACAAATCGCATAACACTTTGAAGAAGTACATTCAGGATGGCGGACTGTTGAGGGGATCTTCAAGTAGCCTAAGGCAGCACTCACCGGGAGAATCTTAGTAGTTAAAAACGGTAATTTAATGTAAAAAAAAAAAAAAAAACTGAAAATTTAATAAAATTTCTAGTCATCATTTAAAGTATTTCAATTATATTGTTGAATATTTTGAAATATACTAATCACCAGACACACCTCTTCCTTCGAGTAACTTTAATTTTTTATTTTTTAAATTTGAGTTTCAAAGGTAAGGAAATAAAATTTATGTAGACAACATCGCGATAGCCTAGTTGCTAGAACGCTTGGCTTTCGTTACGGAAGTCTCGGGTTCGATCCCGGGCGACAACAGAAATTATTATCAAAAAATTAAATAAAAATATACTCACTATTTTACGTGGAAGGTAATGGCGAACCACTTCATATGAGCGCTTGTTAGTACACAGTAGACACACCAGGGGACTGCATTTGTAGCGCGATAACAAACAGCTACAATCAGTTCCGAATGTGTAGTCTCTTGCGTGTAGATATTCGTACTGCATATAATCAATTGTCATAAGCGCTACTTATTCCGTAGAGCTAGAATGTACAAATAGTTAGTCACGACGCTCGGAATCGAGCAATATCACCGGGAAGACAAGCTGTGATATTTGCTTTCTTATGGAGAGTAGTACCATCTCGCCAAGTATTGTTTCCTTTCACGCCTTTATCTTAATAAATCGTTTACCTACTGTCAAACTATGGAACAAATTGCAAATTTAGTTTAAAAAAAGTGTATCTGTTAATTTTCTTATCTAATTACGTAAAAAATGTTTATTTTTAGGTGGAGTTGTGGCTGATAGAAAGTGCTATGACCAATTTAATGCCAAGGGAACAATGAACGGTAACTGCGGCTTAGTTAACAGTGATTCGTACAAAGCCTGCGATAAGGAGTATGTGCACCTAATAAAATATTCTTACGTTTTTTCTATACGAAATAGTATTAATAACTGATGAGTGTAATTTTGAAACGGTCCTATTAACAAAGCATTTTTTTTTTTTCAAAATAATTTGAAATTAGAATTCATACGCGTTCTTAAAATTATACGAAGTAACCAGAAAAACAAGAAGTATCCTAAATAATGAAATTGAGAAATTATAGACAATACATACTGATAAGGCGTATAATATATGATAGTTTGTTCATAATACCGCCGCTCCAGTTATTATAAGAATTAAACCTTTTCGGTGAAGTAGTATAATCTACTTTATAATCTATTTTCTTTTTTTTTTAAATCGTGATTCTAAAAGTTTATCTTATATAAAATATGTCATAATATGTTACATATAAGATGATTTTTTAGAATCACGCTTTAAAATCTATTAATCTTTCTGATAAGTTTAATATTTTTCTATATTATTGTATTTTGATTTTGAATCGGTAGTTACTTTAATTTGAATTCGTTTTTACGCTGTTTTATTTGAAAGAAACGTACTGTGTGGAACGTTGCAATGCTCGGAGGGTAACAATCGCCCTAATGCCGAACTCAACCACGAGTTTTCCAAAACAACCATTTCAATTGAGGGAACGGAATACGAGTGCAAGTACGTTTGTATCTAATAACGTTTTGTAAAGCTACAGGTGTCGATTTGATTATCTGTATCGACGGTGTTAAATCGTTTTAAATGTATTTTAGAATTTTCATAACCAGATGTGAATTTACACTGCTGTGCAGATTGTGTCTCGTTCAGCTGATTCACGCTTTTTAGCTGTTATGCAGTGGCTAGGTAAATTCATCCGATCCAAATTTGATCACCGTTCAATATAGCAGTTTTGAAATATTTTTCTTCTAATGTGTATATCCAAGTGTCGATGTAATAGTTGATAATATCCATCTATAATAATATGTCCATCATTTTTATTTTTCTATTCTTCTTTTACATCGACAAAAACAAAAAGTAAATAAACTACCTGCCGTTAAAATTGGGAATTAATCTAAATGGTATAAATTTAATTAATCTTCATGATTTACCGAATTACTGTAATTTATTTTATTCGTAGAAGTGAACGTGAAATATTACTAAAGTGAACATTTCCTAATAACAGCAAAGATTAACGCAGTTGTCTTATACATTACGCGTTGTGCTTTATATTTGTAATAATTCGATGTATTTTTAATTTAATGTTAATGTGCTGTATATACGTATTTCGATTAAATTTATATTATGATTGCAGATCGACCAGAAATAAAAATATCTCTACTACTGCAGGATTAGTACAGGATGGTACACGATGTGGAAGCCAACGGGTAAGAAGCATAATTCTGTTTGATTTTTGATAATGTTGTTTAAAGGATAAATTTGTGATAATGCGCTTAAACTTTTGGCCGCAACGATGAGAAAATATAATAGCGAGGAATTTCCGTTAGCTTTTATAAACTCTGTTAATTTTTTTAAAAAATAATAAGAGACAACAGATGAAAATGTGGCATAACCGCTCGAAAGAAGCAGTTCGTATTTATCTTTTAATCGATATGTAAAATATGCTTGATTGCATACGTTGAGGATTCTGTATGTTAATGATAATCATAATCTACACATTTACATAATACTAAGTTCAAAGCAAAGATATTCAGTTTTGTAATATCGTATGCATTTTTCACCCAGCATTCCCGTAAGTGAATATATTTATGTGTTTAAAAATGTTCGCAGTTTGTTGCTCTTTTTCGAAATTTTTTAAAACCTAAAAAACTTCGTCAAGAAATCGAAGTAAAATTTTACCACTTCCAAATTGAGAATTATTTCATTACGTTATACCCGATATTGTGATACGATGAGTTTGTCTTCTTTTAACAGCGAAATCAAAAAATAATATACATAAAAACAACGAATACGACAATCAAAACCATAGATAATAAAACAAACTTCCAAGAACATATCATCGAATAAACTCACTAAATACCAATACAAAAAGGAAGTTATTAAAAATTAAATTAATTAATGCTACGTTTTAAACGACGAAGTGCTATTAGTTTATAACTTTTTATTAAATCAAAAAAAAAAAAAAAAAAAATATATATATATTAGATAAAGAATTTGTGATTGAATATTAATATTAATCATCTTCATCTATTTCTTTATACTAACGAAACTCTTAAATTACGTTGCAGAAGTTTGTTTCGCTATACTTCGCGGCGAAATCATTATTTCAAAGGCACATCAGCGATAGTATAAAACAGGTCCCTCTTTTGTTAACAGTGGTACAACAGAAAAAAATATAATAATAATAACGACAAACTCTGTTAAAAAAGATTTTAAACTTTCGTGGCTTTTTGGTTTACCATACGCCTATTATTTTCGTTGGAAACCACGTCGCAAATTATTACGTGTTTCTACCATAAAATAGTAGACGTATGGTAAAACAAACTCTGTTCAACCCTATTGCTTATGTATCAATATAAATACACCAATGAACAGTTGAGACAAAATTTTAAAAACTAGCAATAAAATACAGTTTTGTTCTTATCAAAACACGATCCGTTCTTTTGTTGGTATATTACAATCCCTGATAAAAAAAAAAATAAATAAAAATAAACCAGAATTTGAAGTTGGAAACCCGGATGCTCCAAACTAAAGAAATATCTAGAATACGCGTATTTATAAACTTGTTCAAAATTTTGATTTAAAATACTCGCGCCGTAAGGGAAGGAGCACGTCATTTTTTAGTTTTATCGAACTTTACGCCAACTTCGAAAGTTTCATTGAAAAAATGAAATACGATATCGTTCGCAACAAATAGTAATCTTTCCGTCAACATATCGTAGGCCCAAAAAAAAAATATTTTTTTCTAAAATTTGATATTTTCGGGCCCTGGGAGTCTAAATATGAAGTTGTAAATTCGGTTATATTTTCATATACTTTATATTAGTTTCACTGGTAACTTTATAAGTTTGTAATGAAATTTCAGAATCCATTTTTCACCTACTTCCTGACGTCCAAATGATTCGAAATTTTTACTGATTATCAGAACCCGATGACAATGCAATATTATGATGCAGAAAAAAAAAAAAACTCCTACGCCCACAAATAAATTTAAAAAATGTAAATATTTCTAAACGGTATAATTTTTATTTCCCGCGAAAACATTCTCAGCCGTTCACATTATGTTTCCAGCCACAATGTGGCGGCTCGACGAAAGCAACGGGTCTGTAGCCGGTCTTTTTCTCCAAGTCGTCGCATCGTGGCTGGAAACAAAATGAGACCGGCTGAGGATGATTCCGTCAAGTCGCCGTGTTTTCGCGGGAAATAAAAATTATTCCGTTTAGAAACGTTTACATTTTTCAAATTTATTTTGTAGGTGTAGGTGCTTTTCTTCTGCATCATAATATTGCATTGTCATCGAATTCTGCTAATTAGTAAAAATTGCAGATCATTCGGGCGTTGGGGGAAGTAGGTGAAAATGGATCTGGATTGCTGTATTATATTGTTGAATTTAAAGAAAGGGTGAACATGCAGCGCATTTAAGTATAGCTTTAGTTAAACGCAGAAAATAATTATAATCAAATATCATCCTTCTATTACATTTCCTTCAAGACTAAAAAATTGAAAATAAAATTATAGTTTAAAAAACTAAAAACAAGTGCTTTACATATGTCCGATGCGCTGAAAAACCTTAATTTAATTTAAATTCTTTTACAATACTAACCCAAGAGTGAATAAGTGGACATGAATAATTAATTTCAATTCAAAATAAAGCATGGGGTGGTTTTATATAATTTACATTTGTTGAGGGACTGCACGACTACTGATAAAATCACCTCGTGCTTTATTTGGAATTAAAATTAATTATTAAGGACCACTTCTTCACTCTTATGTTAATGTTGTAGAAGAACTTAATTTTTTATTGTGAATTAACATTAATTATTAATGTCTACTTCTTCACTCTTAGGTGCGTATTGTAAAAGAATTTAAATTATTTTACACTATTTCGCGCATCTTATTTATAAAGCGTCTGTTTTTAGTTTTTAAACTATAATTTTATTTCCTATAAAGCGCTCTTTTATGCACATTTGAGATGTATTTTTAATTAAAACTATTACTTAAATGTACTTTCTCTGTTTTGCTATTTTTTTCCATTATTCGTCAAGAAGAGAAGGAGGTAAATAATTTTTTACCCGCGTTTTTTTATTTTATAAAAAAGTTACTGGTTTTGTTTTATATTTTAGATTTCACCGTTAAAGAATTATGTGGCAACCAGTTATGAATTTTTAAGTGATTTTTGAGGTCGTTTTAGGTTCCACATTTATACTCTGGACGGTTTTTTGTGTTTTTTACCACCCGCAATAATCGATTATTTTAAGATTATAGATCGTTTTAAAGAGAATTTTAATTCATGTTCCAATTTCGAAGTTTATATGTCAAACCGTTCCTGAACTATTACATATTTTAATTTGACATTTTTGTCGCTTCTGAACCATCTTATTAGGATTCCGTACATTATATGTGCGCGGAATCCTAAAAAGTGTACACACACGCGGCTGCGTGCACGTGTGTGTGTAGGTATATACTTGTGATGAGTAGGTCCGGAAAGATCCGTATCTCGCAGCGGAGTTGATAATGTAACTCCGACTACAATTCCGGACACACGCAACTACAACTCCGAGCCAACAAATACTAAATCAATGACTGTTATACAGATCCAGATTCACACGGGTCTACTACAGAAGGCAAAGAAAAAAAGAAAATAGGTTCTGATGATGTGTAAAAATCCGTTTATACTTCGATAAAAATACTCGTAATTGTAACAGTATTAAAACAGTTATCTCATTTAAAAAGTAAATTAGCAATTGATTTTCGACACGAAAGAGCAAATCTGAAACTTTATTACTCGCACATTCTTACACAAAAAAAAACATACTAGCCTGTGCAGTTATTTGGATGCATGTATTTAGTTTAATTAATATTATACACTAAATAATCGGGAATGTAGTACTGCTGACCACTAGAAAAATTATTTAACAAAAAAAGAAAAACAAAAAACAATTGCATAATGAAATCTGTAGTATTTTTATGAAACTTTTATGAAATATTTTATTTTGCGAAGAATTGGCATTGTCGGTGAAACTAATTCTTCTATAAGAATTATAGAATACTAGAATGTAATTGCCCCCAAAATTCACTTCGTGGCAAGATCCAAAGGATTAAGTTTATCACATATATATGTAATTATTCATAAAAACTGAAATGTTTTGCCTTGCTCTCTAGGCGTACCCAGTTTTGTTTCAATTCCTTACATTTAACGTTTCTACTCATACACAGTGTGTTTTTATTCTTCACTTCCATCATTCTTTACTGTTTTATCTCTTGATTCTTTCTTAGTCTCTGTTGCTGATTATATTGAAATTTTTAAAACTACAATCTCTTTCGAACGCGGTCAATTCTCTTTGTTGTTGCCTTCCCCCTGAAATATATACTAAAAAAATCTGTTAAGAGAGGGGAATTTAATTAACAATATAAAATATATCATATTAATGTTTCTGTGTGGCGATTTTTGTTTCAAATTAGCATCCCTTTTTATATAGCTTCCAGCGCTGCTTGAACATAACGCATACCGTAACGTAATCCTTGTTAATCTCGATATTGCCGATAATACGTCATATTGTTGTATTAATGTTGATAAAATTGTTTCATCGTTTTTAAGGCATCGAGATGACAAACTGAACGCGCATGTGTTTTTTAAATTATAGATAACCGTAAAATATTGTTATACTCGTATATGTAGTATATATGTATTCTGGAAATAATTTTTCACGAATTTTCTCGACAGATTTGTGTTAATCAATCATGCGTCAGTCTGTTTCCGTATATTAGTAATAATAAGTGTCCGAGTAACCACCAACTTTCGGAATGCTCATCACGTGGGGTAATTATTAATAATTTATTTTAATGTTTCCTCACATTTCTATATTCGTTTATTTATCGTTAACTTTAATTTTATTAAACATGTCGGTGTATATTAGATTTTTTTAAATAGCCAATTTTCGGTCGTACGTGTTTTTCTGTGTATTTAATAATTACACGATTTTCCGTTCACTTTAATTAAAATTATTAGCTGAATGATTGACTGTAGTATATATGTACATCTGAAATGGACGGAACGAAAGAAATGTCGCGCTGCTTTATTATAATTTTTTTTCGCGTGTTAAAAGTCTGTTGTAAAAAAAAAAAAAAGAAGAAATTCATTTAACTTAATTAAGTATGTGTTAATGTCTGTGTAGCTAAAGGTGATAATTAATTTTTATTATTGCATCCTACTTGATGTTATTATCTATTTTAATGGTAACATAATATGTACTCGTATTATTGTGTATGATTAACTAATTTAATCTTCTCGCGTCATGTGACCATTTTGTGTTTTTTGTCTTGTAATTTTTATCAAATCCGCAATTATTTCGTAGCAGTTATTTATTTAGTTTCGTGTTTTAAAAACGTATTCCAGTATTCGGTAATACTTTTTTCTCCTTTTATTTATTTTTTTCCTTGTTTGATGTAAAACTACAAATGTAAAAATCAGAAACTCGTCCGTCGCTAGTAGAATGCCGAAAAAAACCTCATTTTTCCAAATTGGATTGGAGAGGTTAATGTACCAAAGTTTATTAGAAATATAAAATTGGTTAACTTCTTCCGTCGAAACAATATAAGCAAGTTTTATAAAAGATACAATAAACCGCAAGTTTCACCTCTATTGAATAGTTTCAAATACAAGGAAATGTCTTCTTACGGTTTTATCTACTTAGTTTAGCAGGGAAAAGACAAGTTCCCCCCCTCCCGTCGTTCCAAAGAAGAGTTGTTTTCACCGAGTATCTTTTTAAAAGTCCCGATTCAAATGCTGTCGAACTTTTTACATTTCTTCTTTATTTATTTATTTATTTATTTATTTAATTCTTTAATAGCTAAATTGCACCTAGCCGATGATAGCTATTTAGCAATTGTTTTTAATATCTTATGCATGTAACTTGAATAGCAGCTTACCTAGCGATAGGTGCTAAAAAAGAAGTTGTATTAGAACTGTAATCTTAGACTAGATCCATCGATTTGATTCTATCAAGCCACCGAACTTCCAGTGAATTGTTCAGCAACGCGTAATTGCCATTATGATATTCATTTAAATTTCAACATTTTGTCCGGTGAAATAAGTTTTAAAAAAAATTTATACTCGTATTTAAAATATTTTTTTTTTTATTTTCATCTCAGAGTTTAGCTGTGTAATTATTAATTCTTATCATTGGCTCAAGCGACCTTTAACACAGCAGAGATTACAAACTGTAACAATATCATTCTCTTTGCCAATATTAATAATAAAAAATAATTATTTATAAATAATTTTTTTTATTCGCCGACATTAAAGACTAAATCTGTCCCTGCTGGATATAGGTTAATAACTGAGGAAAAATTAATGGTAATCAGTTAATTTTAAAATTTGGCTTTCGAATCAACAAGTTTGATGCCAGATCATTAGTAAAAAAGTGTAGATGATGAATAATTCTAGTCTGAGTGGCGTAATATTATTAACTACTAACGCAATTAATCGCTTATATCTCAAATTATAAAGTGCCTATAAGTTCTTTTCTAGAATCACGTATTTAAGTCGGTACTGAATATTAATAATGGCACGTGCGTACGTTTATTTATAATTATTATTATTATCAGGTAGCGCGGTAGCCTAGTGGTTAAGCTGCTTGGCTACCAAATCAAAGGTCCGGGTTCGAGGTTTGTCTCATTCGTGATTCAAGTTGCTCCCAGGTATACCCAGCCTGAAATAACTGGGTACCAAAGAAATCCGGCGAGACAGTAACCGCCCCCTTTACTCTCATTAGTACCGCTGGACTTAGTGTATATTGTGAACCGGAACTTCACAATTCTCGATGTCCTGTCAAGAATATGGGACTTATTTTTCTTATTATTATTATTAGTAGTAGTAGTATAAGTAGTATTTTTATGGGGATGGGGGGGGGGCGAAATAAAATTAGAGATCATGGTGTTGAAAGTATTTCAAAGAACGCTTCCGATTTCCATTCTTCGGAACAACGTAAACAATCTTCTTTTATTTAAAAAATTTTTTATCAAATCAATTCTAGGATCAGCTATTATCTATTTCGACCTTTAATCATGATTTTTTAAACATTTCAGAAAGTCCCACTTAAATGCTTCAACTTCAAAAAAGAAGGAGGTATTCAATTCGACTGTATTTTTTTTTTTTTTTTTTTTTTATGTGTGTTACCACAAAACTTTCTTCTAGGTGAACCGATTTCGATAGTTCTTCTTTTATTTGAAAGGTGGTGTTTCTCATGTGGTCCCATTTAAATTTGATCAAGATCTGACCGGTAGTTTTTGAGTTATCCTTTATAATGCGGGAGATTGAAGCTTTTTGGATGCTTTTCATTCATGATTGTTTTCACCGTCGGGTTAGATTGATTGACTTAAAATACTATAAATTTGCCAAATTATCATGGAAATATAGCTTTTGATGTTTTTACCGTGGAAATATCTGTTCTTATTAAAATGTTTTAATTTAATTGAATAAAAGTGCACTAAAAAGTAAAAAATGGCATCAAATTCATGTTACAATATCTAGGAACAATTTAATGAACATTTAACGCAGTTTTTAATTATTATTATAATGTGAATTTGATGCCAACTCCAAAAAGTTAATGTTGTATAAGAATTACGATATCATCTTAAGTTATATCACTCTGATATATATTTTTTATCGGGAGTAATTATTTTTTACTTTTTAGTGCACTTTTAAATTTTTATAATAAAACTTGAAGTCGGTATTTATTTTTTGTAAAGAAGCATTTTTTGTAAATTTACTTTCGTTGTATTTTTTTTATGAAATAATTATTCTGCTATAAAAATCACTCTTCAAGAACTGGGTATAAAAATAGTATTCATTTCCTAGCAAAAACACCAAAAAACCCTCAAAAAAAAAAAAAAAACAGCGTCTAAAATGCTTCTTTAAACAAGAGAAGTAAAATAGTAAATTAGCAAATGCATATCGTTGCGATATTTACCAGCATTATAAAATCATAAAAACTAGACACTTTAGCTAAACTGCTGATTAACATTTTTTTCCCCCATTAATTAAACTCGTCTATTAAAAATAACCCAGCGCTAGTTATTGTTTCCGATGTCTTCAGTGTGCTAAAATTAGATTCGAACCGAGTTCCACTCGAAAGAAACACCGCTGCCTAAGTACTAACACCACCGAAGCTGACTCAGTTCTATTCCAAAACTTTGAAGCAATGTTTACATTGTTATATTAATAGTAATAATAAAAAAAGAATAGTTGTTAATTAATAAATTTTTACGATTAGTATTTTTTATATGTTTAATTTTTAAGTGCACAAAAAAAAAAACTTTTTTCGTTGATGAAATCGTTTTAATGAAAAATTTTAACGCGAGTAAAAACACTGTCAGCGTATATTTCAAGGTAGAAAACGTATTCCAAATTTTTGCGTGCGCGTATAGTTAGTGTGAAATTGCTTTTTCAGCGCGTCGGAGACATATGCAGCCTTAGAAAGTCTAAAAGCTATCGAAATACTTTTTTTTTTGTCGTTTTTGCGATTAAATTTATAAATAAATTTTGAATAGGTGCGGTTTTATCATGCTTTGAAATTTTCAGGCTTGAATTTTCTATTTTTAATAATGTAACACTAAATTACCTGCAGTGTATGCAGTTGAACATTATTAAAATGCCTATACAACGTGCATATCGTAAATAAAAACACACCGGAAATGTGTATGAAAAATAAAACTCGTTTCATACGCAGTCAATCATTTTACATATCAGATAGATAATATGATATAATTACGGAATAAATGCTATATTTGAAAAATAGTTGTTCGGATTGTTGCAGCTAATCTCGCGAAATATAAAATAGTCTAAATGACGTTGAAAATTTACAAGTTCGATAACTCCAGTTTCTCTATATTGCGTACGAATATTTTTCTAAAAAGATTGAATTATTCATCGTTTTAAATTAAACGCTTTTTCACTCCCTCGAAAAAATAAAGAAAAGATATCGTCTTCTTTGTGGTTAATTGGATTTACGTCTAAAAATAATCATACTAAGGTTCTCATTTATTGAATTAATCTACATTATTAAGTTTGACTCTTTACGCGCTAGATTTTCAAATTCACGACGCAAGTAGATGTAAAGTTCTAGTGAGGAAGTGGAAGGGGGATCGAAAAGCCTACTAGCACAATTAGTGACTGGGGTTGCACATAGTGTGATTTTCGGCGATGGTAAATGTAGAAATTGATTAAAATGATATTTAACGACTAATCAGTTGTTCAGTGCCGGGGCAACGAAGAGAATAAAAACATTTTATTCTATACTTTTTTCAAGCTGATGTGCAAATTACCTTAAAAAGTGCTGCTAACTGTGAAGGAAAACTCGGTTATCATTAGCGTTCGGTATTATAACGATTACTCGAGATAGAATGCGCGTACATTATTATTGTCTTTGAAGTTTAAATAATAGAATCGGATCGTTTTAATATTTAGGTTTGCTCAAATATAAATACTTGCATTTGTAAAGATGGCTGGACGGGTCACGATTGTTCCGTACAGGATATACGTCCCCCAGCTGTTGTTGCTCAAACTACCCTCTCCACCCCCAACGATACGAATACAACACCTGCTAACGGGAGCATAGAAAGTCAGATGGAGAAAAAAGAAACGATATACGGTAAATATAATTAATTACACGTTTGCTTTTTTTTCTTTAATCGACACTTTTACATAATTAATTCGCAATGTTATGTAATCATCATATTTTTTTCTTATGTGCGCTAGTTTTATTTCTATCGCGCTGTCCCGTTTTTATCAGAACATTAATTTTTATCGTTAAAATTATTCTGTGACTGATTTGTAATCATTACAAGTATGGTAATTATTTATTTATTTTTTTTTCCATTACAATTATAAATATAAAATATGTATTTTTAAATGGGACTGAATTTCTTAAATAAAATACCGCGATATCTTGTTTGATGTAACTGTCAAAAGTTTCTTTACTGTCGACTTTTCATTGAAATAGGAAAAAGAAAAGACGTTATAATCGCATTAAAAATTACTTTCAATTTTATGAAAAAATATCTTAACTGTTTTCTTTACGCATAATTTATGTGTTTATGTATGCATGCAAGCATATCAATAAGACTATGATAAAAGTATGACATATATCGTCAATTCGAAACACGTATCAAATTATAACGATTAAAAAATTTTAAGAAGTAAGATGACGTACTTCGTGTGGAAAGATGATCGTTTTTAACGGTCACACATTTGATTTTAATTCATGGACATTTTTTTACACGATACGAGATGTGTGAAAAAAAAACACGGTAATACTACTACCCTTTTAATCTGCTGTACAAAACAAATCTTTACAAAATCTGTTTTTTCATTTGCGCTAACCGAAAATTAACACGAAACGTTTAAAGCGGTAATTAATTTGGTGATGATTGCATATTTATTTATATATTACTGGTGTTTGTATAGCACACTCGGGTGCATGCGTATTTTTATTCTTTATGATATGCATGCGATGTCGTCAAACAGACATAAATTTAATGGTTTTATTCTAACTATTTTTGGTTGTTTGTTCATTGAGTTTCTATATCACCGGGCCGAGTAAAATATTCTCCTAAATTTACTCACTTTTCTCGTTTATGATAGAATATACATGGACTTTGCTATGAAATACATTAATGCAGATTTGCGACAGCTGATTGTGGTCGAGAATAAAGTTTTTTTTTTATTACTTTTTTTAAATGTCATTAATCTGTCAAACGCATACTGACAAGTCGAATCTCTCGGTAACTTCTGTATGAATTTAATGCAAGAACGGGTATTATAAAAATCACGCCGAATTGTGATATAAAATAAATTACTATTTAAAATGATCAAATTATTGATCGTAAAATTTTGCCGAAACATGAGTTATTGGGATGCAGGTTATCGTGCTTTCTATACTATTGATATTATTGGTAAATGTTTCCACCGTAAATTCGGTACTTATTAAAAAGCTAAATGAGTTAAGTCTTACGAGCATTTTTTTTTTTTAAACTTTCACAATGTGGTACAATCGTTGAGCACGTTTTTACATTTAACGTTTCGAAAAAGGTGATCCTTTCCATTTTAAAAAAGAAGCAATTGGCGCTACGTTGAGCGAAGTCTTAAATAATAAGTTGTAGAAAAAAAGAAAAAAAACGCAAAAATGTCAAGTCAGGATGTTCTTTAAACGCCGCGGGACGAAATCCTTAAGCGTGAAATGCAATAATGAGTCAGATCGAAAAAAATAAAAGATCTGAATGAGCGTCGGAGATAAAGTCAAAGTTGTAATATTAGGAACGTGAATTTACTATAACAATATCCTGTTTCAAAAAATTGATTTTACTTTGAAACGCGAAACCTTGTTTACAGCCTACTATTTAAGATTAAATCTATTTTCTCACAGATGATAGAATTGTATAATTAAGATAAATACAAGGAATCCTTTCTCACAATTAATAAATCTGGCTACTTACTTCAGTAATGACACAATCAAATTTTCAGGAATACTTTTTTATTCTTATTTATTTATATATATATATATATATATATATATATATATATATATATATTTGTATAAAACATCGCAGAGTCAGATTTAGTAATTAGACAAACTTTGGAATTCCTTGTAGAATAATTAATAAGTCATTTGGAAATTTTGATAGTTTGTCGGATTTCAACAGATGAACTTTGAATCAATAAAATAAAATATAAAAATTATCTAGAATGTCTCGGGGGTTCGAAGCAGTCTCTCCAGCGTGTCTTTATTCTATGAATCTCACTTCAAATAGCCTAATTATTATACGCGACTCATAAAATCGTTTATATATATATATATGCTTACTACGTATTGGTCTATTAAAACAATGAGTATTTACTCGCAAATGCATCAGAAAAAAACTAGTTTTTATAAATGCGTTTGAAAAAAGTAAGTTCGCTATGGTTGTGCAGTCGAATGTCAGTGAATTATCAATTGAACTAACTTTGTTGTTTACTGTAAAAGATCATTTTTTTTTTTTCGTTTATTTTTTATGTTTATTTTACTTTTTTTCTTTACTATAATAATTTAAGAGAAATTTATTACCGATAAACTGCGATAAACTATTTATTATATCAACCGATACGTTCGTAATATGTACACGCTGCTTGGTATTCAGTAGCAGTGATAGTTCAATTGGGATTAGTTGATTTATACTATATAAGCAGTTACTCTAGGTGTAATCATTTATAAATTCATGGGCGTCCCCAGCGGATGGCAGGGGGGCAGCTGCCCCCCTCTGGAGCCTTGAAACTTTTTAATCAATTGACCATGATGAGTATTCATAGGCGCGTAATCATGGACATTTTCCAGAAACCCACGAAAATTATGTTTTAATTAAGATTTTATTCTTGTTTAATAAAATATTAAGCCTTTACAACTTATAAATTTTATTTTTCCTAAAACTCATATCCTCTTTCTATCATCTTGCCCCCCCCCCCCCCGGCTCATCGGCTGGCGACGCCCTTGTATAAATTAGTACGTATTTAAAATTATATCGTGTCGAAAATAGCAGTCCTGAGTGTTATTACATGTAACAAAAAAAAAAGGAAAAATAAAATTGTGTTACGCAAATGATTTTTGATTAATCTGATTTGTTTCATTATGAAACTATAATTGGATTATTTTAATTATTTAAATCATCGATTAGTTACGTATAGAAGTTAATATTAAACTGAAATAAATCTGCGATATTATAATCACGTTGATTATTTATCCGTGTGGTTGCTTATAATTTATAAATATTGCAGTGCATGATAAGTAATAATATATTTGCATAAAAATATACACACACGCACATATATATATATATATTTATATATATATATAAATATAAACATAAACTCGGCCATTTTAGCCTCACAAGGGGCTGTGCTCCTTGACCCCTCTTGCTTACATTTCTGTTTCTTTCTCTTCTATATTTTGTATAAAATGATCAAAATTCACAACGTAACTTTAAACCGGTTCATATGAATATAATTTATGCGCGAACAAATGTAAAAAAAAACAAAATGGGGCGAACGTATAAACTCTTTCTTTTTGGAAATCGGTAACAAAGCTACAATTCCATGGTAATGTTACAAATTAATAGCATTTTAAGTCAGTCGGCTCTGTTATACTAATAAAAAATAAGAAAAGAAAATGATCTAAAGGGACCACATTTCTTCGCGTTTTTGACGAATACTCAATTTATATTCACCGATTTTCATAATTACTCACGTTATACGTAAGTTGACTGGTACTCTTTCTAATGGAAAAGAATCAGTAAAATCGGTCTATATAAATATGAGTTATTTGCGAATAAACAAAAAAAGAAAAAAATAATATGCGACGAACGTATAACCTCCTTCTTTTTGGAAGTCGATAAAAATTAAAATATAACAAAGGTTATATAAAATTGGGACACTTTCGGGACATTCTTTCGTTGCCTAAAATTAGGACTTTTTTTTCTGACGGGGGCCGGCCTAAAAATTACATTGTAATTAATATATATATATATATATATATATATATATATATATATATACACACATACACACACACACATATATATATATATATATATATATATATATATACATACACACACACACACATATATATATATATGGAACGAAAAAATATTTATTTTAAATACACATTTTCGAACAGTGGTGCTTAACCTGATAATCGAAATTGACATTTCAGTCGTTAAAACAAATGAAATTGACCGTTTTATACGTTTTTGAAAATTACTGATTCATAATTTTCATGCCACATATCGACTTTTATCTTAAAATAGTTTTGATGGACGTTAGAGTAATGAATAGATCAGGAGTGGATCACCGCAGGAAAAACTACAAAAACCTTTGCCACTGATTTAAAATGCATTTTATATTGCAATAGAATTGTTGTGTTTTGTGCTTTTATTTAATTATATCAGATTTATTTAATTGTAAGTTTTTTGATAAAACCTACAAAACAAATAAATTATTATTGCATCACATCAAAAAGTTTATAAATATTATAGCGGTAAAAGTATAAAATATATATATATATATATATATATATATATATATATGTATATATCAATTCAATGTTGGCAGACATGAAAAGCAACGAATGATGCAGTCAGAGAACTTGAAAAGCAAAACGGAAAACATGTGTATCATAACCGACTACATTACATACATGATCATACATAAAGGTCTATTTTAAGCAATACACTTATTAATAGACCGACATTGAGTAACAGCAAATATGCTGCTTTTACGCATCTTTATAATTAGCCAAAATTTAATATCACTAGAATTGACTTTAAATAAATTTACATTCAAAGCTTGTTACAATATTAATTTAAAATTCTTGACATTGTGCGAAATTATTAGACAACATGTAGAAACTTGTTTCTTTGAAAAATAATGTTTAGTATTTCGTTTTAAAATCGCAAATTTCACATACTGCCGGTAACGTAATCGAACAAAAAATATTGTTTTTTTTTGATATTGTCTACAAACATCCGATATTTGATAAAATGATAGCAACGAATTGTATAAACATTATATAATGAATCGAAAATGTTTACATAGTATTAGATATTACACAATTCAGATTGCTTTCCTAATAAGCATACAACGATAAATAACGTATTCTTAACATTATGAGTATTGATTTCAAGGTAAAAACAACTACAGTAGAACTTCTTTTATCCGTCACCCTCGGGACCGGGCCTATGACGGATAATTGAATAGAGGGATAATAGAAATTCCATTACAAACGTACACAGTTACATATATAGTACTGTACTAGATTTTAAATAATTTGGGAAAGAAATGAAAACAAAAATGTTTAATTAGATAACATTTGGAGTACGGTATTTTTATTTACAAATTTAGTATAACATCTGCACTATATTGTATAGCGCTTTGGAATGGGCCAATGCCTATATTAATGGGGCGCCCAAAAAAATTTATTATTAAAAAAAAAAAAAAATAGTACAGCACATACCTGGGTAAAATGTCTCTACACCGATTTGTTTACATCTTTTTAGAAAATCAGTAGTTTTCTTAAAAAATCATAAATTAACAAATTTTACTGTGATAGATAGCAGGGGTTGACGGTTAAAAGAAGTTTTACTGTATATATGATCAGAATGATGATAAACACATTAGGTGTAATTTCAACGATGAACAAAAAACATACAAAAATTCTATGTAAAATAGAATACGGTTTAAATTTTTTTAAATTAAAAAAAAAGAAAGGTAAACATTTTATAATTTTGTAAACTGATCAACTGGTGGCCTGTACTTATTGTCAATGAAAGCTTTTGCGGGGTTTCCTGCGGTGAATCGCTCCTAATAGATCTACTATCATAAACAACGTATTTGCTGGTACCATTAGTTTTTAATTTGATAATTTTTTGTTTCTTTGTTCATCACTGCGGCATTAATTAACGAAATAACTGTAGTAAAAGATGAAAAGTTTTTTATATGATGACATTTTGATTGATAAGAATAAAATTTCGAAATATAGAAACGTAATTTACAAAGAAATATATCGTATATTTTAAATTGAAACAGAGATTAGATGTCTCAAAGTTATTGTCGGAAACATTTTAAATAAAAACGTCTAGCCGTAACGTGGGAAAAATTATAAACGCATACGCAATGAAATATTTTTGTATAAACTTCGTTTATGTATGATTAATACAAGTCGTAACACTAAATCACTTGGTGCAGCTTTAAGCAGCATCGTCGTAGTAATTTGTCACAAAGTTATCTGAAATTATGTAATATTTTAACCTGTTTACAATTGAAAATTATTCGCAACTTACTAAATACAGATAAAATTTCAAAGACACTAAGTTTTTGATTAGTTTTTTTTTTTTTTTTTAATAATTTCGTGTAAAACAATATAATTAAAACTTTTTCGCTATAATTTTTACATTGTAAAATGGCGATTAATTTTTATTTGTAGCACTAATAATACTAACATAATAAAAACTGTACCATTTAAAATAACCGAATAAACGTATCGGTTTATGTAAATATTAAAACATATATTTCAGTATTTAATATAAAAACGGAAATTAACAATTTAAACGAATATTCTAATAATACATTTTTTGTTATTGCTAGTCCAATCGATGTGATACTACTTAAGAAAAAATTAAATAATACGCATTTGTTAAAAATTTTGACCCATGTTTTTTACTTTAATTAATAAAAAAAGTGTGTTACGCACGCGTTTTAAATTTCCCTCATATTGTAGTAAGAAACTTGTTTATAATTAGGCGCCTATCATTCTGGTCTAATAATTATCGTTTGAAAGTGAACCCAGCTGGGCTACGGCTACAAGGAGATTTGAACTTTTAATTGCAACGAATAAAGCTCATGTTCGTAAAAAATTGTTTTTTTACAAATTGCCGTATAAACTGAAACATTTTTTTTGCATATGTAAGTTTAATCTTTTTTATATTATAAAAGCATAAATTTATTTAAATTTCCGTTGGACGCGATAGTTTGCACGACCGACTCTGCCTGTTCGTATTCCGCACATAAACACAAACGCAAAATAATTTTGTTTCTATTAAAAGTACATTCCAGCTTTTTCATTTTTCTCTGTACAATATAAGAAAATTAATACAAACTGCTTATTCTTGATGTCATTGTTCGGCTTTTACCGAATCGGCAGTGTTAAATCCTTCACGTAAAAATATTAATAACAGTAGCCTTTTATTCACAATTTTTCCGAACTGAGTGGTTCGCGGTTCAACGGCAGTTCACAGAAAGAAAATATCGATCTCTAAAAAAAAAGGTATTGAAAATGACAAATTTCAACATACTGTTTAAATAAAAAAGTTACGTTAGTTTGCCTTATGCCGGTTTTTCGTATGCGTAATACATTCGACGTCTAATTATCGAAAAACTTTCAAAATAAAATTTAATTCTATCTATCTTTCAGGCTGTTCTTAGGAAGCCGAGGTCTGTACTAGACCTGATTACAACGTGGGAAAGTAAATATTAGAAAAATTAATTATTAAACGGGCAAAATACAATATCGGTATTTTTCAAATAAATTTCTACGTAGGATAGCATTCGGGCTAATGAGAATGCTGATAATCCAATTCGGGAAATATAAGAAGAAAGGTGAATGAGAAATTTCTGATAGTCTAACTCGAATAAGCTTCATTTAACCAGTCTGAAATCGAATATGGAGATCGAAGAAATTTAGAAAATTGAAGACTGGGGAAACTGACCTTCCTACGTTCATCTGTGGAGACTTCTCGGTACATCGTGACAAGCTTAATTCTATAATACCCGATTCCCTACCAAGAGTTAATGAGATATCCGCTTTACTCATTTTTTTTTTTTTTTGTTTTACTTATGAGATGTTAATTTAGATGACTATATCTCGTCATTAGAGAACACAACCGACAAGCGATTGAAACCAGGAATTTCGAACAACCAGCCTTTGACAAGGAAAAGCTCTTATTATTCTATCGAAGAAAAAATATTAAATAAACGTTGGTTTGATGTTTAAACTCGTCTTTCATGTAACCTGGGCCTTTGGTCCGAGATAGTAATGATTTTTCTCTAAAATTTCAGCTAATCAATTTCATTTGCAAAAGATCCCCAGACCACCTTTGCTTTATATATTAAATGATTATAAACTCTCCCAAAATATTAACGAAATATAGAATATTTAATAGTTAACTAATGGCGAATATTATGTCTATATGAAACCCGTCGGTACGAGACATTTTGTATTCAACTAATAAAAAATGTCTTAATTTTAATAGTCTCATTTTGTATAGTTACGATTAATTTAATAACAGACCTGAAAACAGATTAAACGTTTATTGAATTACAACAGTAAAACGAAATCGTGAAACTGGCGTACTTTAACTAAAAGTTGTGCATATCTGTTTAAATAATTTAGTAACAAATACGCGTAGAAATAGTAATAGAATATATGCAATAACCCCGAATTCGTTCAAACTATCTTCTAAGACCGACCTGTTAGCTACTTCTTCGTATCTACATTCAACAATAACCCTCCTTCTCCTTTTTAATCTCTAAGATGTTATCTAAATAGTTCATTTTTTTTTTTAAATTTTTGCTCTTTGAAGACTTGTGAAGTCCATGAATATGTCAAGTAGACGAAACCGGTAGGACGAATTTTTTATATATATTTTGTGAATTAATTATGTTTTTTAAACTTGTATTTTAATTTAATTAATAATTTAATATAAATAAAGTTATATGTTTTAATGAATTGAAAGGTACTCTGTGTCCGTGCAATATATAAAAATATATAACATTTGTAACGTAATTTAAGGGTTTTAAAATATAATATTTATAACTTATCATATTATTGAGACAAGCGATTACAGGAAGAAATAATACATAATTGTTAAGATTCTTTGATTGAATGATTACTTTAAAAGACGTATAATCTATATACATTGCTCATAAGTGAAAAATACACGAAAGATCAACTTTATCACAGATGCACAAGGTTGAAGATACTGAAAATAGTATTATTAAACGCGGTCAAAACATTCGATACGGACAAGACACATGACGGTACTGTATATGCCAAGCACTACTTTAGGAACGTTCTTTTTCCGTTTATAAATTTATTTTAAATGAAGAACGACACAATTTGAGTATAGAAAATTTTGAACCCTAGACTTTAATACACTTTTATAATAATATCGAAAATTAGCAATTATTTTTCTTCTTCGGTATATCTGCTGTTTAATAAAAGTTTATCAAAAATTGTTTGTTTTTTTTTCTCGTATTTTTCATATTTAAATTTCTTTTTGTTACTTATGATCAACGTAATTTGCGTCTGTTTGTGCTCCGAAGAGTATTTTAATCGATAACTCATTATTAACCTAACGTTACGCTGTATTTTTAGATGTAGAATGTTTTGTTCGTGTTTTGTAATATTTATCGAATTCATTGCGTTTGATATCAAAGACGTTCTGAAGTTATTTAAATATACTTGCTACCAAGTTTATCGTAAGAGCTAGCAGGTTAACTTTTGTTTTATTTACGTTCGTTGTACACACGGTTGTCTCACGACTTATGCGATATTAATTAATAATCGGATATTAGAAAAGTAAGACCGATATAAACATTTTTCGTTTATTATTAGAATTTTATTATATAGAATCATATGTATGTGTGTGTGAATTTTTTTTTTTATCTATCCATTGCAAAAATGAGCTTTCTAAATCTCGATTACAATTGATTCGGTTTATTGAATATGATTAGGCCCTTATTGTAATCAAACTGGAGAAGGAAAAATTAAAAAAAGAAAATAGAAACGGATTTATCTCCATTAAAGTTTTTTTTTTTCAAGTTTTTACTGTTTGAAATCTGAAGATAACAAATTCCTATTCTCTAGAATAGTTTCGCAACAATTTAACTGTTGCTCACAATAGTCTTCGGCTTTTTCTAATCAACGATTCCTTTTATCTCTTTATTCAAACGGTTTTCCTTCTCATTCTCGGGTTTATAACTTTCCATCTTTACGAGACGCTACACAATCTCTTTCTTTTCCCATATAATCCAGGCTCTCCTTATTGTTCTTTGCATCGTATCAATGGTAATCACAAATTATTAGACAGCCTCTCGTATCCGAGGTAGCCGTATGCATTTCAAGTAGATTGGATGCTAGTGATATACACATATGAGATGTTAGAAATGTAAAGTCTGTGTGAGAATTTAACAATGTGGAATATATATATATATATATATATATATTCCTGACATTATATTCAAATGATCTACTCTGTCTTTTGAGCGTTCCTTTCTTTACTTAGAACTCCCCTTAAACTTAATAATACCACTCCTTATGGCGCTGACTTTTCCTTTCATTGCCATTTCCCTCTGTTGTTTTTCCTCTCAGTTTTTTGGTTGCCTTTACCAGTGATCTTATTCGAACCTAAACAATCTGTTGTAATTTTTGTAGCACGTAACTGTTGATGAGCCCAAGAAAAAAGGGGAAAAAATGCCATCTAGTATAGAATTCTTACATTGATTTCGAGCTTACTGTTAGGATGAAGTACACGGGGCATCGTAGGGATCTAATACACCCCCTATGTAGGCTGTTTCTGTAGTAATTTTTGCACTTTTTTCGTTCTTCTTGTGATGTTTTTTAAAAATGAATACGGCAAGTTATATGAAATAAACTGATTTAGGATTAGTGAGTAAAATTTGAATATACATATAAATTATTTGCCTATTTTGTGGAGATGCGTAGATCAACTCCGTTGAGGAGTTGGACATATATATATATATATATGCATCCTTTCTAACTACGGATATATATCCGCATATCAACTCTTAATTTGATGCAGAATTACGTAACTCGCATTTAGTGTATGATCATAAACCTGAGGCACATATTCAACTCTGCGCGTTATTTCAAACACACAAAACAGAAAGTAGACAAATTTTAAATATAAAATCAATAAATACCTTAAATAACAAACAGAAATAAATTCAAATTAAAATACCTTAATTTACGGAATCATTTTGGGGCAAGCCCATCATCAAATAAGAATATAGTTGCGCATGCAGCGAACGTTTTTTTTCGGTGTTGCGACAAATTAAATCACATCGTCGGAAATGTGTCTGAACAAGGGTATATTTGCAAGGACTTAACTGTGTCTGGAGTTACCCATACCTACTGCTTTGTCCGACTTTGTATTGGTAGCGATTTTCTTAGAAAAATAAAAATTACCGGAGATTTATGATCTATGTCTGGTTACGTATCAGTACCGGTTTTTAAGTAAAATTACGACTTTTAAATAATACGATTTTCGCTTGCTGTAATTGTCAGTTATAATTTGATCACAATAAGCGGCATCGATTGTGTACGTATATTTTTGTCGAATTTAACTTCGTTGAATATTAAACGGATATTCGCGGTTTATAAAGATATACTTAACTTTCGAGTTATTGTATCGGATGCTGCAAAAAGCTGTGACAGACTTTTCCTCGTTACTGATTCCATACAGTGAAAGCGAAAATTTTGTTCAAACGTTGAAATTAACGTGAAGAGCGGTTCTGGACTGCTTAAAATGAAAATTAACTTAACAGAAAAATATAAAATGAGTTTAATTTTTATTTGTAGGAATAATAACTAATTTATCGAACATATTTTATTGTTTCATTAGGTTGTCCTTGTTTGAATTATAGTAGTATATAAGTACAATTTACGTAAATTATACAAACACGTAAAATGCCTAAGGCTAGTCGTTCGCGACTTTTGGATAAAAAGCAAGATATTTCATTACCGTTCGGTTAAAGCATCTTTATCATCAGTTTTCTTGTCTTCTGGCTTTTCAGGATCATCTTTTTTTTTTTACTATTCTGTTTCTAAACAGTATTGAATGTGTTTTTTTTTTTGTTTTTTTTTTTGTTTTTTTTTTTTTGTTTTTTTTTTTTTTTAGAAAACTTATGGCCTTATTTTCATACACATTTATCTTATTATCATGTAATCAGTAATCCTTGTGAAAACTTTTTCAAAAAATTATTTGTGAAACCACTATTACCTTCGTGAACAGTCAGCTAACAGAAAAAATTATTGAATCTAATGTGAAACAATTGAGACTCTTAGTTGTCAAACTGTCTTTTCATTTTTAAAATGTATTGAACAAAAAATTAAAAAATCAAAAGAGATACGTCGTTAAATTTTTCTGCTCCCAGAGAAACAATATACTGAAATCTTATTCACTAACATTGCACTAATGTTTTATTTTGAAAATATGTAAACAGTTCCTGTAAAAATAAGAGAAATTAAGCCGTTAAATTTTGATCTGTGTAAACGCACATGCTGTACTTTATATAAATCTTATATGCTACCAATTTTGTTATAAAATCAAATTAAAGAAAAAAAAACTGTCGCATTTTTCGTTTATATTTTATTTAAAAAATATTTCCCGAATAACAGACACATATCGACATTCCTTTCTTCGCCGCTCCACGAATTCTCATTCGAATCTGTTTGCAAGAACAAAAAAAAAAAAGTGTTCATTAACCTCGTAATTATTATTATCTAAAAATATAGAGTATATTTCATGTTTAAAAGCAATATTAAAGTAGTTTTTATGTAATGAAATTTCAATTGGTTATACTGATGAGAATCGAATTCGATTCTTTTTGTGATTTCATATGAATTGTTACGTAAAGAGTTTAGTTGTAGCAATTTTTTTGTTACATAGTTGCATAGCAACAATTGTACGCTTCATTATTATTTAATACATTAAAATAAGTTACGTTAACTAAAATCCAAAATGTTATTAATGTAAGTTTCGAGAGAACTTTTCGATTTTATTGCTACAATATAGATTACAGAAACTAGCATATAAAAGATAATAAAATAATATTTTACACAATGAAACAATATTGAAATTTTTATTTTATTATACGTTTACAGCGCAGTGAATAAATTCATATATGAAACTATATACTTTCATTCCTTTCTTGTGGCTATATTATTTTTATTCGTTGGCAACGATCATGTACATAATCTAGACAAATGTTACATTTTCAACCGTATTTAACGATAAATTTATTTAATTTTAATTTTTTTAACGTTTCATTAACTAAGTGAGTATATAATAATATTATAAAATAATTAATAAAAGAATTACCGAATTTATATAAACCCCGATGAATTACACCGTATATATTATGTATTTGCATAGTGTTATACCTACATTTATACAATTACATTCGATGATAATAATTAGAAAACTTCCAAATTATCTTTATGTATTACGTTTTATGTTTCTTGGGAATAAGAAATTAGCTTAATGTTTTGGAAATTTGAGTGTAAATAGGTAAAAGTGTGTAGGGCAGCGTAAACGCTATAGCTTGTAAAAATGTTCAATTTTCAGATGACTACAGAGTAGGTATATTGTACAAATCTGTATTTTTTAATACAGTTTTATTTTTCCGAAAATATTTTCATAAAAATCCTGTTCCATTATAAATAATTTGAACGCTTTTGAACCATTACTGTCGTAATACTGCCATCAGCAATTGTCCAAAAATATGACGAAATTTTAAAAAAATCCCCTTTAAACCGCGGTTTTTATTTATTTATCTATTTTTATGCGAATGCAACTAACATTTTACACTCGTTTTAATTACCATTCGTAACATATAAATGAATCCTTAACACTTTAATTAATGTTAGTTTACTTCGTTATGATATGTGTTTTATAATTAATCATGGAGTGAATATTATGTATTATATGTAACCCCGGTAGGTGTTATGCTTTGTATATTTGACCTTTGGACATTCACAAACCGAATTGTAAAATACACTTAAGAATATGTATTATTTGAGAAATGACGAATTTAAGGACCACCACCAAAGTAAACCAACAAGTAAACAGATTATTGTTGAGCACTCATTTCAAACGCACATACGCGTATGGTCACTTTATCATCACTGAAATAAATAATGATTATTTTAACGTTATTATGAATATACTTTTAAATGGCTGTTATTGTTTTTGTACTACCATCGACGAAGCACGATAACGCACTATACCACTTCCATCATACTGGATCATCACACTGACGCTTCAGTCATTTTTTTGCACAAGTTCTTTTTTGTCTTTTTTTATCTTTGGCCTGACATTGAACACCATTTGGCCACTAATAAGAAAACATTCTTTCATGCGAACATTTCATTTCAACTCTGTACTAGTTATTTTAAGAAAAATTAACAGCTAAATGTAGTTGTGTTTTTCTTTTGAAAATAATTGAAATGTTTACGTTTTCTGATATGCCATACTCATAGGCACGTTGGCGAGTCATACACTTTGTGATAATAAGCAACTCTAATATCTTTTAATGCGATCCACTTCTTGATGTTACTCATTCCATCTGTTTTTTCTTCTTTCATCTGAAATTCCTTTTACAGTTTCAATCACTTCTAATGTCCAAGATATTCCGTTTTTTTTTTTTTTTTTAAATATTGTCAGTTGTTCTGGTACGTTTTTAATACTTCCTGATTTGAAATTTTTGTCATTTTTAATATTCGTTGCAACTTTTTAAAGTTATATTTTCGATACACAAAATTAAAGGTATTCGTTGCCGTATGAAATTCTAATAGCAATTCGTATTTCAGATGTTTTTTGGTTCGATCTTACCATATTTATTATCCTCGCCTATTTTTTCGCAATCGAAGTTAACAACGTTAATTTCGATTCTCTTTTTTTGCACTTGAGTGTTTCTTTTAACTTATTTCCCAGTCTATATTTGTCCCCAATTACGAATATTAGTTAATTTGATAAAAGATAGATCCAAAAATTCTGCATGTTCCCGATGTCGTTTATTATAGGATTAAATAATAGATTAAAATAAATATTTTGTTAGAAAATCACTATAAATTTTAATGACCCATCAGTTTTTCCCGATTCCTTAAATCGGCTTATTACTTTTCAACGAAATTTCCAAACAAATTGCGACATCTTATATTCGTGTCATTTGTTTTTCTGAACTGGAATGCGACACAGTATCGTTAAGTTCACAGCGTATAAATTTTATTTAAAGCTATTTGGTTTTTTGTTTTTTTTTTTGTGCCTAGAGCTTATTCATTTGACGACCAATTTTGAAGCTAATGTAACAAGTAAAAATTTTGTTAGAGAAACCTTTAATTAAATTAGGTTTTCGAATACTTCCACACTTAAAGTTACCATTGTGACCGTTTTCGAGGATTCAGTTTTTTTCAGAGAAATCAGCGATTTTTACGTTTATCTGAATATTTAAACGTGGCCAAAGGTAGTTTTCGTGGCAATACCAGAGCTACGGAAACTTCGTTTTCGATGGCGAATAATTTACTGTGAAAACAAATTTTTCCTTAGGGAAATATCTGTAAAACAAAACTGCGCCTCTGAGGATAGGGACAGTTAAATATTTTTAAACTAACCGTTAAATAATCCTTTTTTTCTTTCACAAAAAACTTTATTAATCAAATTATAAATATTTTTTTTCGTTTAAAGAAAGCGTTAATATGATCCAGTATGCTACGGGTGATTTTGGATTTTGTTTTTGTTGTTTTGTTATTTAACATCACGATAATTCCTCATCACACGTATATCACTGGTGCGAAGTATGACATGTTGACAGCGGCTGATTTGGCGCCGACTGAAAACTCCGGTTTTTCGAACTTTCCTCTCGATTTCGTTTTGTCGGTCATTGGATGGGATTCGCAAAACGGTCTATTTTTAATTATATTTCTGACGCTGTTCTAGACTAGATATTTCTACAAATGAAGTCTAATCGAGGTCGACGACAGTAAGGTAAGATAAATTAGCAAATCTGATTCATGCGTAGCATAGAGAATGCTAAGATTTAATAACCAGATCAAAATTTTCTAAAAGCTTTTTGGAATCCGAAAATTTTATAATATTATAATTAACAGCAAAGAAGTAGTTATTATATTTATAAAGGAAGTTACCTCATCATATTGTTTTACGCCAAGTCCGCAACGGCAAAATGTCGTGCCCCTTCACTGTTGACACATTAACTTTTTATTACACTTTGTGTCACATTGTGATTACTATTAATTAATCATTTGTGATAGCTCTATTTCCGTATCTTGAATTGTTTTTTTTTTTTTTTTTCGAATACACATTCAGAAAATTATACCGTTACTGTAAAAGACATTTAAACATAATTTAATTCTAATGAATGTTGCATTAATATGATTTAGGAATTTTCATTACTCATTTTTGCTGATTGTTTATTTTCTATTGTGTGAGTAATGTGTGATTATCACTTTAAGGTTATGTGTTCAGTAAAAACTTTTTTCGCCTTATCTCTTTGTTTTGCGTTCACAATCGGGGGCAAAAACATATTAAGCTAATATTTTCTGCGCATGTATTCGATTTTACTTTTTTTTTTTTTTTTCATATTCGGGCACTGCGTTTCACTTGGTGTTTGCATTCAAATTGTTTTTTTTCATTACAGTGGTCGCGCGGTTGGTCGCGTAAATTTTTATTGTAGTCCATCGCAATTAAGCACTTTTTAATATCGTTAATATACTTTTTATTTATTTATTTTTTTTTTAACGCTTATATTGTAAACAATTTTAAACATGTTCATTAATTTTATTTCACCATTTCGTATATTTGCACAATTTTCTTATTGATTTATTTCTAATTAAACCACATAAATAACAACGACCCGATATTTCTCTTTTCAGCTGAGGAGGAGAATTTTCATGTTCATAATTAAGCTTTAACAGTTTTTGACAACGTTCTTTGATCTGCCTAAATATCATCTGTTGACTAATTCATTTGTCAACGTGCTACATCTGTGATATTACGTCTTCCTGTCAACACCGACCACCTACAATTTATCGATTTTCACAATCACCTGTAAACATCGCTTTTCTTTTTCTTAAAAATTTATCCACAACTTTTCCTTGAATATATAAGTAGATAACATAATCACACTTTCTGTGGCATCATTGAAACATTATTTAAGAGTTGGAGCGCGTTTTTAGCATTTCCAGCTGGCCTTGATTGATGAAACACAGAAGTTGACGTTATTACATTTTACGACCATTTCTTCACTACATTTCTTTTTTTTTTGACGTAGACATCGTTTTGATTATTCGCTATTTCTTCACTTCATCTAAGCTACATACATCATCGTACAATATTTCTTCTATAATATCTTCGTCGTTTACCGGCTCGAGAATTTGTTTTGAAACCGAGTCAAATGACTCTTCTGTCCACATACGTATTTTTTCAAATGTATAACTCATATTTTATATAAGAAAGGAAATATAGAAAAAAGGTTTTTTTTTTGTATAACCGAGAAAAGAAAATATATAAAAAAGAATTTATTTTTTATAATCGAGAAAGTAGCTGTACCGTTACTAGCGGGTACGCGGATTACCATTGTAATCCAAAGTAATCCAAAAACGTAAATAATTTTAAAACAACTTCATCCGACAAGTCATACTCTAACAGGAAGATAATAAATAATTAAAGTTGGCTACATCCATTTTTATGTATGTTTTCAATATTAATAAGTTAAAATCACACATTAACGCAAAATATATTTATAATAATTAAAAATTATAATAAATTATAATATTTCTATAAAAATAGCCGATTAGTTTTGGATATCACTTAATGGATCTGTGATATCCGAAACTAATCGGCTATTTTTATAGAAATGTTATAATTTATTATAATTTTGAATTTAGGTGAAGATCGTCACTAGCGTCATTTTTAAACAAATGAAACTTGCTGGATTACTACTATTGTCTGCGCGACCACTGTTGTTTTATTCTTAAGTAATTTGTACACACCCACATACGCACATACATATATATATATATATATCGCATCTTTCGTTATTACCATCGATGTTGTGCACTAAGTAAAAGTTTAATAATGATTATCCTTGATTCGGTTTTCGGCGGTAAAAATAAAAATCGGTAAACGATATCACTATCGTTGAATATCACAGAATTTCCAATCATCATCTTGAAGCACACGAACAGTTGAATCAACCGGTATTTGAATTCGATTGAAGATTTGTGAATGTTTGTAATGCTAAGCAATTCGGCACAGCACTGTAGTCCGTAGCCAGATGCTGAAAGTTATAAACTACCATCGAAATGAGAAATATTTTGATCCTGTAAACGAACGTGTTTCCAAAATGAAATCAGTTATCAGGGCTGATTTTATATGGAAAGACACATTCATTTGGCTTTCTGAATTTGTCACCGAATTATGAAAAATTACTGTTGCTTTGTTTTTAGTAAGTGGTCAATGCCGTTTTCATTTGCGATGTTTTATTTGTTTTTCGATTCATTTATTTCTTTTCCTACACAGAAATTTGAAATAAGTGATTAACAGAAAACCGTTAGATTGACCTTTTATATGAAGAAAATTATTCCACCTTTTTTTTACTTGTAGCGAGGAAAGAGTTTATCTGGTAATCGGTTTTATCTGACTACTGGATTCCAGCTTTCACAGTGCACTTACTGTAGACACCTGTTGTCGCCGAAAAATACTTTTTGATCTGTTATCGCATTTAACTCTACTCGATTACACGCATCGAGTATATTCTTCTATTATTAGTATATGCGGAAAAGATCCTCTGGAGCGAACACTGAATTGTAACACGAAATTGGTCGTTAAATGAAGTGTCGAATGAAAAGAGCTACTCTATAACTGTTTTCTATTTACAGTGGACTTTTTCGTTTAGTCAGATTTTATCTTTAACGGGCGCGTCCGTTAACGACCACAGTTTATGTTGCAAATTTGATGTCCGCCGAAAAACGGTTTCGCAGCATGTGTTAAATTAATAAACTTGCTCCGCAATGACGTCACAAGTTACAGAAATGGATGTTACCGATTAGCGCATTTTTGAGCTGATCATTTTCGGGTCCCGTGTACAGCAGTCGAATAGAAACGGTTGCTGGTGTGTTCTAGTGGTAGTTAGGAATTAAAATTATCAATTTTGCAGCTTGTGACGCACTTGAGGAGAAGGTATGTTGATTTACCGTCGCTCAGGTTCTACCGTGCAAAAATTATATACGTATGCTAAACTTCTATCACTTCGCGCAATTTTTGAATTTATGATGAGACATGGTCCTTCGGCTTTTTGCACCCCTCCCCCAAAATTATTACAAACGTGTTCAAACAAGTTTTGGTAAACAAATGTATAGAGTCCGTTAGCGGTTTGATATATTTTGGTTTTCACCTAATGTGTACAAAGGTGTTGATTGAATTTTTTATCATAAAGGTGAAATTTTTAATTTTTTAAATTGAATATTACGTAGGTTTTTATGCTAATACCCCCGGTACATTTTAGGGCATTAGAATAATTATATCGATACGAGTGGGGAATAATTTTTGTTTCTTATCTACCTTTATGATGTTTTTAAATTAGACCAGGTGATAATATTAATTGAATTTTTTCATTTTAGAAGTTTCTGAAATAAATACATATATATATATATATATATATATATATATATATATATATATATATCTCAAACAAGAACAGTCAAAATGATTAATTACAAATTGGACACGTAACAAAGAAAATAGCAAAAAATGTAGTGCGATCGTGTCGCATCGCAAATTTAGGAATTACGTCTGGTGATAGGAGTTTAGCTATACTTATATTGTGTGCATGGAGGTAAGAAATTACAGGGAAAGGCATTAATTTTCGAAATGAAGTACGATTAAATTGTCCCGATACAAAAATGAATTTTCACAGATCGCCAGAGAGACTCATTTGTTTTCAATAATTTTATCCGGCGGAATTTATTGAAACGTTCGTTACGCTTTCCTGTCGCTATTTTTTACTTTTAGCCGTGACACAGTGTTTTGTTCTCTTCTATACTGATGACAATTTTATGAAAGTGTAGACTTTTAACATCTGCTTTCGAACGACCAGAGAAGGAAGCATTTTTAAAAGGCTCTCCCGTATTCTAAAAAAAGTCCTCTTTTGTCTTCCTCCATTTCTAAAAAATTTCAATTAGAGGTAAAAATTTTTACCGTTATCCTGATGAAATTCTCTTTCGCTTGTTTAGAAGTACGCAACAGTGACCGCGTATGACATAGTTCGAAAAAGTATAAAAATTTTGAATCTTAAAGCTTAAGAACTAAACTCGCATACATAAACGAACAATGTGTACGGTGAATTTCGTTCCATGCAGAAGACCTGCCGTTTAATGAGGGAAAACCTTAAATCATGACAAAGTTCAGCGCATAATGAAATACATCGCTTATTTCTAACCGGACGAGATAATTATTTTATCTGATCGTTAAAAATTCGGGTAATCCCCGGTACACGGGTAGATTTTTCCTCTTTTTTTTTTCGTTTTTTCCAGTTGACAGATTTAAATTCATCTGTTAAAAGTGACAAAGAAAATAGAATCCTCGTATCTTAAGAATAAGTAGAAAAAAGTTCATAAAATTCAGCAAAGAGTTAAATAGTTTTTAGCGATTTTCAGAATTTTAAGTTTATTCTGGCACGATAAGAACAAAAATTATGATAAAATTATTTTCACGCGAAGTAAAATGACCAGACGAAGAAATAGGGAACCGATTAAAAGTGTGGAAACGGTGAGAAAATTTTTTCTGCAAGAGCTTACGACGAGAACGCTGTTTGAAACACCGACAGTACCCGCAAAACCGCTAATAACCAAGAAAAAAGTTATTCGGCAAATTTCACTTATTAATGTTCGTCTTTTTTTTTTTTTATAACCCCCCCCCCCCCCCTTTAGACATGTCAACAAAGGATCTTCGCCCAGAAACGACACGAGAGAGAAGGATCAGTTAAATGCAGATTCGATCAGCTATTGATAAGATAAAAGAACTGAGGATAGGAACAATGGAGATCGACAGAAATGATGAGATATACGAGGCACAATAAGGAGTAGGGAGTTTGAGTGATAACAATGTTCGTCTTTTTCCAATGTATTATTGCAAACTATGTCGCCCAATGTATTAAAATTTTACGATGACTTCTATGATTTATTATGTTAAAAGAAATGAAACATAAAATATATATTTTAAACGGTTTAAAAATATATTTGTTCGTAGCTTGCCTGGCAATTTATAATTATCGCCTTTAAATGAAAACTTTTCTTATTACCAATCAGAAGGCAGTATTTAGTTCCATAATCTGACTCTTTTTACAAATACCGTCGAAACTAGCTACCAACATATAGTATAGTGCAGCTAGAAACATATAAGTGGAGCGGCAAAAATGTATAGGAATTTTTTTTTTTTTTTTTTTTCATGAAAAAGCGAAAAATATAATCATATTTGATTACGCGTGTTACCTAGATTCATTTCCTCTGTTTATATTCAAATTAAAATCTAACCTTTTTTCTTATTTCTAACATTTAGTCCCTGAAACTACATTAAAATTTAATTTTCCACTTAAGGAGGAGAGGTTTAGACCTCTTGAACTCCCACAGCTCTCGCCTCTGCTAACATGAAATGCAGTATTTTACAGGTATCTGTTTTTTTATGTATACATACGTGTTTGGTATAATCAATTTCTCCTTATACTAATTAGCACTGTTACCTCGGTTTGTTTATATGCGGATGTATATGCACGTGTATTCTTGGTCAACAATAATATCGTATGATTAAGTAATTTGCTAATCCGTTCTAAGTTATTTCCTAAAGCGTGTATATTTTTAATCATGTGTTTGATATGTATATATATATATACTTACCCAAACGATTTTTCTAACAATACAAAGCTGAACTATCCCGCTGATTTGTATTCATTTTTTTATATTGATGTATACGATATGCTATAACATGTATATAATATCCGTTTCGTAATAAAAACACCGCAGTATAAATGTCTTGTAGTCAGTAAGTGGCTTACTTCCGGTTCATTACGCAGCAAGTATTACACGCATACACATCAGCAGCTATACACTTTGACATAATAAATCGACCCAAGTTGAACTTTACAGCATAGAATCATCAAGTACGTCTTCACATATATCTTTTCACGGTTGTTATTGCCAACTATAATTATTATTCGTAGACTATAGTAGACACATTCAAAGATACACAGTGTCACCGTGATTAGCATAAGTCAACCGGTTAATTCTTTTCAACTTTTGTGCACGACAAAACTGGGCGCAAATATACGCATAATTACATACACGCAGGCATGTACATAATCGATGAGCCAATACATCAGAGTGATAGTTTTTTGTATAAGTCTGTAAGATTGATGGTATTACTTGGCTACATAAGGACATAACCGCTTCTACACTGGCTGACAAATACGTCTATAGTGTAATGCTTAATATAAGAGTACGGATACGTATTATCAAACGCCACATACGGCATAGGTTTGTAAGTTGCATAACCCTTTACAGCCGTGTACATGGAGACTGAAAAATACATTAATTTCATGCATGTGACGGCAAGCAAGCTGATTTCTTTGTAAATGCAGACATATACAAGTACCGATGAAACTGTACGCGTGGGCTAATACGAGTTATTAATTTTAATAGGTTTCGACTTAATGGGCTGTATGCACAACTGCAGCAGCAGTTGTAGTATATGGCGACACAACATTCATTGCAAGCCGATGGATTAGTTGGTTTTTGATTATTAAGGATCGGGTAAACTTACGCATGCGTATAGCCCTAATCAAATATCTTTAAATTGTTCTTTAGTAACTATACGACACAGAAGCTTACGGGTAGGGGGCAAAACTAGCAACATTTTTAGCTGGTGCGAGATCTCAAAATGGCGCCGCTCCAAATATAAAACTTAGCGTTCTTCCCATGCAATTGCTTATCCGTGACTGTGCTTTACATAGTTTACGTTCAGACGAAAGGGAATGTAATTTTTTATATATAAACAGTATCAGACCGACCAAACATCTGTAGGCATATCTGAATGTCAACTTGTCAAATGAGTAATAATAACGAGTAATATTTTATTTGACAACTTTTATCTAAACTGTTATCCTGCAGACAATAATCAATTTTAAAGTAAAAGAACAACCAATTTGATAAAAAAAAAAAAAAAACCTAGATGACCACCTTTCTAGCTTTTGTGCTGGCAAATTTTTTTATGAAATCCGTACAATTTAACTTCCGGGCGATAGCGTTTCCTATAGACAAAATTCCAAGATCTGATAGTCTTTCCTGACACGCATAGTAAATCGTAAGTAAGCTTTTACAAGTTTTAATTTACTGAAACTTCGTTCTCCTTTGGCGACAGTACAGTTACAGTCAGCAAGATACGAAGCGTGGTCTGCACATTCGGGAAAATATCCTGCCAATCATTTTGTTTTATAAGTCGAAGAACTTTTAATGGCTCTTCTGATTGAAAATCTTTTAATAACGAGTTCAGGCTCATAAGTTCCGCAACCAGACACTTTACATTTTTCTCCATCGGTTAAACGAATTTACAAATCAGCACAGACTTTTTCCAATATGGATTTTTCAAGAATTATTTTAATGTTGTATAAAAATTATCACATGTATCGTTGAATTTTGACAGTTGCCTAAATCGGCTGACCAATGCATTCTCAATTGTATCAATCGTGGAGTAAAAAAAAACCGTTCATTTTAAATAATTCTTCAGGCTCAGTTGGTGTCTCATCTACGGCTTCGTATTTAAATAACGGTTTCCATTTTCGGGATCGGGCTGGCTTAAAAATCGGATCTACCTCATCCTGAGATGTTATTTTTCCGGCTGTTATTAGGGTAGATAAAAATACTGTTCACGAATTCCATGCAGTTTTTATCAGCAATTGCGAGCGTTTGGTAAATCCATAGTTTCAGACTACATAGCTTTACAATATTTACTTGAAATAGTATATCATATTTACCAAGCCACCGTAGTAATTATGAACTGAAATTGCTCCATGTTCTGTACCAGTGACAAGGCTTCTGATGCTGCAACTGAATCATTTGTTTCTTCGTGAAGATTTAGAAGGGCACCACGAACTGAAGAGTAGTGAAAGCGAACAGCAGCAAGGCTAGAAACTCTACTTTCCCAGCGAGTTTCGCGAACTTCTTTCAACGATAATCCTTCTATGTGCTTGGATATTACATTCCGTCGCTTTGCTGATCCAGAAAATAAAACAGTCTTTAGAGAAATCCAAATAACGAAATTGATTTAACAGTTGTTTTGGCTGCATCTGTTATCACCAAATTCACGCTATGACAGCCACATGGATTAAAAATTGCTTGAGGATATTAGTAAAGATTTCTGGTTTGGACACTTTTGTTTACTCCTACTATGTTCGCGCACAATTATCCTTCACCTCGACAATCGTTCATATCGAAATCAAACTCTTGAACACAATTTTATGAAGAAAGAAGCCAGTGTGATTCCTGCTCCAGAAGAATCAGTTACCGGCTGGTAAGCGACGAAACACGTTCGTACTTTGATTGCTTCTTTATCAGTGTCGACAAAACGGAATGTTGGTGATAACTGTTCAACGTGGCTTACATCAGGAGTGCATTCCGATGCAGAAATATTTAGCTGACTTTACCATATTTAAAACATTATTTCGAACTTCACTTCCAAGTAAGTCAATTAACTCGTTTTGAATCCGTTTGCCCAAATAGTGGACATTGGTCTCTTTATTTACAACGCGGCGAAGGTGTTCCATCATTACATTATCAAATTTTCTTATTAGTTGCACTAAGAAGCCCAGGAAGTTGTTATTATTCGGAGTACTTATATAAAGTTTCAGATCCAGAGCTCCCTCTAAACGACAAATTATTGTCTGCTAAGAAAAATACTATGGACACCATTCGTTCGAGGATAGAAACCCATCGAGATTTTTCCTCTTCAATTAAGTTCTTCAGACTAATCGACTCTTCTATTCAACTGTTCATAGTGCGTCGCTGATCTGAGGAATTTTGTGACTTTTGAGACGCGTTGATACGTGCCTCCAATCGTCAAATCATTTTTTTCCCAAAAAATTAAAAGGGGGATTCGTGTTAAATAAACGGCAGCAAAAACAATTATCCACTGATTTAGAGTATACGAGCCCGATTTTCTTTTGAATGTTTTCTCATTTGGTGGCATTACTTTTTCAAAATGCTATTTGAAAAATGACGGCTGTCAAACTGCCTTGGGTAGTTTTCATTGCTCTTCTCGTTACGTACAGGACCGCGAATAATTATTTCGTCTCTTGTAGCAGAATCAATAAGGCGGTCATTTTGAAATATCATCATAATTGTATTCTCTCAAAAATGATGATATTGATGCTATAACTGATATATATTTTCCATAATACATATTTTCAAATCCAGATGAAGGACCAAGAATAGCTAAATCTACTATTTATGAGTTTCGCCTGCTGAAAGTCGATGACTAGTATCTCTTAGTAGTCTGTGGTTTCGGTTGATTTCGGCGCCCCCTCCATGATGGCACCTGGTGCAACCGCACCGCTCGCACCACCCTAAGGCCGCCACTGCTTACGAGCAATGTACACACTATCGAAACAAAAACTGATTCAAGTTCACTGAACTGTGTAACTTACTGCATATATTGCAACATTGAATACAACAAATACTCACTTATTACAAATAAAAACATTAACATTGGACAAACATATTAGTACAACATGAGTAAGCTAGTTAGGTTTAGTGGAATTGACAAACTGAAAAAAGATTTGACTAAGTATCAAACACATGATTAAAAATCGTGAGCAAACTACATTTATTCGTATAATATTAATTTATTACCGACTGAAAATGCATGGACATATTCATCTGCACAAAAACAAGCCGGTGTTTGTTTGTTTTTTTTTTTTTTTTTTTTTGTTTGTTTGTTTGTTTATGTTTGTTGTTAACTAAAAAGAGAATAAAGAAGGGATTATTAGAAATGACATAGAGAAGAGGAAGTAAAAGAACAAAAAGGAAGAAACGTTATAAGCGGTAGGAAAATTAAGTCGCAAAATTTGAAAATAGCATCAAAAACGTTTAACAGGAAAACAATTAAAAATAATATGATGATCGGCATCGCACATCGAATCCGAATTAACCGAATGTACAAAATAGAATATGGTAACGTTAAGTTACAAACGAATTCACTATACCGAACACATATTCGTTAGTACTTAAGATGTTCGTCGAGAAACATTAAGAAAAAGGAGAAATCGATAAATTTTAATCTTTTAAATGTTGACATTGTAGCAGATGAACATAGAAGGAAGAGAAGGTACAATAAGGAGTAGAAAGGCTATGTTTTAAGAGATATGGCAATATGGAAGAGGACATTCAATTAGAAGGAAAGATTTAAAAAAAAAAGAGCATAACACAACATCGAATTGAATTCTTTAATTATTTGTGCGGCAAAGGCAAACTAAGGAGGAAGATGTGAAAAAAAGAAAAATGAGAGAAAAATACATACAGTAGAGAATGATTAAAATACAAAGTAGAGAAAACTTTACGATTTGAAGGGGGAAGCGCATAAACGACTATTACGAAATGTACTAAAAGTTAACAATTACCGCGGGAAACATGTGTATATTGTGTACGGATAAACTAAAGCGTAATTATAAGAGCGAAAGGTAAAACCATCGTATGAAGATTTGTAAGGAGAAGAAAAAGAAGATACAGTGGAAAATTTTGGGCAGGGTTTCGTTGCCCATTCGTACGCACTTTTCGTATATTTCGTCAATTCCCTTTTTTTCGGGTTTTTCTCCTGTAACGCTCCATTTCGTTCGCCTTCTTTGTTTAGACTACCTCATCCGCACTATTCTAAATTTGTCTTTAACTAATGTTTTCGAGCAGTAATTTCTTTTTTTTCTAAATATCCTCGCGGAAGATCAATTTCTTCTACCTAACAGGGAACTATAAATGCAAACAACCGAGTAGTCGATGTGCCGATCAAAAAAATTTCTATAAGCGCGATCGTTTTGAGCGTCGTCAGGCCTGTCCGTGAAATTTCTTACCTCCGTAACTACGGTATATAAACGAAATATTACTTAACAGTGTAGTCGGCGAATAAAGTTAAGTTGTAAGTGTAAATGTTTAATGGTTGTTTAACGGCATTTAAAGATAATATTTTCAGGAGGTCAGCAGGAGGGTTTAACTACATTATCGATGGTGATCATATTAACTATAGCGGTGAAATGTGTGTTCGTATGTTTTGCTTTTATGGCGGTATGTTACAGGTAGTGTAAAACTTCAAATACTCTCCACATCCAGTTACATACATGTGTGTGCGTTAATGTTGTTTCTTCTACGCGATGCCTTCTTCAGTTATGCATATTTACGCTTTACGTTGTTTGTGGCATTTTTTTTTTTTCTTTTTTCTTTCTTTTCGTAATTATTATAATCGTGAAGACGATAATAACGATAATGATAATAATTAGTAATAATAATAACTGTACGATTGTTGATTTTGTTTTTATTTTTTCTCCTTTTTTTTTACGTTCGCGTTTTTTGGGTATGTCGAATAAAATGCAACACGCGCGTGTTAAACCACGAACAAAACGATTTTTTCTATTTTAGAAAAGACGACGACGAAAACGCTTTGATATTTGCAATTATCGATTTGATTATCGGTTTGAATTAGTTGTTTTTTCTTTTTTTTTTTTTTGTTATGATTTGCTTATAGAGAAAACAAAAAAGAACGAAATTTATATTGTAACATACATCGACACTTCCACGGCAAAAACGATTTTTAACCGGTTGTTTTTGTTACACACTTGATGCGAACTTTTCGATGAAAGTTTAGGTTCGCGCTGGGCTGCAGCTACTGTCCGGCTTTAAGAGGGGATTTCGGTGCAGTGTCACTCTGTATTGTGTCGTTTGCTTTTTCTGGTCAGGTTACAAGCCGTGCTGCCGGCAGCTATAGTTTACCTCACAATGTTAATAGGGCGAAAACTTTTTCAATTCAACAATGTTAAAAAACAAAAAAGAAAAACAGGCAACGAAACGGAAATTATAATCCCATAAATGTTGAAATGCAGATAAATCCATCTACCTGCTTGTTAACATTTATAAATATGAAATAAATAAATACCTCGATGACGAGCAAAAATAAGAATAAATTTACCTTAATTCAGATTAGAATAGATATGTCTCAATTTAAAGAAACCTTTTTCGGGTCATATCATCAGCTAATGTAACATGCAGAGTGTACACAAGTAAAACTAAAAGCCCTTCGCAGTTTTACTTGAGTACAGTCTGCGTATATTGTAAGCTGATGGATATAGTCCGAAAACGTTTCTTTAAGTTGCGACATATCTGTTCTAAGTTTAATTAAAGTAAATTTATACTTATTTTTGTTTGCCATTGAGGTATTTATTTATATTTCGTATTTATAAATGTTGAAATTATAAAAATTACCAGAATTAAATGAAATATATTAATGATCATCGACGTGTTTCGAAGTTACGACATAATCACGGTGCAATTATGAATTAAAATTTCATCTCTATAACTACACCATTACGGATCTTGACCCCGGAAACATGTCGGTGATCGTTAAATAAAATCGCGTTCTTGTTATTGTTGATAATTTTTATATTAATTAACATTGTTACCAGATGACGTCATATACAAGATGAAACCACAATGACTGAAAAAATTTACTCGAAAATTGTCCCTCCTCTAGGATGCCGACATTTTTTCTTCCGTATTATACGTGTCATCATCATTTTTGAGATTTTCTTTCAAATGTTCACTTTACAATCGAGTTTCTCTTTTTTTTTTTTGAAGTCAAGTCAGATCAAACATCGAAGGAAAAGAATTCTCAATAACTTTGCAAAAGCCAGGAAAAATTTATTTATTTTTTTTTTTTCGTTTTTCATTATTATTCGAACGTACTACTGGGGTGACCGTCCGGTAATTAAGTGATGTTAAAGAAAATTAATGTTAAAATTTATTCCACGCATTATTTCTGTTTAAACCGTACGAAAAATATAAACAATTTTTAATGAAGTAATAATAATGTATTTAATTACTATTACTTCGTAAAAAGTATTCATATTTTTCGTGTGATTTAAAGAAAATTATTGTTCTGTACTTTGCGAATCTTAGCCGTCTGTTATCTTCATTTGTAATTTTAAACGAACAGCAGCACACTCATTCCTGCTATTTCACAATAAAAAAAAATACATTTACACAGTTTGGATAGCGCGATCGGGTAATTTCGCTTTTTTCGTAAAATTATATGCAACATTCTGCAAGATTCCCGTTCCTTTTGAAGCGGGAATTGTTTTCGTCGACTAAATAATACGATGAAAAGCTGGAGAGCTACCGGACGCTACGACGACATTAATAATTATATTTGTTAACATATTTCATTAAAACTAAAAGAAATCAAAGAAGAAAGCAAAACATAAGTTTTATAATTTAAATACGCGCGGCATTTACCGAAAGCGTAAAGTGACAAAAAACCAGCTGTGAGAAAATAATCCCATTCCTGGTAATAATAGAAAAAATGACACGACCCATTTACACTACAATAATAATTAACCCTGGTAAACAGCGAAATGAAAATGCGGAATCGGCAAACTTGCGATATTAATGATTTTGTTAATTTTTCATTTTAAATTGCGTCATAAAAATAATTACAAAAACACCTTTAAAACATGATCTCGTTATTACAATGAAATATTAAAAACGCGCTCTCCGATTTAACACGAATTTGCGTTATAATTTTTAACGAACCGCTACATTAATTGTGCTATATTTGATATAATTAAATAATTTATTTGAAAAAAAAATGAAGAAAGTCCGTTTGAACCTAAAATTATTTTACTTTTATCCTGTAATAATACACTATAATTTAATGTAGGTGAATACATCCTGTTTGTTAAAATGGTATAATAAAATAAACTTTAATAACAAACAATATAGATCAATAAATTAGATAAATACCTATTTAGAAACGTTTTCGGGCATAACCTATCATCAGCTAACACTAACTTAAAGGTTAAGTTTCCTTTAAGTTAGTGTTAGCTGATGATGGGTTATGCCCGAAAACGTTTCTAAATAGGTATTTATCTAATTTATTGATCTATATTGTTTGTTATTAAAGTTTATTTTATTATACCATTATAATTTACACGTATATTAATTGTTGCTTTTATATAATTGAATTTAAAAAATAAATTTCAACTATTAAACGAACTGTTGTTTACAATTTCCTTAAAAAAATAAGTGGTTAGATTATTATTTGTTCAAATAGAAAATTACGAATACAGGTTAGTTGCTGCCTGATTTAGCCGAATCTTCAAATAACTATGAATAATCCGGAAATTTATAGTATACAGCTGACCTTCAGTTGTAGTCGGAATGTCTTTACTATTCGCGTGAAGAACGACTAATGGATTTTCTGTAGTAGCGCTCCAGGGACACACGACTGAAGCAACTCCACCACGATGGTGATGACAGTTTGATACTGGTCACCAAAGCGCAGTTTAGCCTTTAAGTCGCACGCGTTCATTACCGTTTTTATTCCGATTTTTAGTAAAAAAAAAAAACATTTAATGGTTTACATTGCTGTCCATTACGGTTGTTATTTATCTATTGTTTATTTTCTTGATTTTTTCTTGATTTTTTTTTTTTTTTTATGTAAAACGAATTTTTAAGGCACTTTAAATAACTACTCGTATTTTTTTTTCAACGGACATATCGTTTTCCATATTCTAAATGAAAAAATAAAACTACCGTGATTCCCGCGAATTAATACTCGTATTTTTAATTATTTTTCCGTTAACTTTAGTTATTTTTAGTACTTCTTGATTTGACTGTTCATCCTAATGTCTATTTTGAACCGCAATCGCAAATCGATTTTTTCTTCAAATTCCATATTTCGAATAGTAACATTCGCCAAATATAACATCTGACGGAAACTTTCGAGTTCCGGGCGAGAATTTCAATTTTAATCTCCTCAACGAATTATACAATAAATACACTTGTCTGTTTTTAAGTTTCACGCTGGTAAAGAATTTAAGTAACGCATATTATTACACCGAGAGTTGTGTTGGCGAGTTAAAAACAAAAAAAAAAAAAACAAAAAAAAAATCAATCGGCATTTATAGAATTTTACATAAAAACCACCCCTCTTGGAGGTTCGAACTCCTTGTTTAGAATTTCATTTTGTACTTATTGCGAATATTTATTTATTTATAACGAGACGTGTTAACAAATATTAAAATTAATTAACTCGAGCGTTGGTTCCAGTTTTTCATTAGGGCTTATCGATTTCTTCACTTTCTATGGTTATATTAACTCACTCCCAACGACTGACCAAATGTAATTAAACTGTTCAATATTTAACCAAAGAGCTTCCAAAACACCGGACCATTTTTTAATAAACATCTTTGCACGGTAATATTATTGTGGACTTCTTAGCTGTTCCTGAAAAATTATATTGAATGTTCGTTATTTTTTATTCTCTTTAACTCCCCTTCTCAAGAATCACGATCAACTATCGACTACAGTATAAAGCAGATGATCCGTTAGCTATGTCCAAAGAAAGTTAAATGTTCTAAAATTGCTTCGAAATCAGAACTTATATTGCATAGCTTTACCAAAAGTAATCCAATCTACAAATAGATCGGCCGTTTTCTCACGAATTCTAGTTTTGAACACATAATGTGATTCGACTGAATTTACACGCTTTTCAGTCCTATATCCAGTATGAAACTTCCACGCCAAAAACTACCTCTTTAGATGTGTGCTGAATAGTGCGCAAAAGAAGTTAAGAAAATTCTCATCATCCAAATCGAAATTTCGTATTTGAGGATAAAGGGGTTTTCCTAATACGTAAGTCCGTGAGGCCAAAGATAATTTATGTATGCTAGAAAATAATTAGCTACCAGAGAAATCTGGGAAAATAAAATCGGCCGAGCGAAAGGAACTGGCCGCAACATTCTTTTCAGATCCATTAGGCTTAGTACACTGTGGACTTTTTAACTTCACAATTTATGATATCTTATCAATGATAAAGGAGACTTACTTTATTTTACTAGACGCGGAGACCGAAATTGACGCAGAAACTAGAACAGGCAGTATGTACGGACGAACAAAGACGGTCCGAAAATTATTTGCACCTTGTACATGTCATCGATTCCTTCTGAAAGGCCAAGAAACGGCCAATATGCGAACGCTACCCAGAAGATGTAAAAAGTTTTACTGCTAGAATTCGGCAAATATAATAAAAATCGCATCGATTTCCTAATTGAATTAAAACTAAAAAAACTACAGTTTATTCCTTGTGCTACAGATGCCTCCTGTTTGAATTTATACGTTTAATCGGCTTACATTCTCGTAATTGGCCTATTTGTAAATTATTTACAAAAAGAAATGAAAAAAACAATTATTTAAAATAGAAGTATAGAGCGCCAGTATTAAGCACCCCCCAAAAATGACTACATAATGTACAAAAACCTTTTTTTTTTACTTAACATCATAAGGATAGATATTTTTTAGTTTACTTCTTTAAAAAAATTGTTATAATACATATATATATATATATATATATATATATATATATATATATGTATCCTTTCTGCAACATACTTTGTACTTTTAGTATCTAAGCTTTTATGTCGTATAGAAGATTTACCAGATTTCGGCATTCAAATATTAGTGGCTGAAAAAGCAAGCCTCAGTTATGATAAAATACTGCATCGAAATTTACGCTCAAGGCCGGTAGTACGTGCGTGTTAGCCTTGTGCGTTACTGAGTTTCGTTAACCCTTATCGTTGCTTAACTATTTTGGCAACTATATTAAATATTCAGTATTTTCACTGAGTATTCCAAATGTACACATATTGGAGAATTTTTATTTTCTATAAAGTTTAGTAGTTATCGAACATTTAATTAGTACTACGGTTATTTTCTTGTCTTATTTTTTGTTATTATTGTTATTATTAAAATCCGGCAAGTATTAAAAATAATAGTAATAATAATAATAATAATAATAATAAGGGATAAAATTCTCTGTATTAGAATGAAAGAAAAACCGATCTTACAACCAGAACTATATTATTAAAAGTGACATCTTAAGAGCATGCTCGAAACGTCAGATGTTAGTTTTAATAGTACTTGCGTAGTTCTGGTCTGCAATTTTAAACGAGCATAAAAGTACACACATAAGCACGTCGCTTATACCAGATTAGTCATTAATGTACTCCTGAAGGATATGTTACTTTTTTATATAGTAAATATAATTTCCTGTACTATACTCCGTAAAACTGTAGCGGCGAATATCTACACCTACATCGGAAGAAGAGTAAGGAAATAGGCCATGTCGGAATGATGTTTAAAATGTAATCGACACAGTAACTGGATAAAGTCCAAAATGGATGTCAGTTTAGCAAAGTCCAAAATGGAATATTTAACACATCTAACATTAACGAACTATTTAAATACGACACAACGGTTGCGGTGTTCGCTCTTGTTTTGCTATCGTTACATGACGTATGGCGAATTCGCAAAAAGCAGAAAAATCCAATGCTCCATTAGAGAGTAACGTGCGACTGTATTCATGTGCAGTTGTGTACGGTTGTTATATTGGCGCGCGAGCGACGATAAATTTTTAGCTTAATACAAGTTAATTCTACACAGTGCACACTTATTTCATTGTTGCTCACCACTACCGTTGTATAAAAGAAAAATATACCGTTTTCTGTTTTCTGTTTTTTGTTTTGTTTTATTTTATTTAACGTGTACGCAGGTAATTTGTCGTCTTTTACAGTGTGTTTTCTTTTCGCTATTATATTTCGTTCTAGTTTATAAAAAGAAATAGTTCACACTTGTAAATGCATCGAAGCAGCGCGTGTAATGTTAAACGATTAAAATGTTCTAAACTGATTAGATTTTCTTTTGGCGCCAAAGCGATTGTTAATTTGAAACAAAAAAAAAATTAATAACCATAATAAAGACTAAATATCCTTTTACGAAATCACTATAACGAATAAATTGATTTTGTTCCGCTTAAATTTTTCAGTTTTCACTAACCGTAACTATACCTATCTATATCTATCTGTGTGTGTATATATATATATATATATATTTAGGTGTTTTTTTCAGTTTTTTTCCCCCGAATATTACTTTAACTACGATAATATGATAAAGGGAATCTTCTAGATAGTTAACAGGTTAAGTTGCGATTTTCATTCGTATTTCCTCTTTTAATTCTCCTTCCACTTATCGATGATGGGGCTACATTGTCGGTTAGTTATGCGTTAATTCAATGAACTTTTCCTTGAGAAGGAGCTATACTGCATTATACAAAAACGAAAAACAGCCAAGCGAGCCGCAATTTTTGAAAACCCCGATCACATATCGATGTAAAAACTCAAAAATCACGGGAAAAAACCTGCTATGAACGAAAACTTGAAATTCGGTATGGAAGTTTCTATGTTGACTGTTAAGTTCTGGCTACGGAGGAAATTTCAAATTTTCTACGTCTTACATTGAATATAACCAATTACACAATTCACCAAATACCAGAAAGAATAGGGTAATTCTAGCTATTTTGTGATTTGTTTCGTCTTTTATAATACAATACGAGAGGTATGCGGATAACTGCGGACATATCCTCGAAAATATATCCGTGTTCGGTAGGATTGGATATACATATGTCCAACAAGCCGACTCTACCTCAACTGCCGAAAGTCATAACAAAATGAGTAGTAAACGTTGTTACATCAGACGCAGTCGGATTTGTCGTTAGGAGACCGATTTAATATGTCTTAACTCTGAACGGTGTTAGCTGCGCGCGCAATTATCAAAATTTGCCAAGGACGTCCTACCGCTCTGTTTGTTCGGAATAACGCGCGCAGTTAAAGTTAAATGTACGGCTCAAGTTTTCACTCGTACGCTGGATATGAGTTACATAGTAAAGGTGCGCAAATCAACTCCGCTAGAGCAGTTTTGGGCATGTATATATGTCCGTTCTGACTGCCGATACATACGCACTTCTCAGCTCCAACTCCGCCGGATGTACATATCTCATACGTCGTGTATAATCACTATCTTCGGTGTGTGTTCAACTCTAACTCCATAAAGCACTGCAAACGCACAAAGTGCGCATGCGCGCAGTTAACGCCTTTCAGAGTTGAGATATATTAAATCACCTCGTCAGGGGTAAATCCGACTGTGTCCGGAATAGTATTTGTTTGTTGTGCAACGTCTTTCGGATTTGGAATATATCAAAATCACCTCGTCAGAGGTAAATCCGACTGTGTCCGAACGTGGATGATATAATATTTCAGAGGATATAACTATGTCTAGAGTTACCTATGCCTATTACATAGTGTATATTCATAATGCGAGAAAGGACACCTATATCCAATTCCTCTACAGAGTTAATTTGTACATCTCTACTCTTTTGTCACTTTTTAAGATTAATCGCAGCTTCGCTCTCACATTTACACCCTTTGTATTAAATTGGTCCTCAGAAGGGTCGATTCGATATTATCACGTCAAGTCCTGTTTCCTTTGCATCACTGAAGTTTTCATTTCTCTCGTTAAATGCACTATGATTACAATGTCCCGGTTTGCATCTCCGTCTTATGAGAAAAATATATGTATTTCGCAGCCGCCGAAAGAATTTCTTTGGCGATCAACTGAATAAGCGAAAACTGAACATTCTCGCCTGAAACACGCTAATTCTCGGTTGATCTGAAACGACAACCGGGTGTTCGCGCGTTCATTCGTCAATTTCTACCCGCAGTCTCGAAAATGATTGCCTAGATTTATGCCTGGTTGAAGAGCCGCGCTCCGGAACGGCTAAATTTTTTTTCAAACAAAAATTACAAAGTCGCCAACTATAAAAATACTTGCAGACTAGTTCATCGGACGTTCGGCAACAAAATCGAGGCAACTTTTCCCGAGATCGGACGAAAGAATGCCTGGACTTTGTTGGCGGAGGTACGGTGCCGCTGCTGCGTTTACGTGTAAGTACAAGTTGAATTATTTCTTCGACGCGGCCGTGTTAAAAGCTATGTGTGTGTCGCATTAATAAGTATTTTTTCTGTAATTTTGTTTGTTTTCTATGTCTGTGCGTGCGCATGATGGCCATCGTCACCATACACATATTCTTCCTGTGTTCGGAATGCGCTCGATGTCCGCTGAACACGTAATAATGATTCTAATGATATGGATCGCGTCCGATCGTAATCTCACTATAATATATCCTATTCGCAACCGAATGACATTCGGCTCCGTAGAGAACATTCATAGTACGAATACGGTCAATTTAGTCGGGGTGTTAATGCTAGCGGTCGGGGGGGTTTTCACAGTGTTCACAACTGTTGCTCTTTGCTACAGGTCAGTTGTGGTGCACAAAAGCTTCTGTCATTGCCTAATAAGGTTAGTCACCGACACCAACACACCTATCAAAACTTTATAGAAAAAGTTACAAATACCTGTAGAAAAACCGTAGACGTTGATTAAATGATTTAGTGATTTTTTCTTCTTTTTTAAAAATATTTTTGATTTTTTTTCACATTTTTAGCCATTTGTTAGAGTACATTTTTTATATATATATATATCTCATTTTTAGTTTTTTTTTTTCATGGTCATTTTGTTTTATCGTTATTATTATTATTATTATTATTATTAATGTTACGCTCTTCGTTTTTTTTGTTGTTTTTTTTTTTTTTTTTTTAATTTAAATTTAAATTTCATCAAAACGTTTCTCCCATTTTACCTTAAATTCTATACGACATTATTATTACGAAAATGTTTTAAAAGCAAAAAAGTTTCCCGAACAGAATTTCCGAAATTGCGCATATAGTAAAAATCGGTTAGCGGTGAATAAAAAATTAGTAATAGTATGTCTACGGTTCATTTTTTTTTTTTTTTTTTGAAGGGAGGTTGTGCCGCTTTTATTGTAACTATCGATAAAAAGGGTGGAGGATGAAGGGGAAATGAAGAGTTTTAGTTCTGCTAAATTAATTCAGTTTTCTTCTGTATTTCCCTAAACTATTCTGAAACACTTTAAACTTCCCTCCTTCTGTTTAATTTCCAATGCTGCGTTCTTGCCTTTTTATCGCTTAATCCCTACTTCCTTATAAAGTCCTATATCAGATTTCCGCAGTATCCTGCGAATTATTTCATCTCCCCTAGCCTCTATCGGGTATGTAATTCGCCCCATACACTTTCATCCACAATTTTGGGCGATTGTGGATTTCTGGATAGTCTGCAATTGAAAACAACGCGACTAAACCGATATTCTAGCATGTTCACCTTCTTCTATAGATTACTTAGTGTATTTTCATCCTACAGTACTGTTCACCTCCCTACAACGGTGCTCCCTAGAAACTATGGTCAAATTCTTATTCCTCTGCATTCTCAAATCCCGATTCTTTTTATTTCTTTATTCAACCTAATCTACCGTCTTATCCCTGGTTTTTCAATTTTCCGTCTTTACGGCGTTCTGTTCTGCACAATTTCTATATTTTCATCTGCTGAAGCTCGAGCTTCTTACTCCTTATTGTGTGTCTTACATCCTGTCCTTTCCTTCTTCTTCCATCATCCCAGCTATTAGTTCCTTTATATTGTCTATATCTGATCGAATAAAAATTTAATTAACGACTCTTTTCCTTCTCCTTGTTTCTGGATAAAGGTCCTTGGTTGTTGCCCCCCCCCCTCCCAGAAAAAAACCAAAAAAAAAAATTACATAGTAGAGAAAAACAGGATATATTGGGTACAATAGTAAATAGAAAGCCCGAGCCTAAGCAAACAAGAGTATAGAGCCACCGAAAGAATGAATACTCAAAAAACATGAAAATCAGCGTCGCAAACAGTTGCATCGTTTCAATGGAGAGTATAGTGTGGGGAAGAAGCTGATAAAAAGCGAAAACGGGAAGACGGCAGTAAAGAATGATTAAAACGCAGGCGAATAATGGAGACAACAATAGAGAGTTAAAGTAAACAAAACAGATGGAACCATGGATATGAAGAGAGACCAGGTTAAATAGACAGATAGAAGGAACGACTGTTAGAAAAAGAGATAGCGTATTAATCCGATCAAAATCTGCGATGAAAATTCTTACATAGCGATAACAGGTTAGAAGATGGGATTTTTTTTTGAAGAATAAGGGAGAAGCAGCAGCAACCCGAGCCAAAGAATCAGCCGCCAATTGTCCGCAACATTTTATTATGTTAATTTCTTAAGCGTTCCTCCTTTTCCTTTTTTTCATCTGCTAAAAGCTAAAACATAGGTTTTCTACTCCTTATTGCGTTACTTATATCTCATTTGTTTCTTCTCCGTACATTATTCTTTCTGTTTGTTCCTCTTTCGTGTTAGCAATATATTTGATCGGATCAATATTTAACTGATTCTTCCTTCGGTCGTTTTTGGACGCGGGGGTCCTTGTCTGAGGAGCTCGAAAAATAAAAAGACAGCAGTGGAGTGAAGAAAATTTAACGCTTAGAAGGAAGATTAGTGCAGACTAATGAAATAAGGAACGACTTTTGGGATAGAAGAAGATTAAATGTGCGAGATTGAAATTTCGCTTGGAATTTTTTAAATAATAGCTCGAGTTTCGAGTAACGAATTTCCTTAGAAACGAGATTAATCATCAACCCGGGACTCGGAGATCTGCTAGCTCATTTTTTCTTCGTTGGTATGAATGTGTCACTCGGAGCCTGAAGCAAATCATTGTGAATAGAATAGTTGGAAGAAAAATCTGATTTAAGGAGCGAATGAGGAAGTCATGAGATAAAGTAGAATCTGTTTTACTTCTTGGAAGAACATATTTCGGGTGATGTTTATAATAGGTCATTTGAACTATCGCGTAATGAACGTATCGATTTGTTCAAAATGCTGCCTGAATTAAAAGTATCTTTAAGCTACCGTTGATTAAGAATTTATTCTGTTGAAATTATTATCGCTGATTTTATCATCCGTTAAATATCGTTAAAAAGATAGTTTAATTATTTTGAATATTTCGAAAATCGATTTGTCCTAGCACATCTGCGCTTGATTGCCTACATAGGTATAGGGACCCTTAGGACGACCTCTGTACTATAGTTTGTCTCGTGCAAACCGATTTTTACTATAATTTAATCGGAATCAGATTTTTTACTCAATAAAGTCAGACGCTAATTGTTTCATTTGATACGATAAAATTTTAACAATATAAGATAGTGTTATGAAAAAAGAATTTCAACAAAAATCAAATAACTTCGATAGGTTTTACTATTATCGATTTCGTGGGGGTGAAGAACCGCTGCAATATTGTTTTAAAAGCGAATTATTCCGACAAGTAGCATGATTAATAAGAACATATGCATCCAGTGACTTAATTAAAAGCTCTTCTATTTGTGAGTGTATTTAAATATCGGGGACGCTAGTGGTAATAATTTTCTACAAACAGAAAAATAAAATAAACAAAAAAAGAAAACGCTTTGAAAAAATATTTCTACATTTTTAAACTTATCCTTAAAAGTAAGCGATGTTCAGGGAGAGATTCCATAAAAATGAATACTCTTTAGTACGTATCACGGTTTGCACTGACGGAGGGGAAAGCGAATTCAAAATTGTTCAATCTACATGTCATCTATAATTTACAAGCTATGATGAATGCTTGAACGTTCAAAATTATCTTTTATGATGCAGCAAGAAATTCTTACATTGGGAAAGCTCTTCGTCCACAAAGATATTTACCGTGTCATTTCACTGTCTTTCCATAACGTCACGAGTAGTGCTGAACGCGATTTTACTGAGAAGACTCTTTAAAAAATGATTTCCCAAATTAAATGGAAACGCGTTAATGCGTGCATTTAGGAAAGTAAAGGTCACTTTGAGCAGATCAACTTTTTTCATTCAATATTTCACGGTATACTTTAACCTATTTGCACAAGTAAATTAAGTGTCTTAAACAAGTGTTTCTTCCAAAGTTATTTTTATGGCTTTTCTGTTGCGCGAACAACCATCACAACTTGTACTCTCCCGATCGCTCATTGAAAACCAACCAATTTCACTTTAAAAAGTACGGGTGATGTAGACGTGCCGTAGGAACAATTTCGCATTCGTCTTTTTTTCTCCCCGTCAGGACGAACTGTGCTAGAGCAGCGGTTCTCAACTTAAGTCTGCAATGTCCTTCTTCAAAAGTTTAAAGAATGAACGGAAAAAAAAAAAAAAAAAAAATTTCGGTATCCTAAATTACAAATTTATATATGAAATTATAGATACTAACAATTACTTTTAATAAAAGTCGACCTGCGTGAAAATTAAAGTGATGGACATTCACACTTCATGGATAAGCGCTGTCATAGAATATATCTACTTGTTGGGACACTCTGTGTTATCTCTTCCTTTTTAACAGGAAAGAAAAATAATAATAAAAGGATCTTTTATATTTTCCATCTATTCACCCCGACGTATTTTAATGAACCTCAAAGAAAAAAAGAAGCAAAAGAAAAAAAAGTCGGTTTCCTAACTTAGAAGGCAATTCTAGCCGAACAATCTGTAGAACGTAAAAATAAACGTATCGGCCAAAGTAATTATTTGCAAACAAGAAGCTTTGCATAAAATCAGCATTAAGGTAATCGTAAATTGCGAACTCTAATAATTGAAATTGGGCTGATATGTCTAGGTTGTAGAAATACGAACCGATGAATAAGTGAAAAATTCAGAGGGAATCTGAGATTAGAAAGTCGACGTAGCGAAACGATAGAAAATTTAGGAAACGCGTGAATATTTGCGTAGATTAATCGAATGTGGAAATATTCATGTTCATTCGAAGTATGCTGGGTCTGTTGGTTTAAGTTTATAGTGTCATCTACAAGCTCTTATTAATACCTTAGATTGCAATGATATCTAGCGAAATATTCTGTCCTTCTTTTTTTTTTTTTATATTATCTTTACGGCGAGTCGAAATCGGTTTTATTGAGTCTGTTACTTAATTTAATGAATTCAAATTAATCCCTTACTATTTCCGGTTTTGGGTTATAATAAAATTATATCGCAGCAGCGTAGAATTTTACAGACTACTTTCTTACCTTCAATCTGGGAACTTTAATCTTCGCTTTTATACTTTCATCATCGGCACCTGTCATCTAAAGAACCACCACACAGTGTACACTTACTGCGTAAACTTTAATTAATCTTCTTTAAATTGTGCACCAAAAATATCAATTTCCTTCTTTTAAGTTTCCGTACAATTCGCACAGTTTTTTTTAGAAGCGGGATCATTACGGCGTAATATTTGCACAATCTAAGTGCACCGTTGAACGGAAACAATACTAAGTATTATGCGCACTTTTTGACCCGATTCGACGATATTAAATCTACATCGGTTTATAAATAACATAAATAAGTATACATATTTATATATACATATATATATATATATATATATATATATATATATATATATATATATATATATGTATATATATATATACCTTTTTTGCTTCAAATTCCTTTAAAATGTTGTACCGCACTTAAGACGACAAACTCGTTATATCATTGCAAGGTCTTTAAAATGGGATGATAAGTTGTATAGATTATGAGAAAAAATATATACAGATAATTCCAGCGTGCGATTCAACTCAACTTTTTCAAGAATGTAAATTCACGAATAAATAATAAAACACCAGAGAAGTTATTAAACGAGAAGTTTCAACAACGTTAGAAGATACATACCGATGGATATGAAGACATTAAAAAAAAAATAATTTACCAATAAGCCACATATCACGTGAAGATTCCGATACAAAGAGAAGATACATGCAGGTTCATCCACCGCCATGGAGATATATGCAATATACAAAGTAATGGAACGTATCAAAAAGAAAAAGAGAAAAAAATTAACGATAATGATTAACGCCGTTGCTGCGATAGAATTAACTAATTTAAACATACATCATGATAATACAGTCGGAAAGAATAAAAATATTCAACGACAAAATTAAAAATAACTCGTCGACAGTAACATTACTTCGGATACCCCGGGACATTCAGGAACAAGGGAAATAAAATTGCAGACAAACTCTCAAGAGAAGAGAAATTCGTCAAACACACCTGGAGAAAAAACAATAAAGAAAAAATACGCCAAAAAAAAAAAGTATAGAAAAACACTATCAACAAATTTAAAAAAATTTACCTCATAAACCATGGAATGATGGATATTTCTCGATAGTGTACATGAAAACGGTAGTTAGTAATACGATTGGGAACAAAACATAATTTAACACCTGGTCATTTCGCAAATTAAGAATAATAGACAGTAGTCGCGGTGAAACGTACAAGCTTTAAGTATCATCTGACATTCAAATGTACCCGATACACGACGAATAAAGAATTAATTAAAAGTATATGCCTACAAACATACAATAGTATTCTAGCCAACAGAAGAAACAAAGTAAACAATTATATAAATACGTAAAGACAAATGACGAATGGAATAAGAATGTAAATAAACGATTAGAAACAAGTAGAAAATAAATAGTGAAAAGATTAAAATCTAGGCTAAAAAAAAAAACGAAGCAGATTAAAAGAAATAATTGAAAAATCAGATATTAAAAAGGAAATTGAAAAACAGAGAAGTGGTGCGTTTCGCTGAAAACGAAAAAAATGAACTGCCCTGTTAGGAGGCGGAAATGAGGTAAAATAGTAGATAGGCAAACTTTTACCAAATGTAATGAAGATTTTTTTAGGCTTGCATTTGCACGTATCTTTACGACGTGAAAACTATGGTAAAAAACCATGTTTCAGGCAACGTGAAAAATTGGTCCCTCATTTTTATACCTTTGACCGCCATATCAGTGCTTTGTCCGCTAGCTGTTCTCAATACTTTCAACCGTATACGTTTCGGTGCATATTTGTTTTACTATCTCTATTGATTTCGTTTCTTCTAGCGTGTGCTGAGACTATGGCTGATCTAGCAAAATTTTATTACCGATGGTTTCAGATAACGAATATCAGTTGCGTAGCGCCTTTTTGTAAACGGTAATCATTCAAGGAATCCTCGTGATAGAGCGACCGAATGCTTTCCGTCGATCCTTCTGAGCGATGTCGTCGGAAGTGTATGAGGACCACTCAAGACTTTAAGGTCAGCAATAGAAGCAAAGAAAACACCAGCACTGAATGGAGGCAATTGAAAAAGAATTTCACTGAAGGCTCTATTCAGAAATTCACAGGCGACTATTAAATATCATCGGCTATAATATTGTGGTGCAGAAAGCAATGGTACCGTACTACTTTAATTATCTCTGTGAAAGTTGAGTAATCTGTACAAAAATTGTGTTTTCCTATGCAACTTGGTTAGTCTGTCGCCTTTCTAGTTACAAAGAGAATGTAGACGACAGTTAATTCAGGTTGGCAAAATGTAAACTCCGGATTAAAAACTTATGTAACATAAACATGGCAGAGACAGATTGGAAGGAAAACGATGATTTTAAGTCTAATCGTTCTAGTGTGAATGATACGAAGTATCATGAAGTCCCCGGGTTCAATGTGTCAAATAAAATTAAGAACTAAATTTTAGAATACGAGTTAACAGTGTATAATAATAAACGAAAATGCGCTAATTAACTTGTACATTATACGGGCACGCACTCACTTCCGACTCTATTGTCGAACAATTTTATGTAACATTTGAGAGTAGAATTCAAAAAATCCCAAACAAACTGATTTCGGTGGACGATTCCAATGCAGTAGTTGACAACTCCAAAAATGGTAAGCATATTACAAATATGAAAATATCAGCTAGCAGAAACAGTAGAAGAGAGAGAACAATATTACAAAAACACGCAGAAAATAATAATCCCAAAAAAAATTTTCTAATCAGACTCAAATAGATCCGTTTTGTTACTCGAAATTTATACGAAGAAATGCTCTATGCTATTAAAAATAAAAACAGCCAGCTTATTTCTAATCTAAATGAAGTAATGAAAAACTCGGAAAAAGCATCGTAAACACCTCTATCGGGATAATGAACAAACAGATATATTTGCAGACTATCAACATAGACTCTAATATCTTTAAGGAAGAAATGCATGCAGCGATTAAACAATTGAAAGCGGTAAAAGCGGACGGAATCGGTATGATTTCTTCAAAGATGATTTTGAAATTCTTAAATACAAGAATTATAAATGTAATACACAATCTGGGCTAGAAAATATGGAAGACATGTTAATTGCGGATGACGTTGATCAACACCAATAATATTACTAATATATGATATATATGTATATAAAAAAAAAAAAAAAAAAAAAAAGGACAACACATTGCAATGATTATCGTTTGATCTTGCTGATTTCGCATGCCCGTAAATTCATGTTGTTCATTGTAAAGATATGATTAGCATTCATACAAAATCAAATCCACTACGAAAAAGCTGGTTTCTTTAGATCAAATTCTCGGTACGTCAACTAATTGGAAAATGTCGTTAACATATACGCTGATGGAGATCTATACTTTGAGACTGCAAAGAAGAAGCATTTGGCAATGTGCACTGCTCCAAATTGTGGCTAATATTAAAATAAATGGGAGTTGCAAGTTGCTGTAATCAAATGATCACATAGAAAAGGGAAAAAAAACAATGAAGCGATTATAATATGCGAAAAAAATGCATCAAAATGTAAAATTAGAAAAGGGGTTCACCAAGCATGAGTGTTGCCTCCTGCATTATATAATATTATAGCTGAATTTATCACGCGAAAGGGCTGAAAAATATCTCTATTGGTGGAATAACAATTCTAAATTTCGGTTTTTAATGGGTGATACTCATTTGACCGCACAACCGAATATGAAGTAAATAAATTGATCAAAACTACAGAAGAATATAGCTTAAAGGTTAATTATGATAAAAACAAATAAGTATAATGATAATTGATTGGGCAAACGAAAAATAAAAAAATAAAAATATGTACATGCAAACATAAGTAATTGCGAAGTCGGATTCTTTTATTAGCACGGTCAATTAACAATACTTTGGAAAGATAGAAATTGTAACCAAAAACACATTGGTATTTTTCCTGTTTTTTCTTGCCGTGCTGAAATATGAACAGTAGAAAATGATAGGACTATCCGTATAAATGCATTTATGTTGCGGCGTTGAAGACAAATTCTGCGTACACCAGGGTGTTAAAAAATTGACAAAGCAGTTGCTTTAAAGGAAATTCAGTAAAAGATCGTTTAACATGAATGACTTATGATCGCGTTTTAATTTTTTTGGTCATTTTATACGTGGGAATAATATACGTTGAATAACTCTATTCAAAGGAAAATGGAAGGGAAACGTAGATAGTACAATTAAAAAAAAGAACTGGATTACGCAACTGCAACCCAAACCATTTATCGTGAAGGAATATTATTATACAAACCATGGTGTTGGGAAATAATCATATGATACACATCGACCACGATGTCAGACTACAAAGAAGAATTCGAAGAGGAGGAACTGTTTTTTTCCGGTTTTTTCCAGAGCGCCCGTTTCTCGGGGTATTTATAAATTAGTCGGATATATAATTTTCCGCCGAATCAAGTTCTACAATAATAGAACTTATCTCTTTTATCTTACGCTCGCCTGTCCACTTTCTGTAGAATGATTTGAATTAAGTATCAAACTCTTACGATAAACTCCCATATTTCTCCTTCAATTTTTCCTCTCTGCTTCATCCTATTAACTGCTTTTATTCACCTGTTCCTCCCAAACCTCTTCTTCATCACGTTGTTAGATCAGAATTCCAACAGAATCTTCGCTCTTTTTTCCCCAACCATTTTTTGATCTTCACTGATGGCTCCAAGGGACCCAATGGTGTTGGTGCAGCCTTCTTCTGTCCTTCTCTCAATTACTTCGAGTCCTTTAAACTTCCCTCCTTTTGTTCAATCTTTTATGCTGAGTCTTCGGCTATTCTGCGTGCCCTCCTTTTTATCAAAACGTCTCCGGCTTCTAGCAATCTCCTTATCCTGTCGGACGTTCAAAGCGTGCTGCAGTCTATCACATCTCCTCTCCCTTCTCACTCTACCGACTGTATCATTCTCCTTATTCGTTCCTTAATTCACGATCTTTTCCTTTCCCACTTTATCCAAACGGATTTCCCTTGGATTCCTGACCATTCCGGAATCGAAGGAATTAAGTTGGTTGACTCATTCGCTCGATTATCTTCCTCTTCTGGTAGGTTTCTTCCTGCCTTCTCATATTACCCTTCTGTCTGTAGCTGCTCATTCCAAACGTGGTCTGACTCCTACGTCTCCTCATTCTTCAACCCGAACTCCTTTTTCTTGTCTATCCAACCTTCCCTTCCACGCTTTCCGTGGTTTATTAACTTTTCTTCTATGCGCCGTTCCAATCTCTCTGCGATTTGCCGCTTGCGTTTTGGGCATAATTTGCTCCCTTCCTCATTGTTCCGTTATTCTCTCGTGCCTTCTCCTTATTGTCCTTTGCACCCTCCCGGCGATCAATGTATTTCTGATCCCGATCATATAATGTTCAGTTGTTCGTCGCTTTTAACTGAACAGGCTTCTTTTTATTCCTTCCTCTTACAAAACGGCATTCCCGCTCCATACTGTGCTTCATTCATTCTCTCCCTTCCTTCTCCTTCGGTTATTCTAGCTCTCGATTCTTTACTGTCAGCTATCTCTGATCGTGTAAGGATCTGAGTCTCTCTTTTCTCTCTATTCCACTGTTCTTGGGCCAATGTCCATGTCGACGAACCCATTAAAAAAAAAAAAAAAAAAAGTATCAAAACGAAAGTAAGTGTTGGAAATGAAAAGATAAAAGTAGTTGCGAGTTAAGTAACATATACAGATGTGTAAGTGCACACTCGGTTGTTATCAGGTGAGTGAAAAAATATGGGGAATGCGCTATTGAAAAGCAATAACGTAAAGAAATGCGAGAGAAGGGATACGATTAAAACCGAGACGACGCAAAGAAAATAAAAGAGGAAAAATAAGAAAACTGGAATCGACGAGTGGTAAGAACGAGCTGAATAAGGAAATAGAAAGAACGTTGATTAGGAAGAAAAGAGACCATTGATGATCAACCCTTTCAGTTATCGCAATACGAACGAAGAATCCGGAGAGCAAGGAATGGAAGAGTTTTTTTTTGGAAATAAAATGGAAAAAACGGTGAAGTTAAGGTAAGAATGACGAAAGAAGGGTTAAATCAATTGTAAAACACTTTCGACATGGGAGATAATTAGAAATTTGTTTACGGTCGCCTATTGAAGATATAAAAATGAGAGCATCTAGTATTGCGGCAGATTCTGTAAAGTAAGTTGAATAGTCCCAAGAAAGAGCTTTTAGAGTAATTGTAAGTGGAATAGAGGAAAAAAGTTCTCGCGCCATGAAAACGCTTTTCGCCATCTGTAAAAATTATAGAATGAAGAGGAAATAAGGGGAATAATGTTGAGAAATTTGTGAAAATAATCGGAGAAAGAATTTTTTTTTTTTGCGGTGCAAAGGTAACATTAGCGGGAAGAAGAAAATCGGTAAAGTTTGAGAAAAGGAAAGCAAGTTGTTTGTGCGAAGGACGGTTTTTTCCTGATTTTCCCTTTTTCATCCCTTCTTTCACGCATTTGAAGAAGAGCTGAAAATGCTGCAGTCCACATCAGTACCAGTTGCCCAAATGGTCATTTCTATTCGTCGAAATGTGAGATCATTGCAATCTAGACATTTAGGAGCAAATTGATTTTTGAAGTAAATTATAAAAAAATGATTCTCTATGACACTTCGTAGACACCTCGTCATGGACCTGCATTGAGTCGGCACAGGAGGAAATCTGAAACAGGACACTAGCCGTTTGATGCTCAGACGAAACCGAAATTGTAATTTGTAAACGAGTGCTCCCGGAAGTGAATGGCCTCTAGAAGTATAATGTCGGTACACGCGTGTAAAATTCATTGTCAACTTATTATCCGCTAGAATTCAAATTGTTGTAATTAGTTTCTCGGATTTTCTTATTCATTTTTCAGCACGATACGAGCAAATGTCAACTTAAAAGAGATAAAGATAGGTGAGATTGCTCTTGCGGTATTTTCAAACCTAAAAATCCGTCAATAAGCGATGCGCGATCGCCCTTAAGGCGCCTGGAATATTTAGAATGGAAGATACTGCATTAAACTAAATTTCGGCATTTCATCGCTGATTTTTCGATTTTGAAACTCATCCCTTACGAAACAGCGGTAAAAGATGAATACTTCGGATTCGTAATTAAACGCCTAAAAAGGTTAAAATATTAAAATAACCCACCGGTTTCGGAAGCGGTCATGGTATAATAGGGAAAAATTGCGCCAACGTCTTACTATTACTCCGTACGATATATGTATATATGAAATTTATAAGATGATGGCGTGAGATTTATACGTTATACACGGTAATGTAAGCTGTTTGCTGTCGTTTTGTAGAAAAGAAAATGTTGTCCGATGATAATGGTGTGCGGATTTGGTGCAAATTAGAGATTGTTAAAAATAGCGTTAAAGACGACTCTAATGACTGCGGGAATTTATTTCGGAAGAAATACAGATGAAAATATACCGGTTTTAGTGACCGCGACGTCTTCAAAGAATTGAACGGTGAAGCGCGACTTTTGTAATAGTGAAGTCGAACAGTAGCGCACTTGGTCGGTAGTTTCGGACTGATATTTGGACGGCCGGTATTTCATAATGTTACAATGGAGTGTCACTTTGAAAAAGTTCAAACGCCGCAGATAATTCCTAAAAGAAATTCACGGCGACAGCAAATTTTTACTTAATCCGACCGGTAAACCCAGGAGGGAAAAAAAATTAAAAAGCGAACAAACCGTGGATTGGTTTCGTGAACAATGCACAATATTGGGCAGCCTTTCGCCATCTCTGCTGAAATAACGGTTAATAAATGAGAGAATACACGTGAAATCAGATGGAAAACAAATCACACGTATTTGCTGCAAAAGCCGAAACAGACGAAATACCGGAAAACAGTTTTAAAAAATAATAATATTCATTTACAGCAGTTGAGGATTGACTTATATCTGTGCCGCTACTTATATTCGTCTTTGTTTTCTGTTTATATCCGATAAAAAAAAGAAAAAAAAAAAATTCACGCACGGAAATAAATATACGAGCACAGTTCCGTGTCGAGTGATAAAAATACCACAACGACAATAATAAATATTACAAGCCTTTTCCGAAATAGTGATAGGCATTTATTTGTTATATTCGTTTTCGTTTTATTAACGACCTCTTTTAATAGGATTAGGATTGTTGCCAAAAAGTCAAGTAAAAATACAACTCGAGAGCGAATCTCGATGAATTTTAACAAGAGTTAAGACGAAAATTTTGCTAGGAAAGATGACTAGTATAATCGGATTTAGGCATACTCGAAAATCGTTTTTTTTTTTTTGAAAAATTTGGGAATAAATTTACTAACTTAAATTGTCGGCGTATCCATTTCACTAAATCATTTAAGTAGTGCCGTTAGAATGACGTAGTTGGCTTATCAGCTTTTGCTTCATTCTTTGCTGTTGCATGAAGCGCGCTTCTTAGTATGGCGATATTTATTGCATTCTTCTAATCGTGTTGTTAACGTTTTTACTTTATTCTTCGTACGTATATAATAAACATGTTGTTATTTTTTATCGAGGGGGAAATATATATTATGTACGTGTAAGCGCGCGAAAAACATGTTCAGAATGTTTTCGTTAAATTTATGTAAATTTTTATTTTTCTCCGTTTGGTTGTTAAAGTTCTCTCTTTTTCTCAAATACATAAGTACTTTTTTTTTAACAAACAAAAAAACCAAAAAAAAAAAAAAACCGAATTGAATTTTAATAATCCTTTTTTTTTTTTTTTTTGTCAATATCGTACTACTATTCGGCTTTTTATAATGCAGCTAGAAGTAATATATATGATTAGAAAAAATACCACTTAATAGAATCCAGTATTATTTTTACAATTTGTAAAACCCAAATGATACTCATTACACATTATATCCTATAACGCAAATACACACCACACATGGCTACTACATGCACTCATTTATTATTATTATATAAAAATACTTCGAAGCTTCAAGATACCTGCAATGTTTTATAGAATAAACTGTATAATAACTTTTGAAGGTTTAAAATGTGCGCAATTTATCTAAATATTTTTTTTATAAATTGTAATCATGAGAAAAAGAGAGAATAATATAAAGTCACATTTTTATTTGACGTTTAATTGCCAACCCCAACCCCATATATAAATCTTATTTTTTACTTAATTTGATGGTTAGATAAATGATTTTGCGATATTATGAATTAATAATAATAATAATAATAATAATAATAATGATGATGATGATGATGATGATGATAATGGATGATAAGAGAAACGAGATTTGAAAAATGCACCTTGTAAATCTCGAAAATAATTAGATTACTTTTGTCGATGTTCAAAACAACGATAATTCCTTCTCTCTTTCCAACGCATACGTAATCTAACCTAACACTGGTTAACACTGGTTAACACTGCTTCGACAACCAGTGCAAACTATTTCCAATCTTTGAGTGTACTGTGCACACAAACACCGGATGATCCTTACGAGTCCGATATGGACGCGTATATGCAGTTCTGGAACCTGCGATTCAGTTCCGGATCCGGATTCAAAGAAATAACGAACTTACCAATCACTATGCGGCACACCTATTTGAGATATGATGCTGGAATCGCCTGCTATTGAATGTGTGAGAAACGGAGTGAAGATAGAAAAAAAAAAAAGGCGGCATTTACAACAATAGCGCCCTTTGAAAACGTATTCAACTGACGCTATTTTTGCGAAAAGTTCATAAAGTACATCTGAAACTTTCAGAGCCGACACATTATTGATACAATCGAATAGTCTAGAAAGCAAACGTAATTCCATAGCGTGTATAGAATTAATAATGATCATAATGAATGAATGCAAGATTTTTCAGATTTCCGCATGCCAAAAGCACCTCGTAAGTTCTAGCGCACAGCTAATCAGTGTATCTTCTTTAATTCACTTATCTCCTCGCAGTATGACCTTGGTAGTTGGCAATGTAACACAGCTATGATGTGCATAAGTCTTTTTCAAGTGTAAAAGCATATACTATCGGAAAAAGTTTTGAAGTTAAAGAAATCATACGATAAATCAGCGTTGGTAAACGGAAAAATTTTGTAAAAATTAAAGGAGCATCATAAAAAAAAACGGTTAGGCTATCACCTTGTTTAGCAATAGTTGTAATAAATAGAATTTTGATTTGCATATACATATATATATATATATACATGTGTATATGTTTATGTGTGTTGTGTGATACAATGTTGATGAAAATCATAATGACATATAAAAGTAAACGATTGGAATCTTGAATTAACAAAAGCCTGTCCTATTAAAAATTGCACAGATTTTGTTTGAAATTTTAAACGACTAATATAATCGCATGATCATTTATCTAATTCTTTTTAACGAAAAAAAACAGTCTTGTCATTTATAAACACGGAATAATATAGTATAACTGACAGATTTTATTTAATACGTTTCGGGGGTTTAGTAGGAAAAAAAACAACAAATAGCAGAACCATCAGAATTTGTTTGATTTTTAAGTTTCCTCACAATTGATGTAACCTTTATTACATTGATCAAATCAAAAAACTGCAGATCCATTCGAATAAATTCAAAAAGGTACCAGGCACGTTGAGTATAAATGTTTATCGTATTTTTAAAATAACGAAATGATAAAAGTTACTAAACAACATAGAATAGAAAAAAGGTAAGTAAAGAAAGTTTAACCTATAGAAACATTTCCGAAAAAACACCGTTGTTAAAAATAAAATAATAATATGCAGATGGCGAAATACCTTCCGCTATTATTGCATTTCTAACTAATGATGAATTTACTTAATTTTAAGTAAACTTCATTTAATTTTTTTCTATTATTTGTCTTTTTTGGTAAATTTGATTTTTTTTTTTTTTTTTTTTTTTTTTTTTTTGAACAAACCAAATGGTGAACACGTATAACACGTATTTTCACTTTCTCTCGCAGTGTTAAAGGTAATAATCTGCGGTTGATTTTTTTTTTTTTTCATTAGACCCTGATAACGTTTCTCTTTCCTTTAAAATTAACAATCTGATATTATTAAAGTAATTTTACTTTTAAACTTTTCCTAAAAGTATCGCGTAAAGGAAAAATACGCATTTTATTCTAGAACAGCCCTCCCCCTCTCTCCTTTTGTCGCGTCATATACATTTTTCAACTGAAAACAAAATAATGCAAAGATCTATAATGTTGCTGGAAGCGCAGTTAAAATTTCATTCCGTGTTTACAACACTGTCACTCTGAGTGAATAATGCAATGCATATGTTTACTGATATAAAGGCGAACTACAATGCCAAAAGTTAAGGGCTCCGATCCAGCCTCAGAAGATAAAAAATCACAACACAGGAAATCGGATGCGGTTCCGGTAACTGAAACTGAAGAAATCACAATAGATATTCCTCAGGAACGAAATTCAAACTATTCAAGAACATCATCCTGCGGGTATATTCACATTTCAAGTATTACCTAATAATAATAATAATAATAATAATAATAATAATATCGGTAATGTTTATGCTGTTGATTAGTTAAAAGTGTGTACTTTGAGAAATAATGTTTACGGTTGCCTAAACGATACCGTAAACTTTTATATTACTAATTACCAATTCCGCTTTGTAATCGTAATAAAGTGGTAACAAATAAAGAAATTTGACTGAGATCTACAGTTCACAAAACAAAATTCTGAATATTTTCTTAAAGTAAATTTTAGTTAATTACACTAGAGGGTTTCGCTCACCAACACCCATTCTCTTGCTCACTTCGATTTCACAACGCGCAATATGGTTAATTGTTAAACTATCAAAAAGTTAAATATTTATACTGCTGTGAATTTTAATTTATGATAAAAATATGCCGATATGCACAATGAAATTAATTCTTTCACATGTTCAGGGCTCCTGAATTCTCAATTTTTAATTAATCTGATTACAGTAGCGAAAATTATTACACGATCGCGTATTGTCACTGACGCCGCTAAGACGCAACGCGAAAAAAGCGAACAAGGATTTTCAAACCCTGCTTGTGTCTTTTCAATTTTTAATTATTTCTGCCTAATTGATTAATATTGAAATAATTCTCATATTTTCAAATAAAATATGTGAAAAATACAAACAGTTAACCGACCCTTTTTTACTAAAAGATAGACATTATTCGGTTTCTGCGACAATTATTTCTTTTTTATTGTCGTTAAATCATTTATTCTCATTATAAAATTTGTGTGATACCGTTGACATTTGTGGTTCATCGGTACAATAAACGATAGCGATAGCTTCCGATGCAGTTATTATTTTCATAAAACGAAAATATCTTACGACAGCTTTTCTTACCAAAATATAATCAATTTGTGATATATTGAAGCGGTAACTTAATTCTTCCCTTCAGTTTCATCATGAAACATTTTATGGTTTCTTAATTCGTGAATCTTGTTTAAGCTCGTTTGAACCGCTACAATTCAAGAATCTTATGGGGATCGGAGAGCGTATAGGATTATCGCGGAGCGTAGAAAGGATTGGTTTAATATCCGAGGAGAATTGATGAAAAGGGATTTAGTCGGTGAAAAACGGGAAATGAATTGATAGTATAAAAGAATGCAATGTTGATAGTTGTAACGTTAGAACAGTTTATCGGAACTGGAAGACATATTGAAAAACGTAATCGATGAAGTGGGCTGTTAAAGCGGAACAGTTTACGCTAAATATTAAAAGTGTCCGTCGAAGAATTTATTTTTTCCCGGACAGCGTCACTTTATGCATAGAAATACGTTTTAAGAAAAAAACTTAATTCGCTAGAAGGTAAGCCGTTATTGGACATATGCTCATATATGGCCGGATCATTACAAGACTCCGCCGCTTAACCCGCGATCAACAACAATGACAACCGAAACAATTTATCTATCGAACAGTGTACGTGATCTTTAGATCTGCATGTCTGTTTTAGTGCTTTCTGATAGTACACTCTGGAAATCTGTGATCTCAGTTGGCACCTTTCAAAAGTAATTGGGAAGAGAAGTAATACCATACACCTCTGTGTTAATATGATCGATCAGTGATCGTTGATTCGTAAAGACAGCGTTTTTTTCTTAACCGAACACACAACAGCTAGTGTTAGAATGGTTTATTTTACGAATTCATTTTTTGGTATATATTGCGATATAGTCTAAATAACTGTTAGCATCTAAATAAATAATGATACCGTCTAATTACTATTATCTCGTTATTTATCGTTCCCCCCTGTCGTTTTTTTCAGTTTCCTAAAATTTTATTCAAACCAGTTTTTGTGCTGCAGCGTTTATAAAAAAAAAAACAACTAAGTGAGCTAATCACAAATTCCTTAAAGAATTTAAAATATTTTTTTTTTCTGTTAATAAGCCGACTTTACTGGGGGGGGGGGCAAAACAGAAGTTGTTAAAAATGAAAATGTGATGTTAAAGTTAATAGTTCACAAAACAGTAAAAGAAATTTGGAGCATTGAAAAGACGAAATGTACAAAGACACGTTGCTTGAAGACTTGCTTAATTGTTTAATATGAAAATTAACAATTATTATTTAAAAGCCATATTTTTGTAAAATTACATTAGGAAATACAAAAAAGAAAACTGTAAAATAATACTGGTAAATATTTTGGATAAAATGTGTAAGTACATCATCAGAAAGTATTTTTGGCAATGAAAATAATTACGAAATATTTGAATATAAAAAGAGAAAAGAATCCGTGTCAAAATAGGTACTTTGCAAGGAGGAACTTTGATAAAAATTCACTGAAAAGTAATAAATAACAAGGAAACCTTTTTTCAAATATTTAAAAAAGGACTGCAGATTAAATCTGATCGGACCATACTACTCGTATGAATGAAACATTACGAACGTAAACTGATTAACTATGACGGGGTTTATAGTAAATTAAATCACTCGTGTGAGGAATATTATTTTCGGCCGAAAACCCTTCTAATCTATAAGTATTTAAACTGATTTCATTTTTTCGTAATCTATAAAATTATCTAAAATATAATGTGTGTTGCGCAATTCAGTAATGAAACACGTTGGTTAACAGTTGCGAAATAATATTCAATAGTCACACGTTATAAAAAGGTTGAAATTTTATTATTTTGTATTTTTTTTTTTTTTTTTTTTTTTTTTTTTTGGGCTTGTCAACCAGGGACCTTTACCCAGAAATAATTAGAATAGGAAGGAATCACTTATATCCTGATACGATCAGATATTGTTAGGAGAAAGGAACAAATAATAGGAACAATTTGTAGAGAGGGAAGAGATAGAACATAAGAGGCGCAGTACGGAGTAGGAAGACCAAGTCCCAGCAAACTAAAGTAGAAAGCCGAGCACTCAGCAGAAAGAGATGAACAGTCAAAGAACACATGGTCCGCATCGCAAACATGCTCTTCGTTCGAGTGGAGAGGACAATATGGAGAGGAAACCAAGGAAAAACGAAAACGGGAGGAAGGCAACAGAGAATGGTTAAAGCGCAAGCGAATAACGGAGACAACAACAGAACGACGAAGTGAAGGAAACAAAGAGAACCACGGATTGGCAGGAAGACTAGGTTGGACAGACAGATAGAAAGAACGATTGTTAGAGAAAAAGGAAACGTACATATCCGACCAAAACCTAAGATGAAAATCTTTGCACAGAGGAAGGATATTGGACGAAGGGACTTTTTTAAAAAAGAAGTGAGAATAGGCAGCAGCCCGAGCCAATGAGTCCGCCGCTTCATTACCGCAGATGCCCGAATGGCTAGGAACCCACAGCAAATCAATTTGAATAGAATGAAGGGAAGAAAGAGCGTGGATAAGTGAGCGAATGCGGAGTATAATGAAATCACAGGAATAATCAGGAAGGGGAGAGCAAATGGCCTGAAGGGCGGTTATGGAGTCCGATATAATCAAGAATTTGGAGGAAATGTGATTAGAGGAAATGAAAATAATGGAACGTAGGATAGCCATCAATTCGGCTGTGAATATGGAGCAGAAAGAAGGTAAGCAGAAAGATTCTGAAAAGCCAAAATCTGGGAGGATAAACGAAGCACCGACACCATCCGGTTTCTTCGAGCCATCTGTAAACACAGTTACATGCCAGGGAAAATCAGAATTGATATAACTGCGGAATTCCTGTCTGATTAGGGCCTGCGGAAGAAACTTAGAGAGCGTAGGAACAGTAAACATATTTGGAGGATGGCAGAGATCGGCGAAATTAAAAGTGAAATAAGGGAGATTGACAAAGGACATTATGTAAGGACAAATTTTGAGCGGATGATAGATTTATATAGAGAAATAAGGACATACGGATCACCACCCCGTTTGGTTGCAGGTAAAGCTTTTAGCAGGTTTAGTCTTTTGATTGCTGAAGAGGAAAGATACTTGATGTGTTCAGAGAAGGATAACCGACTGTCAAGGAAAATACCAAGATAACAGAAACAATTAACACGAGAAAGGAGTGTATTTTCTAGGGATAGATAGACAGAAGCAGGATTATAAGGTCGCAGAGTAAATACGGCATAACAAGATTTAGTAGGAGAAATAGAAAGGTTAATTGAGGAAAGGGAGTGATCCAACACGGAGAGAGACGAATTAAGTGCCTCACTGGCTGATATAATATCGTGAGATGAGGCATAAAGTAGGATGTCATCAGCAAAGAATAAAGACGACAAATTTAGAGGAAGAGAAGCCACACTGATAGTGTATATGTTGAAAAGAGTAGGACTGAGGGAGGAACCTTGAGGGAGACCTCGAAAAACCATTCTTGAAGATTCAAAAGAAGGAGCAGAGAGGTGGATAGAACGATTCTGCATGAGATTGATAATAAGAGAAGTAAAGTGCAATGGAATGTTAATTGCTATCATCTTATCTTTTAGAGTGGGAAGATGGACATTATCAAAAGCACAGGATATATCGATGAAGGAAGCCAGAGTATAGTTTTTTAGGATAAAAGATTGGTAGATGTGGGAGACAAAAAGACTAATGCAGTCGGAAGGACCAATACCAGGCCGAAAGCCGAACATATTGCTAGAAAATATATTATTATGCTCTAGCCACCAAACAAGGCGCTTGTTTAACATACCTTCAAACAATTTTCTGATACAGGAGGCTAAAGAAATAGGGCGTAACGAAGAACTTTTTTTAGGAATAGGAATGATGATAAAAGAATTCCAAGAGGGGGGAGTTATACCTCTGGAAAGGAAACAATTAAAAAGATGTAGGAGAAACGCAAGAGACAGTTCAGACAGGTTTTTAAGGACCAAAAAAGGTATTCCGTCAAGACCTGGAGTGGGGCTAGAAGATTTGGAAAGGACAGATTTTAATTCATGAATATTGAAGGCAGAAGTTAGGAAATGCGTCTGGGAATTATGCGGAGGTGAAGTTGGATACAGTTCATCAACGTTAGGAACATAGGCAGGAGCAACGGAATCAATAAAGTATTCTAAGCTAACTTTAGAAAGGTTGAGATTTGAAGGACGTTCAGAGGATGGGGATTTGAAAGCTCTAGCCATTTTCCAGATATGAGAAAGAGGGGTATTCCTAGAGAATGAAGAACAAAAATTCTTCCAGGAGGACCTTTTTGAGACTTCAAGTATATACCTAGCTCTTGCGTTCGCTCGCTTATGAGCAAGAAAGTTTTCCATAGTAGGGTCTAAACGAAAAGTTCTAAAGGTGGCACGACTGTAGTGGAATGCGCGGTTGCATTCCTCATTCCACCAAAGAGATGAGGCTTTATTGTAATTGTTAGATGTCTGATGACGGGTAGGTGAAGATAGGGAAAGAGCAGACTCAACGGAATTTAAAAAGGAATTATAGAGAAGTATGGGATCGGAGTCGAGTTGAATACTAGGAAGTGATGAGTCGACACATGAACGAAACATAGTCCAATTTGCTTTGGAGAGGTTCCACCGAGGAGAATGTAGAGGCCTGAAGCAAGTTGGAGAAGAAAAGTTAACTGGAGTTATTAGGATAGGAACATGGTCACTACCGTAAGAGCCCATAAGAGTTCTCCAGTTATAATTAAGACCAATAGTGGAAGAAGCAAAGGTTAGATCAAGAGAACTAGAAATAGTTGGATATCTGAAATAGGTTGGGGAGTGATCATTAAGAAGAATTAAATTATTGGAAAAAATACCACTCTCAAGGACGGAAACGTTGGAATTGTAGGATGTGCAACCCCACAAGGGTGAATGGGCATTCCAGTCACCCCCGATAATTATATACATATATTTAAAATTTATTAAATTAACTAAAAATGTATATGTTTTTATTTCATTGGATCACATAAATATATAAAACCTTTGATAATGCGTTCTCTTTACAAAATTAGTATGTAACTTATAATTACTTCTAAAGGAATAAAAATTAGATAAGGAACTGGCTGCTCAATAAATTCACGACTTCTTGCTTATATGCTCAGTGGATTACTAGGAAAGCTCGTAAAAAGGTTACAGTAAATCACTGTTTTATTGTACAAATATTTTTAACTGTCATCAGTTATAAAGTATTGATTTTTTTATTTTTTATTTTTAATCCGGACTAAAAAGATCGGGTTAAATGTATTAGAAAATATTGTTTTTTTCTTTCAGAAGTATAATATTACCGATATATGTAATATCACGATTTTACACGATTTTATTCAATTTTTAAAATGTACCAAATTTTTCCCAACAAAGATACGAATGTAAACCGTTTACACGCTCAATCGTGTTACTTTTTAATCGTGAATCGTGCACATGTCTTAATTTTCTAAGATTTTTTTGAAAAGAAAAACTACTTATCTCTTTCATTTATTAAATTTACTGATTAATTTATTGATAAATCTAAAAATTACTCTAGAATTTGTTTGTTGCTTTTCTTTTTTGTTTTCTTTGAGTAATAATCGATTTTTTTCGTACTTAACAGTCACAGAAGAGGTAGCAGTAACAGTAGCGATAGTCACAGAGTGTACTACCGACCAGCAAGTCAGCAAGGCACATCCGCAGCTGGAAATATTTCAGCAATTCCTCTGTAAGTATTCGTGAAAAGAATCCAATGAATGGATTTTTTAAATTATGTTTCTTGGAAAAAGCGAACGTGTATATAAAAAAAAATTATTTTTGCACAGCAGGAAAAGCTAAACAAAAATTGAAAACAGATTTAATAATAATAATGGAAAAAAGTACAGCAAAAAATGTGAAATAAAAGTAAAATTCAGTGAACTCTATTATCGTAAGTTGTTTAATGACCAAACTTCAAGAATAGATCTTTAAATATGAGTAAGGAAATTAAGAAATCTTCCGAAATGTGGGTGTAAATAACTGGAAAAGACAGAAGAGTTTAAACATTTAGAATTAATCATTGACAGGACATTATCCTGGAGCAAGCATGTTATAAATTTATCTTTTTTTTTTTTTTTGGGCTTGGCCGACTAAGGGCAGCTAGCCAGGACAATTGGACTAGATTAGAGATTAAATTTTAATCCGGTCAGAAATCGATGACAGAAAAGAGACAAGAATAGGAACCACATTGGAAGACGGCAAAGCTAAGATATAGGAAGCACTATATGGAGTAGGATAATTCAGCTTTAACAGCTGAACGTACAGAATATTACGCTCGGAGGAAAGACTGGAACATTCAAACAGCACGTGGTCAGGATCACAAACGAAGGAACAGTCGCCAGAGTGCAAAGGACAATAAGGGGATGGGAAAAGAGCAAAACGATGCCGAGAGGATGGGAGCAAAGTATGATTGAACCGCAGACGGCAGATGGCAATGATGAAAAAACATTTAAGAGTAGGAAAATGATAGAACCAAGAACAAGAATGAGGTCTAGGCTGAATAGAAAGGTAAAAAGAATTAGGATTGGAAAAGGAGCAAGGATACACATCCGACCAAAGTCTGACATGCATTCTTTTGGAGAGGGGAAGTATGTTGTGACCAGGAATCTTTTTAACAAAATGTGGAGAGTGTAACGCTAAGCGTGCTAGGGAGTCCACCGTCTCGTTACCATCAATACCCGCATAACTTGGAACCTAAAGCAGGTCGATAGAAATGGAATGGGAAAGGGAAAGACTATAGATGAGAGAACGTATACGGAAAACAATAAAATCGAGGGAATATGAGGGAAAGGGAGAGGATATAGCCTGAAGAGCACTTTTGGAGTCTGAAATAATTAAGTATCTATCAGAAGAACGAGTTGAGGAAATAAATATAGCGGCTCGAAGAATGGCATAAAGTTCTGCGGAGAAGATGGAGCAAAAAGCCGGGAGCCTGAAGGATTGAGCGGAATTATTGGTTGGCGAGAAAAAGAAAGCAGCTACTCCTCCTGAACTCTTGGAACCATCAGTAAATATTAAGGAATGAAAAGGAAACAAGGAATTAATAAGAAAATTAAATTCTTGATTGGCAACTGCGGAGCCAGAGGTTTGAGATGATGAAGGAAGAGAAAAGAGTTTTGGAGGGTGAAAAAACACGAAGAAGTTAAAAATAAAATAAGGAAGTTTACTGTGGGAAATAGTATAGGAGGAGAATTTGTCTAAACGATGAGAAACAAGGGCTAAGATAGGACATTTATTAGGAGAGAAGCGCCATTTATGAAAGATAGAGAGGTATGTGAGACGAATCTTAGAAAATGAGATGAAAAGTCTTTTTACAAGGAAACTGTATCCTAAATGTGATCGTCGGATGAACAACGGTTATACATTCGATTCAGCAAGAAGAGCTGGAATAGGAGTGGAATTAAGCGCCCTTAAACAAAAACGAAGAACCAAATTTTGTGTTAAATCCAGTTTGGAGAGGAGAGATTTTGAGGCATTGCCATATATGAAAGAACAGTAATCTAGTTTAGATAATATGATTGATTTGTACAGCAGGATTAGGATTTGAGGATCGCTGCCCCATCTCGTATGTGACAGGGCCTTGAACAGGTTGAGTCGTTTGCGGCAAGAAATATTAAGGAAATTAATGTGCTCAAAGAAGGACAAGCGGCTATTCAGAAATACTCCAAGATAGCAAAAGCAGTTAACTAGGGAAATAAGAAGATTATTCAGAGAAACATTGACAGTGGCTAAATTGTAAGGACGGAGAGAAAATATAACGCAGGAGTATTTAGAAGAAGACACAGATAAATGAATAGAAGAAAGAGAAAGTTCCAAGACGGACAGTGATCTGTTAAGTACCTCGTTGGCGGTTGTAATATCCATAGCTGAGGAGTAAAGGAGAATATCGTCTGCATAGGACAGGGAAGCGGAAGAAATAGAAAGAGTGGCAACATTGAGCATATAGATATTAAACAAAGTGGGACTGAGACAAAAGCCCTGCCGAAGACCACGAAAAACCTTTCTTGAAGGAGAATCTGTTGCAGAAGACAAACGGATAGACCGATTCAGCATAAGGTTGAGAACAAAATCAACGAAAGTAGGAGGAATGCTAATGGATAACATTTTTTCTTTAAGGCAGGGAAGATAAACATTGTCGAAAGCAGCAGAGATATCAATAAAGGCTGCCAAGGTGTATTTTTTGTCAATTAAGGATTTATATATATCGGATACAAAAAGACTTATACAATCAGCTGGACCAAGGCTCGGACGAAAACCAAACATATTGCTAGGAAGGATATTCAAGTTTTCCAACCACCAAACGAGACGCCTATTGAGAATACTCTCAAAGAGCTTTCTAAGGCAGGAGGCGAGTGAGATAGGTCGAAAAGAAGAGGAGTTCTTTTTGGGAATGGGGATGACAATAAATGTATTCCAAGAGGATGGAGTATTGCATGTATCAACAAAGGAATTAAACAACGAATTCGGGAACTGAAGAGCACTGTCAGAAAGATTTTGGAGAACAAGGTAAGGAATTCCATCGATTCCAGTTGAGGATTTAAACGCCTTATGTAAGGCAAGTTGGAGCTCATTAATATGAAAAGGAGAGGTAAGAAAATGAGGAGAGAGGATAGGAGTAGACGATAACATCGTTTCCTCGAGGCATGGAACATAAGGAGGGGCAATTGAGTCGATAAAGATAGAAAGGTTGTCATCAGAGAGGAAGTGGTTAGAGGAATGACCGGCAGACGAAGATTTAAAAGCCCTGGCAAGACTCCAAATCTGCGAGAGAGGGGTATTTCGTGTAAAAGAAGAGCAGTACTTTCTCCATGACATTCTCTTAGCGGCTTTTATTGTAGATCTAGTTTTGGCATTAGCCCGTTTATGTGCGAGAAAGTTCTCCAAAGTGGAATTGGAGCGAAAGGTTCTGAACGTTCGAGAACTAAGGTCATAAGCACGTTTACACTCATCGTTCCATCATAAATAGGAAGAGGATTTATGCTTAGTTTGAGAGGGAAAACGGGAAGGGGGACACGACAAAGAAAGAGCATTAGTAATTGCTAGGATGAAAGAGTTATATTGGCACTGAGAATCATGGACATCTTGTATTTTTGAGACATAGGAATCCACCACTGAGCTGAATCTAGCCCAGTCAACCCGGGATAGATTCCACTGAGGATTAGGAGCAGGTTTGGAAACAGTAAGATAAGAGAAATCAAAAAAGGAAATAAGGATAGGGACGTGATCCCTTCCAAAGGTGCCATCCAAAGTTCTCCAGCTAAGTTGCAAACTGATGGAAGAAGAACAGAAGGTAAGATCAAGAGAACTAGTAACTGAAGCGTTTCTGAAAAAAGTAGGCGAAGAATCATTAAGTAAAACTAAATTATTGTTGAGGAAAAAATCTTCTAGAATCACACCATTTCGGTTGTAATGTGAGCAGCCCCAGAGCGGCGAGCGAGCGTTCAAATCACCTCCAACGATAAAGGGATGAGGAATTGAATTAAGGAAAAGTAAAAAAGAAGAGTCTCGGAGGGTATAAGACGGAGGAATGTAGACAGATATTATGTGAAGAGGGTCAGAAGACTTGGAAGGTACTGAAATGTGAACTATGTTCAAGGCATGGAGTGAGGAAGAAATAGGAAGTTGAACATTGTGTTCAGTAAATTGAATGTCTTTTTTAATAAGAATTGCAGCGCCACCGTATCCATCATCCCGATCAGACCTGATCGCATAATAGTTTTTACAGGTGAAATGAGTATTCTGTTTAAGCCATGTTTCTGAAAACAAGGCTATGTTAATCTCATTTTGACTGAGCAAAGCCTCTAAGGACCCTTTATTTGCTCTAAGGCTTCGGCAATTCCACTGTAAAACTTTTAAATTAGAACACATATTTGGAAGAGAAAACATAATAGCAGATGAAGCTAAAGCTCAAATTGACCAAGGCCAACCAGCTATAATTCAAGTGCGGCAAAGAACATACAGGGGAAGTATGAGAAGGAAAAATAAAGGAATGGGCAATAGGTAAAACTAAGTTACCGAGGAAGAGCGCTAGACCCTTTAAAAGTTTAAACCACTGAGTAAAAGTAAAACGGTTTAGATATAAGAATGAGATTAATTTAAAACAGTCGACTCTTAAACTTTGAGTACTCATTTTGAGAGACTTGTTAAGAGAGTGTTCTATACGAAAGAAAAGAAGTAAGAGAGGAGGGCAGAAAAAAGAAAAAGAAAAGAAAAGAATAGAAAAGAAAAGGAAAAAAAACAAAAAAAAAACGCTAATTTGTTTGATTCTCTACTGAAGAACATGAGTGGATTAAGTGGAAAAATTGATATGCTAATTTTTGGAATTCAGGATTACTGCGCAGTTGTGGAGAGATTTCTTGGAAGTTTAAAATAAAATTCATCCTGTCAGCTGCCTCGGGAGCTGATACAGGTAAGGAAAGATTAAGATTAGCCGGGGCATTATTTGGCACCTTGGAGTTTTTAGTAACGGGACTAGATTTGTTGACCAAAGTATGGTTTGAAAAAAAAAGTCCATTTGGATAATTACGGTTATTAGAAGGAAGAGGAGGAAAGTAAGATTGAGCTGGAGAAAAAGTTTTATGATTTGATGTTGGAGATTTTTTATGGAAAAAGTGAGATTTAGGACGGGAAGTAGTAAGATTTTCTTTACGGGTTATGTCCGCAAAAGAAAATGCGGACGATGAGCGGTTCTCTTTTTTAAACTGGCGGGCTTCGCTGAAGGAAATGTTTTCAAACGCCATTATTTTTTTAAACTCGAGCTGTTCTTGAAAGACGGGGCATTGACGACTACTAGTTTCATGCTGACCTCTGCAATTAAGACATATAGATTGTGTGAGAGGCTCGGAGCACTCGTTAGCTCGATGCGATTCACCACACTTGTCGCAACGAGGTTTACTGCGACACATTTTTTCGGTATGACCAAAACGGAAGCAGGCTCGACATTGAATGGGATTTTTTACGCTATGTTCAACTGAACATCGGAGGTGAAAGAAATGGACAAACTCGGGAATTTTGTGTGAAAGAAATTTAATCTCGACTAAGGGAATAGGCCGGAGCTCATCGTCTTTTCGCTTTTTAAGGCGTCGAATAGATACAACTGGGACTGACGAGGTTATGTCTTTGCAAAGGTCTTCTTCCGAGATATCTGTCGGAATATCCCTCACAATGCCAAACGAAAATAAAAGAGAGCTCGGAATGAAGGCTTTAAGTTTATGTTGTTGTGAAAAGTTACTGTCTAATAGGAATTCATTGGCCGAGGAAATATTATTAAAAAATAATCGGAGCCTGTTCCTACCGGCTCGCACAATTTCCCTAATCGCTGCAGTTTTTTTAAACAGGAATTTTGCGGCAGCAAACGGGTGAAGACTGCCGATATTATTATCCGAAAGAGATTCCAATATAATCTGAACGGAACCAGTGAAATTAGCAGGAAAAAGAAGGATATCTCGATTATTACTACTATTGTTGTTATTAGTATTATTTTTTTTTTTTTTTTTTTTTTTGTTTGAAATAAGTTGTGGGTCTCACAGAGCAAATATGCCCGTTGTGTGAGTGCCCGACACTCTTATTAACGTTTATTCAAAAAAAATATATACAATATAAAAATTATAATTTATCTTAACTTATTCTATAATCATAATATTAGTACTCTAGCGTTAAGATTAAGTATAAATATATATACGCATGCAACTACGTAACACGCCCCGTAATACGTATCTGTACATTATTACATGCCGACAGCTCAATATTTAAAATGGGAAACATAATCTTCTTTACGACTTAATGTCCGGTAAAGACACTAGGAAGTCAAAAACAAAAACGTAAAAAGAAAGGAGCATTAAAAGGTAGAGAGATTCAGAACGTAGCTTGTTGTTTAATCTTTGCACCATTCCTTTAGCCAATTTTCCACCTCCTTTTTCCACACACCAATTCTTTTTTCCTCTAATATACGATTCGGGATTGTACTTATTAATTTAATTAAAACCGAATTATCCGTATTATCAATTCGCAGATTTACCCCACGAGGATAGATGTAGTATGTATTACTTTGGTTTCTTGTCAATCTAGTTTTTTGCCTAGATGGTAATTTTATATTATTGACGTTAAATTCTAGTAGTCTGTAATAGTAATAGTACATCTTGGGGGACATTTCATTGTTTTCCTTCCACCATGTTGATCCAGGGACGTTTTGCTTCCAATGAGGGAGTATGACTTTCAAACACCTCTTCTGTATTTTACTTATTTTATTTATTTCAGTTTTCTTAGCCTCGCCCCATTTTTGAATTCCATATAAAATTCTAGACATTATAATTGAGTTATAATATATACGTAGTGTTTGATATGATAGTACCTGCTTTATTTTATATAAAGCTGGAATTGTCTGTCTTATTTTTGAGTTTAAACTTAAAATGTGTTTTTTCCAATTCAGGGATTTATCTATATATACACCTAAATATTTAAAGTCATTTACGTTTTCTAACGGTGGACAAGGACATAAATGGGTGTTGATATTTACATGAAGCTCATGAATGCAATTGTTACTGTGGAGGATAATTCGCGGATCGCGTATTTTATATTTAGAACTATTCCGAATGTGTAATACTTTTGATTTATTTATGTTTATACATAACTTTCTATCATGTGCCCATTTACTAAAATTATCTACATCATCTTGTAGTAATTTTTCCGCCATCTCAAAATTGTTGTGCTCGATTAACAACGCAATATCATCAGCAAAAACATATACCTTTGCATTTTTAATATGTTTGTGTAACGAGTTGGTATAAATAAGAAAAAGAATCGGGGCCAATATGGTACCCTGACCTACTCCATAATGAATATTTTTTTCATTACTTATATTCCCTGCAATTTTGACCATACTTTTCCTATTTGTTATATAATTCTTAAACCACTCAAGTTGATTGTTTTTAATGCCTAGATTTTCTAAATCCTTGATCAGTAATTCATGATCAACTAAATCAAACGCTTTGGATAGGTCAATAAATGAAATTAAAAATTGGTTCCCCATCGACAATCCCATATTTATCCTATTTACAATTGTTCTCAATAATGTTATCGTGGATCTTTTTTCTCTAAAACCGTGTTGGTTTTCGTAGAGTAGATTGTTTTTTTCCAGATAATTTCTTAAGTGTTTATCAATGTAGTGTTCTAAAATTTTAGTTATCACAAATGTTATTGTTATTGGACGGTAGTTTTCATACTGATTCTTCATTCCTTTTTTATATATTGGTCTAACAATACCTCTTTTAAGCCCATCAGGAGTAATAGCTTCCTTTATAGAATAGTTAACCATGTTAGTCAAAATAGGAACAAATATATTTAAGTTTTGTTTTATATCTTTAACCCTAATTTCATCCCATCCAGGTGCCTTATAAACTTTTAGATCATTAATTATTGCTTCTATTTGGTATTTATTTGCTGGCGGAATAAAAAAGGAAGAATAAATACGATTATCAAAATTCGAATTCAATAACTGAATGTGACATTCGTGTCTATGATGTTCCACTGAACATATAAAATAATCACTAAACTGTTCAGCAACTGATGCAGTATTTCCTTTAACGATGAAATCATCGATTGATGTTTTATTGTTTTTATTAACAATATTGTTAATTACATTCCATACTTTTTTACAATCATTGTTTGCTTTAACTATTTGACTCCGATAATAATTCTGTTTCGCATTCCTTATTTCAGTTGTAACCATATTTCGATATTTTCTAAATAAATTTTTATATCGAATATTGGTTCTGTTCCCTTTACTAAGTTTAAAGTACTGATCTCTGATTTTCATAAAATTGATTATTTTTTGACTCATCCATTCATTTTTAGGACAGTATTTAGTCACCTTTTTACTCTGCGGTACTTCTATTTTGCATTCTTTTTAAAGGCCTTTAAAAACTGAATGTATATTATCATATATATTTCCTGACGTTGTAGCGCACCTTACCTCATTCCGGTTATGATTAATTATCTTATTATGCAATCTCTTTTCATCGAAAACATATTTCAAAGGGTTACTAATAGATTGAAAACTCCGGTTTGAGATACTAAATGCACAACAAATGATGTAATGATCTGATATTTTCGAGTTAATAATTCCCGAAGTAATTTCATTTGTATTATACTTAATAAATATGTTGTCTATACATGACTGAGTACTTCTATCAATCCGTTCTTCTTCTCTCGTAATTCCATTTATTAACTGTATTCCTCCTGACCCATAAATTACGTTTAAAAAATTCTCAGCCTGTACATTACGAATAGACAAATCAATATTAAAATCACCACAAATCAGGAAATTATCTTTATTGCTTAATTTTTTTAGGAGTGAAGCGGTTTCGTTTATAAATTCGCCTACGTTTTTACTCGGTGATCTGTACATAGCAATTAAGCGTAAAGGGTTATTTTTGCAAATCTCTATATCTATCATCACCAGGTCCATACTTGGTCTATTATTAACCTCCCGAACGTGATATTTAAACTTATTATTTATAAACACAAGTATTCCTCCATTAAACCCTATAGGTCTTTGTAGTCCAATATTCGTGAATCCAGTTATATTATATAGATTTAAATCATCCTTACTTATATTAATTTCAGTTAATATGATGACACTTAAAGATGACCTGTGAATGTAAGTTATAAATTCATCCCAGTTACGTCTCAGGGTTCTTATGTTTAAGTGCAACACATGAAAAAGCTCCGTATTAATTTGTAGTGAATTATTTACATTTAGTATGCTGTTTACATTGTCAGTCCATTTTTTGATATTAATATAATTGTTGCAATTTTGTTTACTGCGATATTGAATTAGAGAAGTCATATTTGAGAAGAGAATCAAAAGCTATTATTACTGGAAATGATAGCTCTTTTTTTTTTTTTTTTCTTTCTCTTTTTTGCAAAATTGAATTATAGACGACAATAGTGTAACGTTAAAGTACGGTATAGAGGAAAAGAATTGATCATATTTCGACAAATATTGAGCTATCACAAATTGTATTCGGAAAACGGTTATCGATGTTGCACTACTAACCGCCAAAATTATCAGTAATTGGACTAGGATATTAATATACCGATATTTACTCGTATATAAGACAGAATATCTAGTATACACATATAAACACACCCAGATTATATAGACACAATCACACTTCCGCACACTCACTGACAAATTACAGTTGAACGCTCTGTACACTATATACATAGAAAAAAACGATTTAATTTTATCGCAATGGAGTGCATCTAAAATAAAACAGAAGAAGGAAATAGTGAATAGCAACAAATTAACCACCACCGCACGAAGCCCCTTACAATAAAGATACGACCCCGGCTAAGCGACAGTTGCACTTTCTGACACTACACGCTCTCGGTTCTCTCTCACGTCAACAACATTCGATTTTAAACGTCCGAACTTTCTTTCGGTATCTGCATCATACAACAAAGAACAAGAACACACTATCTCGCGCATCGACCAACTGACAGACATAGCTCATCGACTCTAGAGTACCACTGAACCGTTCTACACCACCTGAACACACAAGCACACTTATCAACATCAACATACATTACGCACACTTCCCATCGCACACATACCATCACACACTGCACTTTTACAGAGATCTCGGATTTCCTCTTATCATCTTCTCGCGTATACACTGCCTTAACCGTCTTGCCCAGCCGACGCCGTAGATCGACGCAACACACGCGCACCACATTCATTCCTGCACACACGAAAACTAACAAAACATTTATAATAACATTTATAATAATTTATTTAAATCCGCTTCGGATCGGATGTGAAGTACGTGAGCTTCCTGGTCCTTCCTAACGTAAATTTTCCCTCTTTTCGACCAGACGAATCGAAAATTCAGTAATTTCGCTTTTTGCTTCACCTTCCATAGCAAATCTTTGTAATACCTCGACAGATTTTCGTTTATGTAAACCTGTTGTTCACTACTTAAATTAACTATTATCATTATTATTATTATGATTATTATTGTAATTATTCGTATTATTATTATCTGAAGAAGTATTGTTATTATTACTATTATTATCATTTATGTTATTATTGTTGATACTATTGCCGTTAGTATCGCTGGTGATATTAGAATTGGAGTTGCTATTATTGCTATTGCTGTTAGAATCGAGGATGTAAGACGGAGGCGGTATGGTGAGATCGGCTTGAGAAAGCCTGATTTCTTTTGGCAGAGTAACGGAAATCGGTGAGAGAGGATCAGCCGATTTACGTTTCGGGTTGGGATCTAAGTCCACGCTTATCGACAGGTTGGACGGGGGTTTAACCGATTTGGTTGAATTTTGGGAGGAAGCCGCTCTTAGCTACGCTCATTTAACAAGCAGAAGAAAAAGAAAAAAAAAACGAAACGAGAAAGAGTAAATAAATAAATGTAAGCGAATAAATAAGTAAACAGATTAATTAAAAGTGAAATTAAATCTATGCGAGAAAAATCTGAAATTCAGACACGGCGAATAATGAAAACGTGATTTATCGTGTTTAGCGTGTTATAATTAAAATGCAATCGATGAACGAGTGATAAGAAAGACAAAAGGAAGTAATAATTGAACAATCTCACCGCTGTTGATCTGCCGACGATAAACGCGATAACGCACTACATGTTCGAAAACGCACACGCCATAAATTTATCTAATAAAATCAGGAAAATGATACCGGCACTTTATAAATTGGCTCTTTCAATACCATATGGTAGTTTGCGTGTATATTATAACGCTATAGTATTGTCTAGAATCATGTGTGGGATTTCAATTTGGGGAGAAGCAAAAAGAACGACAATCGAAAAGGTTAGTAGTCAGCAAAAGAAATGCCTAAAGATAATATTACCTAATAAAGATCAGGTTAACAATAATATTAGCTGGTGGAGAGAGAAAAATGAAATGTCTCCAAGGATGTGCTACTTTTATCGACGATTACTTGAATATAAGACCCCACGAGTATATCAATAGCTACAATGACAAGAAGCAGGACAACAAACAGTAATAGGGAGGTATATTTCATTCGACCGAAAGCCATAAACAGAGTAAGATTGATAATACGGATGAAATAGTTTTAATTAAGCTGCTAGAACGAATAAGATATAATGAAAAAAGAAATAGGAACTTTTTTTTCTTTTTTTTTTTTTTTATCTTATGGGCACATCAGCACAGGAAATTTACCCAACACAAAAGATTAGAAGAATAGAAAGACATATGGAGCGACTGGTTATATCAAGAAACGATTAGAGACAGAAGAAATGAAGACGACTAACAAAGGAACAACAGAAGGAGATGGAAAAGCGAGAACGTAGTGGGCGCTGTAAGGAGCAGGGAGGCCAAGGCTAAGCAAATTGGAATAAAGGATCGCGAGTTTTGTAGAAATGAAGAAACATTAAGATAGTATGTGGTTTGCATCACACGTGACATTTAATGTAGGAGGATGAAAGAGACACAAAGGAGATTAATCCAGAGCAAAGCGGAAACGAGAAGCCGGGAGCAGACTATGATTAAAACGAAGGCGAACTATGGAAGAAGTGACAGAACGGCTGATACTGGGAAAATGGTTAAACCAAGGAGAAACGGATGAAAAAGGCTGTAAAGCAAGGTAAAAAGAGTCGGGGTTGGAGAAAAAGGACGGATAGAGATCAGTCCAAAAGTCACGGTGAGAACGAAAAGAGAGAGAGTAAAGACTATGGGAAGGAAATCGGCCTATGAAACGACCATTTACTGCGGCCGAGCATGCTAATGAGTCAGCAAGATCGTTACTAGCTTATACCACAATGGACAGAAATCCAAAGCAGGTCAATATGGATAAAACGGGAAGCTAATAAATTGAAAATCGAGGAACGAATATAAAGAATAATAGGACAGGAAGAGGGTTCAGGGAAGGAAGACGCGATAGCTGCTAAAACACTCTTCGAGTCGGAGCATAGAAGGAAATTCACTAAATTGGAAGTTGAAGATATAAAAAGGACCGCACGTAAAATAGCCATGGATTCGGCTAGGGAGACAGAAGAAAAGGAGGGAAATTGAAATGATTTAGAATAGTTAAGAGCAAGAAGAATAAAAGCGGCACCGACCCCCGAATCAGATTTCGAGCCGTCCGTAAAAATCGTGATGTGAGCAGGAAATAGTGAGGAAAGAGTGTAGTTAAATTCTTCGTGAATAGCAGGATGAAGAAGAGACTTAATGTTAGAAGGTAAAGAGAATAGCTTAGGGGATGGGACAATTCAGATAATTTATAGGTAAAGTATGGAGATTTGTTCTGGGAAAGGACAAAGCGAGAAAGTGGAACGAGTCGAGAAGAGATAAGAGAAAGAATTGGAAACTTACAAGGAGAAAAACGCCAGTTGACCCGGATATATTGATAAGAATTCATGGGTTTGGAAGGAGAGATCTGCAGACGTCTAATCATGAACCTTTCACCAAGGTGAAGTCTTCGAATACAAAGAGGAACGAAGCCAGTTTCGGCCAGAAGAGCTGGAATTGGAGAAGAATTCAGGGCACCAATAGAGAGGCGAAGACAAGAATTTTGGATGTGATCAAGTTTGACGAGAAGGGAAACAGGAGCACTGGCATAAAGAAAAGAACAATAGTCAAACTTGGAAAGAATAATGGATTTAAACAGCATGAAAAGAATATATGGATCACCACCCCATTTGGGGGTTAACAACGCCTTTAAAAAATTGAGTCTTTTGAGAGCAAACGCGCAGAGATAGTTAATATGATCATGAAAGGATAGAGTACTATTAAGAATTTCGCCGAGGTAGGAGAAAGAAGTGAGCAAGGGAATAGGGACCTGGCACATGAAAAGGTTAACCAAGGAACGATCAAAAGGACGAAATGTAAAAACGATACAGGAAGACTTCTTAGGAAAAATAGAAAGGTGAAGAGAGGATGAAGAATTTTCTAAAACAGCAAAGGAGTTATTAAGCTCCTCGTTGGCAGAAAACAGATCATCAGAAGAAGAATAGACGAGAATATCGTCGGCAAAGAATAGCGAACTAAATGGAATAAAAAGAGAAGAATGACTAAGGAAATAAATATTAAAAAGGGTAGGACTAAGGCACGATCCCTGCGGAAGACCTCGAAAAACTTTCCTGGAATCAGAAAAGAAAGGGGTAGAAAGATGGATAGTTCTGTTCCGGAACAGATTAATGACTAAAGATGTAAACTCAAGAGGAATATTAATGGAAAACATTTTACTCTAAAGAGAAGGAAGGTGGACCTTATCAAAAGCTGAGGTAGCATCAACGAACGCAGAGATAGTGAATTTTTTGAGGGATATGCAATCAGAAGCACCAAAGCCAGGATGGGAACCAAACATGTTAGCAGGAAGAATATTATTATACTCTAGCCACTAGATAAGGTGCTTATTAATCATACGTTCGAAAAGTTTTCTTAAACAAGAAGCTAGAGAAATAGGACGAAAGGAATTGGGATTCTTCTTCGGAATAGGAATAATAATAAAAGAATTCCAAAACGGAGGAGTTTCGGAGATGCACAGAAAAGAATTGCAGATTCACAACAGGGTTTTAAGTGCTGATTCAGATAGGTTCTTAAGGACACGGAATGGAATGTCATCTATACCAGGGCTAGAATTAGAAGAATTAGTCAAGAAAGCACGAAGTTCATTGATGCCGAAGCTAGAAGAAAGGAAATGGGAAGAATTTGAGATAGGAAGGGAAGGAGACCAAGATTCCTCAAAGGAAGGAACATAGGAAGGAGCAACTGAATCAAGAAAAGTAGTGAGTCTATCTGAATGAAGGTTATAATATGATAGACGTTCCGAACTAGAAGAGCGAAAAGCTTTAGCCATCTTCCAAAGATGGGAAATTGAAGTAGATCTAAAAAACGATGAACAAAAATTTCTCCATGAATTTCTTTTGGAAGTTTTGAGGATAAATCTAGTCTTGGCATTAGCTTTTTTATGAGCCATGAAGATAGCAAAAGAAGAACAAAACCGGAAGAGTCCGAATGAAGAAACACTGTCTTTAACGGCATTTGTACAATCTTCGTTCCTCCAAAGTGAGGAAGCCTGAAGATGGTAATTTCTTTTGGAATGATAAATTGGTGGAGAGGAGGCGTCCAGAGCATAAGAAATAGAATCAGAGAAAACGTATTGTTGAATAGGATCAGAGAGGGAGTGTATGTAAGGAAAAGATAAGTCGAAATTAGAACAGAATTCCTCCCAGTTAACCTTATTTAGAGACCATTTAGGAGCGAGAGCGGGTATAGAATAATCAGGAGGAGGAGGAGGAGGAGGAAGGAGATGGTGAAGAAAGAGAACAATAGGAACATGATCGCTGCCGAAGGTACCGTCCAGAGTTATCCAATGACAGCGAAGACCAAAGTGTGGAGAGATAAAGGACAGATCAACAGAGGTGGATGAGTGAGCGCCTCTATAAAGAGTAGGAGAGTTATCATTCAGAAGGACAAAATTTTTACCGAGAATAAAGTTTTCTAGAACACGGCCATTCCTGTTATGACGCGCAGAGCCCCAAAGAGGAGGGTGAGCATTCCAGTCACCTCCGACAATGAAGGGAAGAGAGTGAGAATAAGACAAAAGAGTGAATTGAAAATTATTAAGATCAAAACTAGGAAGAACGTATACAGAAAATATATGAACAGGCTGAGGATGAATATTTGGGATCGAAATATGGACTAAGTTGGGTGAGTGAGAATCAGAAGAAAAGTAAGAAGAATGGTCGTAGGGCATAAAGAAGATATCATTTCTTATGAGGATGGTAGCGCCACCATAGCCATCAACACGATCAGAACGGATTGCTGTAAAGCCACGAATGGAAATTAGAGGATTCCGAAAGCCAGGTCTCAGATAAAAGAGCAATATGGATAGAAGAGGAGTCAAGTATTCCTTCCAATGCTTGTTGGTTGACTCTTAGACTACGACAAATGCAATTGGAGAATATTAAACTTGTGTATTATTTGGAAGAAAGAGTGGAAAACAACAGGAAGAGAATTCCTGCTCGCCGACCAAGAAGGGAGTATAGAGAAGAGTATGAGTGGAACCATAAAAGAGGAAGTTGACTGTGAAGGTAGTGGAATAAGACAAAGAAGTAAGATAGAATATGCGGCAATAAGACTAAATTTCAAGGAAATAAGCATGGATAAACAATAATAGTAATTGAAGACAGTAAATGAAGAACGACATTACACCAGAAAAACAGATCTATGCATTCCATTTTTATGTAAAAATATTATATAAATGAAGCTATGCTCAGTCCGCATGCAACATGGAAAAGTAAATAACCAGGTCAAAAGCCTGCGACTGACTAAAGGAAAGATTACCGAAACGTTTTTAGGACCGGTAGGTTTCGTTACCTCCCAAGGCGTTTCTCTAAAATAACCAGGATGAACCATAGGAAGGGAAACATCAGCTGCATTGGAATACTGGTTAAAATGAACCGATTCAATATATCTTATAATTCTTAAAGAAAAAAGTTGAAAGGGTTGCGAAAGGAAGTTCAAAACTTTGTACTGACCCACTGAGAGCAGATTACTTAAATCATCTCTCAACAGCGTTCTGCATAGCAGTGACAAGTTGAAACGGAGAATGAAGAAGGAATTTAAGAGAGAAGTTAATTGCCACATAAATTACTAGACAGGAAGGAGAAAAGTGAAGAGGCAAAGTTCGACGAGGACACAATGTTGTGGGAAGAAAGCAGATCAATAATTTCAGTTGCTACATTAATAATAGCGGAAGGAGAAGTCGCAGAAGAAGAATCAAGTGCAGAATGGTTGGAGACTAAAGCGGAGGGAACACTGATGTTAGGAAAACCGGGATTGTTACTTACGTTAAGAGGAAGGTTTAGAGTCCAGCCATTAGAGGGGACAGGAAGTTGGTTAGACGGAAGAAGGGGGAATTGAGGCTTAGGTTTAAAGGAATGTTAATTTTTATTAGGTTTGTGGAACGTGGGAGTCTTAGGAAAGCGTGACCAGTAGAAACAGGAGTATTGAGAGAAATTATCAATTTGGAGGAGGGAACAGAGGCACGACTAGCGAAAGAAAAAGCCGGAGTAGTAATAGATTTGTTTTTTATATTAGAAGCTTCATGAAACGAAACGTTTTCAAAAGCCATGATCTTCTTGATGTCCTTTTGCCTAGACCACTCGGGGCAACTGCGGTCGTTAGAACAGTGTACGCCGTTGCAATTTCGGCACAGAGGAGGGTTTTGCAGATTAGAACATTCAGAGACAGGATGCTTTAAGGAACAATGAGAACAAATAGCGCAGGAGCTGCGGCAGTTTCTAGCGATGTGACCAAAGAGGAAACATTTTGAGTACTGGGTTTTGATGCTGGGAGCTACAGGAAAAGAACTTGGAAATTATTAATTAAGCAATAGTTGGTTGATAACATCAATGAGTGACATTAGGTTAGATAAATTAAGAACTGGCTGTGGCGGAGAATCGACCATTCGTATTTGTCGAACATGTAGTATGAAATTGTATAATGATAAGTAGTTCTTCTTTGTTTTTATCTTTTTTTGTCTTGTTTTATTATTATTATTTTATTTTTAGTTTATATTTTCTCACTATTTATAAGTATGATTTTTTTTTTTTTTTTTATGGGTACGCTAACGAAGAGGAACAGTCCAATCAACCAAAGAATCTAAGTAATAATTCAAAAGAAGAATAACATATTAGATTTTAATCTGATGCGAGATTGAATGAATGAAAGAAGCTAGAATAGGAACAACTGATAAGGAAGAAAATGAGAGAACATGAGTCATTGTATGGATTAGGAAGACTAAGATCCAAAAGCTGAGAATAGAAGAGAGAACGTTCTGAACAGAGTGAGGAACATTCGAAGAAGACGTGACTGATATCACACAGAAAAAAAAAATCTTCTGGGTGAAGAGAACACCGCGGAGAAAAGACGAGGGAAAAACGAAAAAGTGACGAAGGGAGAAAGGTATGACCGAAACGAAGACGACATATAGCGGCGATCAGAGGACGACAAAGGGAAGGAAACATGTCGAACCATCTGGTCAAAGAAGGTAAGGGCTGAACGGAAAGATAAAAGGAATTCGGATTTGAGAAAAGAGAAAAATAAATATCCTTCCCTAACCAAGGTGAAACTGTTTGGAAATATGATTAATATTGTGAGCGGAAAATTTATGAAGAGGATGTCCGTTGGAAGCTCCTGAGCGAGCCAAGGAATCAGCCAGCTCATTACCCTCAATTCCAGTATGGCTAGGAATCCACAATAAATCAATTTGGATCGAACGGAATAGGAATAATTCGTGAATTAGATTGCGAATAAGGAGAGTGAAAGGTTCAAAAGAAGACAGCGGTAGGGAGAAGAAACCGCCTGCAAGGCACTTTCAGAGTCAGCTATTAAAAGAAATTTATCCGAGAGGATAGAAGAGGAAGAGATAAAAAGAATTGCATGAAGTATGGCAGCAGATTCAACAGTAAATATACAGCAGCAGGAAGGAAGTTTAAAGGATTCAGAGTAGTTGTGAGAAGGAAAAACAAAGGCGGCACCAACCTCATCAACCCTTTTAGAACCATCAGTAAAAATAACGGAATGATTGGGACATAAAAAACTTATAGAACCATGTGAAATTCAGATCTAACTATAGAGTGAGGAAGGAATTTAGCAGAACTTGACAAATGAAATACGTGAGGAGGATGCAAGAGACTGAAATAATTAAGAGAAAAGTACGGAGATTTATCATAGGAGAAAATATAGGGAGAAAAATCGGCAAGACGAACAGAAATGAAAGATAAAATTTGAATTCTGTTGGGAGTAAAACGCCAGTTGTGAAAAATATAGCAATAGGCAGCTATAATCCTAGAGGAAAAAGAGGGATGAAAATTAATAGTATAATTGTAAAGAATTATTGTAACACCTTTTTTTGAATAAACGATGATAAGCGTGTTGGGCATCCGCAGACGGACAGTATGCCTTGCGGGACCCACAACTTATTTTTAATAATAATAATAATAAAAAATAAATTAAAAAAGTATACTTTACTTTTTTCCTTTTTTGAAATATAGACACTCGTGTCAATCAAGTAATAATCAAAATCATTTTTAGCTGCTTACGAAATTTACGTAGTTTGGAATCCAAAGTAGATTAGTCATCATTTAGCTGAATAGCTCAAATTTTGTTTGCAATAGAGACCTCCGAGAAATCTGCTCTATACTTTTTGAGAGTTTAGCTTTGAATATTATCAAAACATCAGAATTTAATGGTAATTAAAAAAATATTTCGATTCTTTTGAAAATTTTGCCTTTAATATCGTTTTTTGAAAGAGAAGATAGGAAAATTAGCGGCAGATAATTATGATAGAGAATGGATGAAGTATGATAATACCGGTGAAAGAAATCATGGTAGGTTCGAATCAATTCACAAACACGGCGAGGTTATGAAGGACAACCTCAAGGCAGCATGATGGATTGATTTCAGGAGATGTTTACTAGTCAAAGAAAGCATTCGCTAAGAACAAGCGATTTATTTGTAGATAGCGGTGATGCAGGGTGGTTAACGGTAGATTTACGATTAAACTGAGCACTTCAGAAGAAACGGAACCCAGGTTGAATACGTAAAGAGAACTTGGATCATCAAAAGTTAGTGTGATTTATACAAAATACAGAAAAGGTTACACACTTTACAGAGCACCTTGAGGAATGTTATTTTCCATTACCAAAAACCGGTTTTTGCTTGTGAGTTGATCTGTTAGACAAACAGTTCATTGTTTTTTTTGTTTTGTTTTTTTTACCCTGGGCGCGCCAGCGGCCTTGACCCAACAACATGAAAAATTAAGAGTTATAACTAAATAGCCAAGCGGTCAGAAATGGAAAAGACAAAGGACAGCAGCAATGGAATAACTGAAGGCAATGGGAAGGAAAGAATATAGGTATCGTTAAAGGGAGTAGGAAGACCCAGAACTAGAAACAGTTCATTGTATACAATTGCGTGTATTTACACTGGCATTTTCGTCGGCGGTCAGAGATTTTCTCTCTGTCAAAGAGTGATTGCCATCCGCTCTGGACTTTGAATATTTGCGTCTTGAAAGCTCGAGAGCTGTATAAAACAGGAAAATTTAGTGTTCGACCACCGATACAGATTCATCCTTATAGACTTTCTATGGGTTCTTAGTCATTTCAATATAGAGGACAATGACTCAGCTGACTCTTTAGCTCGCTCAGCCGCCCGCAATGGTCCTTTCCTCGACTCTTTCCCTTCTTCAGACATTCTTTTTCTATCACGCTCTAATCATTCCAGCCTTTGGCTGGACATTATTCTCAAATCGCTAGTCGGAGTGCCGTCTTACTCAACCGGTAACCCGTTTTCTGCCTTGGTTTCATTCTATTCCTGTCTGTCGTTGTTCCACTGTTGTTTCCTTAATTAGACTCAGGATCAATCACTTTCCTCTTTCTTCTCTCTTCATGCTTCTGAGCCTCCTTGTATTTGTGATTCAAATCATATCCTTTTCGCGTGTTCTGCACTCCTTAATGAACGCTTCCTTCTATACGCCCAACTTTTACTCCCTTTAACGCAACCTACATCCTTTCCTTCCCATTTCCTTCAGTTGTTCCACTGCTGCTGTCCTTTGTGAGTTCCATTTTGACGCCTGGCGATTTAGTTCTATCTATTGAATTATCATGTCGTTAGGTCAAGGCCACTGGCGCGCCCTGGGTAAGGACTGAAAAAAAAAAGGGACACAGATTGAAGAAAGAACGTTTTATGGTTCTAGGAAAAAAGAAAGATTCGTCTGCTCATTGTCTTCTCCAGAGGCGAATTAAGGATATACGGGACCCGAGACTAATCTTGAATAAGGGGCTCTCCTTCGAAGAAAAAATGGTGAAAAAATTCAGTATTGCATATGTGCAAACAAACAAGTAAAAAAGAAAAAAACACCTACTGCATACGTATGAATAATTAATAAAATTAAAGTAACGCTCTCTTCACAAAAGTCCAACAACAAATTGAATACTACATAAACTGAATGTTAATTAAGGAATTTTATATACACATACATATACATATATATATATATATATGTATAGTCTAATATTTGTAATTTTTTATTAAGAACATTATATTTTCTTTTTCTACAAAAAAATATTTATAACATACCATTTCCCTTATATAAATTAAACATGCATATTTAAAATTCCGTAATCGTTTATGTGATCAGAAAAATGCGAATGAAACACAGTATGTTTTATTAAATTTTTCGAAATTTTAAAAATACAATGATAAAAATAAATAGGTTAAAATACGTACAAAATTCGAGAAGCAATGTTTTGTAAAAGGAAGGAGCGTACACATATTCTTAAGTGTATTGTTACTTAAGAACTGTTTAAAACTTGAGAAATTATTGGTAGATTATCCTTGTCATTTGTACAAGCCTACGTATTGTTGAAGAAAATTTCTGATTATTTAGGAAATCTTGGTAAAGAGGTTATATTAATATCGTTTGTTTTAATTCTTTGTAAGTCTGCTAATACGGGCTAATTTTCAATGATTTTTCTAACAATATTTGTCGGATTACATTAAGGCCCGATTCCCACAAGTGGTTTTTAACGTGCGGTACCGTCACGGCACCGCAAATGCGGCCTAGAAATACTATGAATCAGATTGAGTGATGCGCACGTACTTTGGGGCACTGCGTGGCCTTACGCGTCCATTTTCACGGCGATTTCCCACGGCCCGCACAACGACGCAACGCAATCGCGGCTCCGTAGTATGTAAACCAGTCGGTGCACACATGCGGTGTTTGCCGGATGCTCAACGAATAGATCAGATTCCGAAGCAGAGGTGAAGTTATTTTTTTGAGAACTGCCATTTTGCATTGATTTTTTCCGTACGCTACCATGGAGCAATATATCTGTTCTCTTCTAACAACAGTCAGTGTATACGTTTGTTTATTTGTATGATTTGACGTTCATTCAAAAATCGATGGAAAACTTGTCCGGATTTTCTCTGAAATCAATAAAAGATGTATAAAATCGGCCTCTTAGCAGTCTTTTATTTTTCCAAAGAAGAAAAAACGGATTATAAAAATGGTGTACCTGTTTTTCATTTCGTTTCCTCTGGTTGCAATTAGTGCGCAATTGGCTATGAAGATGTTTGCGAAGTTTCAGTGTACTCGTTAATATCAATAAAAAGGAATCGAAAATATTTTAACTGTTCCCTCTTAAAAGACTAATGATAAACACAAACCAGAATCATCTGCTCAATTCAGTGTACGACTGAAGAAGTACAAGAACGTGTCTGCAATAAAACGAACGTACTGTTTTTTTTATGCGCAAAATCGAAAACTATTGAACTAGTTTTAAAAATTCTTTCACTCGATAATGTTTCATCGAGTTTTGTCGTGAATTCGAAAAAGTTTTTATCAATTTTTTTTTTAAATCATTTTTTACGGTTTACATCATTTTCCCTATAGAAAAGTATATCAATCGAATTATATTTTAATTATGATAAAAATAAACTTTAACACTTTTACACTTTTGTAACAATTGTATAATTTTTTAAAACCCCTCGAAACGCGTCGGCGTTTTAAAAAATTATACAATTGTTACAAAAGTGTAAAAGTGTTAAAGTTTATTTTTATCATAATTAAAAAATTGTTAACAATGAGTAATAATAACAAATACAGCGAATTATATTTGTTTATTAACGTATCGAGCGATATTTAAAATTTCTTTTTAAAAAATTGTAATTCTACAGCAGCACTATTTCCACTTTTCCATCGCATGTAACCATTTTCATGGATGAATCCAGGGGACCTTATGGTGTTGGAACTTCTTTTGTACTCCCGGATTTCACCTTATCTGAATCATTTCGTCTTTCTTCTTTCTGTTCTACCTTTATAAACGAATTAATGACTATCCTCATTTCCTGCAATCGTCTGTTTTCGAATTATTTGGTTATTTATGATTCTATGAGTGCTCTTCAAGCGATCAACTCCCCCTTCCTGATTACTCTTCCGATTTCGTCATTCTTCGCAAACGCTACCTTATCCATTTTCTTTCTTCTCGTTGATATGGGCTCTCAGACACATGGGCATTGAAGGTAATAAGACGCCGGATTCCTTGGCTTGGGTTGCTGCTTCTTCCCGATCCTTTTATAAAAAAACTCCATCCTCTAACCTGAATTCCCTATATAAAAGGTTTCACCTCACTCTTTGATCAGATATTTACCCCTCCTCCTTTTGTAATTATCAATCCTTTTATCTATCTGTACAACCTAATCTCTTATTCCTGGTTCTTTGAGATTCCTTCACTTCCCCGTTCTGTTACCATTTCTATAATTCGCTTGCGTTTTAACCATTTTCCCGTTTTCGCTATTCCCTTGTTCATTCTCTAAACTGTCCTCTCCAACTCAGTGAAGCGGTAGTTTGTGTCGCCAACCAAATCTTTTTTAAATGCCATTCCTTATATTCTATATTCATGTTTGTTGAAACTCAAGCTCCTCGCTCCTTATTGTGCATCTTATATGTTGTCCTTCCCCTCGCCATCCATTATTTCATCCGTTAGTTCCTTTACATTGTCCGTATCTGACCGAATTAAAATTTAACTGACTGCTGTGGAACTTCTTGCTGTTTCATTAGCTGGCGTGCTCAAAAAAAAAAAAAACTTTAAAATTTATTTCGGTAAATGCGATTTAATTTCAAGAAAGAAAAAAATATTGTTATAGAGGACTTTAGTGTGTATTTTCGAAATTTGAAGCAGGCCTGAATTATCAGGAAAGAAAATGAATGAAGTATTAATGGAACTGAACGGAAAATATGTGAATCTTTGAAATACTCGATATATGAAAATCTCTATGTATAGTGCATTAATTTTATTCTTATTTTTATGTTTGTATAGAGATAAAAGTAATATTGCTCATACTCATGCACAGCATCACCTTAGGCGAGTGTCCAGCCGAAGTGACAGTATGGATTGTCGTGAATGTAAATACTCGCATCGCTCATGTCGTAAGTTCCCTTTTTTCTTTAAATTTATTAAGGAACAACTTAATTTCGCTTTGAAATAATTTCCGAAGTTAATGTTCATTACATAAACTCGTATATACACCTATAGTTTAAATTCGTTCGTGCTTCTCTGTAGCGGCCGCTTTGTAGAATTAATACTAACGTGCTAAATTAAAATTACAATTGTCTTAAAAATTCAAAAAAGGCGAAGAACCTTTCAGGCATCTTAGCATGTATTTGAAAATTGCATTATAAGTAATGTCTTCGTATTAACATTAATTATTAACGATATATGCCGCAACGGATTGAACAATAAAGCAAATCCGACTATAGTGTACCGTAACAATTTCAAGGTTGAAAAAATCATAAGGAATTTATCCTTGACGCGTAAAATCAACTTTGAACGCATGGGTTTCATTCTTTGAAACTGTCAGCAAATCCTACACATAACCTCGCCGTATAAGAGACGGTGTTATTTTCTGGAAAGCTAAAAAAAGTCGAAAAATTCCACTAGTTGTGGAAAAGTAAGAAAAATCTGAGTAATTCTGTTGTAAGTTATAAATGCGTACGTAGAACACTCAGAATATAAATAATTGTAGTACATTAAATTCTGAGATTCAAGCAGACTGGATAAAAAATAGTTATGCCATTGTTATGTTTATATTGAGCTATCGTTATTTGACCAACCAAAAAAAAAAAACAACTATTCTTTCTAAATTAATGGTTACCTAGCTACAATTTATGTTAAAAAATAATTATTAACAACAGAATTTAACTTTAATGAATACCAGAATAATGGAAATATAAATAGATATGAGAACAAGTTAATGAAAAGATGTAATTTTGTAGAAACGAGATAACTAGTAAAGATTAAACATGATATCGGTATAGAGGCGCCTTCTAATAGCATACAATTCCGTTCCAACGGTAAGGTATATGGTCTTATAGAGAAAGTTTGTCTGAGAATTTTAGTCCCTAAACATTTAAAGATAGTTCTTCACCTACCAAAATTTGATGGAGAGAACTTGAACTTCCCAATATTGCTAACCGCTCAATATTAAAAAATTCTATTATTACTCCAACACAAAAGTGTTTGCGCTTTTCTACGTTCAAAATCTCGCCGAGTAATATCTAACTTTTTAAAATGTTCCAAATCCACTTTTTGATGGGTTTGTAATCTCAAAAATGAACTACTTCATTACCTATTTAAATACAATCAAACGGTTTTCTGAAAAATCCTTATTATCTACGCTACCGAACATAGTTAATCAGTTTTTAATCTTTTTCTATAGCCGCCAGCTCCCTGAAATTATTCGGGTACCTAAACTTTTAACGAAAATTCATTAAAGCCTATTTCATTATCGTCTTATCTTTAAAAGCACTGGTTCTATGATACTCAATCGATGAATTGATAGCGATTCTCTCTTTCTTTGTGCAATATATGAATTTTTGGCAATTCTGCTAGTTGCACAGATCGTTATAATATACCATATACTAAGATTGATGGCAGTAGCGCAAATTCGGACACATAACGCTCTCTATCGACGCCGTAACGAACATGTAAAATGAAATTCATTAATTTTTTTTGACGATATGTCTACCATTCCTGCGAGTTAAAAATTCACCGAGATACAGTGATTTCTTTAAGACTAAATTACCAAACATCCGTTACGAAAATTAAGAGTCATGTTTTACGTCAAAAAATTTTATTGAAAAACGAATCTTCGCAAAATCGTCAGAAATTAGGTTCTATTTGTCCCCCCCCCCCCCCCCCATTTCGAAGTACTGACTTTCACTTTTAATAAGTCATGAATTTGTTAAACTGAAATTTTTAAAAAGACGGGAGCCAAATTATTAGAAAGCGATGAACCATTTCTGTACGCTTATTACAATCCGGTATCGATAGAGGACATTATATGTATGTCTACAAATGCTACTAATAGGAGGTTGGGACAACCTATGTGTATCAGTGTTTAATTAACAAAAACGGTAAACACGTTATTTTCCTTATGTGTATAAGAAAAAGTTTTTGATTTTTGGTTCTATCCGCTTACTTGCTTTATAAAATTTATAAGTAGCGGTAACAGAGATCATCTAAAACTACGATTTTTGACTAAGGCACAAACTAGTATAAAGTCTAATGTACAAAATTGATTAAGATGAATATAATCTGAAGGGAGAAAAATACTACTGATTGTTATAAGATCATTGATGATAGTACCAAAAAAACCGATATTTTGTTTTAGAATTTATCATTTTCATTTCGCTTGTTTAATTTAACATCTTTAAATAAAACTTTTTTTACAAAAATTTGTAATTATTAATTGAAATTAAAAGAAGAAAAAAAAACCCCGAGAAAAATTTTAGAAACTATCTTTTTAATCATAATATAATTAACGTTGTAATACATTATTGGTTTGTAGCATACAAAATAAGAAATACAGAAATACAAAAATGCTAATCGTGAAATTTTTTACCTAGCCATGTCTAAAAAACAAAAAGTAATTCAAATCAGCAATTCAGAATTCTATTCGGCGTCTATTGCTGCTGTTCCATGCAAAATATCATTGTTAAAAGAATATGAAAACAGGTTCCTTTATCATTTCCATTTCTCTATTGCATTAAATTTCCCCATCCGTTTTTACCAATAATATGGCAAAAAAATTAAATAAAACGTTTAATAGTTTATTCCAAAAAGGAAAAGTAATGAACTTAATGTAAAATTTTGTATTATGAAATCATCGATATTATATGTGCAGTCTAAAGTTTTCAAAGTAGTCGACCAAATAGGTTTATTAGTTTACAGCTTCTGCTACTAGTTTTTTACGATTTGTGCGCAACTACCGGTAAAGTTTAAAAGATTTATATCGATCTTTTTTTTAGTCCCTACGGATATTTTATTTCACGTTACTGTATAAAATTTTTAGAGTACCCGGCAACGATCGCTTATAACGTTTCGACGTTAAAAACATTTGCAAAATTACTTATTTAAAAGGGAAATAAGCGGTACAAGTTCTAACTGAAAATATTCTACAATACCTACGTTATATGTACAGATCACGATTTTCTTAACCTCGATTGTACAGTAGATCACTCTAGTTGTTTGAATTTTATAAATGTCAAATTCAGGGTAATAAAAAATCTGAAACATTGATAAAAAAGTATGGAAAAACTTTAAAGGAATATCGGGAACACCTTTAAAATTGTATTCGCGAAAATTATTATACCTACGAGCAGCTACGAAAAATGGCTTTTCACGAAGAGATTGAAAATATATCCTAAAAATCAGTTTGAAGACGTAGGTTTGTTATACGACTCGGAAAGAAAAGAAAATTACGCACCTTTATATATATATATATATACATATATATATATATATATATATATATATATATATATATATATAAATATATAAACTTAATCTTTTTTAGATCTCACAGGGGAGCACCTTTCAGACCTCAAATGATAGTTCAACTATAATACTTTCAGAAGAATAAATTTCAATTGACTGCGTCATTCTTTAAAAAAAAAAAAGAAAATTTACAGTTTACGTAGCTATTTCTATTATAATTTCTACAATAGAAAAACATTACATGTTTTATAACGCTTTCTTTTCATATTATTTCTCCCGGAGCGCAAGAATAACGTCGTCATTAGTGATAGATAAGTTCGATATTTTTTCGGGTACGGATTCGAAACCGAATCGCAAGTTTGGAAACTGGATTCCGGATTCGTATCCATCGAATCCATATTGGCACGTTGTTGACGCAACTTATACCAGTGTTAGGTTAGATTCTTGTTTATAGCGTGATACTTAATTCCTGAGTGGGCGACTACCTATTCGTACATTTCAGCTGTATAGACACAAGCATAGTGTACTAGGCAATTGTTTATATGCAGTACGAATGTGTACACGCGCAATACTTCATTCGGCACTGATTAGTAATCGTTTGATTTTTATGTATGTACAAATAATGCAGTCCCGTGTATGTCTGCTGTGTACTAACTAGTGCGCATATGATGGTATGCGTGTTTTCCATTGCCTTCCACGTGATTATTAGCGAGTATTTTAATTAAAATTCTTTGTAATAAGTTCTATCGTCGCCCGGGATCGAACCTGTTACCTCCGTAACGGAAGTCAAGCGCTCTAGCAACTAGGCTATCGCGACGACCAAAAGTAAAGTAAGTCCCATACCCTTTGACACGGCGTCGAGGGTTGTAAAGTTAAGGTCACAGTGTACTAAGCCCAACGACACTAATGGAGAGTAGGGGGACTAGTTCCTTTCTCTCGGCCGCCTTTACTTCTTCAGATTTCTCTGGTACCGAATTATTATCATCATGGGTAAACTTGGGAGCGATTCAGATCCGGAACAAGGCAAATCTCGAACCAGTACCGTCAGATTTAGTAGCCAAGTGCCTTAACCACTAGGCTACCACGCTAGGTTAGATTAGATTATGCCAATTGCTTAAACAAGTCCGGAGCTGCATAGACCGCTCATGTAGAAGTAAATTACTTATTGACGTTTGCGTTTATTGTTAGTCAGTGTGCGTAGTTGTTTTTTACATGTTATATCAATTAATCAAATATTTTTTTATCGCTATTGCTTCAGGGGAAGGTATTTTTTTTTTTTTTTAATATTCGGTGTAGGAACTTAAATCAGCCTGATTTCCTATGTTAAACTAAAATGAATAAAAACAAACAAAACGTAACTAAACCATAATTTATGTATTTTAAAACCAAAAACCTTAAGCTTTTGTTATTTTTTTAAAATCCATTAAGTCAAGTCGACTACTTATAATACAAGTATCTAAATATATATTGAATAGTATTGGCGACAGTACACAGCCCTGACATACTCCCCGACGGACAGAGATATCTCCTGTTTGCGAATTGTTCCCAACTTGTACTACAGCGGTTTGACACGTATATAGGACAAGTTGGGAACAATTCGCAAACAGGAGATATCTCTGTCCGTCGGGGAGTATGTCAGGGCTGTGTACTGTCGCCAACACTATTCAATATATATGCGGAAGTGATTTTCGCAGAAGCCCTGGAAGGACGAGCAAAAGGAGTCCGGATTGGTGGTGAGATCATTAACAATATCAGATACGCGGACGACACCGCAGTGTTAGCGGAGAAGATGGAAGATCTGCAAGAATTAGTGGACGCCATAAATGCTGCCTGTGTACAGAAAGGAATCGGAATAAACACATCGAAAACAAAGTTGATGGTAGTAAGCCGAGAGGATGTCGGGCAAGCGAAACTGTACATACAAGGTGAGGAAATAGAAAGAGTAACGCACTTCAAATGCCTAGGAGCCTGGCTGAACGAAGAAGTAGATGCGGACGAAGAAATTAAAACCCGAATTGAAATAGCACGAAGCGCGTTCATCAAAATTTAAAAAACGCTATGCAGTCATCGCCTAAACAAAACACTGAGCTTAAGGATGCTTCGTTATTACGTCTGGTCTGTACTGACCTATGAAGCCTGGACGCTCAAAGTCAAAACTATGAATCGTATAGAGGCCTTTGAGATGTGGTGTTTACGAAGAATGTTAAAAATCCCATATACTGCGCACATTACCAACGAAACAGTACTACAAGAGTTCCAAAAAAAAATAAACGATTATCATGGCTGTGCAATATACGGCAGTGGACCGATAGGAGCGTTGAGGAACTTTTCCGACTCGCCGGCGACAGGGAGGCCTATGGAAATGTCATCCAGATGATCGCCTAAGTTCGACAACGAACATGGCACCCGAAGAAGAAGAAGATCTAATAAATACCAAATACAATGAGCACTATTACATAAACAATTAATTTACTTGTTACAAAAAGGGTATAGGCCAAATTGTCGGAAAACCTCGTTTTTTTCGTCAAATTTTCCGTCAGCAAAAAATATTACGAAAAGATCGTAAAAATTGCGCAGAATTTGATGCTCTTTCAACATCAATATTTTAGCTTTTACAGCGGACCCGTGTAAATCTGCATATCGTACACGTATCCGAAACTGTACTCGGAGTTACACCATCAACTCTGCTATAGGATACGAATTTGCATATACTTATGCTTATCTACTTATCACTCTAGTTGCCACTGATTTATATATATATATATATTAATTACAACGTAATTATTAGACTACTCCCCATTAGAAAAAATGTCCCAATTTTATGTAACGTTTGTTATATTTTATAGGATTTCTGTGATTATGTTATTATATTCATACGGACCGATTTAGAATTACGTTGTAAATTTTGATCATTTTATACAAAGTGTAGAAGAGAAAGAGATAGAAATATTGGCCGAGTTATGTATATATATATATATTTATGTACGTCGTCACGATAGCCTAATTATTAGAGCGTTTGTCTTCCATTACGAAAGTTTTGAGTTCGATCCCAGGCAGCGAAAGAAATTACAAACTGAATAATAATCACGTGGAAAGCAATGGATAACATGCATACCATCATGTGCGATTTAGTCAGTAAACAACTTACATACACGGGACTGCATTTGTATAACGATATCAATAAAACATTTACAAAATCAGTTTCAAGTGTAGTCTTGCGTACACACTAGCGTTGCATATAACATTTACCTTGAACGTAGACCTCTTCTGTACGGCTGGATTGTACAAGTAGGTAGTCGCGACGCTCGAAATCGAGCGAAACGACCGATAAGATGGATGTATACACGGAGATTGGGAGGAGTGCATGTGTGTACTATACATATACTGTTGCAACTTTACACACCTGTTTGTGACAACGATTTGAGAAGTTCGACTTATTTTGTTTAAATCCGAAAGTGATTTTGACGGTGCAACGAAATAATTGAAATTTTCGATCATCTGATGAATTTAACTTTTTCCTAATATTTATTGAAAATGGATAATTTCATTGCAATATCTTCCTAACGTTTTAACTATAAAATTTCTAGGCAAACAAGGTTCGCTCTTCTGATGATGATCAGTATAAGCTAGCCGAAACGTTAAGGTTTTAAGCTTTAAAATTAATTTTTTAAACCTAGTGTCTACCGTAAATTGTTTGCTTAATTATATCCACCATGTAAGTTTTAAATATTTAATTATAAAATTTATTTCTTGCCTTGTAGGGATATTACGAGTAAAATAACGTTGGTTAAATTCGAAATTAAAGTATTTTTATGGTATATTTCAGCTTCTTCTCCATTGATGCTATATTACAGTAATGACACAAGTTTCTAACCGAAAATCGAACTATTAATCAAAAATCGCCTATAATTTATGTTGTTATTGTTGAATATGGCAATTTTAAATTTTTGATAAAACATTGCAATTTCCTTGGTAATGTTTCGGGAGTTCCTTCCGACGATGACCATCGTACGCTTTTCCATATCCAACTCATTTGAACGGCCGGATCCCTTAAGTATATTCTCTTTTCTTTGCTACTCTAACCCTACCATCACGTGATATTGCGACATTTCTTATCTAGATTTCTTTCCGGGTGATCAAATTAAATTTTTATTAGTTTGCAATCGGAAGTCTCATGAAATTTTTACTTTATCATTTTCCGTTACCTTTTTTATTTGATGTTCTTACGTATTTTTATGCTGTAAAAATTGATTATTTTTTCCATTCTTATTATTATTATTATCATATTTATTGTTTTGATAAGCCAGCTGTCTGGAATGCACACACCCGGGAACTTTTAATCGTCACATTCGGAAGGAACTGTAAGGACTAAAGGATAAAAAAATCATCACCTGAAAATAATATATTCGCTTTAAGCATGTAATATACTTATGTATAGTGTATCGCGTGCAAAGTAAACGCAAAAAAAAAAAAAAAAAAAAAGTATATCTAATCGTTATGTTGGATCGAAGCATTAAAATGTCGAATAAATTATTTTTCAGGTGATGACGCCGGCTCCGTAATTAGCTTGCGCTCTGACGGTATGTCCAAAATTCCTGAAAAGGGAATATTGAAAAAGTCATTCGTTAACAAAGAAGACTACTGGAATAACGAACCCAGCAGCCATGAATTGTTTACCTACCCTTCGGCTGCTGCTGCCGCTGCTGCTGCAACCGCCTCGTACGGTCGAAATAGTCCGAGTGTGGTGAGCGCCGGTGGAGTCAGTGCATGTGCCGCCCGACAACCGCCCTACACCAGTATATCGGCTAAACTAGCGGCAAACAGAGCGAGACAAAAATCGATAACGCAAATGGAAAAAACGCTGAAGAGCTTGAACAGTTATCACGAAGATATACTGGCCGCCATCAAGAACGCTTCCGGCAGTTGTAAGTGTGCCACTTGCTCTAGCATGGGAACCAGCTACAGCACCGAGAATCTGATTAGGCATTCTTCAACCAGCGTTCTAGTCGGCAGTAAAAGATCCAGAAGCCAAGAACCATTATGCGACAGTAAGTCTGTTAAGCGATAAAGCCTATAATTTTCAAAGACCGGAACGGAATAAATCGATAAAATTTTATATTTATAAAGAATTGAAAGGAAGTCGCTTCTTTCGGCTCCGGGTCGCGCTGCTAATGGAAGAATACGCACCGTTGAAATCGGAATAATAGACTGTTTCATCGATGACTCTTTAACGGTCTCGATTGTTGATAAATTCGCAGAATGTACTTTGATCGGGAATATTTAATGAGGACACGCGTAAAACGATTAAAACTTTTTTTTTTCTTTTCTTTTTTTTTGTTAACGCATTTTGGGAAATAATGAAAAACTTACGAATCTTGTTTGATGAAAATATGTTGTTTAGGCTACCACCTTTTCCAGCGAGACAGAATTGCCAGTTTTTTCGTTTTAGTTGTGCATTTAAAAATTCAGTTCAAGATGTCTTCATGAGTAGGGGATATGTACGTCCCTCGGAATATTTTTCGGTTTTAAAATCGGCTCGATAGATGTTGAATTTCGCGTCTTTGATAAATTGACTTTAACTCGTTATGTCAGTATTGCAACCATATCGCTATTTTTAACGGTTTATTTTAAGATTTGATAACTCAAGATGATATAATCATTTTTCAATACTGTAATTTTTAAAATAACTTTTTTTTTTTTTTTTTTTTTTTTTTGGTTTTTTCCCTTATTATTTCTGTGACTAATAAATGCCTACCTTACCTATTTTCTTTTTATTTACTTACACTTACTGGAAAATAGTACCATTTTTCACCGTTTTAAATAGTTTAGAGCTTTCCGTTAATGAGGAAGCTAATAGTTTATGTGCGGATTCCAGTCTGAAAAGAGCTAAAAAATATGCACGCCTCTACTGTTTTCATTTATATATTTATATTTTACTTTTTCAAATAAACATAAAAAACCGATAATTACAGAAATAATTAGCGAATATGCAGACCCCGCGCGCGCGCGATGGTCTACTACAGAGTGGCATTTACAAATTTTTTGGATAGAGGGTTACCGAATTTAGAGTTCATCCTCAATCTCACAACGACAAAAAAAATATTCTTAGGCAGAACATAGGAATTTTTTTTTTTTAACGTATATTTTCACGATCATATCTATGAACGCTTACACTTGACTACTATTATTTCTTCGCAGCCTAATACTTTTTTTTGTTTTTATTTTTTTAATGATACGAATAATAATAATAATAATAATAGTTCAAAAGGTAATTATTAGATTTTGTTCAAAACAGTTGAAAAATAACAAGCAATACGAATGCATACAAGTATAGTCGGATCAATGAAAGCAGAAACTTCGAGCATCTGTTCGACACGGAACGAGAACGGAAACGTGTTTTTGTATTTGTGACACCTGTTACTGAAGCAAAACGTAAGAAGCGAAAACATAGTCCATTTAGAGGGAACATGGTGGGAACCGATGTTGACTTTGAGAAGCTTCTCCATTTCCGTTGATTCGACTATAATTTTTAAAATCAACTATCATACGTCAAGTTCTATAGTTATACCAGACATCGCTTGTAGAAGAACAATTATTCTATTCTAGCGCAACGCTTTCCGTTAGCACTTAGTTTGCGTTTTTATTTTATCCGCGTCATTTTAGGTGTTTATATAATAGGCTTTCGAAATAGGCGATAAAGAAATTTATAAATTATTTTTCTGCCCCGCATAGTGTAAAAAAGAAAATAAAACCGAACAAGAATGCTTTTATCAGCTAAGATAGACTCGTGACCATTTTAGTTCCCATTGCTGCCTACGAAAATACCTTTTTTCCTTGCCACAGTATAAAATATGTACAAATTTAATGACACATTTTACTACAGTCTCCTAAACACTAAAATTGCGACCGACCATTAATAACCAGTGTACTTATAATCCTGAAATTTGAAAATTACAACTCCTTCAATTGATTCAGTTGGGTGTTTTCATCTTTGAAGGTCATCTTATTTTCATTCAAAGCATCTTGTTTGCTTCTAGCTACTCGTTTGTTAGTTTTCCACATTCTACCTTCGTGTCCTTCATGCTGCGCCCCAATTTACTATATATATATATATATATCTATATATATCCATGTAAACTGATACGATAATAATTTTGTGTCAGAATGTCGACCCTTCTAGTGTTCTCTAACGAATTGTCCATCGAGGATAATATACATGTATACAGACACACACACACACATATATATTTGCATGTATACATATCCGCGATAAACAACGTCAGAAGAACCGTGTAATGAATTAGGGTTAGGTTAATTGATCAAAAATGAAAAATCTAGCTCAGTTTGTTATGGCACTTTAGGAAAAAGTAAAATGACCGAGTGAAATTATTCGTTTTTTTTCCATTATTAAACTCTGCCTTTCTGACATAAGTTTCTCGATAATTACTCGCTTATTCTCTCTTAATGCCGGTCCGAGAACAACAATACTTAAATCTGGCGCCGATGTCTTGTTAGGTCCGACAGTTAGCCATTTTTATTATTTATAGAAGATTTAAATGTTTTATTGTATACTGCAGATGGCGCAGATGTACATACTCGTGGTACCGGTTCCGAATCGGCTAGTGGCGCTGCTCACTTGATGGAACGTTTGATTTATAGTCTAGGTCTTCGACGTCAACACGGACACGGTATGTTGTGAATAATGTTATTTCTTCGTTGATTTAGGTAGATGAAATTTTACGCGGCCGTGTAATTAGCAGTATACACACATTCGTATTAGAATTGACCTATTACCTACCGTCGAAAATCGCCGGCACCACATTCATCGCTTGAAAAGTTTTCTCGCTGGTTTTGAAACTTTATCAGCTATGAAAATGGTTGTTTTTTCGAATAACTTATTCATTAGTATAAAATTTATCCGGTTTTTCTTGTTGTTTTTTTTTTTTTGTTTTTTTTGAGAATCTTACCGCGTTTACAGCCAAACGAATAATCTCAATTATGGCTTGCGATGACAACTTTTGCCCATCAGCTCTCTTGAATTACTCGAACCAGAATAGCGACCAATTTTTATATTTCGTCTCTATACTCTTTCTCTTCCCTAATCAATAGTTGTCGAACGGTGTATAAAACAGAAATTTAATCGCATTTTTTTTACACCGGCGAAAACTTTACAGATCAGCCCGAAGAAGCCGATAAGTACCGTAAAAATCGCATATACACAGATTGACCGAGCAAACCTTCAATCTGATTAATGAGAGAGCAGTATGTCGCGATATAATTGGTCTTCACTATCGGCGCTATGCGAACATTAATACATTTTTATTCGTTATAATAAAGTTTAGAAAAACATCGCGATACCCCTAAACGTCGTTATTTTAACGCGAGACTGGTAATAACGACCAATTTCAGGTAATGTTAAATTCTGCTATGGAAAAAATTTGACGATGTTTTCAATCGACTCTCTATATATTTGTTTCGTATCGCGCAATTACCGAGTTTTTGTTCTTTCTCTTTATAGACGATGATGAAGGGCCGCTTCGTATACGTAATCTAGAAGATCTAGTCAAACAGCTGGAATATCACTCTGGAAGGCACGTTGACTTGCAAAATTTAACTTTAGAAGATATTCGCGTTTCCGAACCGGAAGCTGATCGTCATTATACAATCGATACGCCGGAGTATGTTCGCGAATAACAGTATTTTTAATTGAAATATTACGCCGCACTTGTAGCATTAAAATCGATTTTTATTCAGTCTGCTAAAGAAAAAAAACAACAAAAAAGAAGAATCTTTTATACCGAACCTCGTATGGAGAAATGTACTTTTAATGTAACAGATAATGCGACTATACGAACTAATAATGCCTCAGGAGAAAGAGAAACGAAACCGGCGAGGCTACAAAGAGCTTGTATCGATTCGATGTAGGAAAATTACGGTTCAGCAACGATTACGATAAAAGTTCACTTCAAGCGTGCGATAAGAAAACCGCGAAAAGATTAAAAACTACAAAATAATCTTGTCCCGCCGATGATAGTCTTATAGAATAGTCGGTTTTACCTGTGTCACGTTTAAATGCGTATAATTGTTAGAAAAATGTTACGTGATTTTTCATATTATTATTCGTGGCATGACAGTGTTAATGTCACGATTCTGCACTTTTATAGCACATATTGTACAAAAACATCACTTCATTCGGAATATTAACGGGTAATAAGTAACGAGTAACTCGGTGTTACATATATATATATATATATATATAAATATTTACACGTGTTAGTAAGAAGCCGATATATTATTTTACAGGGATGACATGAGTGACGAACAATTTGTTTACGGCCAATTCAGGCGGCCAAATCGAATTCATCCGCATTCCTACTATTCCAATGAACCGGATAACGCGTACGATTCGTCTGCGACCGATCCGACAAATAGATTATCCAGAAATCAGCAGCAAATACTGATGGACGCTCAGAAAACAATGGACGATTACGAGTGCGTACATATTAAAATAAAATTTAAAGTAATGCTAGCGAATTTAAAATTGCATACTTGGAACATAATTGGGGAGCTATAGAATCAATAAATGGTTCTAGTTTTTCAGGAGGAAAATTATGATTGGAAGGACGTTGAGAGAGGATTTAAAGGCCTTAACCATTTTCCATTCGTGAGAAATAGGAGTGGATTGAGAAAAAGAGGAGCAGAAGTTTTTCCATGAATTTTTCTTAGCTGTTTAAAAAACAAATCTGAGGCTTTAACATTGGCATTCTTAAAAAGTTGGAAAGCGAAAAGTTTTCTATAAGTAGTCATATTTAAATTAAAAGCCGCCTTGCAGTTCTCATTCCACCACAATGAGGAGAACGTTCTGGGTTTTTGTTGGGAGTTAGTCGGAAAGGAGGACAACAATAAGTTAAGGCAGACGAGATTGATTCAATAAAGAAATCATATTGTGAAGATGAGTTTAAATTAAGAGGAATCGAAGAGGGCGAGCAATTGAGGAGAGAGCAGAAAATGGCCTAGTCTACTATAGAGGGGATCCAAAGAGTGAGGAGGTTTATAAGGAGCAGAAGAAGGGAAGTCGTCAAAAGAGATGATGATAGGAATATGATCACTACCAGAGATACCGTTTAGAGTTGACCATGAATATTTGAGACTAAGATTAGGAGAACGCTAGTAGGCGAATTAAGTCATTTTGTAACATAAAATTTTCAAGGGCGAAATCATTACTGTTTTACCCACTACTTAATCCCTCAAGCAGGTTAAAAGGGGGAGGAAGAGAATTAATAAATGATTGAAGAAGAAAGTTAGCTAGATGTTATGGAAACGTGAACATTGTATCGTTCACTTTTACCACGGCCTTCTTTCGTCTGCAATTTTTTTCGCCGGCCGAATGAATATATATATGTAGGGTTTTCATTTTTCTAACCCAATCTCGATAACTTTTCGTATACGAGGCGCGTCTCATTTATTCTGATACCCGAGAAAATAAATTAGTTTTTAATTGCGATAATGTTAATAATAATACCAACAAAAATAATTTATGTCTCAAACAGTTTTAGTGTAGTTAGTGAGATTTCAGGGTATACAAACTGAAGTTTCCAGCGTTACACTTTTAATGTCACTCGTAAGTCGACGTTTCTGGTTTTCCACTGGCGTAACTGGCGCCCGATATACATAGAATTCTCTAGATGCCCTGCAAAAGTATGTAGTCGCTGAAAACGGATACTGCATAGAGGTATCCGATTAGATTTCATCGAAAAATTCTTTCAAAAATTTTAATATTCATCGCACAGCGTGCACAGAAGCGCCGTCTCGCTGAAATCAGCAGTCCTACAACGTTGCAATGGAATGGAATATCACGGAGTATACTTTTGTCGTCACAGCTATCATTTGCAGTTCTTTTTCACGACAAAGCGTAATAGAGGCTGATTTTTTGTAGGTACCGACTCTATTGCCTCGGTGAATGCGAAGGATTTCGTTCACCCAAAATCTCTGTAGTTCCATGCAGTAATGTACCCCGCGCGATGGGACCAAATTTCATCGCTAACTTATAAAACCGTCCGAATACCACTCTAGCACACCATCCTGTCAACGGTTCTATCAACTGTTGCACCGCTGTAAAATTACAATTTTTTGAAACCGCGATGAGGAATGGAACGACAGACTCTAATTTGAAGCGCCTATTTTTAAATGAGATATTAGGTTCAGTTATAATATTCCTACAAATCTCATTTCATAAGAACAGTTTTTGAGGACGATCGATTTCGATTATAATAGTATTTTTACCGGAAAAATCTGGAACATATTCAGAAAAACTGATTTACCAAACAGATCTTATGTGTTTAGCACAAGCCCTAGCACTTTTCCTGAGTTGCAAAATAAATGAGAAACGCTTTGTTTTCTTGTAACGATGCTTTGATTTGACGAATGTTCACATGAAAATTGCACTAAAATCAGTTAATAACAGATTTTCAGAACATATGTATAGGTTTGATTCAAATTCCTTGGTAGAAACTAGAGAAGCGTAAATCAACTCGACTAGAGGAGTTTTGAATAGAAATATGTATTCTTTCCGACTGCGGATATATATGTATAGTCTGTCAAGCGAAAGAAGTCCATTCATAAAACAACTAAAACGCAATGACTTAACGAAATAAGGGCACCTCAGATTAACCTTCATTCCATTATATAACTGATATAACAGTGATTCTATTATCATCACGTGGTCCATCTGAACCAGAACAGGTCGGAAAAAAAGAACAGATAAACGTACAGAGATGAAACAAAAACGAGGTTCTGTTTTCAGGAAGGGGAGGAATAATAGGGGAGGGTGACAATATGATTTTTTTCGGTAATATTGAAATACGCGTTATTAATACACGCCCTGTTGCTAGTACACTACTTTGAGCAACACTCACACCGGCAACGAAACTTGAACGGACTTCTTTTGCTTGACAAACTATATATATATATATATATATATATATATATATATATATATATATATATATATATATATATATATATGTGTGTGTGTGTGTGTGTGTGTGTGTGTGTGTGTGTGTGTGTGTGTGTGTGTGTGTGTGTGTGTGTGTGTGTGTGTGTGAGCGCGTATATGCATGTTGTATATATATATATACATATATACATGCATACATACATATAGATATATTCATATTTCCAACTCCGACGCAGGTCTGTCAAGCGAAAGAAGTCCGTTTGAGTTTCGTTGCCGGTGTAAGTGTTGCTCAAAGTAGTGTACTAGCAACAGGGCGCGTATTAATAAAGCGTATTTCAATATTACCGAAAAAAATCATATTGCCACCCTCTCCTGTTATTCCTCCCCTCCCTGAAAGCAGTAACCTCGTTTTTGTTTCATCTCTGTACGTTCATCTGTTCTTTTTTTCCGACCTGTTCTGATCCAGATGGACCACGTGGTGATAACATAATGACTGTTATATCAGTTATATGATGGACTGAAGGTTAATCTGAGGTGCCCTGATTTCGTTAAGTCATCGCGTTTCGGTTGATTTACGAACGAACTTCTTTCGATTGATAGACTATACCTAATTGATACCTAATGTGTAAATCTTATACTATTTCCGCACTTGTGCGCTTTCGCTTTCAACTTGCGTTTAGACACATGCCTCTTGACGCATGTCCAAAAGGCAAGCAATTTCTGTCCGCACTTGTCAACTCGTCTGTGCGTCTCGTCAGTAGGTCCTGTGCAACCACCTCGAGATGGAGTCAGACGCGCTGTCCCTACTTTGTTAAATTCTGCATTTTTAGTTTTGAAACATGGAAGAAAGAAAAAAATGAGGAGAAAGAAAAAATCCCTATGGGTTCCGGACTTTTTGAAAACTCGAGATTACAAGATTCTGAAACAGGTGAATACAGATGATTTATTATTCAAAAAACTTTACTAGAATGTCGAAGGCCAACTTTGATTGTTTGCTAAATCTGATTCCGGGAAAAATAGAAAAAAAGGGCACACGTTTCTGTGGAGCTATACCTCCGCAGTATAGGCTTGCTATTACTCTAAGATTTTTAGCCACAGGCGGCTCAATCAGATCTCTTTTTTATCTATTCAAAGTTTCCAAACAAACTATATCAGAAATTATACCCATAGCTTTAAAAACCATAATTGAAGCACTGCAGGATTACATCAAGGTAAGTAGAAGTAATTCTTTAGTAACGCGTGTTTATTCATTTGTATTTCGTAATTGTTCAAAATAATTATCACAGCACAAGTGATATATAGGAAAAACTGTGAATATATATATACCTGCGTATATTTTTTGAGAAAAATCAAATAAGTAAAATAGAAGAATTAGAGTGTCTGAAAAGTACATTAGTTAATAACTTTAGAGTAAGCGTAATGTAATTCAGAAAGTACTTCATTCACAAAAAGTACATCAGTTGTTGTTGAACGTTAAAAAATGATTCATATCAAAGTCATCGTTTTCAGTGGTAATCACATCAGCAGTATTGAGATCGAGATAAACTGGAACTCGATTATTACTGGTACGACTTCCAGTACTGCTGATGGAGTATGACGGGGATGGAACGACAGAATATGTTGGAGATGATGCGACAGGATATGTCGGAGGCTGAGGCACGAGCAGCAGCCCATCATCAGATAGGGGTTGAGTTAGAAAAGTGGTTGTTTCTGGCTACTTAGGAAGCTGGGTTGGATGTGGTGATATCAACAGTCGTACTGGTTGTTGTTGAGGTGGTGGGTCCATTTCTTGCATTTCCATTTAGTATAAGAAGTTTTGAATCGGCGGTTTTCGAGTGAAGAGGCACGGAATGACGCACGTACACCCACCATTTGCGCTTCGCCGGCCGCTCCAAAGTTCAACACGTTCAACACTCCCGGTCAACTCAAACGACGCATGCGCTAGCGTATGCCTCACGTGTCTCTCCCGTTGCGCTATGACGCATGCCTTGGCACACGTAAAGTTGAACAAGTGCGGACATACCTTTAGACCGTGTATTCAACTCCAGTTCTGCGTGCTACTCCGAAAGCATGAGCAACAGAACTTTCTTGACGAATTTTTGATAGACACACTCGCAGCTAACGTTTTTCGGAGTTAAGATATATTAAATCACACCGAATCCGATTGTGTTCAGAATGGACGACGTTTGTTCGTTGTGCGACGTGTTTCACAGTTAAGATTAAATCACACGTTTGAAGATGTATTCGACTATGTCTGAACACACGGATACATTTCCGAACATTTGACTGTGCCCGGAGTTACTCATGCGTGTGAGTGTTTTACATAGTACGCGTTAAGTTAATTGGCGCAAAATGAAACAGCATCGTAAAGGTTGCATGTCAACAAAGATCGATGGTCTCCGCATCTAAAGTTATCTGATGTTCCTCAGACGTTCATTCAGTTTCGGCGCGTGGCTTAGGAATATCACGTTCTGCAGATGTCTCTAAACGACCGAAACCAGAAATTTATCAAGAGCTAACTCTGAAAAAAAATTCATAACAAACTTCTTTTTATGTATGTTGAATTTTTACAAATAAAAGCAAAAATTATTATTTTGATTTTGTCCCGGCAGCTCTCTTCACTCGCTCTATTTCCGTTCCGATTTAAATCTTTCTCGTCACTTTTAACATTAGCCTTAAGTTGTTTCTTGGTCACTTCGTTGACGTTTCCGTTTAAAAAAAAAAGCAAAACAAAAAAACATCTTTTTCAATATGTATGCACGTGAATAAATTAAATAATGCTACATTGAAAATGAATTTTCCACTTGGCCGCGGGAGAACGGACGAGCAGGTCATCATCGCTAAATTCCGAATTAGTTTAAGTTACGATCGGTTTATCATGTTTTTCAATGATAGCCCGGCGGCTCGTTCTGTTTACGGGACGAGCATTGCAGAATATTTTTTCGAAAGCTGGCAGTAATAAAAAACCGCGTTTGCGTATTATTCACAGTACCGACTTCTCATCCCATCGGCCATTGATGCGTTCCGCCAGCGAAGAACTAGTTCCGATAGGCCAAAACACCTGACATTCGCAGCATGGTTCTCCACAACCGGGCGCTACGCCGGCCTGCTATTGCGGCCATGATCAAAAGCGGAACATTGACGGTGGTGATTCTCCAGCGATACACCACGATCCTCGTCACCATTATCACCGGCACGGCCCGCCTGACATCAACGATGGAGAACCATTTCTACAATTCGACGCTACGTCTTCTCCGCCGTACTTTTTCGATCACAATATCGATCTTGAAGACGGCTCTTCTCGCGACACCGTCGAATCATCCGTAAACGAACATTCTGCTCTAATAAAATCATCTCCGCCCTGCAAGTATCCTGAGTACCGGCACTGACGGAAAACTGACGAGGTACAGTTTTATCAAAATCATCGGATGTATTACGATGTGTCCTATATACTTGTTAGTGAGTTTATTTTCACAGCGTGTAGCGAGACCGACTAAATCTTGAATACTGTTTTTTTTGTCCTATTGGTCGGAAAGTTGCAATACTTTGCGGTAGCGTATCCAACGAGGAACAGGTATAATCCTCGATTAGCCTACATTACGATTTTTAAAAAATAACTTTAAAAAATAACAACAGTATTATTTTTAATATTTTTGTAATAAAATTTTAACACGAAGTTTTAAATATCGTTTTACAGACATTAATATTATTTGCATAATCTTCTTATAATTCCGTATGCTACAGCTGTAAGCTTCGTATTCCGCCACTATATGGCTGAACATTAGTCGATCTCCTGGATACGCTACCGATACCTTACGTGCGATACAATTTTTTTTTCGAATTCTCAGAGAAAAAATTGTTAAACTATAAGGTATATATATATATATACATATAATCTCTAAGATGTAATACTACCTGTGTATTAATTCGCTCAAAGCTTACTTTTTATTTGTAAAAAATTTTATTTTCCCCGCAGAATCATCGCAATATAATCCAACGTGTATCTGCGTGTATATACCGAGTACTTCATGAAAATCTACGAAACGGGTGTTTTAAAAGTTTTAATCGAAATAGTTTTCGGCTTTATATCGTTTTTTTTTTTTTAATTTTTTATTTGCTATATCATAACTGACATTAAAAATTACGCGTTACGTAGACGTGTTTTGTTGCGATCAGTGGAAAATTTCGAAGAACCATGACTCGGGTTTTTACCGAGAATTCCACAACTCATTTCGAACAGTTTTACTCGTTTATCTCAATTTTATGTCTACCTCTTTGTTGACTACCAAAATTTCCACGATAATTGCTCGTCCGTCCTGATGACTGTCAAAAATTTACCTTCAAATAGTCCGCATTGAGTAGACTCCATCGCATGAGACTATTACTACTCTAACACTTGTCAGTTTTTCGATGTCGCTATTATGTAGCCCCCCCCCCCGTCACCACTTGTTTTCCTTATTTGTTGACAACCCGTACATCACTTCTCTATCGGGTATGTCTTTATACAAAAATTCCCGCTAAATCCATTTATTAATGCAATTATCACTAATGTTCCGTTTCACTGAAAGAGTTATACGGCGGATGATTATATTTTATATTAAACGAGATGTGTAATTCGTATAAAATATGGCGCAATTGTATTACAAAAAAAAAAAAAAAAATGAATTAATCCGATCTACAGACAAATGAGTCTCTGCGAAAAAACGTACTTTTAAATAAAAAAAGTACCTAACATGGAATATTTTATTTATTTACCACATTTTTAACAAGTACCACACAAATATTTTGTCACTCGAAACGGATAATAACGATTTATGAAACGAAAAATATTAGATGAAATTTCCAGTTTTTGATATGTTGTTCAATTGATGAGCATACTGTTTTAAGCTCTGATGATTAATTGTTCTTTCCTCCATCTAGTATTACTCTTCCGAGAAATCTGCTACATTACACAATTTGAACCAATCCACCACGAAATAATCCAATCTCACGTTTAAAAAATCGTTTCGTAATTTTTTGCAAACTTTAAAATTAAAAATAAATTTTTTTTAACAAAAATTAATCAAAAAGTTAAAAGTACGTAGTGGACAATTATTTACTCGATAAATCTGATATAAATTTTTGTTCGAGTTTAATATAGGGAACGCTGAGATATTAAATGTTCGTTAAATAAATTAACATTTTCTTCAACCTCACATATCAAACAGCGATACTATTTTTACCTAAGTAACAATAACAATACTAAATTTAATTATAAAATTAAATATATATATTTCCCTAATTCAGTTTAATATACTTTGCTAATATATATAATATTTGTGTATACAACTTGTCATTTCAATAATTCCTTGATACAAAAGTTTAGCAGAAAAGTCGGAATCTAGAAATTTTTTTTATAATATCGAATAGTTTTAGGTTTAAAAAAATCTAAATTTTTCTTGATTACATTCGTTATTAGCAAGAAGTGAAATTTGCTAATCTATATAATTCACAGATGTTTTATATAACTAAGATAATATATTATATGCGCCGTGTAAAATGAAAATACATTTCTAATGTGTCCAATAATTTAATATAATATTCAAAGAGAAATCGGGGTTGTTAATCCCTAAAGAAACATATCATTATTAAGATAATAACGAACTCATTACGATTGTGTTACAGTTATTTCATATATATGAGGCTGGAGATATTCCCTTTTCGAATCACTTAATTAATGTTTCCAACGGTATCTGAAAATATTGTGTAATAAGTAAATTATTTGCAATACCGACTCGGTAATTCGATAATGAATAATTTTACGCTTCCTTGAAATTGTTCTTTTTTTTTTTTTTTTTTTTTAATCAGTGTAAAGAAAATTACATTATAAATGTTGAATTTTATGACGTAGGTAGTATTCCGCGATTGAAATGCTGCATATTGTTTTATCACCGGGCTAGGCCTTTGTAACAGATTAAAATTCCTTCTTTCGCAACACTGTTTTTCGTCTGTATCCTCGGGGCTTTTGTTCTAACCTTAAGTCCTGTTGACGGGAGCATTTTTTTTTTTTTTTTTTTTTTTTTTAGGATTAGAAGCCCGTTCGCATTACAATGAGGAGTGCGAAATGTGAAATGCATTATATGTTTTCTGAAAATCCGATTACCGTCTAATTAAAGACAACAGTACCCGCTGCAGCGAGAAATGATCGAAATAGTCGAAAGAGACGATAAGCAAGGAAAAATAATTCCTTGCTCAGACCCCTAGGCATTTTCTTAACATAGCTCGCGCATATTTCGCGATGTTTTTTATTGAAAATTTTTAAAATTCAAATATTACGCCGCTTTTTATATTATTAGAGTTTCGTTTTTTTTTGTTTTTTTTTTTTGTGGACATCCAAAAATCCCATCCATCGTCAAAATTCGAATTTCGTTATCTACTCCAACCTGCATTATTATTTTATTTTGTACTCGTTTTCATTTATATTATTATTAGTTATTCGTTTAATTTAACTTATGGAAAAATTAACGAAAACTGTTGTTAACAACTGTGTGTATTGTTACATAATAGAAAGAGTAGTAGTACATTTTATAGCGATAGTACAGTGAAAAATAAATAAAATTTTACAATACACAAAAACTTAATTAAATATCGAATAAAGGCAAATCGCATTAATTACGTGTACGCGTATTTAAAAATAAATCGAAACAAATAGAAAATAAGTTACAATTCCTGGTCCAGCGAACTCGTTGCAATCGCCTGTCGAACACATTTTATATTTCCCATTCCTCGTTACGATCTCTTTTCTTTCTCGTTTTTTATCATTTTCCCCTTTATTGCTGTCTTTTATTGGTTTCAAACACTTCAATACAAACATTTCTCCTCTGATCGCAATACCGGATAAGTTTACATTTGATCTACTATATATATATATATATATATATATATATATATATATATATATATATAGGGGTAAGGCAAATAATAATAATAATACTTATATTGTAACCGGGAACACTATGTAATGTAACGTTATCGAATATTTCGATATTTTAAAAATGTCTCATTTAATAATGCCACTTAATTATTTAATAGTTCGCGCTTTCCACTTATAGTTTAATGCGGATTTAAAGATTTTTTAATGCATTTAAAATGTAAATGACGTCTCATTATTGCGGACGACTGTTGAAAATAACAATTTCACGTCAGTTTTATTATTAATACTTTACGTTATGGAAAGCAATCAAAATACTAGTTTTAAATTTTAAACAAACAAACAAACAAACTTCAGAATATTTTATCCTTTTGTCGTCTTTTTGTTTATGCGATTTCAATTTCTACATCAGATTTCTACTTACTTATTGCGGTGACTTTGTTAAATTTACAGATTTACTCGGTCACAATAATGTCGCAAGCTGTAAATTAAAAATGATCGATTACTTAATCTCGTGCACGTAATAAACTGATGTTGTTGTTGTTTTTGTTTTTTTCGTGTATCCACTATGTAATAACACCTGCATCGAAATAGAATTTTTGCCGAACTACTATAACGGTAATTAGCGTCTGTCGGGTTAACTTACGAAATTTACGGCTTTTGCTATCTTTTTATAGGACAAGTTTGTACATTTAAGACACATATTCACCTTTCCCGTATAATAAATAATTTCCGTTTCAGTAACTAAGAAAATTACGAAACTTTTTACGTCTTGAAATGTTCTTTAATATTTTTATTGCATTTTATTCGATAAAGTATTCTGTAATAAAGTAACAAAGCGGCGTGTATTATAATTCGTCGAAGATAGAATGTACAATTTTATACACGGAAATTGTAAAATGCTCAATATTATGTACATTTTTATTTGTTTTATTTAAATATACAGAAATTTTAAGTTATTATTAAGAGATTTTTACGGATATTATTATATAATATATATATATATATATATATATATATATATATATATATGTAATGTATCTACGTATGTATGTAATTTAATCGTAATTTTCGTTAACAATACCTTTATATTGTAAGAAATAATTTTTACCTTTTAGGATTACTTTCCAGTAGAGTTGAATAGCAATTTTGTAACGGATTTTGAGTTAAATTACTAAACGGGTAGCAATAACCTTTTTTTTTTTTATTAAACGCAAGAAAAATTTACGCCAAATTTTGTACGTATTTCTGTTTATTTTCATTTAATTTTTTTTAATCGGGTCGCAATAAAAAAAAAAAAAAAAAAAAAAAAAAATTAATTTCGTGATAGAAAATAGACGAAATATAAGAGTCGCAATAAAGAGTAAGAAATGTGTGTTTTTCTGGGTTTTTTTCAAGAAAAAAAAAGGAAAATACAGAATGTACAACTGAATGGGAAGTTGATAAACAAAAACAACAGCCAGTCGTATTGCAGAGACGGCTACAGAAAAGTAAAAAAAAAAAAGGAAGATAGTAGAAATGTAGACGAATAATGGCGACTTTTATAACGCTAGAAGCAACTCAATGAAAACGTTGAGATTAAAAAGAAATCGAATTAGTCACTTAATACCTTTACAACTGGGGCCCATAACCAATCTATACAAGTAAAATGAAATATTAAAGAATATCGTTTGAGATATTTTTATTTTTTCATAATCCCCCCTCCCCCTTGGGCATGCCAGCAACGGATCTTCGCCCAGAAACGACACGAGAGGAAAGCATCAGTTAAATGTGTAGAGTCGCTGTCAAATATTGATAAGATAAAAGAACTGAGGATCGGAATAACGAAGATCGACGGAAACGATAAGATATACGAAGCGTAATAAGGGGAGTAGGGAGTTAAGTGATGAAAAATCGGAGTAGAAAGAGGTGTATGTTCGTTCGCGAGGGATGGACATTGAAAGAAGATCTGGTCAGGATCGCCATTCGGTATGTGTTTAATAAAACGCAAAACCGTGCCAGTCGGAAAACCGTTCTAGACACGACCTAATGATAATAGTAATGAGATTTGATTCTATTTCCTTTACATTTACTTCTAAACTCATTTTTTCGCGCTTATGTTTACAGTTCCCGTATCGACCGTAAAAGTACTTGATTCAGAATTTTTTCATTTTCCCCCCATACGAATTACTTTTTCAATCCTATTTTATTTTACGCGAAAGCTAATGTAGAGTCCATCTTTATGTTCGAGTGGTCTTTTCGTGGTTTTTCTTTCATTCTTGAGCGGATGCTCCTATTTCACCTATCACCATACTTTGTTGTAGACAGTATTTTATAGTATGATCTCCTGAAGTTACTTTTATAATTTTTTTTTTTTTACAATTTCCTAATTTCTTGGTATTCTGTTTCAGCATTATTTTCGCCGTATAGTAAGTTAGGTGATTGAATTTTTAACAGCGAGAGATTGATTCTAAGAGATAAATAATACTTTTTTTTACTGAAAAACTATACTAATTCAATATCGAAATTGTGCCTTCAGGGAAAATATCTTTCCTCGTTGTAACACCTAGTTAGCTGAACGCATTTACAACCTTACTTCTTCGTGTGACTAAACCTGCCTGTGTGCTCCCGTCCATTGTCAAAACCGAAAAATTGGTTTTAAAACTTTAGTTCTTTTTCTTTTTTTTTTTTTTTAACAATCGAAACACAATTTTATCCATACGTTGCAAGTTAGCCGAATCTACCGCAAGTTTATCATCGTGTGTGTATTATCTTGTTTAGCGCGAGTGTTTTAATCTGTTTTGTATCCGTTGAAAGAAGGAAAAAATTACCCGTTCAAAATTTAAATATACGTTCACGGTTAGTTTACTCGGAAAATATATAATTCGGAATATAGAGATATTCCACGTTTTTATTGTGTCCCATAACGGACCTTTTTTTTTTTTTATTATTTTTTTCTCTCTTATGCACGGGCATATTCAATCTTCATTATTTTTTAATGACATCAATGGCAGCAATCCGGAACGACCAATACATAGGTAGAATAAAGTAAAGTAAAGAAACGTTTAAGTTACTATAAATGTGTAAAATAATTATAAAGATACTTGCGGCTCCTGTCGCCGGGAAAATCAGAAATAATCGATTCCATCCTATTTGAAATACTGTTAAAGAATGGAAAAATTTGTTAAAATTAAAATGACATTTATGTAATGGCATCCATTTGTTTGTTTTTTTTTTTTTATTTTGTTTTATGACTTTTTTTTTTTTTTCATTTCAATACATTCAATGTTCAAACGAATTGTTATATTCTATTAATCTAATTTGCCAACGTAAATTAAATTATTAGAACTTTTAAGCCGAAAAAAAGAGCTTTTATTCGATTTATTTTACAATTTTCCTTTAATACAGAAAGTAAGGAATTTTGTTTAAATTAGACATCGACCGTTTTGTTCGTCGAAAAATAGATTCAGTAATTAGATAACAAAAAAAATTGTGTCTTCGATTAACAACATAAATATAAAATTTACCGCCGTTATTAATAATTTTTTTTTATGTTTTCCGAGTGACATTTTATTTGATACAAAATCAGAGAATGATTCGGCTCCTTCAACACGCTGCCCTAACGTTTATTGCTCCATACTCTCATTTGCAGTTCGAACGTAACATTCGATTTTCGTATTTTCCTTTGCAACTTCTAATCAATAAAATGAAAAACGGCAGTCATAGGTAAATTTAACGATTAAATTATGTTAGCTTTTGCCAATTTTTTATCAATTTAATCCAATGAGAGAAGTATATAATTGTTTACACTTCACTGAACTTTTTTTAATTTTTATCATTTTTAGCTCTCAACGCTGTTTCGGTATTTCTTTTTTTTTTTTTTTTTTTATTTTGTTCTCGATATTAAATAATTAAGTAGTAAATTTAAAAAAAAAAAACAATTAAACTATAAAAATGTAAAAATAAAATAAAGTCGCAATGTATATGCATGCTCCCTTTTACACGATAACAGTTGGTTAGTAAAGTAAGTACGAAGTTCCGATAAAATTGAGAAGTAAAATTAACACTACGGGTTGATTTCAAGCAGCTTTCGTAATCGTGCAATTTTGTAATGAAATTTAAAATTAAATATTCCTTTTCTATCGCGATATACCTTCAATGAACATTTCATTTTGAATTCTCACGTTTCTTGTATTCAATTTTTATTCAATCAACCACAAAAAGATTTTCAGTGCCGGCTTTATTTTATTGATACGCTCTGTTTCATCAGTCTCGATATATGTGTGTGCGTGTGTGTGTGTGTGTGTGTGTGTGTCAGTAGGTGTATATGGGTTTTTCTATGAACTAATGCAGTCACAAACAGCGATATCCGTTTAGTGATTTACAGAATTAATTATTAAAATTTGCCAGGGTTTGCATAGCACACCTAGAAAAAATTCAAAAATCTTGCCTTTAATATATTTATTTACGCGTCAACGGATATACCTTGTAACTGCGTAAAATGTCATTGCCGAATGATTTATTATATCTTTCGAATGCGATTAGTTATTTTTTTATCATTATTTTCTAAAACGGTCTGGCGACATATAAACCAATTTTGGATAACAACGTATTACATATGTACTGAAAGAACGAAAGTACAAAATTAATAATATCGACGCGAAGTATCGTCACATTGTGTTCAACGAAATAATTTTATTATTATTAAAAACCATTCGAATTGTTTAAATTTTAGTTCATTATAAACGTATTTTAAAAGAACTTTTGTATACCGTCTGAACTATTTCGGAATAAATCGAATGTACCCGATGAGGAATGGTGTATTTCAATTTTAATATTATTTCATAAAGACCCCTCGCCCTCGGGTTATGAAAAATTGACGTAAATTACAATTGCATGTATAACTTAGACGTTTTAAACCATCTTTATTCATAAATTAGTTAATTCGTATACATATCACCATTCTTAGATTTTATACAAACTAGTGTTTATTTTTCCGTTTCTTGAAAATATAATGGGTAAAAAAAATTTGTAATTTATAGTAAATATACGTGTAATACTTTTTTCACGTGTGAACATTATTTATTACCAGAAAATTGGGAATTCTGTTTTATTTTTATAATTACTGATTTTATTCTTAATACCCGTGTAACAACATAGTACTCCCGTCGCGTTATTCCATATTTAAAGTGCATAAATTATTTGAAAATTAAATGATCTGCGAGGCCTTTTTTTTTTTTTTTTTTTTTTTTTTTTAACAAACCAATTCAGTTCTTTGTCACGTTTTAGCAACGATAAAATTTATAGAATATCAGGCGTCAAAAGGATTATTATTATAATCTAGATTGGATAAAAGACAAAAGAAAAAAAAAAAAAAAAAAAATGGTTTTATGTAATCGACAGTCCGGACTAAAATGAAAAAATAAATAAAAAATCCTTCTAGTTTTTTTTTTTTCCTGTATAATTTTTTACGTGCATTGTCTCGTTCAATGTAATGCTACGAAATTTGAAAAAAAATATTCGTACAATTGGCATTTAAAATTAATCTAAAAATAAGGCAGCGCGGTAGCCTAGTGGTTAAGGTGCTTAGCTACCAAATCAGAACGGTTCGAAACTTGCCTCGTTCCGGATCCAAGTTGCTCCCTGGTTTACCCGGCCTGAAATAATTCGGTAGCAAAGAAATCCGGGAAAGTAAAGGCGTCCGAAAGAAAGAAACTGTGGCCCCCCTACTTTCATTAGTGCCGCTGGGCTTAGTACATTGTGAACCTTAACTTCACAATCCATGGTACCTTATCAAAGGTATATGAGACTTCTTTACTTTTTAATCTGAAAATAAGACAAAAATGGGGTTACTTTAAGAGGCAGTTGTTACGAATTTAAAAAGAGAAAAATTATTAAATTTAAATTAACGAATCCTTTTGTATTTAAAAAAAAAATACCTGCGGTAGCAAAGTATGTGAAGGGGATATGTTTCAACATGTAAATTTTGAAGGATGTTTAATATTTAACTAACCAAAATAGATTATGATTTCATTATTGTTTTCATTTGTACACTTCTAGTGAGATGCTTTGAGATCGGTAGAGGAGGGGGGATTTTGCTAACCTCTACTATGATGGGTAGTGTGTTTCTAAGTTTATGTTTAATCTGTATCTAACTAAAACTGATTAGCTCAGTAACCTGTACTATTATTTTATCAGAGCTGCTTTTCTGACATGTGTTGAGTCTGCTTATTTTAGTATATATGTTTCCCGGGAAATTTTTTAGAGCATGAAGAACTAAAACCTATAATCACACTATCATGTCTAGAGTTGACACACTTTATGTATGTTTAATGTAGTATATGTATGTGTGTATAGCAGAATAGTGTGTGTGATATGTGTACAAGCATTATAGTTTATGATAAACAGATATCAACTAATTTTTGAATAAAGCTACACATAACCAGTGTATGATCTACAGCTCTTTTTGTATTTGCCCCTCGTTGCTTTGTAACAAGTTACAACAACCTGACCATCAGCTTTTTATGCGGTAATGTTTTGTCTGATTGTGAATATTTCTTATCAACACAAGAACGTTGGCAAAGCACATATGTCTGCTGGTGTGTATGTTTAATATACAACATATAAGAACTAATTTTGACTAATTCTATTATGATTCTTTTCTAAGGAGTGCAATGTCCAATTCAATTACCAAGTGGCACCGATGGACTCTATTCCTTACACAATTTTTTAATATTTCGGAGATATTAATATCTAATAAATGCTTGCTTATCCCAACAACTCCACCACCTCAATAACTCACCTCAACCATTACACCATCATTTGTAGTAATACAATCATTAAGATGGAAATTCTATGAATCTATACAAAAATTACGTCCTACTACAAATACGAGTTCAAGATAATATTAACGTTGCAGTAAGGGGTACGTAATTTAGACCAAACGTATTATTTAAAAACATAAATTATACCATTTGATATTAAAATACATTATTTTTAGATAGAAAATAATTTTACATTTCATGTACAATATCCCAGTTCAGTATAATACTATTTTAAGCAAAAACACCAAATTGTAGTGGGAAAAGTCCATTTTACACAAACAAAAAAAAGTTCATATTTCAAGTGTAATTCCATTGTAAACTACCATATTTCTAGATCAAGTCACTTCATTCTTACTTAGTTCGCGTACTCCACCTTAGCTTGAAAATTCCGATTTTCTTACAAATACTACATTGCGCTCAAAATGCCATCACTTCCTGACAACTAAACAAAATGAAAAAGAAGTACTTTAATGCACACACCGGGATATATTAAATTAAATTAAAGAAATGAACATAAATGTTAATGCAAAACTGATTACACTGTAAAGAGTACACATTAATGTCTAATACCACACTTCAGTGGCGCGCCAACGTTTCACAACCAGCGAGGGCATAAATCACCCCCTATACATAGAAAGGCCTCTATACATGTAGATTAATAAGAAAATAATGTAGTTTTTTTTTCTCACTACTGATAACATTTTATATAAATAAAAAGAGCATTTAATTACGAAGTGAAATATTCTAAAAATGCTTTTCTTTTTTACTTAAAATGAATTTTCTTTTATCGAATTTTTATTTTTTCCGAGTATCCGAAATTTCTGGTTTTTGTTTTCTCGGTTCGGTGGCCACCTTGATTAATTGTTGCGACGACGGTATAGTATTTAATACGGTTAAAAAATTAAATTTTATTAATTCAAACGCTCTCTCTTCACATTTATTTAGCTATTCGTTTAATTTTCTTGGTTTTTTATTAAATAAGTTGTATATATGCTGGTATAAAATATATTTTTCTGAAGACACGTCGTCCCCGCAGTTTTTCTCGGGGGGGGGGGGCTGCCCCTGTTTCCACCTCGGTTGGTACGCTACTGCCATACTTTATCCTATATAATCATGCAGTGCACACATTCTTGTCTAATAACCACGCTCTCAGTTCGATTAAAACAACATCAAACTTTTTATGGAATTCTTTGTACATAGAGTTTCCCATAAGTTATTGCATCTATATTATTACTACGTATTATTCTAGTATCATTTGTGCCACTTAACAGCATTTTAGTCTGCTCTAGAGTGTACAATGCATGTTTAACATTTTATATGCTATAAAATACCTTATAATTATCGCTTAATGTGCCACATACGCCACCACGCAATTATACTATTAATTATAGATGACTGTACACTTTTACTTTTTCTAATTTCTCTGGTACCTGCAATACTTACTGAATACATTTTTCGATATAATCCAACAAACTTACTTATTACAGTTCCATTCGGTTTATCCTTAAATACCTTGAGTCTTTTTTCTTGTATTTCCTATAGATTAACACAGACAGTTCTTTGAATAATGACCTGCATCAAAATGCTGTGAATTATATTTAAAATCTTTATAAAAATTAGCTATTTTAAGCTCATAAATAAGTGAATCAGTATTACAATACAAAAGATTTTAATCTCCTTATACATCTTACGCGTTACATTCTAATGAAAATCAGACATTTTCAATTTGATAATATTTAAAATAGGCCTATTAAATTTAATCATTGCCTGATTTATTAAATGTACCTCAGCTAAAAATGGCCGTTTACTGAATATTGTTTTGTCTTTAAAATTACCTTTTACGACTTTCCAAACCACCATCATCTCAGACAGGGACCCCGGGAATCTCTTACTGCTGGCTACCCTTAAGAATGTCGTATATATTATTATTAGTATTTTATTTTATTTCATTTTTTCTGAGGCAGTCACCGCGGTTGTTGACTGTAGCTCCCAACCACCAGAGCCCCGATCGTCCACTGTCGTTCGCACATTCCCCGCGTCATGCCCCCTTACGAATATCGTATTATTTTTTTTGTTTAATTTACTTTTTTTCCCGAGGCCGCCGATCGGCCCACCGCCATCAATACCAATATGCATATAGGCGTAATTTAAAATTTTCGGAGACCGTTATAAATCTCGACACTTAGATCCGAGATTTTAATGGAATTTTCCGAGGCGCATTCCGTTTTCTATTTTTTGAAAACAATTTTTTTTTTTTCTATTTTTAATTTGTAATTCATAATTATTGCAGTACCTATACCGCCATCTATTGGCTAATGTGTGCGTTAGAGTAAGGACCAGGTTAAAAGGAAATTGAAGTGTGAGATATGCGTGATAACATAGGCGTATGTAAAAACCCGTGTACCTGGAATAATTTTATTGACGCGTATTACGAATAATTCTTTTTTCGAATATAGTAAACAAGGTAAGGAATTAACCGAACGAAAACAGGTCCAAAATCCAGAATTTATTTCACTATTTTAAATCAGTTATCTAAGAAATTATTCTTTTTCGAATAAAGTAAACAAGCAAATATAAATGCTGAGGCAGATAAGAAAATTATTTGAAGGCAAAACTAACGTCCAGAACCGTAACTTAAAATTTCAAATTAACCTGATCTATACTACCGTACGCTTAGGTCACACAACTTACATAGTTTTCAAGTAGTTTTCAAGGGATCGTATAATAGCAGTGAAGTAGTGAAATATTTGTAAAATGTATTAGTTGCTGAAGCAACGTGGTACGCGGGTTTAAATTTTTGTTGAGAAATTTAAAAGTTCTATAAATTTTATCGTAAAAAATAAGTCAGTTCGGTGAATTTATTAACGAATAAAGTTTCTTCGGTCGTTTCGAATACTAACAATAAAATCACCTCTAGCGGAGCCTCAGTTGTCGCCGATTATATTCAAAAATTCTTTGCAGACTCCACTGCGGATTATTTTAAATGTTTTTCAGATTTACCATCACCACTTTCGCCTACAACGGCGCAATTAAATTTTTCAGTTTCAGCATTACTTCCATCGTTCCAATTACGGACGTTAGCACTATCAACACCTTCACCATCATCATTATCAGAGATTCCCTATCAATATTAGCATAACCACCACTAACACTTCAGCATTTATCAAATTTACAAGAAGTATCTTATTCGGAAGCAGCATCGCCATATATTCACAGCATTCGCAGTTTCCACCAGTAACTGAAATGTCTTTACCACTATCTCAGCAAAATTTCAATTCGAAAATGCTAGAACTTTCAAAAGAAATAATTAATCGGCGAGTCACCATATAAGGGAAGCAACACGAATGACGCCGAAAGTAATCATGGGTTTTACAAAGCACCCGTTTATTCCTGTAAGAAATATATGATTTCAGTTGCACATACATATATATAATTACCGATATGATCGCTAGTCGATATTTAAACGTTTAAAAAAATAAATAAACTATCTTTTAATACGTACAAACTGATCGAGTCCGATCACGATGAATATACATGTAACTACGGAATTGGAGTTATTTACACATTTCGGGAAACCCATAGTTTATAAAATCGTGAACATCACACCGACCTTTTGTATTAGGAGTCTAATAGAAATTACCAGTTTGTCTGGATCGAGAAATTTGGTTAATTATGCGGGTGCAGTTGTCCAAATTTGTTTGCTAGGCACGGAAAGAGGATTACGAGCACAACAGCCTCAACTGTGATTAAGCTGGAGACATAATGTGAATAAAAACGATCCATACGTATATATTTGTTTCTTCATACATTTTTATTATATCAATTTTGTTTTTTTTTTATAAATGTCTTTTTATTTTAAATCAAAATATTACAAATATAACATTATTCGCAAACATATTTATTTATTTATCTATTTAATATATAAAATTATGGAAGATTTCAAAAATGATATATAGAATGAATACATTTTTTTAATTTTTTTATTGGTACAGATGGCTCAGCGCAACAGTTGTGGAAAGAGTACCTTCGGGAGACATCATTGCATTTCCTTTAACTCCTTTTTCTAAATCTGTACACACGCTATGTAAGACGTCTAGTTGTTGCTGAACATGAATCTGTTACAAAACCTCTGCCACCTTTATCAACGTTATTTATGCGAACATATACTTCACGTTTGTTTTCAAGATCATTTGTTCGCTTTACTAATGTTACAAGCTTTTTCTCCGCATCCTTCATCTTAGTTCCAAGTGTTTCCGTAACCTCTTTTTTATTAACTTTATTCAATAATTTTTCTGTCAAGTCCTTTTTAATATTACTAATTTCATCGTCTAAGCGCTCGTGAAAATAATCGGTTTTAGAATTTTACTCGTTATTTCCTAATGATAGGAGAATACTTTCCAATCACGCATAAAAAATCATTTCGCTATTAGCAACGTCTGCATTCCATGCCTACATTTAACATCCGTTTTCCTTCAAAATTAGAATTTCCGCCAGAATCGAATTCAATAGTAGCACTGCCAGCAATTACGTAAAGGCATTATCGAATAATTGCAAAATTTTAATCTCCTTTTACTAAACAATTACCGGATAAAATAATCTCTATATTGTTACATTTATAATCATAATATAGGCTTAGTGTTTTCGTCGGTTCCGAAGTAGCTTGCTGGCGCATTCTCCGTTATATACATATACACTAACCGTTACCCGCAGTTTCGCCCGTATATTAAAATACCCTTTTAAATCTGTATGCAGAAGTGAAGAAAAAGAAATTTTGTTTCACCTTGACTTTATTACTTGTGCGCATGTATTACGGTGAATGTTTTTTTAAATCGTTATTTTATTTCATCCTGCTTTTTTAAATTTGCACGTCCTTTGTCAAAATATAGTCCATCTACTTATTCGCTAGCTATTGCCCGCGAGTTCATTTTTTTTATATGGCGAACTCTATAAAGATTTATTTCCTTTATTCGGTTTTCCTTTCTTTTGGAAATATTACTAATATAATAATTAAAACAAAAACTTGAACTATATTCTACAATGATAAACGACGGTAGTTAGCAAGGGCTTAACATTTGAATGTAAATAACATTTCAGGCACCAACTATTGAAACTCCTGTTGCAGAATTTTTTATTAATTTCTCTGTAATTTTAATATGTTTTTCTTGAAGAATATTACTAATGCGGTGCATAACTAAACTGTACGTAAAATAAAGTAAAGTAAGTCCAATATATCATTGATAAGATATCATGGATTATGAAGTTAAGATTCATAATGGTACTAAGCCTAATGGAATCTGATGAGAATACTGGGGCCAATTCCTTTCTCCGGGCCGCCTTTACTTTCCCAAATTTCTCTGATACCCAATTATTTCAGGCTGGGTAAACCTGGAAGCGACTTAGATCCAAAACGAGACAAGTCTCGAACCGGTAACCTCGATTTGGCAGCCAAGCAACTTAACCGCTAGGATACCGCGCTGCTATATACTGTGTATTCAAATATTTAAAAAAAATTAAAATATGTTATCATTAAGAATCATTTATAATGTATTACTTATTTGTGAATGTGCAATAATTCAATACTATGCCTACGTTATAAAGCCACTTCCCGTGACTTTACCTTCTTTGCTAAAATATTCATCACAGTCAACTGAGCTTCATTTCTCAAAATCAAATTGCTTTCCATTACTACCATCGTTTATTTTTTACCCCTTCTCGACCGTCTAATTTTTCTTACGTCATTCCCTTATTCTATAAACGTCTATCTAACTTCCCGCTCGCTTCCTTGAGCTTTAAATGTGGTTAATGTTTATTTTATTATTTTGGGTTTTTAATTAATATACTTATTTAAAGATACTTCCTCTCTCTAAGAAACACATTTATCACTGTTCAACAAAAGGTGTTCCCCTCGCGTTCAGCTGAAGATTTTCGGTGCTTCGTAACCTGTACCTCCCGATCAACTATATTAAATGGCATTCACAGCCACCATTTTATAAATATACAAAATCAACAAATGACATATCGTTCTCTCCCTTTTACCTTACGCACATAGAATATTCCTTTATAAATTGGTCGGGAGTCGGTCACACAGTAATTTCCCATAATTAAATATTTACGACGTTAACTTTTCCACCCGCATACCCGTTTTTTTCTGCGTCTCGAGCAATTCATAAAAATCAATTTATTATCACGACAGCAAATTACAACAGTTGTCATGAATTTAAACTTTGAATATAAGTAATATTTCCACTAACAATTATTAAAAATTCTATTGCAGGATTCTTACTTGCGCCAAAAATTAACAAAACGTTATCTAGGTCTTGTATTCGTATCCATCATAGTAATCATTTTATTTAATTGTAATCATTTGGTTCAGAATATTTACTATAGTAAAAATTTTATCCATTCTTTATTTTATCGAGCGTATTTTAGTTTTAGTTTTTCCCCGTTTGATTGAAAAAAAAAAAAAAAAAAAAAAAAGCATATCTCGGCTAAATCACACCAGAAACTTATAAATTATGCACTAAAAACTTCCACAAGAAAAAGTCCATCCACTGGTGAAAACTCGAACCAAAATCGGTTCGGTAGTTCGTGAGATTAGTGCATACAGAGAGACAAACAAGTATCTAGAAATTAACAAAAAATTTGTTTATTTTTTAACTAGGTACACATTATAATAAATATTTTTTTTTGTAATCTTTATTTAATTTTATCTCGCATTTTTGTCCCCCTTCATCGATAAAAACCCGCATGGACCGTTTGACTCACAAAAAAAAAAAGGTACGTTAACTATGGCCTAAATTTTTTCTTAGGAGTTATTAATGAAAATTGGAAAAAATCGGTTTTAAACTTATTATTGTTCTTTCAGATATTTTTACATTTTCAATTGTGTACGTTTTTGTTTTTATTTCAACTTTCAGGCAATTAGTCCCTATCTTAATTGATTTCTCCATATTCATCATAATCACAGAATAAAAGCATAAATAATAATGAACATAAATTATTAAAAACCTTAAATAGACGGCTAGCCTTTCTTCACTAGATATAACCCTGCAAAGTTGGGTATTGTTTTTTTTATTTTATTATGGAGGCTATCAAATTTCTGCATGTCCATTCGAAAATACATTTTAAACCGTTCAGGGTCTTTCCACAATTGTAGCATTAACCGGTGGAATTCTCCAAAATTTTTTCTTTTCCGGTTAACGTCATGAACCCATTTTTTCGTTTTTATCATTTCAGTTACTGCTATAATAGCTTTAACCGTTTCTTTTTCCCACTCTGCAGAACTATCCGTCCTAATTATAATTTTAAAAAACAAAACAAACAAAACGAATATCGGAAAGTTGATAAAAAAGCCAGCGATAACAAAATATAATAAAAAGGTGCTAACATTGAAATATAGAACAACTGTTGATAACACGTGACAGCAGTGTGATCACAAGCATGACGTCACGCAGGAGTTTATTTTTAGAAGAATTTATGAGCGTCCGTGATGTGACAGCAGTATTCCTACCAGGTAGAAATTTCATGTAAATGTAAAAATTCAATTAACATAAGAAATAAATCGTTTATGAGCATACACAGTTTATTTTTTATATTAATTTAATCTTTTATGTGTCTCTATAACATTTAAGTTACAAATATATTAGTTGTAAAACAAGTGGGTTTATTATTATTGCTTATATAATGGTAATAGAAGAAATCGGGACTGCGCAACGATTATCCAGTATTGTACTCAGCTGTAAGATGAAATTTTTTGGACACCTTATGCGCAGAGAAAATGGAATGGAACGCTGGCTGATACAGGCGAAAGTGGAAGGCAAGAGATCCAGAGGTCGACCACCAGCGCGATGGACCAATGCGATACAGGATGTAACGGGTCTGAGCTTATAGATGTCCTGTCACAAAGCAGAGAGTATCGAACAATGGCGGAAAATAATTAAATCGGCGTCGCCATGATATCACGACACCCCTCTGGGGTTTTCGACCAAATGACGAATGATGATATAATGTTAAATGAATAAATATAAAATATAATTTAATTTAATTTTCATTAGATGGTGACAGAGACACCATCTCAACTAATGAAGTGCGATCATTGTAACTGGTTGACGGCAAGGAAAACTAAATTATTTTGGAATATAGAAGGAAATGCATTATTGTTAAACTGCTCCATTTCTGCAGACAGCACTATTTTATACTTACTTGAAGTTTAATTCTTGATTGTTCGTGTTTTGAAAGTTTTTTTTGTGATTTCAGACATAGTGAGAAAGAACATGTCCGTTTTATTTAAACTTTGTGACTGGTTATATTTATTTTCATACCTCTGCTACCTAAGTGCATAATTATCCTTTAAAATATTAATCATTTCATCATGGTTCCTTTGTTTTTCATTTTTTTTTAATTTTCTAGTTCCACGTTCTTCACTTTGTATGTTTTGTACTGCTTCTTTATTTCTCTTATACGATTCATGTTCTGAATGTGGCGCAATATCGTCCATATCAGATTCTTCTGACATAACTGTGTAGAGTGCTGTGATTCATTTAAGTTACTGATTGTTCTGCAATGAAAGAAGATATATCAATAATCAATCAAAATTAAATGGATTTGTTTAAAAATTGAAGTAAAGTATTGTTTAAAATACTCACTTTATATTTTTCAAATATGGTAAAAGAAATATCATTTGTTCTTCATATTTCCAAATGCTTTTTTTTTGGACAGCCATTCCAGATCTTGTATTTTCATGCCGTCTACTTTTTGCATTATCAAAACCGCCTTCTTAATTTTTCCTATTGTCCCTTGGCATCATTTGCTAAAAATTATTTATTAAAAGTAAAAAATATAAAGATTAAATAATAAACATTAAAAGGTTTTTGAACACTTAAAAAAATATATATCTAAAATAAAAGTTTTTATCAATAAGTTTTACATTTTAGTAGTTTTTAACATTATCAAAAATTAAATAATGATCACAATTTTAAACTCCAAAAAGTTTTATATCATTATAGCACCCAATAATGTAATTTCAGTAAATAATTGAATAATAAACATTTTAAATAACAAAAAAAAAAAAAAAAGAAACACTTGATTTTAATCAAGAACCTAGCAGATACAGAGATATTAATGATTTTTTACTTATTATACAAAAAGAAAATCACTGTATTTACAATTTATAATCCATTTTTGAGGTACATTCATTCAACTGCAAACTATGTCATTTCATATAAATATACATTAAAAAGACAAAAAGTAAATTCAGTAATTTATTAATAAAATAGTGTGCATAATAGAAAGTGTAATGTTTAACCAAATAATGAATTTTTAAATATTACGCCATATACAAGTTAATACCTGATCCTGGGGTATTTCTAATTCATTTCCTATTTCTTGTCAATCTGTTTGCTGTAAAATAATATAACGATAATCCATCAATTTATGATCATATAAAATTGAATATTTTCTAACTTATTCTGTTAAACATTCTTCCATTTCAAATAAACGAGACTCAAAGTATCAGAGCATGACGTCATGCAGAAAAGAAAAATTTGACGTGATTTACGTGACGTGACTGCAATGTGATCATACAGAATTAAAACAACGTTCTAGATTTTTTGTTGAAACGTGAGCGCACATGTCGTGACGGCAATCTGCTTCTAACTTAAAATGTAAACAAAACAGGTGCGATATAATAAGACCAGTGAACAGTAAAACGAAATATTTTAAATAACAGTAGTTGATCTGACAGTTACTCGCATAAAGTGTTTGCTTGGAACAGTAGGGTAACTGTCATCCCCACTCGTCTTTTGACTCGTAATGTGTAAACTTATTCTAACTTCTGCGAGTTGCTCGCCAATGAAAATATTCTTTACATAAGAAGACTTCCTACAACATATATTCTATTATTTAAAATAATGAACATGAAAATAAAAATTTAATAAACAAAAAGCACACTTTTAAACGCACCAAAAACAGTTAAATGTAAAAAGATGAAAATACGATACATACAGATTATGAGCTAAAAGCTAAATAATATTTGGTAACATCGGTAAATTTCAAATTTCTATCCTCAAAAATGGAAAAATTTTTAAAGAAAAGAGCGAATATAATTTTTAATAGATAATTATTCGTATGAACTATTTTCAATGTAAGCGATAGTTATAAAATTATTTATAAGTATCCATTCTGCTTTACTGAATATAAAGTTAACGGAAGTAGTATTTATAATAAACTTATATTTTAATTATAATCACGGTATAGTAATTATTTACAAAACTATTCTTTAAATATAAAGAACGGAAAAAACAGAAAAAATGAACTTCAATACAACAAATAAACAGATTATCTTTAATAAATTATTTAATTTTTAAAATTTTATTTAAAAAATTTGAGTCTATTATTTACTACAATTTATCTACAAATTATTACACTTCCAAAAACTTTTCCGTATTCGATAGCTTGAAAGCTAGTGTAATTAAATTGATATCATTTGTTTCTTGTTTCTTTAGATTCGGGTGAGTAATCTCTTTTCCTTATACTGGAACTTCGAAATGACTATCCGCTATCAAGAAAACTGATTTCTTAACAAATTCTGCAGGTTCAAAGTGGGTAAAGTATTTTTTTTTTTAAAGTTACCAGAAACGTAAATATAAGATATAAAAGTCATCGGTAGTGATAACAGAGCATAGACTTAATGGAATTTATTGCAGTTAATTCTGTTTCGTTATAAATTATGGCAAGTGTTTACAATTTTAATGTTTTGTTTATTTTATCGAAAAGGAGTATGTGTAGGTGAATTAAAGTTTTATGCGGTTTACGTCAAACAGAACAATTTCAATTAAAAAACGTAAGTATATTTTAACTTAAAGTAATTTTTAATGTTTTTTAATATTTCATAATTTCAAAGGCACCGTAAAGACTGCTTAAATTTTATAATTATAGAAATTTTTAATCATTTAAATGCTCTTATGGCATCTCTGCGAGAAAATTCCTACCATTTTTACTCATTCAAATATTTTGTTTCTTGAATTTGAAAGAAATATTTCATGGTAATTGGTTATGTTTTGGTTTATTGCCGACATTTGTCGTTAATGATAGTTTAGCTCTTTAGTTAACTGCCAAATCTGGTTACAGTTTAAATTTAGGTAAGATCTAAACTATGTACGGTTATATCTTGTAATATATTAGTAATTAATTTCAGACTTCACACTGAAATTTATTTTAAACGGGTTTTTTATTTATTTCATTTAGTGAGACATGAAATGGAGGCAATTAATGATGATGATAGGAAAAGGAGGCTCCGGATGTTGGAAGACAAAATTTTGGATTCTAAAAGTGCATCCAATGTGGACAGCCTTTTAGTAAGTTGAGAATATAAAACATAATATGTGTCAATGTAAACGTCATGTTTAAGACTATTTTCCGTTATTTAAGTGTAACAAGCTGCTAAAATGTTCTTTACAAGTAATAGTAACGTAATTATCGAAAAATATTTCAATGTAATATTACTTTGGTCAATTTTAAATTATTCTTACAGCTTAGTTTAAAAAAATATTGTTATTTAAAATGTATACGAAAATTTAATTTTAATTTGAAGTTTTATATAAGCCTTGACTAGTATTTTTAAACTACTCATAGAATATTAATTGACTTTTAATAATTATTTCGTAAATTTGTAACATCTTTTTCATGTGCTGTATTTGCCTCAACAGAAACTTTGAACTTAATGAAACGTACAATATATTTGTAAATAAAAACTTGTTTAACGCATCATGTTTTTTATCACTTTTGGTTATTGTGATTTATTATTTTTTTTATGAGCAATTCATTCTGCTGATTCCATGAATGTTCTTTTTTCCGCTGTCAATAAGTGACAAGTTTTTCTTTGTTACTTAATTTTATAATACCGTCTACAACTTTATTTTTTTAAAAGTTAAGCGGTGGTTACTGTTCGCTTTTAACATTTAAATATAAATATATATATATATATATATATGTATATATACATCAATTCTTTTGCTGCGCGAACTATAAAAATATAGATCCTTGCAGTAACAGATTGCCTCGTAAATATTTCAGTTTATTTTGTAAATGTAGATTTCATAATCTAAGATTTGGGAATACAAAAGTTGCATTAGTCGTTTTTAATTAATCTTTTTTTTTTTTTTTTCTGTCAAAGATACCAGTTGTTGGTAGTGGTAGAAATATGTTATAATAATTTTGTATTAAAATTTGTATGAAATAATTGAGTTTATACTTACATTTTAATAATTTTATTTACATTTAAACTTATTTTAAATTATACTTTGTAGGATACTGTGCAGGCTTTAGTTGCAGATTGCAACTATCCTGCAGTGAAACGAATGAAAAATGTCGAAGCTTATATGAATAGGTGTAAGTATGAAATCTTTTTTAAAAATTGTGCTTAAATATTATTAGTTTTGTTCATGTTTTCAGTTTGAACATGTGTGATTTTCATTAAAATATTCTTGATTCTTTTTTATTATTTAAGTACTTTAGAATTATGTACTTCATTAACTGATTTATGATTTTTAGATGATAATGTTGCTGGTGATATATGTCAGCTTCGTATGAAAACGGATGATTTTTCATTAATCAAAGTTATAGGAAGAGGCGCATTTGGAGAGGTGCAGTTGGTAAGTATGAATTCTTTATATTTTTTCGCCCAAAAGAACTTATAATATTAAAATAAAGTATTGTGATAATTGTAAGTATGTGTCGGCTATCACCATTGATTTAAACTTTATTCAGTTAAAACAGAGCGTATATCTGAGTGATATTCTAATTCAACAATTGAAAACAACAGCGAAAGATTTTAAGTAAGAAATATTTGACGTTAAGCAAATATGAGGTGTTTATATTGTTATTCTATCGATACCTTGAAGTAATTTGTCACTTAATTTATTTGGTTATATATTATTGTTTACATCTGTTTTCATTTAGCAACAGAGTTAATAGTACTTTCGCGAGATTAATGCTTACTGTTTAAAATTAATTATTTTAGCTTGTATGCGAGGCGTTAATAATAAAAAGAAGGAGTTCGATTATGAAATAAAAAGAACGTTTCTGTTCCCAATGTCTTACTTATTATCAGTTAGTGAATAAATAGCAGGTTTATTACATGTTGTATTATACGTGTTACTTATAATTGTTAATTTTAGTTATAATGAAGATATAGGAGTAAGTTTTTTGTTTTTAAATGTCAAGTTTGCCCTTGTTATTCTCAATTCTTCATATGTTTAATTCATTTTGGAAGTGATTGTTTTGATTCAGTGCAATTCAAAAAGCTCGTGTTATTTAAAGCTTGATATAGTGCCTACAAAACGTCTACCTCTTGCAGTGGTGAGAACGAATAGAAATGTGTATAGTGTTATCGAAATAAGTTTAGAAAAAACTAAAATTAATAGTGCAAACCCTTGCACACTTACATCCGAAACAATACCTACAGCGAACAGTAGATTACAGAAAAATTTCCATCCCGATGAAAAGATTTAAAATAGTGTTGTATTTAAATTTATCGTTATATTATGTGAATAAATATGTACATGTTGACATAACAAATTAGAAATTTAATTTTTTCTAACGACAAAAATAAAAACTAATTTCACAGCAAGTGATATTCCTAACAAATGGCAGTGCTGTAAATTAAATTTCATATTTTTTCAATGCCAAATATCTTCTTGTGAAATTTAATATACATATTCTTTATAATTTATAAACCTAACTTTTTTTTTTTTTTTTGGTTTATGATAATTATTTCAAATGTAGTATGACTTTTTTTATTGATTGTAATCTATTATAATATAAGAGACCGGATTAAGAGAAAATTTGATTTGAGATAATTTTTATAATATAATTATATTGATGTTTAAAGAAGAGTTAGATCTTCTCGTTTAAATTTTTTCAAGAAAATTTAAAAAAGTGTAGAAAAATTACTAGTTGGAGCTAATAAGTAGTTTTATGAAATAATTTCGACGTACAGTTTTTTTTTTACATACTGATTATGATAAATAATTAAAATTTATTTTTGAAAAAGTAATTATTTACTGGCCCTTCAGTACCATATGTTAAAAATTTTCATTTTGTGAACATTCTCAAATGACTAACGCATTTTCCGAGAATGATGCGGTGTCTCTGGAATTATAAATGTAACGGAAATATATCCAATTTTTGTTGTTTTTTGTTTTATTTATTTATCGTTTTTTTAAATTCTTTAATACTTTTCTTTTGCAACGTACATCTGTCAAAAATGTTTTCATTTTAATTTTAGATAATTTTACATTTTGCGAGTTAGTTCGTCGTTCATTCGTTTGTAGCGTCAGACATCGTTATTCCCTTATGAGCCCACGCTCAAACTTGAAGTCAATTTAAGCGCTTTATCTACAACGTGATAGTTATTATGCTTTAACTTCTGGTTAAGCGATCATTTTCCATTTATTCATTACATAAGCGTATTTCCCTTGTCCCGTGTCAATTATATTCTACATCACTGCTGACGTGACAGATTCATACCACGAAGTTTCACGCTAGGATTTTTTACAAGGTCTATATTAAGGTTTTCTTTTTCCGACTCGGTCTTTCACTTCTTTTTCTAGCTGCGTGCTAAGTTTTGAGTTGTGTATTGTTTTTAAATTGTATTTGTTGAGAAATTAAACAATTATATAAATCAAATTTTGGGGTTGTGTGATAATGAAATTTATAATTGTAATTTTTATTGTAATTGTTATCTAAGAGGTTAACAGAATAAAAAGAAAAAAAAGTTAATTGTATATGAAACTGTGTTTGCTATACTTTACCAATTTTTTGATGTCTTTAATAAATTAATTTTGATTTTTAGTTCAGTGCATTTATTTAAGTTTATTGTATAAAATATATGGCAAGCAAAAAATCCCCCAATAAAGAAAGAAAAAAACGATATTTAATTTATAAACAATTGTTCTATGTCTTTAAACTTTTCCACATATTGGTTGCACATTATCCCTACAGTTAGAAATGAAATATTAAACTGACTCAACTATAATAATTAATGATTAAGACTAATAATAATGATGTAATATACTGCTAGTAGTAAAATTAAAAATAAAAACAATTGCCAACTGTTCATAAAAAAAGTGAACCCAATACTTTTAGCAGGACGTCAAGGATTGTGATGTTTAGCTGAACGGTATTAATGAGAGTTTGACTGCCTTTACTTTCTCAAATATGATAACGCAGTTTTCAGAAATGTAGTGATTTTAATAAAAATTGCAATAATACTACGGCTAAAGTCAAACAAAAATATTTCGATTTAAAAAAGCCAAAATATAGTTTTTTGGGGGGGAAAAAAATACGTTTGCTTTTAATAATAAATACTGATAAATGTGGAGAGAGGGGTGGCAGATTGAAATTGAATTCAATTGTGGTAATTTATGAAATAACTCTAGTTATATTCTGTACACTTAAACATTTTTGCATTTTGATGTTTATATTTCATTATAATTAAGTAGATTTTAATTAATTTTTTGCATTCATTGAAAAATTGACCTTCACTATTTCGCGTAATGTGGATGTGGATGGCGTGCGTGTATGTAAATGTATTTTTTAAATTTTATTTAAATTATTAATTCATTTATTGTAATGTAATTTAAAACAACTAAATGTGTGTGTATTTTTAGGTAAGACATAAAACAACACAAAAAGTTTACGCAATGAAATTGTTGAGCAAATTTGAAATGGTAAGCAAACGTAAATGCCAAGTATATAAATATACGAATTATGAAGTAATGGTTTAATAAAGGTTTCTCCGAATGAAGAGAAACGGTTCTAGGTAGGCTTTTATCTGGCCTAATGGTGAACGTGACCATTAGTGGAGCGTATTTTTACTAACTGTGGGGTAAAAAAAAAATGAAAAAATCGTGTTTTTTTTTTTTTTTTTAATATAAACTGCAATTGCATTAGGTCAGTTCACAAAAATTTGACCAAAAAAAATTTTTACGTATATTCTTCATGTTGAAGTTTGTATGAGTAACTCTGAAATTAGACCTTAATTGCATTAGATCCCGAAGTCCGATAGAATTAGGACTTTTGTTTTAAAAGTGGTAACATGTCTATTTTTCTGTCAATTATGTAAAATTGATCTAGAAAGTTATTACTTTTTCATCATAGCAATATTTTAATACGAGCCTAATGGAAGAGTAATTGTAAAAGTGTAGATATTAATCTAAAAATTTTATTAAGTATTAAAATCTAATTCATCTCTTTGCACAGGTCAATATATTATGTTAATGTGGACATTATGAACATATTTACATAACTTTTGATACACTAAAATAATTAAAAATATTGTCTGTTATTTTCGAATTTACTAGTAATATATATATATATATATAATGTATCTTTTTTTTTTTTTTTTTTTTTTTTTTTACTCTTTGTTAGTGATGCAGGAAAACTAGCAAAAGTAGATCAAGTTTGAATTATAAAATTTCTTGCGTATAAAAAAAATTAAGGGTAATTTTTAAATTTTTATTTTTTTCCAGATAATTGGAAAAAGAAGGAGAAATTTTTATTATAACAATAGAAAAGCTAATATCACATTTATTACAAATAGGAAAGATATTGATTATAACTTTGTGTAAAAATAATCATTAAACACGTGTTGTTAGAAATTTAAAAAAAGGTCGAGTATTAAATGACCCTATTACAATTATTGCATCAATTTCAAAATTTTTTATCAGTACATAAAATCACTGCATTCGAAAGAATTTATTACTTTTTATATTTCCCAAAATCATTTTTACTATTTTTCGTTACTTTGGTCTAAATTACCTTTTTCTTTTCATTGTTTTAAAGTATAATAGCTTTTACACTTTAAGACAAAAGAGAAATAAGAAAAATTAATAACATGGATAAAGTATGTGTGTAATGTAAATAAATAAGAAGGGTACCTCTGTTGCTTCCTTTAAAATATATACGCAGTTTTTATTATTTTTGCATATCTAGAAATGAAACAAAAAAATTCAAGTAAGTGTAAAACAGGCAACATTGAGTGCATTTTCTGGTTTTTATTAAAGCAACACGGAAGAAAATTAAATCTGAAGTTAATGTTGCCGGTTTCATATATAAAATTCCTTATAGCAGTAATTTAAACAGGATTAGAAACTTCAACATTGATTCGATTTTTAGACCATGTAATGTTGTGTTTTCTGTGAAAATTTTTCCATTTGGAATCAGTAGTAAGTTTTACGGATGAAAGTTTTAACAGAACCTTTTTATATTAACTTCCGATAAGCGATTTTGGTTTGTAATGATCGTAATAAATTCAAAATCGGTATTTTTTCTATTTATTTTAATTTTTTTTGACAAAATTTTATCGAATGTTTCTTTATTGATTAGATAAAACGATCTGATTCGGCATTTTTTTGGGAGGAACGGGATATAATGGCACACGCAAACTCTGAATGGATAGTACAATTACATTTTGCATTTCAAGACACACGATATCTTTATATGGTTATGGATTACATGCCAGGTACAGTTATAATATAAACTAAATATTTTTATATTTTGATTTTTTATGAATAAAAAATTTAACTGTTGTCATAGATTTTGTATTCCTTCGTGTCCTATATTAAAATAAAAACCGGGTGTTTTCGCTTGGTTTGTTTTGTACACTACAGCCGTTAGTGAATTAGACCAGTATGCTCTGGAAGCAACGTACTTCTCGATATTTCTGTTATTTTATGCGTGATGTACAAAAAATAAATAAATAAGTAAATAGTGGCTGTCTGGAAAATTCCACGTTCTATTTGAACGAAGTAAAATGCGCTGTGTTTTTAAGTGATTTAAGGCTGGTTATAATCGACTAAATAATGAAACAGGCAACTACTACATTTCAATAGTATTAAAGAAACGCAAAAACGAGCTGAAGTGTTTACCTTATGGGGATACAAATAAGCGCATTAATTCTATCATTTTCTGCCACTCGTATCGGAACTACAGTTCTATCAATTTTTATAACTTTACAATAATAAATATTCCTTTCTTCTCATTTTTGTATATACAAAAGGGCGTTCAAAAACATATGTGGTTTGCGACCATGGTGAGTTTTATAGTTTAACTAATTACGTACCACCAGTAGTAAACATTTTTTTGGTGCTATGACGCTTCGGTGCCAAAGCACATCATTTGATGTAAAACCATTTCAATTTTACCACCGCAAGTCCGAACATAAAAAATTGAAAACACTGGCACTGGATCGACAATCACAGAATTATGTAAAGGATAAAATGTCGAGTGTTTGAGTGCGAATTTCATCGAAATACAATAATTTTCTCCGTTAGAACGCTTATTTTAGTAAAAAATAAATCAAAATAGTCATTTATTTTACCTGAAAAAAACCGCTGTTTATGCGATAGAAGTCCTTTTACAAAATTACAACATTTTATGTAGTCGAAGGTTTTTTCAAAATATATACCATTATAACACACTGATCGGATTTTTTACCCTATTTTTTGAATTTTTTCGCGAAATTCTCTTCAGTGAGCGATTAAAAAAAAGTTGCGCGAGAATTCTGGACTTCTGTTGTATTTTCAAATTGAGTGCCTCTGAAGTACCTTTTTAGGGATGGAAATAACCAAAAATCACATAGCGCAAGATGGAAGGAATACGGAGGATGCGGTATCAATGTTATTATTTTCAAATAAATGGATGTGCTAATCGAAGTGTGCGCACAGAACCCACAAGCCTTTCAATTCTGGGCGTATGTACTTTTCTCTCGAAGTCTTCCAGTACAAACTTTAGTGACTGCATAATAAATTATTTTACGACAGCGAAAGAAACAAATTAGGATACATTCGTGCACTAATTTCACCTAATGAATTTTCTTTAAGGCCGTCGAATATGCGTATTTCCACGAGGATGATTTTGTTTTGATGAACGAGTCGTACGGGTAAGCACATGTTTCGTCTCCTGTAATTACATATTGTAGGCAATGTTTATCATTCGTAACTTTGGATTTCCATTGTTGACAGGCAGCGATACGATAATGCAGCTGCCCGCGCATACGGCGAAGGGGGTACTCATAACGAGCACAATTGTCCTCGTCAACCGCACTCATATTTCTGATTAATTTACTACTTGTGCTGCAGAAACCGAATACACGTAACGTGAACTTGAATAATTCGAGAACTATTCGACGCTGCCACTTAAAATTTTTACCGATAGCGTAGAATTTATTGTGCACTTGGTCCTATCATGGCCGTTAACTTCATATGCTGTGTTTAACTTGGCGTACAAGAATCAATGCAAGTTATTATTGAATGCCCTATTTAATAAATGTGCGCCAATACTCGCTCTTTTTTTGCATGAACAAATCAATAAACTAACTTTTCTTTACCCTAATACAAACAGATATATATATATATATCCCTATATTCATATATATCTATTTCTATTTAATAAAATAATAATCCGTATGATTTAACGATTTATTGAACGAAAATACGCTAACTGCTTCGGAGAACGGTCAATAAAAGCGAAAATAAACGAATTGAAACGAGGATCACCAACGTTTTAATGTTGTTTTATTACCGGTAACGAAAAAAATCATGGTCTTGACAATGGTACTGAATCGTTTGCGCGTGCGTGTAAGTTGTTTGTAAAGTTTTTTCCTTCTTTGCGCAATATTTAGAACGAGAACCAGGATCGCACGCTCCGAGAAAAATAAGGGTCGCAGGGGCTGTGCCGTTAGTATGTATGTTAATATATCAGCGGCGAATCTCTCAATAAGTACCAGAAAAAAACAAACTAAAAAAAAAAACAACTACTAATGCTTTTTTAGTAACAGAAATTAACTTAGCTAAAGTAAAAAGGTAGTTTTTAACTTGTCTGGAGAAATCAAGGAAGTAACTACTCATGTTTAAGCCTACGAAGAAAAATACTTGAAGTGCAAAAGGGCGTTGATATCTTTGTCAGTATAGAGAAGTAGTTGAGTTGCGACTTCGATGATTTACTCGTTTTGGTGTTAGAATCGCTCAGAGCGCACTGGAAGCATATACAGGTACACAACGCGAGCATTAAAAGCCGCATTCAAGCCGGACATTTAAACAACCCACTGCGCATTTCTTTTCAATTAGAGAAACAGTATACTTTACTGTTTTCTTCACGTTTTTGTATTCATTTTACATTCTCTCTAAACTGCCATTTTTATTCTACTTGCAGAGCTGTTTACGATTCTAACCATATTTTCTTTGAATGTCCTTTTCTCTCAACTGACCGTAACAGTTTGTATCCTAATTGACCCTTGGACTTTCTAATCTTTTTGTTATCTTATCCCTTTCTTCGTTGTCCAATACCGCAGTTCTTAGTTCCTTTATTTTGTTGGTCTTTGAAAGGATCAGTATCTGATTTTTTTCCTTATAACTTAACGGAGGTTCCATGTGGACATGCCTGCCATTAAAGATACTATAAGATGTGTTGTGTGCATCCAGGCGAATTCGAAAAGAATAACGATTTTTCGGGTATTAATCTATAGGTAAAAAAAGTATTTGTGAAACTATATGTTGTCTGATAGATAATTATCGAGTTTTGACCAGCGGTCTAAGTAAACTATAAACAGTATACGAAAAAAAATTCTACGTTAAAAACGCGTTGAACGGAAGAATAATTCGATAGGTATTATAAAACAATTAGTGTGGGGTGTAAAAGATCAGATTGGTAGCTAAAGGATGCCTGAAGGTTTTGTTTAAATTTGAAACTATATTTTTATTGAAATGTTTACATCGTCACGTGCCTACACAGGTGCTATATTTAATATTGCCAAACTGAAAAAGATGGATATTCGGTTTTGCGTTACAAAAAATCGAGATTTTAAGGCTAATAGGTTTAATAATGTTCTAAAGGAGATGAATAAAGCGAAACTTCTAACAGAAACAAAAAAAAAAAAAAAAAACGGGAACGTAATTAAATTTTTGAAGAAAACTTGTTTAAAAATTTATATTCCAATTATTGATTCTATTAAGTGTAGCTTAGAAGAGTGATTTGCATCAATAAAAAAGTTAAATAAACGAAAAAGTATCTAGATGAATTCATATGATAAAATTCTTTGACTTGATGTAGTTTAAAATCAATTCATTGTATTTAATCCTAGCATGGTTCCGAATTCGCTAATACAATAAATCAGCAACCAATATCAAAAGATTATTAACAAATTAAAACACATGTGTGAATGATTTCAGCATCTCTCCACAGTATGATGCTTAATTTTCACTATTCCTTTGCATCCGTTGATAATATAATTGTATTTTTCTTTTTAATTATGTTACATTTTTCTTACAGTTCTATCTTCGTCCAAACGAAGGCGATATATAACGTAACACTTTTACCCATATGTTACTTAATTTGTTTTTCTTTTTTAAATTTCTTATTGAATTAGAATGAAATTCGATTTTCTTATTCATATAATTATTATTTACGATAAATGTACTAATTTTCTTAATATAAATTCAGACATCAATTTTCTCTTGAGTAATTATTATTTTATGCTCTGCGAACGGATGCGCTTACTTATTTTATCGGATTATTTTAATTCATTCGGTGCGTACGATGTGCACGATACAACTTGAAAGCTTACCGGAAGCATCATTAGGAACGGAGTATTTAAAATGACTGATTTAGAACGTGTTGTCGTAATATTAAATAAATGAAACCGCGGTGAACCACGGTATGTCATGCGATTAACCAAATAGCTTAGACCGTAATACGTCTTTACGGACGTTATAAACTAAACTATTTAAATCGTAAGAGTTTTTTCAAAATTTAGTTTTTATTTACATTCAATTTAAAAAAAAAAAAAAAAAAAAAAATGCTTTAAATAATTATTTTCATTGTAATATGAACTGTTCACAAATTGTCTCGTTACTGGAAAGGCAGTTATTAAAAAGACTTTTGAATTTTGTTGACAGGTGGAGATCTAGTTAATTTAATGTCAAATTTCGATGTACCAGAAAATTGGGCTAAATTTTATTGCGCAGAAGTAGTCTTAGCTCTAGATGCGATACATTCTATGGGTTTCGTGCATAGGTTTGTAAATACGTTTATTATAATTTTACTCTGATTACACAACATGCGTAGGAGAAATTCCTAAAGGAATATTTTCCACTTAATTTTTATAATACGGAATGATTTTTAAAGAAGAAGTTATACATACACACGTGAACATGGAAATGACCCGTATTCATTTTTACATCTATTTGTTCTTTATCTGAATCTAAGCAGCTTTCGAAATATTAACATTTTTATCGATTGTTTACTCTCCGAAAAAAGAGTTTTACGAAAACTAGAAGCGCGATAGGTTTTATTTTATTTTTAAGAAAGGAACCTGTGATTTTTCAAAAGAATCTTAAAAATTGTAATATTTCAAAAGTTGTCGAATTTCTCGTAAAGAATAAAGCGATTTAAGTTAATACATTTCACTTTTATAATCACGTGTGCACCTATATTGTTATTATTAAAAAAATTCTTCCGTTACATGTATTTTTTTTTCCTATTTAAGTTTATCTTCTCTTTGTTGTAATCCTTGAATTTAAATTTCCGTATTAATTTTTATTTTTTATTTTTATTTCTTTAAAATCAGCTAGTTATTGAAACGGGTTTTCCAATTCATTATTAACCTGCAACCTAACCTGATGTTGAAAACCGAAGTGGCTCTTTTTCATCTCAACAATCATTCAGCTAATGCGGAAACTTTTGTTGTTTTTAGAGGAGTTCGACGTAAAAACTATAAATTTCATAAATGCCTCGTGTCACGTTGGATCATTCATTCACTTACTTACAATAAATATATGAAAAAAATTTGCCCCCTTCCCAAAAAAAAAAAAATAAATAAAATTCGTACGTTTTCGTCTTTTTACTGATAAAAAAGTTATAACAACCGATAATAAATAAATAATGCATGTATTTTTTTACATTTTTTCATAGGGATGTCAAACCAGATAATATGCTGCTAGATAAGCATGGACATTTAAAATTGGCTGATTTTGGAACTTGCATGAGAATGGATAGTGTAAGTGTATAGTTTTACGTATTGTAAAATCCCACAGCAGATTTAGAATTTGAAATTTAAATATTTTTTTTAATCAGTATTTAACAAGTAGGCGTATGCGAGCGTATTCATTATGAAATAGAGATAATTCGATAAATATCACGTAATAGCTGTTTTAAATTGAGGGTTTTTTTCCGTTGCATGTAGTAGATAACCACATTTTATTAACTGGGCTCCAAGAAAAAACCTGTAACGATACATAATTTTTGTGATTCACGAGAAAAGATTCTAAAGGCAAATTTATATTGAGTTTTAAATTTCCGAACTGACTAGTGGTACGATTGATTTTAAAAAATAATTACATTTTATGGGAAGAAATTTTACGGGGCTCAACTCTCGAGGAACTTGTTGCTTTCACTCACATGTCTATTAACTAAAATATTACGTTGTAATTGACAATGTAATAAAAATATTGTATTTTTATTTTTCTGAAAAAAGTTTTAAACGCATAAATTAGTGATCTCTTAGAACTGCCACGAGATTCTCGTTTTAAAAGAATATGTATTAGTTATTTTCGTAGTTGTAATCAATTTAACGGTATATTGTAAAAATTTGCAAGAGTGATATTTTCAAAATATTCTTGTCATAGAAATATTTTCGGAATATTTTTTTTTTTTGCTTTAATTTATATAAATGCGAAAATAAAGAAACAACTTTTTCTAAAAAAACAGAAATTCCGATAACTATTTGTGAGTACTAAAATTGCCCACTTCTTCTTTTTCTGGGCACTTATCTTTGTTTAATATACCTGCGAGACAGTTTCGAAATTATTCGACATTTATTGGACGATTTTAATCCTTTACTAATGTTGTGTAATAGTGCCCTATGCAACCACAGGCATAGCCGGTCTTTTCACAAATAAATTAATTACACAGATATACTCTCATATATATAAACTTGGTTCTTTGAACCTCGTCAAGTGCTCTTTCCCCGACCTCCAAATGTTAGTTCTATAATTTTTATTGAATAGTCAAGTTCGGTTAACTGCGTTGTTCTTGAAGAAAAAAATAGAAAGAGAAAAAAGTCAATTTATCATTTCCGAAAGGAATTTTTCTTTATTTTCTTATATATTAATTTTTAACGGAGGAAATAACAGAGCTAGTTGATATTTCTGAGCGATACTAAATATCGATCGATGATAACTGAAATAACGGATGTGTTTTAAACATATTTTATGGCTGGGGTCGTTAAAATTTTTTTCAGATTAAGAAGTGTCCAAATTGTTCTAAAACAAAAAGGATCTAAATTTTTTACGACCAAAAAGTGTCTACAATTTTAACATCAAAAAAATGTTACGGATACTGACAAAATAACGAATCTAATAACTTCTTACCTTCTTTTATTCTTTTGAACTTTTCTGAAACATTACCTTGTTACGAACTATTTCACAAATGTAAATTTCAAAAGCAATTTTTTTCTAATATTAACACCATTTTGGATCTTGTTACAAATTACTTTACAGGCTTCAATTTGTAAATTTCTGATTTATTTCGCTCTAACCACTTCTCGAATATGGTGAATAAAATGAAGTACGCGAGTATTTTTAATCATTTGCTCAGAAACAACAAGAATGTAAACGTTTTGAATAAAAACGAAAAGATTTTTAAATCTGATGAGTAGTCGTTCGTGGAAACGACCATCGTTTGATTCTGATCATTGTCGGAGGTGATTTAAATGTCGATCTGAAAAAACTTTGCGATTAGGACTTTATTACTGCGCTGGATGCTCAGTTTAGATTTGTATAAAAACCCTTCCATTTCTACGAATCGTAAGAACACCTGTATCGACGTTGTATTTACACGTCACGTTGAACGTTTTAAAAAATCAAAGTTATATTTTTTACTTCAATTATCACAAACTTTTTTTTTAACTATTACAAATGTACAGCTTCATTCTGTTTCCGCCAAATCATATTATTTTTTAATAAAAACAGACCGACTTCATTTAAGTGTTTTATGTTTTACTTCTGTATGAAATTGATTCAATCACATTACTTTCTTCTACATTTGAACAACGCTCATTCGTACTTTTTCGATGTTCCAAACATTGCCAACTAAGGATTCGAATGCAAGTCCGAATTGAAAGTCCTTTTCATAAATTCGAGAAACCATTAAGAGACGGAAAAGTTAAATATTTTATAAATGTAACGCAAAAATGTAACAGGGTTTTCTCATTACCCCTGCAAACGGATTACACGTAACAATTAAAAAATAGAATATGTTTAAAACAGGTTCCTTCAGTTTTTTCCTAATTTCATTTTATAAAGGGTTTTTACGAAACAACTAGATTTCTTTTTTTGACATTTTTTAAAATCTATTTTATGGTTACGATTTCACATCAGTTTTAGTTCGGGTAAAATAGATAAAAAACATGCTCGTTTGGTGAAATTCTTATAACCGGGACTTCTTGAGCTTAAAATTTATCTAAAAATCAGTGGAATGCAACCCTAAATTTGTGGGTATGTGGGAGGTGCCGAACCATTGTTTATATCGAGTTTAAAAAAAAAAAAATGTTTTTTTTTTAGTTTTTTTGTGATTATTTCGATAAATAAGCTCCAAATCGACATGATGGATACTTGACGATTTTGTTCTTGAGTAAATTTTACACAAGAATAGTCTATTGCGAAAATTCGCAAAAATTATTTAACATTGCAAAATTAGCGATGAAAATAAAAACAGGCAGAAAGATCAAATTGTTGCCATTCCGTCAATTTTCCTCAAAAGTCAATGAAACTTTCGGAAAATGAAGCTCTAGGGGTGCTTAAAATAGGTATCCAACCCGAACTGTCAATAACAATATGGCGGTCTATTGCAAAATGGCAAAGTTGAAAACACGATTGCGTATAACTTCGGCCTAGAGATAGCTAACGACATGAGATAAAAAGTAATCGAAAGGTAATTGTAGGTTTTTTTTTGGCGGAAAAGATCTAGCCTGTTAAGAGGGGTAAAAGTTCCTTTGAACCAAACTTTATAAAAAAAATATATACATCTGAGGCGTGAAAAAAGTAGAGTTGATGCTGAAAGTTTTGGACCCCTAGTCCCACTGGGGGCTGCTGTAGTCGCCATTTTGTGATTTTTGTTTTATTTACGATATCTCAGCCATTTTTCAATCGATTTTAAAACTTCTTATTGCAAGTTAAAGATAATGGAAAGTTCTATAATGGTTAATTTTTTCAAATTTTTAGAAACGTTCAAAATTTTTAAAATGTCACAACAAAATATTTAAAAATTTAGTAATGACGAAAAAAGTGGTGAAAGAGGTTCAAAAAAATAAAAACATGCATTTTTGGATGAAAAAACTCTTGAAATTCAACTAATAACAACGGAATAGATATTTGTTACGTAATTGAAGAAAACAAGTTTTAAATTCAAACTGGTATAAAATCCGAAAACATATGACTGTAGAATTACACATGATTTTAGAAAAGAGATTACTTACCTCTATTTCCGTTCATCGAACCAACTCATTCGGTACACTTTTAATCTGATAATCAAAAAATTGTTTAAAGATTTATTTTTTTATTAAAACAACTAAGCATTATAATATTTTATATCGCTATTTTTATAGCACTAGCTAGCCTCATATTTACGTCGTTATATAAATTTTTTTCAGAATTACCAGGAAAGGAAAAAATGTAGCCGACTCCTTCAAAACCGATAAAAACTTTTCTTTAGGCTCGAATATAATGTCCGCTTTAGAAAGCAAGTTAAGCAACATTTAAGAGTGTTGTTATATTACGCTAATTATAGAGGATGTAGTATGGAGTAATGCTGTTATTACCTCGGACAAAAAATTTGAAAAACACGATTTATATTTCGAGTTTTCATTCATGACGAATTATAAATTTACTAAAAACAGTGTTGTTTTGAATGCCCTCCCATTCCGAATTCGTGTAAAACATCGAATATGATTTTGTATTTTCGTAAATTATTAAACCCGTAATAATAATCGTTGCGATAGCCTAGTTGCTAGAGCGCTTGAATTCCGTTACGGAGATCGCAGGTTCGATCCTGAGCGACGACAGAACTTATTACAAGAATTAAATAAATAATCGCTAATAATCACGTGGAAGGCAATGGCAAACCACCACGTACAAAAATCATATGCGCGCTAGGTCAGTACAGAGCAGACACACACGGAACTGCACTTGTAGCGCGATAACAAGCGGCTACTATCAGTTCCGAATGTAGTCTTGCGAGTGTACAACTGCGTTGCATATAATAATTGCCTAGTACACTACCTATATCTGTACAGCTGAGATCTACGAATAGGTAGTCGCCGACGCTCAGAAGATGAGTATGGTACTATAAAGAAAGAATAATAATAATAATAATAAGCGATGTAAATTTAACATTTCAGGACGGATTAGTAAGATCCGATACGGCCGTTGGAACTCCAGATTATATTTCTCCAGAAGTGTTGGAATCTCAAGGAGAAGAAGGTGTCTATGGCAGGGAGTGCGATTATTGGTCGGTAGGTGTTTTTCTGTACGAAATGTTGATTGGCGATACTCCTTTTTATGCTGATTCACTCGTCGGAACGTATAGTAAAATTATGGATCATCGTAACACCTTGTCCTTTCCTAGTGATGATGTACAAATCAGTGAAGATGCGAAAAGCTTGATATGCGGTTTTCTTACAGACAGGTTTAGTATTTGGTTTACGAAATATTTTATTAGTTTCAATAGTGCAGTTATTGTTCGCCGTTTTCTTACTATTTTAAATAAATATTTAACGGTGCAGATGTATATTTTCGGTACATTAATGTAAACCATTACTAACGGTTATGCGAAGAGAAAAATATTATTTCAATAATAATTACGAGTATGTTGCACGGAGTAGAAAAGCCGACTGTACTTTATAAACCCTCGTAAAAAAAAAAAAAAAAAACGTTTTCATAAAATTTATTTCATTCCGTTTTATAATACGAGTAAAAACTATTTTGATAAAAATTAATTTTTAAATATTGTAGAGTTCAGTTTGGAACATCTATTTTTGACAGATTCGCTTAGGCGCTCTTTAAAATTAACGAATATACTTTTTCCAACATACTTTCCGGAATTGCATTAACTTCAGCTTTAATATTATCGACTTTTTTTTTTTTTTACTGAAACTATTATTGGCATGCGCTATAACATTAATTAAGTTTGTTGTACCGGAATTGAAACGTAGATCACAGCTAAGTACACTCAAACAGCGGTCGAAGCATTGAACTTGCTGCATCAATATTTTCAGCCCGCTCATTATCTCTTGTATCTGTGACCATCACACTGGCCGAATCTATCAGTTTGCGACTGCTTTTTATGAGGTAATCTCAAATACGCCGTGTGTATATTCGTGAATCACGGACGATATTAAAAATAACATTTACGTCGAAGTCAATGCAATTCCGAAATGTACATTGAAAATTGTTGATTTTAAAAAGGGGCTAAATTAGTGCATCGTTTGTTTGAACTTTATTTAAAAAAATAAATTTCATAAAAATAATTTTATCATATATTATAAAATAAGATGAAACAAAGAAAATTTTTATGAAAACATTTTAACTACTGTTTTTCGTTATCGAGTTATATAAATTTAAAATATAGTCGTTTTCGTTGTTTAACATACACTCTGGCATGTTGTAAACTTCCTGATATTAATTTTACTAAATACATTTTTTAGATCAATACGTTTGGGAAGGAATGGAATAAAAGACATCAAAAATCATCCGTTTTTTATAAACGATCAATGGACATTCGAGAATATCAGGCAGTGTAAGTTATACATTTTTGGATTATTTTTATATTTAAATATACTGATTGAAAACTAGAGAGCACTCTGACTGAAATAATCAAACTTTACGGTATTATTAAAGAAGCGAAGATTTCGAATTGACATATGTACGTGAAAAATGTAAATAAAACTACGGGAATTTCTCATTTAAAATAAGAATGTTTTCTTAAACTGTTTTAAACAGTTCAGTTTTTTTTTTTTATAGTAATTTTTATTTTTTACTAGAAGTCTCGAGTTCGATCTTAGGCGGCGACAGAAACTAAAAGCTGAATAATTAAATTAATTGCTAATAAAATCATACGGAAGGCAATGGCAAGCATGCATAATATGCGCGCTAATTGATGTGCAGCAGGCAGACACACGCGAGAGACTACATTTGTATATTGATAAATCAAACAATATCAGTTGCAAGTGTAGCCTAGCATCTGCACTAGCGTTGCATGTAATAATTGCCTAGCACACAATGTTTATGTCCGTACAGCTAGAATGTACAAATAGGTATTCGCCTACGCTCAGAAACCGAATATGAAACCACAAAGAAGTTAATTTACACGAAAAAGTAATTCATGTAAAAAGGGTCCCTTGTTTTGGCACGTCATTTGGATGTAGCTTGTTTTCGCTCTAAATTAGTTGAATATCGTTTCAATCAACTATTAACTTGTTTGATCTCGAGCGTATTGTTTTTTGTAGAATTTTTAAATTTGTTTTACTTGATCAATGTAAAGTACTATTCGGTAAGAGAATACCTGCACAATTCATGGCTACTCTTATTTTAAAATAATAAGTTAATCATCTGGTTAATTTCGACTGATTTTAAATATTCTTATAATTTAGTTTCAGTAAATTTTTTGTATTTATTACGGCTAATATAAAAATTTAACAAACATTTCAAAGATTTATAAAACAATTACGCGACTATTAGAACCATTTTTTAATAAAAAAAATAAAAAATATTCATACACATATACGTATATATAATATATTGAAAACTACATGAATAATTGATTTGTAATTTTACAATGAAATTAATAATTAATTTAAGTGTTTTTGTCGTGTAATGGTTATTACTATAAATTAAATGGACTTATTAGGTAACATTTGCGACATCGAAGTTTGCATTTATTATTAACATATTTTAGATTATGTTTAATTTTATGATTTTTTGTTTCGATTATAATAAATAAATAAATTTGTACGAAGTTTCAGCTGGTTTAAAAAACGCTGCATTTTCTAAACGAACAAAACACCTTTGGTCTTTTAGTTACTTAAGAAAAATTTCATATTCTGTGTATTTTGTAAAATTACAGTTTCTAGAAGCGGTAATCTTGATCTTTAGTAAAAGGCGAAAGATTTATTCGCAAATGAAGAGAAGCCACAGTAATATTAAAATTTTCTGAAAGTAGTGATATTTTTTATTTTTTGGAATTTAAATTTAAAAACCCTTCGTTGATGATTATGCAACACTTCATAACACTATTAAATGTGTATCAGTTTTACAAAAAAAATGGGTTTTTATGATGGTACATTTTGAAGAAAAAATTTTTTATATTTTACACCACAGTCTTGATTACAATTGTTAATGTAAAAAAAATTTGATTTTTTAAGTCTAGTGAATGCAACTTTTGAATTTTTCAATAACGACTTTAAACATTTCTTCGATAAAGTTTGATTTAAAAAAAAATAATAATAATAATAAATTTTAGGTAAAATTTAAATTCACTAAATGTACCGCTGATTTCAAAAGCATCGTGATATTTGTATTTTCTCTAAAAAATGAATTTTTCGCCAATTAAAATTCGGGTTTTTTAAAAAAAAAGAAGATTAAAAATGTGAGTAGATAATACTTTAACTCAAAATTTCAACTTTTGACATACGAATCTAGTGCCGTCATGAAGAAACTGGAGCATCTAGAAAATTAGTAGGTTTTCATAATTTTAATTCTATTCTAAATGAAAGATTTAAAAGTACTTTTTTTTTTTTTTCAAATTTGGAACAGACGTACCTCCCGTAGTACCAGAACTTACCGGAGATGATGATACGAGCAATTTTGATGATGTCGATGAAAAAAATGATAGCACGGAAGAAAATTTTCCTGTTCCTAAAGCATTTGCCGGAAATCATTTGCCATTTGTAGGTTTTACCTATTCTCGCGATTATCAGTAAGTACTTCATATACTGATTGGTTTTCTTTATACAACATTATTTGTTTTAAATGAATACACGGTCACAAAATTTCATAGGTGATTCATCAGCTTTATCAAATTACGCAAAAAAAAAAAAAAAATTGTGACAGTGTATATTTCTAGAAATGTAAAATAATCCGATAAAAAAAAAAAATTACAATAAGAAAGTCTAACTTAGTCGACTTCAACAAATATATACATTTATTTTATCTCATTTTTAGCGCTTGTGTTAACTTCAATTTTAGGAAAGGGGTTCTAAATAGCAAATATTTTTATGGATGAATTCAAAAAGTTTTGATACTGAAAAAAAAGTTACTAATAATTAAAAACGTTTTTTTTTTTTTTTATTTTTTTGAAATCTATATTCTAAAGAAAACACCGGAATTTTTTAGTTTAATAAGCTTCACTAAGGTGGAGCTGACTGATAGATCTTAATGAATAAAACACATCGTTTTTTTTTTTTTAAATTTGTAATAAATATTTTATAAAAAAAGAAGTAGTTACTTTTTATTTTTCAATCAATTTGTCGAGCGTGTAAAATCGATACGAAATATTTTAGTTAGTAAGGAAATATATTGTTAAATAAATAAGTATACATAACCCGGCTTTACATATTTAGTTTAGACGAAGTGCAGAAATGATATATGGAAAAAGGTATTTTAAAAATAATATGCAGAATAAGATATTTTAAGTATGAGTATGTAGTTCTTGGCGCTCCCAATGTAATCGAATTTTTTTTGAAAAGCATAAATTTATACAAATTAATATCTTATAATTGCATTTGCATACGTACAATTTCGTTTCTTTTAACGATACTCATTTTTATTTTATTTTTTTCAGATTGCTAAGTTCAAATCAAACTACGGATACAGTAAGTTTCTAAAACCTTTCCATTATATTCTTATTATAAATTTATAATTACAATTACGTTTCTACTTTTATTAATTTTTAAAAATTACGTTACAAAAATACTATATACTCGTCGCAAATATTTTGTAATTTGATAGCCCGAAATAATGATTTTACACGTTTTTTCTAAAAACTTACATGTTAAAATTTCCGCTTTTATAAACAAATAAATACATTTTTTCGAAAATACTAAATTTATTAAGTAACATTGACTTAAAATATATATTTTAGGCGAGAGAAAATGAAAAATTTACGTATGACTTTCAAAATCAACATTTCATACGTGCAGAAAGTTCTAGTGAAATATTTTCGCAAAATGTTCTTAAAAGTTTTAAAGTGCTTAAAAACCATATTTGAATTCTAATCTGTTGGTTAACTTATTTTAATTTATGCAAAATCGTCATAATTTATAAAACCACCTAATAATCCGTTTTTCATTAGCTTTGTGTGAATACATATATGTTTAATACTTTGCGATAAATATTCTTATTTCATCCGTTATTTTTTTGTTTTCATGTACATAAATTTACGTGATTCTGGAATAATCATCTTTTCGGAAGCAGGTAGATAATGTAAGTATAATTATTTGTAGGCTTGCGATAATTTAAATTTTATATGCCTGACAAGTAAATATGTGATATATACAGATAGTTCTTTCTTCAATGTTGTATATTTCACTAGGAAATTTACGTGATGACGCTCAACAGTGTTGCGAAATATCAATATGCTTATCACGGTAAAATAAGAAATAATTTATAGCTGTGTTTGAATTTAATTCCGAATTTAAAAACCGTGCAGCTAACGGAAATGTTTAAAAAACTAAAATTGATATAAAAATTTGGAAAGTCGGAATATAAATATCATAAACTTACGCAAGTGTTAAAATATTACGAAAGTTTCCAAAAATATTAAAATTTAAGGTACATTTAAATTTCTTTAAAAATTGAAGAAATGGAAAAAGATTTTATCTGATGCGAGACATTTTAAATTTTTAACGATTTCAAGGACATATGTTATTGAATATCGTGAGCACGGTAGTTTAATAGTTAAGATATATTATGATTACCAAATTTGAGATTACGAGCCAGAAATCAAATTGAGAATGTGTGTCAGAAAGAAAAAGAGCATAAAATCATTACCAAAGTTTTCACTTTGAATTATTGACATCGCACTTCATGCTTATATTACTGCAAATCGCACTGATATAGTTTGCATCGAAAGTGTTTGTATAAATTTTTCATCTTTTATACATTTTTATTGCAAAATATTCTCGTACCTGTTCGATTTGATTGTAAGTCGAAATTAATACAGTTTTTTAAAAGAGCTTATTACGCGTGATATATCTGATGAATTAATTTTTTTCATGTATTTTCATTGGTGTTTTATTGCAGAGTGTTGTGACTGAAAGTGTGAAATACCTGGAAGAACAATTAGATACCCGAAACTCAGAAATAAACCGGTTAACCGAAAAAGAACGTGAACTGTCTTCGAAAATTAAAATACTGATAGACCATGAAACAAGAACCAATGAAGAAATTGTTTCGCTTGAAAATACTCTGTCAACATTAAAACGTGAACTGAAAGAAGTAAGCGGTTTTGTGCCTAATTGTCACATTAAAAATCGTCGATTATATAAAGCAAATATTATATTTTATTGTTTTTTTTTTATCAGTCTCAAAAAAAGACCGAAAATGAATCGGAAGTTCGAAGAAAACTGGAATTACAACTGCACGAGATGAAAAGAAAATTAGAAGACGAGCAGAATAAAAGAACGAGAGATTTAAATAATAGTCAACAAGTAAATGATAAGATCAATTTTTTGGAAAAACAGGTAATTATATAATCAGTATTTAATATTTTTCTTACGCCGCCTTCTAGTAATATTTACAGTCTGATTCTTCATCTCCGGATGGTCCCGACACAAAAAAAAAATACATATATGACATCGAGCTTATACATGATTCTATATTATTGCGGTAATTTTGCTATTGCAGCTCTATTCGAGTTAACAACTGACAGTACTTTTATTACTACGGATTGTGATTGAATGAAAAATTAGTTCTACCATTATGTTCCGAAATTAAGATGAGAATACGTTAAAAAACATTGAAACTGAATAATTATCGAAAAATTGCCAGTGAAAAACAACAATTTACACAGAAATGACATAAGTTGTTCCCTAATAGACGATTTGGAACAAAGCTCTCCGGCAAAGTGAAGTAAAATGTATAGTTTATACTAGAATATTACCAATGAACCCTGTAAAAAATTCGACGCTGCACATCTTACTTGAAAAGACATATCGTTACAGGCACATGTAGTTTTGCAAAAGACCGCATCTTTCATAGATAAAATCTCCATTTATACACATATTTAAGTTTTATATTAATTTAATAGAATGTTGTTTCGCTAATTTCGATACTCTGAGAATATCGTTCTACGAATATCTTAATTGCAAAACATTACAATATTTCCCTTCGACGTATTTTGTGGAAAAAATAGTATGCATTTTGTAATTTTTATGTTTTTTTCGTCAAACTAAAAAGCTTGTCGATGTATTTTTTAAACTTATTTTAGTATATCTCATAAATAATATTTAGTTTTTTTTTTAAATTATACTCTTGTGTATCGAAAACTTAACGTTTACATATTGAAAACGGAAAGACTCAGCCAATATGGAATTAATTACTCTGAGGAAAATAATTCCAAATAAAATTAATGTATAAAAATTTGAATACGAATAAAAGATAATTATTAATTACATTATTTTTTTTTGTGGCGCATATCTGATTTGACCACTATCTGCTTTCTATTTGTTCCTCGCAATTTATCTATCTTCTTATTTTGCATTGCGTAATAAACCAAGCTATTTTCAGAACATTGCTCCGTCATCATTAATTAATGAAAAAATTTTTAACAAACAAAAATTAATATACATACTTCGGTAAATGTATGTTATGAAACCGCAGTAAAATATGGATTTTTTTTTATTTGTTTATTTTTTTGATGTAACGTTTACATTGTAAAATGTTTTAGTAACTATTTTTTTTTAACCCTATAAAGTTTATAAAAAATAAATGAATAGATATAAAGATTTACGTTAATCAAACAAATTATTTAATAAATCAAAAAAGCACAAAGAATCAGTACACTTTAATCGTACCGTAAAGTGAAATCACTACAATATACACAGATATACAGATATTTTATTGTTTACTTTAGTATTGAAGGAAATGTGTCTTGCTTTTTCGTAGTTATCTGAAATGCAAGAGAAATTTAAATCCGAAAATGAAACTAGTACCAGATTAAGAAAACAGATCGCTGAAGTCACGTTAGCAAAAGCGGCTAATGAACAAATTGCAACAGAACTACAAAATATGTTACCCGCTTTGCAAGCTCAGCGCGATTCGTTGCAACAAGAGGTAACCAACTTACAGGGTCTCTTGTCACAAGAAAGAAGTTCCCTCTCACATGCCACTAATCTACAGCAAGAACTTGAAAGTACGTACTTTAATATTACTTTTTTGGTTTTCTGTGTGCAGTATGTTTTCGCCGATACAATCAGTGTTGGAATGTTTAGATACATCACGGTTGCACTTAAAAATTATTTTGTCCAATAAAAAATCTAAAGTCTACTCAACATTATCAAACAGGGATTCTCAAAAAGTTAAAAATTTCAAGCGTCCGCACTTGTCTCAAAGTCTTTCTTTTATTTATTTAACTGGTGCAAATTAAAAGCCGTATAATTCTATTGAATTCAGTTAAAAACTGACGATTCCTCTGTAAGTAAAAGTTAGCAGCGTTGCAATATTGTTAAAATATCGATCTTTCTGAAATGTATTTTTAATCGGAGATTAGGAAGCTTTGCCCCTTGCTCGCTTCTTTCGCCAACCCTCAACATCGCGATCTATTATCATTGCTCTTTGTAACATTGAAAATTATCTGAAAATAAAAGCAGAAGAAAAAAGTATTTGCCAAAGTATTTTTATCAGTCTCTGTGCGCTTTGCTTGCCAACCCCTAAAGATCTGGCCGACCTGTTCACTTTGATAGCAAACCACGCGTTAATACTGTTCGAGCGTTTTCATCTTAATTATTTGCAGCTATTGAAATATTTGACGTCTCTATATTACGAAACAAAAAACCGTAATCTCAAATATTTTTGCCAAAAATAATTGTAATATTACTGTATCAATAAAATAAGTTTTCGTTACATAAATTTTTTATAAATCTTTAGAAGAGCTATGAAAACTACAACTGAGAGTGATAGTAAAGTTAACTTTTTAAATTTGTTATTTACAACAAAACAAAAACGTGTCATTCTCGAGAATAATTTAATATTAGCTTTCTATATTTAACATTCATCGTTGAAAATGGAGTGTTCCCGAAAATGCTGGGTTCGCAAAACGTGTCAGTGATTTGTTTAAAGTTTTAATTATTTTTTGTGAAAATAGAAGTTAAGATTTATTTCAAAGTATACAATAAAAAATGGATTGTCAAAAATATATAACTACTGTGTGTGTTATTTGGAATTCGTGTCATTTATTTAATTCCATTTATTCGAATTCAGTAAAGTTTTAACTGTAATGTTTTTTTAGCTCGAGTTCAAACGTGCTACAAAGATCTAGAACGTAGTGAAGATCGAGAACGAAAACTTTCGGAAGACAATCGGCAGTTGGGAGAAAAAATATCAGCCTTGGAGAAGGAATGTGCCTCTTTAAGTTTAGAATTAAAAGCAGCTCACAACCGTTACCAACAGGAAGTACGCGCCCGTGAAGAAACCGAAAAAAGCAGAATAATTAATAAGGAAGAGGCAAATTTGGAGGCTGTTAAAGGTAATTTGTTTATAATTTACTTTTATTTCTTTCCATTTTATTATTTCATTTTTAAGAAAAAAAAACGACTAAGATTTAAAAATCATTTCTGTATCACATTTGCGATAGCTGAAAATGGAGGTTACTTTATCGAGAATAATGCTTTAATGGTATTATAATGGATGTTTTTGGAGTTTCCATTTTTTTTTCTGATGCATATTTTTGATTTTTAATTTTGTGGCGATACAAAATTTCTCGCATGTGTAATAAAAATTAATACTTACATGTGATGTTTTTTTCTTGCAAGCTTCATTCTTTTTTGTGGATGATTTATTCAGAGGTATGTTATATCTAGTTAATTTACGCTTTTTCGTTTAATTTGTAATTTCTGTCCTACACAAATAATGTAAAATACAAAGATGGTAGCTTTTATGAGGCTGTCCTACACGTTTACTTCTATGTATGTTCATAATTTTGTGCTGGCTAAATTTGCAGTGCTACATTCTTTTCACGTTTTTTTATCATATATTTTTCTTCATATTGCAATGTGATGACCGTTTCTTTATATCATCTGTTTTCTTTCTTTTACATCTGTGTTTTCTTATGCGATTTTAATTATGTAGTTTTTTCCTGGGTACGTACGTCGGTTACTCTTATACTTTTATTATTTCGAGCGTTTGTTTTCTTGATATATGCGAATTTCAAATATTCTCAGCATTGCCTCAAAAGTGTACATATTGAAAAATTTATTTAAGAATTTTAAAAAGTTATTACTTTGTGTACAATACTGCAAAACATTTTAAAAACGTATATATATATAGATAGATACATAGTATATATAAGAAAATGTGAATGCTGTATTAAGAAAGCAAGTGCCGCAGTGTACACTTATTAAGTTTGGTGAATTTAAAAACATTTTTCTAAGACGCCATCTTATTTTGTTCTGTAGATATCCGTATTATACAGACTGATAGTTTTCGTTTTATTAGATTATGAAAAGATGTATTTTTGTTTTCCAAGTAATATATAATTATTTATTTAATAAAAATACTAAATTAATTTTATCGATATAACTGATGATTATTAATGTTTTTTCTTTCCAGCATTACAAGCTAAATTAAATGAAGAGAAGAGTGCTCGACAAAAAGCTGATTTATCATGTCAAGAAAAGGAACGACAAATGTCTATGCTGTCTGTTGATTATCGGCAGATTCAGCAAAGGCTACAAAAATTGGAAGGTGAATACAGACAAGAAACGGAAAAGGTAAATTAAAATGTTTATAATATCACAGAGTAGTACCTGAAATACATCGACTGCAATGTAGTCGTTTTCAAAAACAGCAGACAAAATTTATTTGCCGCTAATTATGTCGAAAATAAACTGCTACATTTTTTAAATTTTCCTTCTTTTATAAATGAAGGTGATAGTATTAATGAAATGTATAGAATTGTTGTTGTTTCCTCCAGAGCTAAAAAAATACATTCAACTTAAACAGTACAGTTTACTTCTTAATTTTTCGAAAAGGTGCAGCAAACAAAAATAAATCGACGGAAGGAATAGCAAGTGTTTAAAAATGATTATTTTAAAACCGGGAAACAGCAACAGAACCGACCCGAACATACCTATCAGTTTAATAGTAACGAAATGCTAATGAAAATGTGTTATTTTCGCCATAAACTTCATAAACGTATAATTGAATTTTTCATTTTTGCTCTCCTTTTATATTAATTTTAATTCATTTCCTCGACAGAGAACGGTTAGTTAGTATTACCTATTTACACTTTTTTCTTATGTACATGCAATACGCTCATATTATACACAGTTATATGAAAGATTTTACTTCAAACGCTTTTTATCGCGATACGAAAGCAATCCCCCCAGTGTGTCTGTCTTTAAATCGATATTCACGTGCATGTGATGGTATTTGTGTTAGTTTCAATGCCTTAGCGCAACTAAAGGATGACCAACCAACCGGAAAAATCGGGAATTTTGCATATCGGGAAAAAACCGAGAATAAGTCAAGAATTTTTCTGTAAAACCGAGAAAAAAGTTAAAAATAGCCAAATGATTGAATTTTTTAATGTACTTTATTCAGTAATAAATGACGAATTCTTGTTTAGTTGTATAAAATATGCCGCGCCGGTCAAACATTATCAATAGCAACAAAAAAAATGTCATTCTTCTTTTACAATTTGCCTCAAAATTTTCAATTAAAAGACTTCTATAACGGCAGGTTTATTTTCATGATGAGTGAGTAGTATTTATATTTATTACTAGTACTTTTTTCGGTCAACATTTTAACGAAGCGCATAAAAAATTTTTTATTATGCACTTCAGTTTTTATTGAAAGCTCTTAGTAAAACTTTTGAAGGGGCTTTAAGCTTCGTAAACCCCTTGAAGTCAGCACGTAATGTAAATATTAGACGTTAAATAAATTTTATAAGTCAAGAACTATTTTGACCGTTTTGTTCTAATTCTTCGTATCAGCATTTATAAAAAAAGGTCCCTCTAAAGTTAATATAATAATTTAATAAAATTTATTATCAGACTAATGAAGAATTTTTTTTTTTTTTTTGTTTTACCTGCACCAAAAATTAATGAAATGTTATCTAGAGATTTCATTTATCATTAGTGAACATTTCATCTAATTTTTTGTTTTTTTATTTTATTAAGTAATTTATATCTTTTTATTTTTCACACTTCATTGATGACTAAAAATTTCATAGATCGGCTAAACCTCACCAGACACTTATATATTATGTACTAAAATCTTCTACTGGAATCAATTTATTCGCCGGTGTGAATCAAAACAAAAATTCGATTCAGTCATTTGACTAGAGCAAACAGACAGACAGAAAGACACATTTTCTGACGTTGACGACCTTACCTTTGTTGCTGAAATACATATTAGAGTCAATTAATTTTCATTTCTGGAAATCATACTCCTTTCATTACTGCAGTCACCTGTTTTTTTACTCCTTGACCATTACATTTCCGTCACACTATTCCTTTGATCCAGTAACTGTTCATCAACTTTCCCGCTTGTTTCCTTGGGCTTCAGTGTGAATAATGTTTACTTTATTTTATTTTTCTTTTTTTACTTTTTAATCTATCGATATAAAGATTTTTTTCTCTTTCTGAGGAGCATGTTTATCACTATCTAATAAAAAACGGTCTTCATATTAAGCTGAAGATTTTCGGTCTTTCTATGACCTGTGTTTGTCGCGATCTAACAAAAGTTTCGCTCAACTAAAAGACAAGGCAGCCATCATTTTAAAAATTCAAAAATTAATTCAGTACCTTCATATTTTTTGTACAGAAGTACATTGTGGCATGGATATGCCTCTTTCGGACAGTGCGTATTGTGTGATGCGACTACACATGTTTCATTTTAGAAAAAAACATGAACTTAAACTAATGTTTACGAATTTAATAAAATGTTTACTACGGTGGATATAAATAACACGATCATTATAAAAGTTCATGACATTTCTTTCTAACTCATTTCTTCGTGATGGGCAACATTTGAATTGAGCCCAGTTATAAGATATCGGTACCTAGAGAAACGTGTCTTTACCATAGTACACATTTCATTCAATTTATAATCGACTGTTCGAGTTCACGTTTTTACTAAAAGGAAATACGTAGTCATGTTACACTTCCCTTTCCTGAAAACGTTTCAATGTCCAATGTACTTCTGTACAAAAAGTACCTAGGTAAAATAGTCTTCGATCGTTTAAGGACTGGTGATTTGTCTTCGTTGGTAGCGCCAGATGAGAACCGAGTGTTTCGAAAGAATTCTAGAAATTCATCTTGTTCCAACTAATCCCGCTGTATTTTATTTGGCAGTGTAGAGTATACGGACAGAGTAGAGACAAACTTAGAACGGAAATCCTATCAGAGCTGCGTACTAGTCCGGCGACTGTAACTTAGATGTTGCAGATCCAATGTCAAATCTAGCTTTACTACTATGTACATATTTATAAAATGCCATAAAATAGAAGTATAAAAATTAAAAGTAAGAAAATTCTATGGAATCTCTATAAGGGGTTAAGTGAAAGAACAAAAACAACAGGCTAAATGGCGAAGACTGAGCCGGAAAAAATAAATAAATAAAATAAAAATAAAAAATAAACAATTTTTATTTTTACGGAACTATAAAAACGATTCACATTACGACGAATAACTCTATAATGTTGAGCTATAGGTATTTTCAAAGCGTAATCTTAAACGCTGAATTTTCCCTTTTTTTGTCATTTATTTTATATTTCTTGCATTCCTTTTTGAATTTTTCTAACGGTAATTTTGCATTTTACTGTTCACCTCTGTATCAACAAAGTTTTTTTTAATTATAATGAAGTTGTTTCTTTAAGCGTCATCTATGCTCAGATTTTAATATTTAACTCGTTGGTTCTAATTACTTTTGAGAAACGTTTTTTTTCCGCATATTTTTTCTTTAAGATAAATTTTATCACAGATGAAATTTTCAATTTCTTCTTTCAAGTATAACGTATAGCTACCGGCAAAGTAACAGTTAAATTTCGGAACTGTTCAGTTTTTTTCACAATATCTTTTTATCGCGTTTAATTTAAATAAATTTATGTGAAAAATTTTATTTTGTACTGTAGTCGACAAAAAACAGTCATGTTACATCGTCTGTCGTTAGTTTTGTGATTTTATCATAGTAATCGGCTAGGACCTAATTTTTATTTTTTAAATCAAAAAAATTTTTACTTTGATTTTTTGTCGGATGTTACGCAATCTTTAAATAAAATCGACTTTAATCGATTTAACTATTTATCAATACAAAATTCAAATACTACAGTGAAAAATGAATTGTAGTAATTTAAAAATTTCATTAAAACTTACTTGAATATCAAAAGCCTTTTGCACAAATTTATAATAACCTTTTATAATATGAAAACACTCTAAAGTTACAGAAAACCAACGGCTAATAAATATTTTTTATAATTCTACGTCGCGATCGGAAAAAACATAAATCTAATGCGATCAATTTAAATTTATTTTTGTGTATTTCTATCAGTTTTTATGTGTGTGTATATTTATTTATATTTCAGAGTAAGGCTTTGCAAACGCATCTAGAACAGGAGCAAGGCAAAAAATCGTGCTTGCAGTCTGAAATATCGTTACAAGTTTCAGAAATTGCTCAGCTCAAAGCGCGTATTGAACAGCTGAATAAAGATCTGATTCAGTTGAAGAATTCGAAAAAATCCGTTGAAGAAGAACTGTATAAGTTGAAGACACAACGATCCGTCGATGATCTCCAAATGAAAGAGTTACAAGATCAACTAGAAACTGAACAGTATTTTTCGGTGCGTATAAATAAAATTATGCTTTTAATTGCGAGCGGAATTATTTAGGCACAAATGACTGATCTGTCTCTTGGATATAGTTGTCTCTGCTGAACAGTTGGTTTTTATAATTTTTAATCGAAAATACATAATGGAGTGTTTCGATCGAAATCTACTACAAGCGGCTGGCTATCCAATAAGCCGGGTATTTCACATATCGGAGTTAGCGGAGAATTTTGTTGTAAAACCGAGAAAAGAAATAAAAATTGTCAAACGGGAGTTTTGATAAAAAAAGAAAAAAAACATATTTGAAACGAAAAATGAATGCATCTTTTAATGTATTTTACTCACAAAAAAAAAATTTATCGTGCATTTCAGTTTTTTGGGAAAGTTGAATCCTCCCACTAAAACTTTTGGAGAGGCTTAAGCTCCGTAAATTACTTGAAGTCGCGCTGATTTATTATAAATGTAAATATTAGACGTCAAATCAATTGTTGAATCAGAACTATTTAAATGGGGAATAAAGTAAGCATTTGTATTATTTGAGTTAATTAGTGGTCATGAAGATATTTAAAATGTGAATAAAACAACTTGAAAAAACTAAACAATTTAATATGCAATTTTTTGTTTCTACTAATATTTTATTTGCCTTCGCTTTAATTTGTTGGGTTTGTTATTATACAACCGGGAGAACGTTCGTATAAACTCTTGTACAGTTTCAGTAACCAGGGAATAGGAAGGATTTGGATCGGAAATTTAAAAAGTATTTTTGGGTGGACACTATCTGTTACCGTTAAGCCGGTGCTATTTTTATTTATTAATTTCGTTATCTATGATACACGTAAAACTCTTCCTGTTTCATTAATTTATTGCACTTCAGATGCACTTTTCTTAGGATTAATTTATAAATCATTCATCGTGGTAAGTATCAAATGATTTCATTCGAATTAATTGAAAGTTTTTTAATTATCGTGAATATAAATGTTGGTTTTGTTATTCGTTGTTTTATAATTATAACTTCATTATAAACACAATCATCAATTGTAAAGTAGCGTTATCTCAAAGAAAAACTGTAGCAGCACGTAGTATCACTAGTTTGAAACTTTATCGTAATAATTCCTTATGGTAAACATTTTTAGCAAATTTTTTTGTTTAACTATTATGTAATAACTTTCAGTTTGTTTAATAGAATTGTAAAAAAAAAAAAAAAAAAACAGTTCTTTAACTAAAATACAAAGTGAACTGGTTTCATTGTGGCCCCCTAACTCCCGATCACATTTTAAAAAGGTCAAAAATTATCGCTCTAATTTGATCTGATCTTTTTAGTAAAATTAATCACCTGTAAATTTATAAATCTCGATACATACTTATTAAATAAAATAATGAGCATAAAATAAACATTCATTTAAGGTTTTTTTTCTATATCTTTGATTTGGTTAATTTACTGGATTAAAATGTGTTGAATTATAAGTTTTAAGGGAACTATATTAAAACATTTTTCTTGTGTTTTTAAAAAACTGTTCCAATTGTTTTCCACGTTTATGGCTTTCCTTTTCTTTTTCTTTTTCTTTTTCTTTTTTTAATTTTATATATATAATACATATACTTGAGTGGAGAAGAACTGAGTCGTCGGGGAAAAAAATTTGTTAAAATTTAAAAAAAATAGCAACATAAATATTCTTGGAGCTAATGCAACATATGAAGGGTACAGAAGGTGTTATGTTGAAAATTATAATTTTAACGTCTGTTCTAAATGTGGTGAGCTGCTGTCACATGAAAATAAAAAATGCCCATTTAGCTAAGAGCGTAAAACTTGCAGTAAAGAGAGAGAGCTTGAAATCTACAAACGGAGGAGCCGAAAGTTTTAGCAGTTGTGTGTTTCAGTTGCATACGGAATTTACCTTCTTCACAAATTTCAGTGTAGGAAATATTTTATACTCGTTAATATATATATATATATATATATATATATATATATATATATATATATATATATATATATATATCTTATTAGAAAAAATTGCATATGGTCAAAGTATATTCATTGAGTCTTACAAAAAAATTAAAAAATACAACAACAATACGCACGTAATACGAAAGTTACAATATTGCATTATCCTATTTTTCAATTTTGAAAGTGTATTTTAGTTTACGTAATATTACGAACAAATTTATTTCATCGCGAAATTTTAGTTTTCTATTTAAGGCAAATAAACGAATTATTCTTTATTTTTAACCGACTTCAAAAAAGGAGGAGGTATTCAATTCGACTGTATTTTTTTTTTTTTTATGTGTGTTACCACAGAACTTTCTTCTAGATGAACTGATTTTGATGATTCTTCTTTTATTTGAAAGGTGGTGTTTGTCATGTGGTCCCATTTAAATTTGATCAAGGTCTGACCGATAGTTTTTGAGTTATCCTTAATAATGCGGGAGATTGAAGCTTTTTGGATGCTTTTCATTCATGATTGTTTTCACCGTCGGATTAGATTTTTGACTTAAAATACTGTAAATTTGCCAAATTACCATGGAAATGTAGCTTTTGGTGTTTTTACCGTGGAAATAAATGTTTTAATTTAATTGAATAAAAATGCACTAAAAAGTAAAAAATAATTACTCCCGATAAAATATATATATCAGAGTGATATAACTTAAGGTGATATCGTAATTCTTATACAACATTAATTTTTTGGAGTTGGCATCAAATTCATATTAGAAGAATAATTAAAAACTGCATTAAATGTTGATTAAATTGTTCCTAAGATGAATTTAATTCCAACTCCAAAAAATTAATGTTGTATAAGAATTACGATATCACCTTAAGTTATATCACTCTGATATATATATTTTATCGGGAGTAATTATTTTTTACTTTTTAGTGCATTTTTAAATTTTTATAATAAACCTTGAAGTCGGTATTTATTTTTTGTAAAAAAGCATTTTATCTTTTTATCAAATCCTAAAATACAAATTTGATCACTAATATGAACACTGTTTGCTTCCCCTTCTCTCAGAACAATCAATTTCCAGACCTTCAAGCCCTTTACTAATTCGTAAATTTTTTTGAAAATCGTTAAAACCGTTTCTGATAAAATTCACGAATCATTTTAAAAAAGGGAAACAATCAATGATCTCGTTTTGATCAGCATCATATTTTTAGGGTTTATGAAAAAGTAAGCGATACGATTATTTACGAGGGTAAAAAATAAATTTATTAGTCATGATAATTGAAAATAGATAAAGGCATAATATATCTTTGTTTTGTAATGAAATATATTTATTTACGCTTTACACAATGAATTTAATTATGTCAATTGAAATATACAGAACGTCGTTTTATACAGATGATATTTCCCTGGCTTATGAATATTTGTTTTTGTTGTTTTTTTTAAGTCGAGAATACTTCAACATAACAGCAATAATATAGCTTTCGTATCATGCGTATTTTACTGACAAATGTTTGACTGCTTGTGAAACTAATTAATCCATTGATTTTTAAGTTTAGAGTAGATCCGAGCAATTTTCATTGTTACTGAAATAACTGTGTTTTTTTTATGCTTTTTGTTTATTTTTTGCTTTTTTTTTTTTTTTGACGATATTTCTAGAATAGTAATTATATTTACATTAATAAAGTAACTTCGCTGAATTTTTTGTCAACAGTATTCAGTTAAAAGATTTGATAATATTGCAAAGAAGTAATTACTGACTACTACTGTTAAATATATATATATATATATGTGCATAAGAATGACAAAGTTTATTAAAAGAACTCACCTTTAAGCATTATAGATGAACAAGTAGGGAGGACCGAAGGATTGAGTTTTCATACATATATATAAATAAATATCTAAGATTCCTCTGTGTAGGTTAATCAACATAATTCACTAAATTTTCTTGATAATCATATTTTAAAGAAAATGCCGAATCGTTTTGTAGGATTATTTGCTATACATTAATGATCGCAATAGTATTTCATGTACTATTAATGTCCCTTCATTTGATTACTCTATGTGAACTAAAACCTTTTTTTCACTTTTTTTGCTCAGATGCTTTTTTTTTTTTTTTTTTTTTTTTTTTTAATATATATATATAATAAAAGGTGAATACAATTAGCTGTTATTTTTCTACTTTTAAGCCAGCTAAAAGTAAAATTTGTCGTCTTCTTTTAATGTTACATATATTTCTGTAAATTATAATTTTTTTTTATCTATTATTATATTTTATTTATTATAGAGTATACTTAATGTTCTGCGCTTCCTATATGAACTTGCTGTTTATTTTTTATATTACAGAAATTGTACAAAACACAAGTAAATGAAATGAAAGAAGAAATGGAAGAAAAGTACAAATTATTAACCGAACTTGAAGAAGAAAGGAATTCTTTAACTCAGCAAGTACAACTAGCGGTTGCACGTGCTGATAGCGAGGCTTTAGCCAGATCGATTGCCGAAGAAACTGTAAGTGATCTGGAAAAGGAAAAAACTATGAAAGAACTGGAAATGAAAGATATGATTACTAAACACAGAGCTGATCAGCTAGCAAAGGAATCTTCACTCGTTGTTGTACGTTCTTTTATTTTCTATGTGTGCGTTTAAGTCATAGTAATTTAATGTCATCCGTATATATTTGTAATTAAAACACGCTGTTTTAATATAAACTTCCTATATTGATATTTGAATCGCACATTTTAAAGAGGCATAACACACGTGCGTACTTATTTTTATACATATACTTATTTATTTATTTTATTTTCCGCTCTTCCAAAAATTAATTTTTATGTGCTTACTTTATTTACTGTAGTGTTTAAACGGCTTGGTAAATTTTAATATTTAGGTGGGAAAATAGAATATTTAAAACAATTTCAATATTAATTGGAAAAGGCAGCTAATGTAAATTAACAAATCATAACAACTGTTCTCTACCTGTACTAGAATTATGTCTCTATATCTGCATATGTTCTAAAACTGATACACTAGTGTTCGGTCTAAAAATTAATTATTTTTCGGCACTAAATTAAAAGAGAAAAGTAATTGGATTTTAAATTTAATAACATCGTTTAAAATATAACATTTTTTCTCCTTATTTCTGCAAGCATAGGAAAATTGGTACAATTAGGCGCGTATAAATAAAACCTTTTTTTGCTAGAATTAAAAAAGTCATACTTAGCAAGTCCGCTTCCTTAGTTTATTATCAACAGGTTGCTTTTTTAAAATACATTTCCCGCAGCTCTTCGGGCACATTTACGCTCATAAACAAAACAATTTATCAATTTTCAATAGGAACAGAAAGGAAAACGGACAAGAGAAAAGCATTTTGATCGGAAATTCAAAGAGATAATTTCATTTTAATTTATGACAAAGTCTTTATTATAATAACATATTCGTTATTTTTTTTTTTTTTTATTATTATTTTTTTATATTGTAACATTATGCTAGCTAGAGAAATAATTTTTCGGTACTATAATTTTAAAATAAATTTTTCGTGATTCCTCTTGAGTTGTGGAATTTCAATTTTTCTCGACTTTAATAATAGAATGTTAAATATTTTCTGGTAAATATTTATTTAATATAGCTCAGAAATTTCTATAGAGGCTGAAAGAATATAAGTTATTCTTTTTCTACGCAATAATTTAGTATTTGTGACACTAGTGCGCTTATTATTACTATTGTACGCTCTAGATTTTAAATATACCCGCATACGTTTAATTGAAACGGTCGATCGAATTTAATTCGATATTCCGAATTTTAGATGAAAGAACGAGAATCTGAATGTAAAAAGACCATCGATCAACTTTTAAAAGAAAAAGAAGATGTTTGTCGTCAGATTAGTGTTCTGCAACAAGGTATTTATTTTATCGTAAAATATCTTACAACTTTTTTTTGACGGTGAAAAACAATCGAATTGTTTTTAAATTTACACGTATAAAAATTTTGAATATAATCTCTGCTGCTATCGGTTCATTTAAATAAAGGAGACCAAAAAAAAAAAAAAAAAAAAAAAAAAAGTTCCGCTCCTGTATCACGGTTACAGTAAATGAATAACAGAGACCGCAAATACGCGTAGTACAATGTTACTCTAGTTAGATTTTTTTCAGTTAATAGATCGAATTTATTTACAAAGTGAAAGAGACTTAAATTATTCGCACTGTTATCAGTGTTAATATGAGAAGTAAGTCAAGTGAAAGTAAATTTCTTTCGAATAACCATAACGAGAATTGAATGCTGATTTGAAAGTGTATACATGTTATTAATTAATACTTCCGGAATAAGTTTTATGTTTTGTGATTTATCGCCTCCGTTTCGGTGCATAATAAACGAATAATTAAAGCGATCAATTTCCGAAAAAGCAGAAAAAGTCAGAGAAATTTGTTGAAAGTTAGGGAATTTGAAGAGAATATAGAAATACCGGCGTGTTATATAATATATAGAACTTAAAAAATAGTCGCAAAAATACGTGCATTCATTCTCTACAGATAATAAAAAGTCTCATTGGATTTTGCTGGTAATCGAAGCGATAAAACCTAAGGTAATAACGAATTTTATTTGTTAACGAAAAATAAAAATAACTCGCGTATTTTTAATGATTTGAAATATTATTATGGGGAGATTAAACTGTTTCGGGAAATATAAAATATTTGGAAATTATATATTTATAGCTATTTTGTTTTCGAAGTCGGAGAAAAGGCTGGAAAAATCTGAAAAATTAGCATGAGTAATGGAAATTTGTTTAAGAAAAAAAAAAAGTGACTACTCTGATAACGAAACCAAGTGTGGTATAAATTTATAATACGAAGTGAAACTTACTTTTCGTTATTTTTTTACGTCATTTTATTGAAAATCGACTAAAAAAAGGTATTAGTTTGCCTATGTCAATCAGAAATATTACCAACCGTGATTATCGAAATAAAATTAGCGTCCCAAATGAAACACTCTTTGAGATATTTATTTCCTACTCAGTAAATAAAGGAAACGACTCATTGACGACTTCAAATACGAATACTCTTCCAGTATTTAAAACACAGTTTGACTATACACTTCTATCTTATTGTTTGATTTTATTTTTGGCTCTTAAAGAATGTTAAGACGTGTTCAGAAGGGAAGAAAGAAAGTGTTTTTCTTTTTTGTTTTACCGTACACTTTATTACTTTCAGAGTTAATCATTTTCAGTTAAATTCGTATTCTTTTTTTTTTTTTTTTTTTTTAATCTTTTGGGTAATTCGATTTATTAATAATAATTTTTTTTGTTACATTGATCTTTTTTCTGATCCTCGGTTTTTTTTTTTCGAGCTTATTAATGCTTTTTGTACATTCTTAAAAATATCTTCCGTACATTGCATATTAAATCGATTGAAATTTAATTGTTTACGTTAAACATGTTTCGTGAATTTTTGTACATATTTACTGAATTCTAGCGCGCGATTTTAAACAAATCTTTGTATCTAGTAATTCAGAGATTCTTCTTTTCGGCCCTTTCTCTGCTATCACAAATTTCTCGAATTAAACAATTCAAACAATTTTCCACTTTCGAAGATGTCGCTGTTTTGTTTTAAAAAAAAAAAAAAAAATGATAATTTTCAGCACGTTCGCTATCATCAATCAATTTGTGATATCTTATGAATTTTTTATGAGCAACGTGGATTTTAACCGTAGAACCGAAACCACACTTAAATATTACGTGTTGTGTTGGAAAATTGTCTCCTGAGGTTTAGTTTTGGCAGCAATGGTGCTCTGCCCCTCCATGTACTCCTCCCTCAAGTATCCCTCTACCGCTCCTCAGTTGGTCTTCGGTCTACCTGCGTTGTTGCCGGTGAGTACAATAATGTTCTGGAAGGTTACCACGCTTTTTGTACGTATTGTTCCTAATGAATGTAAATTTGTTCCTAATAAGCATATTCTTGTACACGCATTTCTGACGTGTGGTTCCTGATAAGTGCTCTTCCCGAAAACCCATATTTCTTACGTCTGATTCCCGTTGAAGGTTCACAATTCGAACAAAAGTAAAGAAAGTACTGCTCTTTGTGCCAATGGGAAAAGAAGAAAATGGCAACCCTTCTTTGCATAAAATGTGTTCCGAGTTCATTTGTCGTTCCTATCAGAAGAAACTTTGTCCAGATTGTTGATTTTTTTCTTTTTTTAACGTGTCATTTATATTTCTTGTCTGAATTTTATACTAACTTATTATTAGTTCCTAAAAAAAATGGTAGTCATCTACATTATTTTACCAAGAACATTGAGAAGATGTACAGAAGTTCAGACTGATGAATACTATTGTTAACTGATTATTATAGTTTAAAATTGATGAACTGCGATTACGTTTATGAAGTGATTTGAAATGCATGTACTGTGATCATTCTAGTTTGACATTGTCAGTTTGTTTGCCGCGAAACTCACAAAAAAAAGTATTTTTTACGCCTGTACGATATTTTCGAATTTTCAGAAGTACAAAAAATGACTTGCCTGTAGTCAATATTGATGTTTAAAATAGTGTTTGTAATGTTATTTTGTTGTGTAAACATAATTAAAACGTTCTTCGAAGTGATACGATTATTTCTGTTACACATTGTCCATTATTATAGCCATAATCGCCCAAAACTCTATCAACACATAATTTGTACGTGTGGTTCCTAATGAACAGGTACTTGGCTAGGTTCCAGTTCTAGGGTTAAGAATCTTTCAAATAGCTAATACGGACTCCGCCATTTGACGAAATGAGTTTCGACTTCTTACGACCCGGAATAATTCTCCTATCTATGTAACTCCAGTTCATGTCTCAATATTTTGGTGCCAAGAAATCCGTCTTCTTCCTCGTCTGCTCTTCCCTTCTACCGCTCCTATCATTATTGTTTGCAGAAGGTGTGGTGATATGTTGGTTCTCTCATAAAATGTCTAAAGAAATTTAAACTGGCTTTTATGCTTTTACGTATGACTCTTCTCTTTTATGGAAGCTTTTGCAGTTTGATAGAGTAATTTATTAATTAACAGCTGTATTTAATTTTTTTGGATATCAGTTTAATAGGTTGCATCGTTTTTCTAATCTTCAGTCAATATCGAGTTGTGTATATGTTGTAGCGAGTTGTAAGATATTTGTAATGTTTCGAACGGTCAATTATTATATGCGTCCGTTATGAGTTCTTTAGCGCGATTTTCTAATGTTTTACACACCGCGACAATACGAGCATTTTTTGATTGATTTCGTGGTCGGACCGAATTTAAATGTTGTAAATGTTTTCACTAAAGTAATAATTTTGCAAAAATATTTAATAATCCGTATGAAGCAAGCGGTTCAGCGTCGTGATTTATTAATAAAACTATCCTTTTAACCTAACGCAATCGAGTTTGGAGACTAAATGTGTGAAAAATTTATATCGAAATCGGGGTGCAGTAATTTTCACAATCGGTTCGAACAAACAAATGTAATTTTCGTTTATAATGTAGTAACTTTGCGTGCGGTTCTTGATCCGTTTATTTGTGGTTTCGATTATAACGAGTCTTTCTGTGATGTTTATTAATTAATCGGATATTTCAATAATGCTATCGATTAATTGCCGCTAGATGACTTTTTCGGACACTGTGAAGAAGTGCTATTATTTAAACGTAAATTTCATTACAGAATTACGCACCATGAAGAATTCGGACGAAGAACTGGAAAAATTGCGTAAACAATTTAATCAAGAACAATTCCGAAAAGCGCTAGTCGTGAACAAATTGGCCGAAGTTATGAACCGAAAAGACTTCAACAATATCGGGAAAGGCAAAGATAAGGTTTCATCCGCCGATTTAAGGAAAAAGGAAAAAGAGTGTCGTAAACTACAACAAGAACTGACTCAGGTTAGTACCAACCGATGGCTAACCGTAATTGGTCATTTTTACTTTTTTCAATTGTATACTTTTTTTTAAAACTAATCGCATTATTTTAAATTGATGAAATTCAAAATACAGTGTTGCACATTTTAAATCCAGTAATAGTGGGAAAAGGTTTACCGAATTATTCATGTTTAAAGAAATGTGTTTTGTTTTTATGTTTTGTTTAAAAAGCAAATTTGTAAAATTCTTTTTGTATTCCAAAAAGATCACAACGCTAATTATTCGGTAATTTTTTTTACGCAACCATAAGGAAATTGTATTCTTTAATTCTAATGAAAAGACAAATAATTTTTCCTTCTTTATCAATTCCAAGTAGTAGTCGATATTTCAAATAAACACGTTAAAGATAGTGTCCTCGTTTTACAGTATACTGCCACGTAATTTTTTTTTTTTTTTTATATTTTTTCCAGTATCATTTTACAGTAAAAAGTTTTAAGAAATGCCTAAAAATACATAGAATAGTTGAACATGAATACTGACAATAAAACACTTGCATGCGCAGGCGCGAAAATGATTATCATGACACATTTTTCAACTAATACTCATATCGGATATTTTCACAAAACAGGAACGAGATAAATATAATCAAATGGTAATGAAACTGCAAAAGGAAATTCAAGAACTACAAGCTCAAGTCGTTGAAGAAAATACCAGCAAATTACGTCTGCAGATGGAGCTGGATTCCAAAGACTCCGAAATAGAGCAATTGCAGGGAAAATTGACGATACTCGGTAGTGAAACTGCTTCCCTAAGTAGTGCTGATAATGACAATGATGATTTATACACGCAAGGTTTGACATTTTTTCTCAAAACTACACATTACAATAACGGACTTTTCCGTCATTTATCATTTATTTTGTTTTATTTGTTGTATAATTTGTACATTTTAATTTATGTATTTATGTTTTTTTAAACTATAAAATTATAGTTTAATAGATGGAATTAAATTTCGGGATATGTGTTACAGAGTTTATTCTGCGGTACATTTAATAAAATGAAGAAAAAAAAAACAACTGAATCCAAAATGTTGATTTTCCGCTGCTCTCGTTGATTCTTCGACAATTGAGTTCAAGTTTGTCTATTATGTAGCCGTGATATTTTTTCTCTTCTGTGTTCTCTATATCTTTGTAATTTCCCCGTACGATAAATCACCATAAGCAGTTCCGATCCTCCACCTCGAACTATATATGTTCGAAGTAGTAGACTATGCCCTACGTTTCTTTAATTTCTCTACTTTTCTACGTTAGCCTTTTCTGGTATTTTGTACTATTGAGTGTAATTTCCGTATTACTTCGTAGGTAGTACGCAGCATGTGCCGATGGAACTAAATTCCGCGTATTTCACTAGTTCGGAACCCCTTCTCACAGTATATGGCCTTGTTTCAGCACCATACAGCAGAATCGATGTATGTAGCACTCGGTATTTTCTAGCTGTATTTCAAGTTTGACGTTCTGTTGTTATTTGGTAACTTCTTCAGTTTTCGAAAGGGTGCTTTTGCGTGCCCGATTTTACACTGTACTTCTATTTTAACCGCTGGCTTGTAAATATATGTTAAAAATTAAAATTCATTCGAGCGTTCGGTTTCTTTATTATTTTGAATGAGTATTAAATACCATAAATTTTAATTAATCTATATTTAATTCGCGCGCGGTTTAAGATCTTCTTTACAGATCAACGAATCTCTATATTCAGCATTTTTCTTAAACCTAATATCGGTCTACTGCTATATCTTCTGTTATGTATAAATTTCCCAATTTATTTTGACACTTGTTTCTGTATCATGGAACTCCTTTTTAAATGGCTCCTCAGTATTCACTACGGAGGATAGTCGTGCTGCATACTCGTACTTTCAGATTTTCATCTAATATAACAATATGTTTCTGCTACAAGCTAATAAACCACATTTATCTTTTATTTAACATGCTTTTTTATAAAAATTCGCAATTTATGCATAGGCACTTCTTATAACAACGGAACTAACTGTAAATATCAAGTTTTACAGGAATTTATCAATATTCAAACGCTTTTTTTTTTTTTTTTTTGGAACGAACGAAAGCCATTAAGAATGTTAATTAAACTCTTTTTGCATTACCGTTATCCGCAATTATCAATATTATATTGAAAAATAATTTTAATAAACTTTCTAATCGTGCGTTTTACTTACATTATTAATTGTGCTGTTATGAAGAATCTAGATTAGAAGGGTGGCTGTCGGTACCGAACAAGCAGAATATTCGAAGGCACGGATGGAAGAAACAGTATGTGGTTGTTTCGTCGAAAAAGATCATATTTTACAATTCAGAAAGTGATAAACAAAATACCGATCCCGTTTTGATATTAGATCTCAAGTAAGTTTCATTTGCAGGTTGTATTCTTATTTTATCTTTCGTCTTATATCAGCAAAAGTTGTGTGTGGGTGTGTGTGCGCGCATATATATATATATATATATATATATTATATATAGTATATATTTAATTGGGTTCTCAGAAATGGCTTCAACGACTTTGATGAAGTTGACGGATTAGGGATTTTTGGAGTCTAGGAGTCATCCGATTGATCGAGGTCTTACCGTCGAGAGAATTCTACAAAATGAGCAGTTGTAAAGGAGGGCATCCACGAATGTTTGTTTTATTGATAAATAAAAACAAATTTGAAATTCATAAGCCAGAATATTACAAATTATGATATTTTTGAAGTAATCACTTCTTCCGTATTTATCAAAAAATGAGTAAATAAATTCGCAGGTTGTGCTGATTTGTTGTATTATTTCTGGCTTTATTTAGGGTTTAAGAATAATTCGATAGGGTACCTCATGCAATTTTAACTTCCGCACTACGTGCGTATTATTGTTTTATTTTTAAATGTTTTTGAAACTCATGAATATACTTTTATTCGAATTAAATCTGAGCAAGGCTCGGTCACCAGATGCTTTATCATAAAACTACTAAAATTACAGTCCTTATTTTGCGATCTATCCAGGAGTTTTGTTTCGTTTTCATAAAACTGATATTATTTAATGAAAAATTCATAATAACATTTTTACTGAAAGTATAATTGTGATTTCATACGTTTAGAAAAATTAAATATAAAAAATAAATTATATTCGCTGAATTCCTGTGTAACGTATTTTAATTTGTAGTTTTTTTGTCTTCCGTTTATTATCGTTAAAGGTTTTTATTTGTTAATAACTTCGTTACTGTTCGCAATGTTAAAGTAAAACAAAGCCTACATCCATCTAGAAAATATAGTCAGTAGGTAATGAAATTTCAATTCCATTAACTTAAAATGGTTTTTTAATTAAAACAGAATCAAAAGCAGAACAGCGGATGAAGATTTTCAGAAACACAACACAATTTGCTTAAATCTGATAAGAACTATAGTACAGCAATTAACGAGCATAGTTTTCTCATAATTAGTATGTCCGGTCAGATTTAAAAACTAAAAAGTTTTCTCACAAAAATTGAGATGAAGAGTCATTTTTAATTATAAATAAAAAAATAGAACAAAAACACCACAGTTTTGCTTATCATCGGCTACCTGGATTACCTCGTATCTCCCAGTAGTAGTTAATGCTAGATAATTAAAATTTTGACTTCACGCAAATATTTTTAATTCTTCAGTGCCTATTAAGAAGAGTCACGATTTTATTTAAATAGCAAAAAAGTTTTAACGTATCTTGTAACTTTTATTTTTATCGTGTTTCTCTAATCGATTTAAAATAGTGCTAACTAATTTTTTTCGTATTTAATTGTATTTACTTCGACGCTCGTTGATCATCAAAGTTGAAAAATAAATGAAACCTTCGTGCTATCTTAATTTGGGTGCATTTATTTAACAGTCAAATTTCACGAACTTATATCATTTGTTTTCGTGTATAGCAAAGTATTTCACGTACGATCGGTTACCCAGGGGGATGTCATTAGACTGGATGCCAAGGATATTCCAAGAATATTTCAGGTAACATTTCAGTTTATTTTTAAATATACTAATAAAACTATCACATTTCAGTGTATTATCATTATGTTATGACTTTTCTTTAATCTAGCTGACAAGAAAAGAAGAAGAAAAAAAAACAAAATTATGAAAACCAACTTTACATTTTCCCGTTTCCTTTTATTTTTTTTTTTTTTTTCGGCACATTTTTAGGAGATAAATTCGGCGTCGAATTGAAAGATACTCTGCAATAATTAGTAATCGTTAAAAGTAGCGTAAATCCGAAAAAAATTTTTAAACTTTCATACTTTACGCTTTTAGTAACACCTATTTGAAAATTAACATGAAAGTGTATATTAGTATTATGGTGCTTATATGACATCGCGTAAATGATTAATGGTCAAATTATTACATGGTTACAGATGTGTAAGTATTTCTTTACAAATCATTTTAACAATTTCTGTATACACTTACTTTACCGTCTTGATTTCAAAAAAATAATTGTTTTTTTTTTTAAATTTTTGATAGGCTTCGTATTTTATAATAAATAGCTTGCGGCTAATTTTGCTTCGGAATAATGTAATTCGATTAATATAAAAATATTTTAATTTCAAAATATCAGATGAGTGTAACAATGTCTATTGTTCGCGGTTTTCGAGTTTTCCGCTTTTTATTATAAATTAAATTCCGACTTTCAAAATTGAAGTAGTTTACTCGTCTTCTAATTATTTAATATAAAATTTATAGTTACATTAGAATATAGTGAGTTACTCTTAACGGGCGGCGGGAACTGTAAAGTTAAGCATTTCATAATGTACTTAAAGATCTAAGTAGAAAGAGAGAAAAAGATATGCGTTCTCCCTAATTTCAAATTCAAAATAGAGAAAATTTATAAATCCGAATGTGGTATGCACAGAAACATTTTCTTTATATGAATTTTAAACAAAAAAAAATATTTTAAAATAACCGAAACTGATTGATTTTTTCAGGTTTAGGAAAAAGCGCCGTTGCTGTTTTAAAATCGAAAATTAGTAATGAAATTAATGTGTTAATATAAAAAATTTGTATTCCTTTTTGCTCTCTTATTTTAATCGGAAAATACATACATACATACTAGTTTAACTAAGTTGCATCTATTCCACGATAAAGTTGTTTTTATTTTATTCGGTATCTAAATAGTTTTTGAATTTACGTACTGACAAAACGATGCTCATTTTTCGTAACCGACTTGATTATATTATCCTTTGCGTTCTTTACGAATGAAGGATAAAACTTGCGTGTTCCACATAATTCTGTGCAGTCTATTTAATTTTACAATTATATTTCATCGTCCTGGTAGATATTTTTCGATTCACCACTTAGATTGCATCGTTCTCAAGGTCTAAATTTATAAACGCTAAAATCAAACAATTTTCAACCGTGTTTCGAAATGTCTATTCAAAGTCACGATTTATATTCAACGAAATTTTTTAATCTTCATTTGCACATGTGAGCTATTTCCCTTTTGGCCCTATGCTAGCCGGTGTCATCATTTTTTGGGAAACTTCACTTTATTAATCCCTCGGGCGAAATTTTCAATAATCTAATGAAGCGTCAAAAATTCTTCAACTTTCCATCGCATCACCTTTTTAAACTTCAAGTTGATGGTTTAAAAAGATCTTCGTGACGTTTGTAATTTTTTTTCTTTTTTTTTCCCTTATTAAAACGGTTTGAATTGATTATGGTTTTTTTTTGGGGGGGATCTCTGTAGATCTGGCCAACTATGGACTCTCTGTTCAGTTAGTAGGTTAATTAATACTATTACCCACACCTTTAATTTCTTTGGTTCAATAATACGTTTGCTATAGAATTTTAAAACCGTACCAGTCGTTATACTAGACTATCAAACAAAATTCTGCCTCTAAATTAACTAATGCAAAAGAAAGTATTTAAAGTTTTTTTCGATTAGAAGAAATTTTTTGATTAAATTCATCTCGGCAACTATGAGGCAATCACTTTTAGTTTGGATTACATTTAAAACGTTTCCTAAAACTAAAGCTTAAGGGTTTATATATATATATATATATATATATGTAAACTGTGATAATGTTAATAGGAGTATTAAAGGGAAGAGCCATATATCATTATACCGATAATTTTGGGGAAAAATTTTGGAAAAAAAAATTTTTAAATAATTTCCATTAATAATGAATTTGAAAATTTTTACGCTCACAATTTCAACGTTCATTGAGTAACGTAATTAAAGATTTTTTTAAAACATTTCTTGTATTATACACAGGATCTGCTATAAATCCATTAATGTAGCCTAAATGGTAGGAAAAGGAATTCTTCCAAAACCTCATTTTTACAGTTCCCCTTTAAAAATGTAGTATACACGCATCTTGGATTTATATTTTAATTATGATATTTTGAATTTTTAGTGTTTCAGTTTATTTTTTTGGCGTAAGCTGAATTTTATTGTTTGAAAAATTTCCTAAGTACATGAATCACGTTATTTTGGCATAAAATTTCATTGGCCAATCGTACTTTTACGACAGCTTTGTACTCTAAAGAGTAGTCTAAAATCGTGCGTATTTAACTGAAAATGTTGATCTCCGTATTTATATGGAACGATGATTAACAGTAGTGTGAAGATCTATTTATTTGTGTGTTAATATTTTTATTTTAGTTATTATATGCGGGAGAAGGCGAAGCGAGGAAACCGGATGAAAATTCAACGGATTTAGTTTTGCTAAAGGCTGATGAAAAGCCGGGAACAGTTTCCTTAAAAGGTCACGAATTCCTGCAAATATCTTATCACATGCCAACGAACTGCGAGGTTTGCGCGAAACCTTTGTGGCATATGTTTAGACCACCTCCCGCATTAGAATGTAAACGTAAGTAAATTGAAAACGTTTTCATTATTTCGTTTATCATTTATTTTCGGATTAAAAGGAAAACTAAGAATGTTAAATGTCTCTTTTTCTTTTGGTGGGTTAGTCGGTGTGAAAACTTCAGCAGCTTATACTAAATAGAGTTTTGAAAGGCAGTATTATTACTTAAACAAAATTTATTTAGTCATTATTCGTGGGAAGTCTGATATTTTTCAGTTGTATATGCTCTTTTAGGTTTAAAAAAAAAATTACTTGCGTTATATTAAAAGATGTTGATCGAATAAAACAGTGCTGATACGCAGAACATCTCTCATTTTGACACCGAATTAGTAGTAAAAATGATGTCACAGCTATTTCATCTAGTGTGAGTATTGTTATTACGAAAAATAAATTAAATACTCGCTAATAATCACGTGGAAGGCAATAGCAAACCACCACGTATACCATCATATGCGCGCCAATTAGTACACAGTAGATACACACGGGAATACATTTGTATATCGATAAATTAGACATTTACAATCAATTCGGAATGTAGTCTTGCGTGTGTACACATTCGTACTGCATATAACAATTGCCTAGTACACCATGCCTATGTCCGTACAGCTGAAATGTACGAATAGGCAGTCGCCAACACTCAGGAATTAAGTAAGACACTATGATAATCGTACACACCAGCCTATTCTGTTTAATATTAATTTTAACATTAATTGCTTTGCAAAATACCGTTATTATTATATTTTGATTTTTTTTTTTAGCCGTAGAGACGTAGTCGAGAGCAAAGCCAAAGCTATTTTTGCGCGGCCAAATAAATTTCCAAAACACCCATGCTTGTTAATTATTCAAAAATTGATGTTGAAGAAGTTGTTCGTGTTTAATACGTCCATTAAAAACGTCGTTAAAAAGAAGAAAAAAATACACAGGGGCACAATTTATTTCAAATCGTTCCAGAAGTGGTGCTTTTTATACTTTATAAGTAAATTCAAGAAAATATTCTTCCAAATTATTTAATTATGCGTGGATGTCAATATCATCGGTATTTAATGTTTAGGCTAATGATGATCAAGACAATTATAGCGAGAAGCCAAAAAACCTGGTAAACCGCAGCTAATGAAAATGTAGCCAAACAGAATTGGGTCTGATACCCGCTATATGATTCCTGTATTTATGTTATGATAATCGTTTGAGATAAATTTAGTACCCTACCACGAATCAGTTACAATCACGTGCCGTTTTGGGATAAGGCTTTCATCAGTAAATACTAACATCTGATTTAATTGATTATGATAAACAAAAAATAAAAAGCACCACCAGTTTCGGGACTTTATTGTCGTGACGTGTATAATGTTAATTGTGGAAAAATTATTATTGTAGATTGTGATAAGGGTTGACAACTTTTTTGATGTTTTTTTCTTTATTCTAGCGCCATTGTACTGGTATCATTTTGTTTAACGCTAATTAATTCAAAAAACCCCCATTTGTACGCTGCCTTGTTCGATGACGAAAGTCAAAAAAAAAAAGATAAAAATGCACGCAATAATGAAACTTATTTTCCCGAACAACGTCTGTTGGAAAAATTAATTATTGTAGAAATTGGAATATACATGTGACATTACGACGTCTTTTCATTTTTTTTTTAAAGACGCATATATTTTTTACAAATATTATTTTAATCTTAAATTTAGACCGGTTAATCGACGAAATTCCTATTATCTAATTTTACTATTTTTACATTATATGAGTTTTTGAAATTAAGCATATCATTTATTGATCCACCTCTGTTTTCCTATTTTTCCTTTCATCTTATTATGTTTATTTATATTTCCTTGCATGTCGTCGTGTTGGTCTAGTGGCTAGAGCGCCGAAGTCTCGGGTTCCATCCCGGGCGATGACAGAATATGCACGCTAGTTAATATACAGCAGCCGCCACATTTGGGCTGCGTTTCTATATCGATAAATCAAGAGACTATAGTCAGTTCGAAATGTAGTCGTGCATGTGCGCTAGCGTTGCATGAATATTGACCTGACGAGCAATCGCATCGATGTGAGTAGGCCAGTGGGCTTGGTTCGCCTCGCTACTGGTGTTTTACGTTGGTCGGCAGCACGGAAACTGTTGTGCTCCGGTTTCTGAGCTCCCCAATTGCGCTGCTAATTTATTCTTGGAGATAAAACTCATACTCGTCATCGAGTAAGATTAGAAGTAGATTTCCTTCTATCTGTAACCATTTTTGAATTCTTCTTTCAGTTTCCTTTCCCCGTATTTTCCTTTATTATTTCTTCCGGTATTTTATTCGACATTTTCGAAAGTACATATTTATCCGTTTGCTCTCCATATTTCGTTCTGGTAGTCGGCAGTTTATACCTCTGTTTTTTTACTTAATTTTTGTTTTACGATTCTGTTTTTTTTCCTATCTTTGTATTTTTACATATTTTGTTAGTGTTCCTAGATTTTTGTACTTAAGCACAAACCTCTTACATTTAATACATTTTCTTCTTTAATGACTCATCTGAACTTCTACTCTCTTTTTTTGATATTAGTTTTATGCATTTCATTTGTAATTTATTTTATCTACATAAGTTTTCCTGGTTGTTCCCGATGCTTGAAATCCATACCTTAAGTATGCTATCGGTGCATAGAATATATTATTTTTAATGTATGTTAATATATTTATTTATTCAGTTTTTTTAAAACCGACCTACAAAAAAATAAATAAATAAATAAGTAAATAACAGTATAATCAGGAATTACGCGATGAATGGCATCCTTTTTTTTTTTTTTTTATCAAGGTTGTCATATTAAAGTACATCGAGAACACCTTGAAAGAAAAGAAGAAGCAATAGCACCGTGTAAGCTGCATTACGATCCAAATTCAGCGAAGGAGTTACTGTTGTTGGCCTATAGCACGGAGGATCGAAAAGCATGGGTACAAAGACTTAGCAAAAAGATCCAAAAATGCGGCTACAAGGCTAATACCGGTACTAACGATGGTTCGAAAATTTCTCCTCGGTTTGTATAAGAATGTTCCTGAATTTCATTGATACACAATATGTATACTTATATAATGAATCAGGTAAAAACCGCACATGTGAAAATGTACAAAATGTATTAAAAGAAACTTTTGTAATCATAAAATATGAACATAAGGAAAGAGAAAGCAATACGGCATAACTTGATTTAAAAAAGAAAAAAATAACGGTGCTCATTTCCATTCATTTGGTCATATCGTCCGCTATATTATTCCCGACAAAGAAATAGTGATTGTAGATCCCCCCTCGCCATTTTTTTTATCCGGTCTATATTTTGGTCAAATGATAAATATTTTCTAGTCTATACGGTGCAACTTTTATATATTTAAACTAATTCGTAGTAATAATAATAATAATGGTAAATATATATTAATGTCTCATGTTTTTTGAAAATTCACGTAAAAAAGTTGAAGCGAACAGTGTCTAATAGTGAAAAGAGCGAATGTATATTTTAATTATTTCAAAGAAGTACGCTAATTATCGTTTTTGAAATATCATTCTCAAAGCGAAAATGTGTTTTAGAAAATTTTTACCGTATTTATGCGTAACAAAAAAAAAAAAAAGATAGAAATTTGATGAAATGAGCATATCTGTTATGTGTCATAATATGTCGAAATAATAGAGTGATTTTTAAAACTGTCTGCTATACTACAGATATTTAGGTAAGTTACTGTTCTTTTTTGGAAAGCTGTAGATGAGTGATTAGACTGATAGAAAATCATTGTGAAAATGAGTAAAGTTTATAATTCTTTTGGTATGAATACTTCTTGTTTATATTTAATTTTCTTTTAAAAATGTGTATCCTATTGTATTGATAGAAATTCATGAATGTTAGAAATTGTAAAAGCCCTTCTCCTGCATCGTCAGTGATATTTATAGAAGACCGCCGATAAGTAATAATATTCGCCGATATTTTTTTTTTTTTTTTTTTTTTTTTTGAATCAAACTGGGGACAATTCTTTTACTTTCTCGTTAACGAGATGGTTTACATACACTTTTTCATATTATTAACGCTACCGTGAATAATTAAGGGGGGTGGGTGATCCTGCTTTAAAAGATCAAAAAATATCGTTTTTTTTTCATTTCCTAAATCGGTAGATAAACTACCCGAGAATATATTCACAAAGTCACAGATGTTAATTCGAAGTACTTTTAGAGATATAAAGCTAAACGAAAAGAAGCGTCCAGCAGGTGTACGCACATTCAGCCAGGCTCGGGCGCTCTTTCCGACCTTGTCTCTTCTACTCCGTTATAACAGTATCTGTGCGTGTGTTTCTACTTTGAGCTTCTATTCAGCAAGGCTCGAGAGCTCTCGCCGCCCCTCTATCAGTAAGAGCGCAGCTAACGAAAGGTATCGTAAAAATGTTACCGATTTATTATGGTTCGGCAGTTAGAATAAATATTGATTCTGTCCAAGAAATGAAAAAAGTTGTGATAGCAATGCTAGATCATTATTGCTCCACAGACAAATCCCCTCTACACGAAAATTGTCCAACAGGCATCGATAGTTGGTGTGAATGGCATAAAGTTGAATGCACCAATCAACTGCGATCTTTTGAACATCCTACTCGATTGATTGACAAAAAAATTGAAAAGCACGTTCGCCCGATTTATGAAGAACTATCAAATGACGACATTTTAACGAGATGTTTAGGCGGTCACACGCAACATTCATTCAACTCAATGGTCTGGCTCATCAACCCGAAGCACTTGCTCTTCGGCAAAAAAGTCATTGAAATAGCCGCTTACTTGGCTGCAGGCATGTTCGACGAAAGATATTCAGCGATTTTGAATACTATGCAGTTGCTGCATTTCAATGTTGGTCAGCAATGCAAAATATTATTACTGATATTGCTGACGCGCAACAGATCGAAAGGGAGAACAGGCGCCAGTCATTTAGCACCAATGTGACTCGTACGACTTGTAAACTCGAACAAATACATCAGAATGGGTTATTTGAAGAAGGACTACCATATGGGGGGACCAAGAATAGAATTGATTAGCCGATAATAAGCGTAAGAAACAATGATTTATATACTTTCTCTTATTGAAAACACTTTAAAACGCGTTTTCTCGAGTTTTCATTTTTTCGATTTTTCTAAATTGGCGGGCGCGTTAGTGAAAAAACTAAACGACACCTATTGATTTGAATTAAATTGTGTTCTCTTCAGTATTGAATTCTCTTCTACGTGAACTAACAAAAATGTTAAAAAAGTATTTTTAGAGATCTTTTACACAACGCAAAGTATTTTATTTTTTTTTTGAAAAAACACTTTTTATTTTCAAGCCTGAAAAAGTCCTAATTTACCAGTTGTTTTTACTTTTTTTTTAGTTCACCCAGAAGAAAAATCTATGATAATTGCAAATTTGTTTGACAAGAATTACGAACTGCATCTTTCCTAGGTTCTAGAAAAAGGCTCGTTGCTCTGTAGTTTATTATTATATTTACTTAATAAGAATTATTTACACACTTCAAATACGTAAGAAAATATACCCTAAAGTTAGCTGGCCTAAGTTGTTTTTCCTCTTCCAAAAAAATTCTCAAAAAAGCCTTTTTAGGTCTTCTAAAGTAGGATCCTCACTTAAAAACGGATTTTTGCTTGTTTCAAAAGACAAATAGAAAAAAAAAATATCTTGAAAGGGAAAAAAGTGTCCCGCATAAGTGCTACTTCTAAGCACCAGTTCTCATTTTATCGTTTAAGAATAAAACGAATTATTCGCTTTAGTTAAATATTAAAGAAAGAAACAAAATCCCATTAAACTACAATGAAACGGTATAATTACAGCGATTCAACGCGTCGTATGTCGTCAATCAAATCGGCGGCTTCCTCCTATTTTTCCTCAACCAGCAGTTTGCAACAAAAGTCCGCAACGTTACCTGCAAATTCGTCCGCGAATAAGTGACAATTAGTTCCGATGAAGTCGTCGAAGAAAATGCAGCTCGTTGTTATTACTGTTCTGTTATACTATTACTACTACTACCGTCTTCTTCTTTTTCTCTCCTTCTCTCTGTTTTATACATTTTCCACTAGTCTTCAGTTCATCGAATTTTCTAACTATTTTAATATTGTACGTAACCTTTACTTTGTTTTTGTTATTATTTCGTAATCTAATAATAATATACGTACTTTATATATTAGAGGTAATTTAGTTTAATAAAAATACGCGCTCTATTTACTGTCTAAAACATTTTTGCATGAATGTGTGTGTGTGAGTGTGTACGCGTGCGCGCGCGCATTTATAATAGATAGACAAAGTTGTATTTTCTGGAAATGAATTTTGTCGTGTAAGTATTGAATTTTAAATATTTTTTGTACATACACAAAGTACTCCGTATCGCTATAAAAATATGTTTATTTATATATGCGTAAAATATTTATGATAATTTTAATTCAAATGTATATTTTGTTTACACGTAATTTTTTAACAATGAATGTTGTAGTAAAAAGTATTTATTCGGATGTAAGTATTTTAATGTGCGTTTTAAAGGGTGTATGAAGAAAAAAAAAAAAGAAGGAAAACCTATTTCTCGGAGCACTCTCTTAGATGTTCCTTTAAAACCGAATGTGTGATGCTTCGCGATTTAAAAAGTACGTTCGACGAGAGGCTCTAATCGCAGTAAAAAAGAAGTACATTCTTTCTTCTTCCGTTCATTGGTCAATGTCTGGAAATAAGTGCATTGGCTACAGACGTTTTTTTGGACTGGTATAAAAATAAGTTTTATTTTTAAAATGTAGTGTTTTTTGTTTGGTTTTTTTTTTTTTTTTTTTTTTGACTCTGTTAAATACTTAGTTGAGCTTTATTTATTACATGACCACCACCAGGCCAAATCATGCACCATTTTTTGATTTTTTTTTTTTTTCTAATATCTTAATTTCTGATATTTGCCATTTCTGTTGCATATAAACAAATATGAAAAAAAAAAAAATATATATATATATATTAAAAACGTATTAAACCAAATTAGTTCAGAGTAACCACGAATATAAAGTTCATTCCTTAGGGACATGTTGGCTTAATGTGTTTTTAATATATATTTTTCAAGTTGTTTATATTTATTGTTCATTAAGTCATCAATTAATTTTTATGATTTACTAATAGATAAGAAATCGATCATAAACGTAAATGTGATTTTATTTTCTCCATAATTATCAATTGTATTATACTTTCACAATTTAAATTTATTATTTTTGTTCAATCGGTCTATTATAGTAACCAGTACAAATCTAAAATCGTTATTTCATATGAAAAATTCCACGAATAAAATCAAAAATCTTTTTAAAAACTAATAAAAAGCTACCTATAAATGAAATTTGAATACCGGTTATTTTCAGTATATTTTCTTATTATAGGAAATCTTAATATGTAATTGATTATTTAAAAAAAGTGTTATATCTGCTTCTGTGTACTTTTTTATTTATATAATATATATATAATATATATATATATATATATATATATATATATATATATATGTATGTGCGTACTTAAAAATATACTGCATTAATTTGAATACAAAAAAAAAACATTCTCGATTTTAAGATTTTAAAGAACAACTTTTTTTAATAGTCCAATTATTATATGACGAGTACAATTTTTTAAATAACGTTAAAAAATTTTTTACAGTTCCAAAAGAATATAAATAAATGAAAATAAATAGGAGCGTAAATATTATTGTGTAAAATTAGTTATAGCAGCGGGCAGTTATTTTTAATCTCCACTGATAGCATCATCTTCACAAGGTCGTTCATCTCGACAACTTTTATTTTCATCAAAATCGAGACCAACGACATTAAAATGCGAAATACGAAAAAAAGGTAACTCTTACCGCATTTGACCGATCGTAAATGATTTTAATAAATTTTACGGATATCTCCTTTGCGAAAAAGACAGTTAAACGGCAGGTTCGTTTAAAGAAAAATAAAGTCATACATTAGAAGGGGAATTTTCTATTGAAAAATTTGTTTAAGCAATAATTTAAATTGAACTGTTCACATTTTAGTTAAGGTTTAAAATCGGATTTTCATCTAAAAAATAAAAATAGCAACGGTTTAACATTAAAACGGTTAGTACACATTTCAGTAGGATCTCTTAAAGTGTATACCATCAAAGCAAAGTTGTGATTTAACTTTTTTTTTTTTTTTTTGTGTGTGTTGTTTTGTAACTTGAGCCTTTTTTTAAATATTATTTGTATAAGTTGGCATTTTTCATTTAATAAGCATTTGATAGTGTACATAATTGAGCTCACGAACTTCATTTTACACCAATAAACGAAATTAATAGTAATATTGTAAAAAAAAACAAAACATAAATAAATCAATTTTATACAGTGCCGCGGTGCACCTACTTGCCTTTGATAATACATTATATGTATAATTACGCATAGTCGCTGCAAACCATAAATGTACTTTCTATGATTAATGAGTGTACTTATATTAAGCATTTATTTATATTAGTGAAATTCGTTATTATTTGTTTCGTAATACGACTCGAATGTATTAACAAATGTACCGCAATCTTATGCAAATGTATGGTTGTGCCATTACACCATAAAAAAAAAAATGAAAAAAAGAAAAAAAAACGTTCCCTTTATTTGATATTTTATTTCTTATCGAACACACCGTGATGAACATGATGTATTTTTTATATATGTGTGTCCATCTATCTTCTAACGTACCAATATTTTTTCTCTTTTTTATGTATACATAATCTTATCATAAAATACATTCTTTTAAAATAAACGTATAGACTTTTTTTATTATTATTATTTTTTTTAGTCAAGAGGAACATGAATTTTCCAAATAGTTTTAAACAATGACATACTTTTAATAAACAGTATTAGTCTTGTTTCTTCTCGCATACTAAACTATCATAATCATCATCAGTAATATATTCGTATAGTAAAGTTCTTTCAAACATCTTTTCTAGCACACTTATAATAAAAAAATTTTATTCATCTTCAAAATGTGATACATTTTTGAAACCTGGTAAAATAAAAAGTATACAAACGGCCCCCCGACAATTTGTTTTTCTAACTGTGTATAAATAAAACATTAATGAGTTTTTAAACGTAAACGTTATTATTACTCATTCGCTGCATCGTATGGAAAAAATCGAAATGAACGGACAGATGCGCCGAAATGGTACAAATTTTGTTTCCGAGTATCAAATCAGTTGTTTTTTGGTATTTGCGAGATCTGAAACAGCTAGAACCGAAGGTGCAAAAAGACAATATACAATAACTCACAAAATTATTCATACACCTGCGAGTTTGCCGGTAGAGTGCAATGTTTTCGGCCAGCAGGAGAGCAAAAAAGGACGAACGCGAAAAAAAAAAGAAAGCAGATGCGTAATAGACCCCGTAAGCAACTCAGAAACCTCTGGACACAGAATAAGTAACAAAAAGGGGTGTCAGGAAGAATGGCGATATAAAACAAAACGCGTCACTTAAAGATTCATACAATCACAAAAGTATTCATACACGTCGTCATCAGTACATCACCATGTTGCACGTGCTTGCCAACACTCTGACGTTCAGTGCAGTCGAAAAATGTGCAAGTCAGTGGCGCACGCGCGAGAACGACATTGTAAGATGCGTCGCGGTAAAAATTTTCGTTTCGGGAAGAAGGTAAGGGCCTAGACCAATGATGGCGGACCTACGACCCGCGGGTCAGACATTGACCCACCCAGGCTTTTTACGTGACCCACGTGTAGATTTTTATAAACTTATTTTCTACTATATCACAAAAGAGAAAAGAGACAATCAAAAATATTTCTAAGCAGACAGTAGCCAGCTGATTTTATATTGCCATTGCATTTTTGTGTATGATGTACGGGGGTTCATAAAACGTCGTTTCGTTTTTCTTTTTTTTTTTTATCACGAAGCGTGTATGGCACATGGCAGTTAGTCAAACTTACGCGCATGCACGTTCATTGCATCGTAGAACAGGCAGATGTACCCCAGTGCTGAACTAAATGACAGCATTTTCTTACGCATCTAGAAGTGTTGAATAATTTAACGTTATTATTACTTTTTCAACATTTAAGCTTCTCATCTATTTATTTATGAAGTGAATACTGAAAAAATCATTTAAATTTTTTTATTAGTGTATTCGCTTATAAATATATCGACATCGGAAATCATACAATAAACGTTTGATACTTTTCTTTTTAAATTTAACGTGATAATTTGGCTAAATGGAATCACAATAAAAAAAAAAAAAAATACTACGATTCGTTTAGTGTTTACGGAATAAAAATTATATACACATAATAATACATGATAAAAAGGCAAAAAAAAAAACAAAAAAAAACAAAAAAAAAACAACGAAAAATTCTTTTGCGAAGATAATCGAATGCGCCTAAAATAAGCCGCGAACTTTAAACGTATGTCACCAAACACTATGTTCTGTTTGAGGAACTCTCATAACTCCAACGCCACCTCCTAAACGTCTATAATTCATCGAACCGCATAAGCGCCACTGATTCTGCTCCGGATCGTAAACTTCGATGGTTTTTAAATAGGCAGTTCCGTCAAATCCGCCCACGGCGAAGAGTTGCCCATTTACTACAGCCAGTCCGACCTATATGTTCGGAAAGAAAGAAAAAATCATCATTCATAAGACAGTTATAACAACTTTCACGAATAACAATTATAGTAAAGCTTTTAGAATTTAATCGCCAAATGCTGCTGCTCTAGTTTAGGTTCTTATAAGCAGCTACTATAAGCTATCAGTAATTCACAAGAGCGAATAACATCAGTTAATTAGGTTTCGTTGTCTTACCTAATTTTGTAATCTAAATCATCTCCACTTTCCGGATAACTTTTATTAATAAAAAATATTTAACAGTTCTTTCCGTAACTTCTAAGATGATTATTATCTAGACACGCGGCAGCGTGTCAAGCCAAGTTCAAGCCGAGAAAAAGAAACTGGCGACGGCGCAGCAGCCGGGTGTATATTTACACGAACCATTTGAAGCTACTTTTAACCCCTTAATAACTTAATATTTAATTAAACATAAACACACGAAATTCGGCGTATGTATTAAAACCCCTTAGATTAACTGGAATTCCAAATTTCATAAATACAACTCAAACGGTTATTGAGATATTAACGTCTAAAAATCGTCATTTTTATCAGTGACCGACATATAGATCAAAAACCTAACTCACTTCCAGGTGACCTAAAAAGTTGAAATTTGGTGTTCAGCCGGGTAATTGTGTGTGTTTATAAAGGAAAAAATCTTCTCAGAAAAGCAGTGAAATTTTCATATTTTTTACGTAATTTCGTTCGTTTATTACTTAATTTAGTTTATATCACAGTTAGATTGCTATAGTTATAGTTATAAAATTTAAGAAAAGCCGGAAATTGACAAGTTTCGCTACGTTATAAAAATAACTGGCTCGCTGATCTTTTAACCGTCGACATGTTGTTGTTGATGTTTAACTTCGTTCGTTTCGTGTGCCTCTTTCAAAAACGCTCTTTTGCCTCTCGTCATTTCGTATGTTTGTCAGTCCTTTTTCGCAGTTTATTTCGTAATTCACCCCTTTTAATCGTTTCGGAAACAGTCGACTTTTAAGACTTTTAATCAATACCCCGAGTATTTCATCATATTTCGCTAATAAACAATTTATTAATTGACCGGCGGTACATTGTGTTAAACATCGTTCGAAAACATTTTGCTCCTTCGGGAACATTAAACGAATAGTGGCGGTAGTTTTAAAGTTAGGGGATAGTCGGACTCGATAACATGACTTTCAAAAAGTGCCCATTATGTAAGCCTATTTTGAAGACTAAACAATTTGAATTTGAATTTGAATTTGAATGAATAATAATAATAATCTCTTTGCAAAAATTAATGATATCCTATCAAAAACATAAATGTAAAAAATGGGAGCCAAGTTCAATACTAAGAATATTCGTAGTTATCAACTTTACCCGACAAAAGAATTGAGATCTAAATGGGTGCCAAGTTCTGTAGATGATCCTGAAATTTATTTATAAGAATATACAACATTCTGAAATAAATTTTAAAAAAACGTTTTCTTATGTTTGCTATTTAAAAATATATATATCTTAAATTTGAACAGTCGAATTATTTACACAAAGCAGATAATTTAGAATAAATTCTAACGATTTGACTTAGTTTTTACCAGCAAACCAAATTTTTAAAAGAGTAAGATATGTTGACCTTACAATATAAAAACAACTTCAACAGTTTCCCCTTCACTATGATTTTACGCGGACATTCGTGGGTAATGTTAAACGGCCATGGTTGTCTGTAACCTTTTTCCTAATTAATTATTATGTATCTTTCATTAGTTGAAATTATTCCTATATCAACTGGCTAGTGGCGGCCAAATGGCTTGATAGTTAACCGAAGCCGGGCCAAAAAAAAAAAAAAAAAAAAAAAAAAAAAAAAAAAAAAATTGTGTATAACATGAAGAAGATAAGTTGGTTAGCCAAATATAAGATAACTTGTATGTGAAAACTAAGTCAAATCGTTAGAATTTATCCTAAGTTATCTGCTTTGTGTAAATAATTCGACTGTTCAAATTTAAGATATTATATATTTTTAAATAGCAAACATTGTTGTCTATGAAAAAAACAAGAAAACGTTTTTTTAAAATTTATTTTAGAATGTTGTATGTTCTTATAAATAAATTTCAAGGGATCATCTACAAAACTTGGCACCCGTTCAGTTCTCAATTCTTTTGTCGGGGAAAGTCGATAATTACGAATATTCTTAATACTGAAAACTTGGCTCCCATTTTTAAAATCAATGTTTTTGATGGGATAATTTTTAATGCATTCATAACGAACTATTTCAAACTGCAGTCGTCGAAATGACACCAAAAATAACCATAATTTTGCTTAAAATCATAACCGGAAGTGAGTCGATTTTTTCCTCCCGGCTTTTGGAGTTTATGCGGCGAAAATTAGTCAAGTTTAAATAGTTGTACAGTGAATTTTTTGTTTTCGCCTGTCTACTAAAGCGACATGTAAAATGTCATTTTTCTAGATTACGCTGCACCGTCGTTCTCGCATTTATGCATCAGAAGAACTAGAGTAGTATTTCATTGAATTACTTCATTTTTAATGTCACAAATCATTCGCTCTAATCGATTATCGCACGCATCCGCATGCTAATATTCTCTAATCATTTTAATAATTACAATATTTAATTTTTTATTTCGATGTCGTTTATTAAAGTTATCGTAGGAGTCAGTTTCGCGACGATACTGCAGCGTGAAAATAGCATACGTAGATGTTTTCCGGTGAAAAGCAATTCAGCCGTCTTTCACGCTATCCGTCATTCTACAGTCGTTTTAAAATAATAAACAGTTTTCCTCTATACGCGTTTGAAATTATTTTCATTGTGGCATACACGTTTGCGCAATGATGTTTTTAGCACATTTGTGAATGAGTTTTCACTCGCTTGATGGCGCTAGGATCTACAGAATTAGATTGACGGCAAACGTTTGTTCACGTACATATGATGATGGTATGTATATTGGTTTTCCATCATCGTCAACGCGTTTCAACAGCATATGATTTCTATTTAACTCAGTTTTCTTGTGTTATTGAACTCAGGATTGCTCTTTTGATAAACGAGCGCTTTAGTCACTGGCTTATAACGGCAGCTATTGCCTGTAGTGCACGGGTTTCGATAATTTTACTTCAGCACTGTTTTCATTTACATAACACATTCGTAAATCAATAGGTAAACATAGGAGCACATATACAAGACGCATTCCGGAAGTAAGTTTCCGGTTTCATTATCTTTTTTCTCGACGGTGTACATATACGGCGCGTGTCATGCGTGAGTGTCTTTTGTCGGTTGACAGTGGTGCAGTGTACATCTGTGGCGTGTGCATCCCGTCCGTTGCGAGTGATGAGTACCGTTAATGCCGACAGGCAGAGCTTCGAGTGTAATTTTTAATTTTACTAGAACAACAGTTGCTTCGTTACACTAATTCTGTGTCTTAAGTTTGACATTGATTAACTTCTGCGCTGCATGCCATTTTATTTGTCCAGTTCGAAGCCTATTCTTGGCACAACCATGTATGTTGTCCATTTAAACACGTTCTTCACTGAAATTTGTGCAATACTGTGTGTATTCAAATTAATTTGTTTTTATTTAATTTAGTCGGCAAAATTGTCTGTGCGCATCCTAGTTCTGTAGTAATATGTAAAAAGATTCTTTTCCCGTTCATACCGCGTGTCGCCAATAGAGGAAAAAAGGGAATAGAGTTAAGTTTTTTTAGGTTTTAGTTTAATCGTTTTTCACGATAGACGCTGAGTACCCATAGTGAATGTCGCAATTACTACGCTACGAAAAGAAAAGGATGTACATAAAGAATAAAAATTAGTAAGTTATTTTAGAAGGTCTAATGTTCTCGCAATTATTCAAAACTTTCTCCAGACATTTTCTATTTATTTCTTTCATCTTTCGCAGAAGTCTTGAATTAGGGATTTAAAATTATTCTGAAACCCCATTTGCCGCGCTGGTTTTCCGAAACAAGAACTGGTTCCCGAAAGACACGATTTGTTATATATTGTTATGAATGGGACAAGTTGCTGTTTCGGAGTCACTTGAAAAGAATCCGACTCTAGATATGAATGTCTTCGTCCCCGGTTACGAGCGTCACTTAATAAGAATCCGAGTTTTTTCGGAATCCTTACGGAAAGCCAAGGTGACGAATTTAGGCGATCCCCGTTTTCGTGGCTGCCACTCGATTCCAACCCCACCGACTATTTCCTTAGCTGGTTTTCTTCTCGTCTCTATATATTTTTTTTATACCAAATTACGGGCGCCAGAGACAGTCAATTCGATGCCACACTCGGAAAACTCACTACCGCCAGAACATGAGGCTTTATTTTTTCTTTTAAAAGATAAATTTAACACAAAAAGAATCGAAACCTTTTCCGCGAATTGCATTTTCCTCGGCGGGAAACTCACTGCGGTCACGAATCGATGCTGTAATAAAAACCAAATGGACGAATGGTATTTATTGATAAAACGTGTATGTGTTTATGTTATATCCAAACACAAATTTAATAACCAAATAAAAAAAAAAAAAAAAAAAAAAAAAAAAAAAAAACCACTTAGGATCGCGACCAGCATCCATAAATCACAAAAATATTCGAAAAACGTGGTGAAACAGTTTCGATTTCTTATATAATGGCGATACGGTGACTAGAACAGTGTGTTGTAATGACCATTTTCTATCGCCGACTACTAACTAACTGCTGAATAAAATTAACGCAATAATCATACATCGAAGTTTCTAGAACATCTTTGGTACACCACACTGGCCGCCCTGCCTGACTTTAACGGGATTTATACAATCTTCCTTCGACTAAATGTTGCTTGGCACAGCTTTCGAACGACGCACACTCACGCCTGATCCATGAAGCTGCCTCACTTATTGGCCGCTACCAACAAGACACACACACAATCTCAGCTCCGATACATTCGTTCGATCGACTGCGCACGAGAATTGTCTTTTTAGCCGATAAATCATCTTCGATATCTACATCCAGTGACAACGACAAATTAAAACGGTGTCCAATTACGAATTAATGAAATATCAGAGAATATTTTTCTAACTCGAACACTGCTAAAAGATCGCGTTGCAGGTACCGAATCCGTCTCAATATATATTTGTTTTTTAGACTATAATAAAGCTTTTGATAACATTAAATGGCCAAAATTGTGGCAGATTTTATTAGAAATGGGTACACGAAAACATCTAATTTACCTCATACAACAACTGTACGTAAATAACGAAGGACATATAAAACTGGAGACCGATAAATCCAGTGAGTTTGCAGCAAAAAAGAGAGTACGCCAAGGCTGTTGTATATCACCGATTCTCTTCAATATTTGTGGAGAATGGATTACAAGACAGACAATGGACGGCTGGCATGGGGGAATATCATTCGGAGGTGAGAAAACCACAAACATAAGATTTGCAGATGATACGGTAGTACTGCCCAGCACGGAAAGGGAAATGTACGAATTGTTATTAAGAATAGAAACGACTGAAAAAGAGACCGGTTTAGTACTCAACAAACAAAAGTGTTCGATGTTAGTTATTGATAAGGATAATAAAATCCAACAACCGTTATATATGCTACAAGATATACAAACCCAAGATAAATTAATCTATTTGGGTGCCTGCATTTCAAGAACTGGAAGATCAGACGAAGAAATAAAGAGACGGGTAGCACTGGCGAGCACCGCGATGGGGAAGCTTAACCGTATATGGAAAGATCATAAGATCTCTAAACTAACAAAATTACGACTCCTGCAAACTTTGGAGTTCTCTATAGCGACTTAAGGATCGGAAACATGGACGATCAATGAAACCATGGGAAGGAAGATCGCAGCTTTCGAAATGAAAGGGTATCGAAAAATCTTAAGACTCCCATGGACGGTCCATAGGACAAACGAGTACGTGTTAAAAGAGCTCAACATCGAAACCAACCGACGGCTATTAACATCCATCAGGAAACGTATGCCAGGCTTTTTCGGTCATATAGTAAGAGCGAATGGGCTGGAGAACACGATTTTGATAGGAAAGGTCGAGGGGAAAAGGAAGAAAGGCAGACCAAAGAATCGCTACATCGACCAGATCAAGAAAATATGCAGATTAAATTTACAACATACCATAGATTTAGCACACGATCGGTATAAATGGCGACGTGTTGTATTTTGCGTCAAATAAGGTCACGACATCCGACTCGGATAACGAAATGGAAAAAAAAATATATATATATATATATATAGTTTTCCAATAAAAATAATATAATTTTAAAACAAAATAAAATAAAATCTGTTTCATATAGAACCAAACTTTTTATATTATTTTGAAACATTATTCTTTGAATAAAACATCATTTTCCTGATTTAATACAGGCGAACCAACTCGATGAACTGAATTTTTAATGATTGTATACGATAATTTGAGCTTAATGTCACGAATGCAGCGTGAGGTTGTGATTTGATCAGTTTAGATTGCAGGGTTTTATTTAAAATCATTAGCTAGCGCGGACAAGAAATATCGAACGCTGCTGCATTCATAACATTAGGCCCGAATTACTGCATACAGTCATCGAAAATTGAGTTCACCAAATTCGTTCACGTACACTATCTCGAAGTGGATACTTAAATGTTTTAATCAAAACATAATGTCATAAACGGTATTTCAAAATAATATAAAAAATTTTCTTGCATCTGAAAAATTTTATTTAATTTTAAAATCATACCAATACTATATAAATAGGTATATTATACGAGTATGTTCTTCTTGCACTAATACATATTTGTGTGTGTGTATATATATATATATATATATATATATATTCAGATTAGGAACTTTTTTAATGTAAGCATATTTATAAACCTATAATTTTTTATACAACATTTGTCAATCTCACTTTGAAGACCTATATCAATTTAGGAAAATTAAGGTTTTGATTTTCTACAGTATTTAATAACATACATTACATCTAAAACATTAATATCGAATTTTTAAAATTTACCAATATTTAAGACGTCTATGCATTATTTATTGAAAAGTTCTAAAGACGCGTATAACGATATTATAAATTGCTTTTTAAAACGTACCCCACTACGTCGAGACGTCATAGCTACAATAGGTGACCAGGAATTCGTATGAGGATTGTATCTTTCGGCACTGCTAAGTTCCATGCAATCGTCTCTGCCGCCGACGGCGTATATCATATTGTTGAACACAGCGCATCCTAAATGTTTACGACGAGTAGACATCGGAGCCATTGCAGTCCATTTACCTAGGCGAGGATCGTACCTTTCAACTAAAACAAAAAAGTGTCAATTTTAAGTAAATGTTTTAAAAAAAGAAGAAAAAACAAAGAATTTTAATATTTCAACAATTGCCGATATAATATCGGAAATTTACTCGGTTAGAGTCCCAGTATTGTCGCACCCGTATTAGTGTTTAAAATGAATACACTCATTTATATAAAAATCGAATACCAGAAATCTTACAAATTAAAAAATACAAATTTCTAAAGAAATTACAGGAATTTATATAAAAAGGGAAGCAGAGAACAAATCAAGGATAACGAATTACCAAAATCTATCAAAATCATCAACATGCATGATGGGTGCATGCAGCCAGGTTAAAAAGAACTATCTGGTAGTGCCACCAGTTCTATCGGAACACTCACAAATAGAATTTTTAAGATACGGAAACTTTTGTCACAATGTACATGAAAACATAACTTTCGGAATTTGCTGAAGAACTTCAAATGCCTACGAAACACCAAAATTTTAACTTTCTGCGGTTAACCACAATAAAATCAGATGCCCCATGTGTAAAACACGAAACTAAAAGGACTTAATTTTTTTTAAAGAATCATTGTTTCATCATTTAATTTTTTTTTTCACGTGACAATCTTTTTATATTATCCCAAATACTGTTTAATATTTTTTTTTTGGGGGGGGGGTCGTCTACAAGAACGTTAACCCAAGAACAAAGGAAAAAGGACACACGATCAGAGATAACCGACAAGAAATAATCAAGAGCCCGGACAACAGAAAGAGAAGGAAGGGAGAGAATGAACGAAGTACTGCACGGAGTGGGAATACCAATTTGTAAAAGGGAGGAGTAGAAAGCAGCTTGATCGGTTACAAGAGACGAACGCCCGAACATCAGGTGGTCGGGATCACACACAAATTGAATATTGGAGGGGTGCAATGGACAAAAAAGAGACAGCACAAGAGAGTAACGGAAAAGCGAAGAAGGAAGCAAATTGTGCCCAAAGCGCAGGCGGCAGATCGCAGAGATGTTGGAGCGACGCATGGAAGAAAATTCAAGGAACCAGGAGAAGCGACGAAGGGAAGGCTGAATAGACAAGAAAAAGCAATCCGGGGTGGAGAATGAGGAAACGTTAGAGGTCAAACCATAGTTTGGAATGAGCAGCTGCAGACAGAAGGGTAATATTGGTAGAAGAGAAAACAGGAAGAAACCTACCGAAAGAAGAAGGTAACCGAGCGAATGAGTCAACTAACACATTACCCTCAATTCCGGCATGACCCGGTATCCAAAAGAATTCCGTTTTGATTAAGTGAGAAAGGAAAAGATCATGAATCGAGGAGCGAAATAAGAAGAATAACGTAGTTGGTTGAGTGAGATTTCTAACTGATCATGTGGAAATAATTCTGTGCTTCGAAACTTTTATCCTTTGTTGACATGGCCAAAGGGGGGTTTTAAAAAAAAAAAAAAAAAGTTCAACAGATTATGCTAGTAATTCTAAGCTAAAATAAAACAAGATTTAAATCATTTTCGCAAAGCGATTATTGTTAATAAACTATTTTGTTATCTTTTCTTTTTTTTATTTTACAATGACGCTGGAAACAAGACTAAAAAATTGAAACATTTTTAAAAACAAGTTTCGGGAAAAACAAAAGGATACTTTATAATTTTTTTCTCCTTTTTTAATTGTAAGCGATGCTAAAATAAAAGACCTTCACAACCAGTTTTATTAAAGTTATTCATGATAAAAAAAAAAAAACATGTATGTGTCGTCTTACCTCTAAATAAAGGGAAAGACGAAAAAATAAAATAAACAAACTGTAATCTTTAATACAAGTTAAATATAGCGAAAAATAAATTGTGATATTTTTCAGCACATTTTAAATTACAGTTAAATTAAAAATTAAACAAAATGCGTATACAACACATGACTTTTACATGGTTTTTTTTTTTTTTTTAAGTAATAATTTACAATTCAAAATTTTCGTTGATAGCGCAGTTCAAAATCATATCTCTATTTGCTTACTTCATTTTTTGAAAACAAAATATCACCAGTCGATAATATTTAAGAACAAATAAGAACGCTGAATAAAAATACAGAAATATAACCAAACCTGATTGCTTGATACTGCAAAAGTAAGCATTTAGTTTTGAAGCCTGTTAATAATTTAAAAAATGACGATCAATAATCGGACAATTCTATGATTTGACTATGTTTTTTATTCATTAGAAATCGTAAAAAACAATTTAATCCAACATATACCCGAATTAAGAGGACATTGACCGTCTGAACCGCCAATAGCGTACAAATAGCCACCAAGTACGGCAACTGCGACTCCTAATCTCCTGATATTCAACGGGGTAACTTTAGTCCATTTATTTTCTTTCGGGTCATACCTGCAATTTTAAAAGTAAGAACAGTTTTCATTTAATGCATTACACATAAATATACCACAAATTGAAAATAGTGATATCCGTCTTGTTACTTATTTTTATGTACAAATATTTAAATTAAATTAGTTTTTATATTTCAGAAATTCAATGAAATGTAATTAACATTCAAATAAGAATTAATATTAGAACGCGTAAAATAAAAAAAGTTAAGAATCAACGTACTACTACTACACGCGAATTCGATCGGATTTTCTCTCCGGCTTTGTTCCGTTTAACTAATTTTAATTTACTTCTTTTTTCTGCAAATATACAAGTTTCTTTTTCGGTACGCTCTATCAAACGGTTTTTATGACTCTATAAATTTAATTAGTATATGTTCTTATTATTTATCCTAACTATATTACATAATTTGTCCTACGGCTTCTCATTAATTTAGGATTATAATATATATATATACACAATCTCTTATTTTCATATAAAACTAATTTTGATGGATTGAAGTTCTGGAATCACTAGACCTCTGTGATCTTTAATATTTATTTTTCATATATGTCAATGCATCCGGCGAAACAAAAGATGAATTTGCTTCTTCAACGAGTTTTTTTCCATTTAATATATTTATTTGCAAATTTTAGTGTTTCCATAATGGTTAATTAATATGTCACATCCAATTAAGTTCTGGCGTTCAATTTAAACTCAATTTTTTACTTATTCAACATCACATTTATTTTTATCCAAAGATCCGCTGATATTTAATTATCTATTTTAGTTATTTTATTATCATTATTTTCATCTAGATAATTGAGAAATTTTCTTTAATAATCATATTCATTCAAATTCACACGTTTATTACTTTACATTTTTTTTTCTTCTGTTTCTTGAAATAATTAATTTTTTTTTGTCGCTTAGCTTTTGAATATTTCTTACAATGGCAATACTCTCCAGTGCTCAAGAAAAATAAAGCAATAGTAACCAAACTTTTCATAAACAGACGCCAACTTCGCGCAATAAATGTTTAAAATATAAACTAAACGTCGAATAATGGTTGAATTATAAATAAAATGCCGAACAAAATGTTATTTCTTCTTTTTTTTTTTTTTTTTTGAATACCAAACCAACATCTCAGAATTCTAAAATACGACGCTATTTAGAGTGTTCTTCGAAATAGGGGAAAAAAACTTTTTTTTTATACCCCCTTTGGGCATGCCAGCAACGGATCTTCGCCCAGAAACAACAAGAAGGAAAAGAATCGGTTAGATGTAGGTTCGGTCAGCTATTGAAAGAATAAAGGAACTGAGAATCGGAACAATGAAGGTCGACGGAAACGATAAGATGTACGAAGCGCAATAAGGATTAGGGAATTTAAGTGATAACAAATCGAAGTACAAAGAAGTATCTCGAGGGATGGACATTTAAAGAAGATATGGTCAGGATCACAAACGGCTTCGTCGTCAGGATGAAGAGGGCAACTGGGGGATGATAGTGAGAGGCGAAAACGAAAACGTGAGGAAGGAAGAAGAGTATGATTCGAGACAATAACCGAGCGGCAAAGCGAAGAAAAATTGTGAAACCAATGCCAACTAGGAAGATTAGGTTGCGTGGAAAAATAAAAAGAAGGTCGATTGGAAAAGGAGGAAACGTAAAAATCTGACCAAAATCTAACATGAAACTTTTTACACATTGGGAGAAAATTAGAAGCGGGAATTTTAGCGAAGTAAAAGCGGGAGGATACAGCAATCTATCTGCGCCATTTCATTACCCTCTGTCTGTCCCCTTGTGAATGGGGGGAGAGCTCCAGAGCATACCAATGCGGATAGCATGAAGTGAGAAAAAAGTGTGAATGAGAGAGCGAATACGGAAGATAAAAACGTCAGAGGAGTGAGGGAGGAAATGTGAGAAAATAGCTTTGAGAGCACACTCGAGTCGGAGATAATTAAATATTTAGAAGAAGATCGATGGGAGGAACTATAAATTATAGAACGTAGAATGGCCATTAGCTCGGCCGTAAAGATGATACAAAAAGATTCAGATGAAATTTATGCTCGTAAAGATGAACGAAGCTTCAACTCCATTAGGCCCCTACGAATCATCCGTAAAAATGGTCATGTAAGAAGGAAAACAGGATTCGATATATCTATGGAATTCCTGTATAACTGTTGTATTAGAAAGGGATTTGGAGTAAAGAGGAAAGTAGAATACATTGTGGGAGGATTGGAGAGATCTGCAAAGTTGAAAGAAACGTAAGGAAGAGATTATTGTACGAAATTGTACAATTCAGCCGCAAAGCAATGTGGGCTAGGATAGGATTTTTCTTGGGAGTAAAGTGCCAGTGTTGCAGAAACTAAGATGTTTCAAGTCTTAAAAACAAGAATATCCAAAACGGGACAAATGCAGAAATAAATTATTCAGAGAGCGTTAGACTCTTCTTTTAAAAAGAGAAATTGTTTAATGCGTGAAAGATTAAACAAGTTTCTCCCGGAGGAAACTGACCGCGGTCAGAAGCTCCAGTGCCTTGCTCAACATTGGCAATAGCGAAAAAAAAGAGAAGAAAGCATAAAATCTGAAAAAATGAGAATGATTTTTGGCTCCCTTTCGCCGTCAAATGAAAAAATAACTCCTTTAACAACCTAGCCTTTTCAGATTTCTCGCCAAAAGATAAATGAAGAATTTATCGACGAGTTAAATATTGCAATAACTGAATAAATAATAAAATTTAAAATTTAACGTGATTCGCGCGACCATGCTAAGTAAAGCGTGTCGTTTTAGGAAGACATTGCTCGACAATATAGTTATTAAATTTTAATGTAGGTCGCTTCTGATTAATTAATTAATAATTAGATGTCGCGTGAATAACTGCCGCGACGGATTTTAAAATAAATCTGTCTTCTAATTAAACGTATACTAAACTGTCGCACACTGTCCGACAAAAGCGGCATTTTCCCTAAATCGACGATTTTCAATATTTGTAACAAATGGGGTGCGCACCGGCCGCACATGTACGCTGACGTAACTGCCGTTAGCTGTTCATATAAAAGCATTTACACAGCCACAGCCTTGACACAGTCCAACATCCGAATCAACACGAGGATCTTCGCTTTCAGCCCAGTAAACGTCGTTGATCCGACTTGGCTAGCGCGACAGCGAGAGCAAAAGATAATGTTTAAGAGATCAAGATTCGGTAATTTTAGTCAAAATGAATTTTTAGCTTAAATATCACAAATAACGACGATCTCGTCGAAGAATGATCAGAAAGAAATAATTTCAACAAATTACCGGCATCTTTTAATGGTCGCCGATAAAGTTTATATAAAACCTTGATAACATTTTTGTATATGTAGGAATATTTTAATCATACAAAAAAAAAAAAAAAAATACAATTCTATCCTCCGCATCCAACTCCGCGCCCTGTAATCTGCGAGATAGAAGCTATAATTAAGCCACAAATGGTGGGCATGTATTAATCAAAAATATTTCATCAGATTGCAAAAATTACAAACTTTTATTAATGCCATAAAATCGTGGCAGCCAAATATATCCCCCTCGAGATAAACAACACAATGATTAATGAAAAATTTTTAATCAAAATGCATTTAATGAAAGTTTTCTGAACTAGTGATGGGCCAAAAATTGCAGCGCTGCTTTTTTGTCTCAGCTCCGACAAATGAGCAGTTGCGATTCTGAGCACTGATCCGAAACTCTGATTATTGCTCCAACGACAATTGCTCCGAATAATGCTCCAGTGACAATTGCTCCAACTATTGCTTCGGCGGCAATTACTTCGACTGCTGCTGCTGCTACAGAGCAGCGAGTGGGAAAACGGCATTGTCTCTTCTGCTGAATGTTGCACTACCACCACTACTCATCCAGGCGTACTATCACGCATAGACGAAATATGCACCACTGCTGGCGCTACACGTTTTTTTCTGTCACACAATTTCCTTCATAATCATGTTTCATCTTACTTTCGGAAAATTAAAATGAATGATATACAAACGATATTTGGAATTTATCGCAAACACTAACGTGCCCACGCTTTTTTCCATTATTTTTAAGTGTAAGTGCTATTGTTTTTTGTTTTTTTTTTTTTTTTTTGTTTCATCGCCATTATAAATACAATCAATGTCTGTTTAAAAAAAAAAAACAAAAAAAAACCTTGTATTAAATAATTAATCGTTTACCCTAAAAGATTTTGCTTCGATTTTATTTTAAATTCTTAAAGGTTACCTATCAATAAGCAAGACGCATGTATAAATATTAGAAAGAATCAGTTTTTAACCTTTTTTTTTTTTGTTGCATTATAATGCGTTATATGATTTGCATTTATTTTTATTTTTTAAAATCCTATAAATACCGTTTTAAAAATATTTATATTTGTAATTTCATTTTAAAACATAGTCTCTTCGAATAAAAAATCTGGGGCGCAGTTAACATGAGTGATCGAATTTTTTAATTTTTACGCAGTTGCGAATTTAAGTTTATAAATTCTTTAGTGTAACGATATTTTTAATTATGTAAAAAACCAATCTATTAATCAAACGTTTCGTTCGTCAGTTGTGAAGATAGAAATAATAATTTCGTTTCGAAGCAAATGCTTCGGCGGAGCAGCAAAAATCACTGCCTACTTCAAAGAACTGTACCGGGCAGAACTGCTCTGACAAATCAGTAGCCGTGCACATCTCTACTTTGAACATGGATGTTACAAACTTGCCGAAGAAATTGCGAAAAAAACGCTTCAGAAATTGACTACTGCTATGGGAAATGTTAATTTAGTTAGGCAGTTAAAAAACCCGTAGAAACAGCTCGAAAGGCTTAATAGCGGAAAAAGTAAGCGAGATTGTCATGGCTAACAGACATCAGTTTAAACTAAACTGCTCAACTATATATTATTAAATATTAAAATAGTGACCAGAGAACAATGCAAGCTTTTTGGACCACAGGTCTTTATTATTAAAAGAAGAAAATTTCACCAAACTAATTTGGAATATAAAAAAAATCAACTAAGAATAGAAAAGCGGCTGATGCAAATCGCTTTTATATTAAACAGATTCTAATAAATATTTTAAAAAAAAAACAGCAAAGTTATAATTATAAAGTTTACAGCTTTTAAAACGATGCTAACTAACACTGTATACACTTTTAATTAACTCCGAATTTGTAGTTTTCACCACTTTCTAACCGAACGGAATACATTTTTCCATTCAACAATTCTGAGGTCTAAGAAATTTTCTATTTTTATAAGTGTTAATTTATCAACAGAACGGGCTTGTGCACCTTTCGAATATAAAAAACTTCTTATAAATCCTAAATATTACATTACGAAACTTACATATTATTATTCGACAGGTCGTATCATAAAAAGATATTTTATTTACTCGTATAATAGGTGGGTATACAATTATAAAAACAACGCCTTTAGATAAAAAAAATTCCAGTACAGTAATAATGGCTAAAAATTTATTTGTTAGCATTTTTCTGTTATAAATTTTATTTAAACAAGTTCAGACAAGCATGATGTTCCATGCACTTGGAATTTCGTATGTATTCACATTTACATAATACAAAATTCAAAACAAAGAAATCTGATTTTTCGCGGCGTAAGTGGGAGAAGGGTCGTTATTTTTCGCGTTTTTTGAACTTTTCGTTAACTTTGAAAGTTTCGTTAAGGAAATGAAATAATTATCAGAAAAAAAATATTTTTTTCAAAACTTTCGAGTTTCCGGTGCCCCGAATATAAAGTTATGCATTTATTTGATCACTTACGTAAACTTCCTTTTTTTTTTTTTGCTGTTTTGGCCTTAAAGGGGAGGGGAATAGATAACTTTTTGATTTTATGCAAGGGTGTCTGCGTTTTGTTTTATACTTTGAATTTCATTTTCGAAGGACTATGAGTTATAAATTTTTAAGGGATTTTTGAGGTCGTTTAAATTCCATATTATATATTCTCGACGGTTTTTTGGGTTTTTTGCCGTCCAGGGTAATCGATTAATTATTTTAAAGTTATAAATATTATCATAAAGGGAAATTTAATTGTAATTTATGTTCCAATTTTAAAGTTTTTTTTTTTTCTTTTTTACATCACACCGGTTCTAAGACCATAATTAACGAGACTATTATGTAGATTATTTTATTTCTTATGCTCAGCTACCCAGCGGCAGTATGAGCATTGGTCGATCTGAAAACTGATTACTGTAGGACCAGATTTAATTCATTCGACAACTGAGATATTAGCGACGGTGTTATCTACCGCGTCTGCCGCCTAGGGCGTCACCCGCCCACGTTCTTTTGAGCCTCCTTGGCAGATCCCAGCGACTGAGGCTCGCTATCTCTGGATTTTGATTGAGTTGAAGTGTCTCATAAAAGTGTTTATATTGCTTCAAATATAAATCATTTACGTATGGAACATCTGTCTGTATGTAGAGTGTGATCCGATATGTAGTACGGAGCGTTTACCAGCTGTCTCAACATTTTCAATTGGAACTGTTGAACCCTGTTTAGGTTACTCTTCGCAGCGGCTCCATATATTTCTAATCTGTATCTTCAGACTAGCGTTATGATTGAAAGATTTTCAAACTCACTGGTGACTTATTGCGTAATATGTCGCTGAGAGCTTTACTTCCTGAAGCCATTTTTTCCCGGATGAACGATATATGGTTCCTCCGTGTGAGTCTTCGATCTAACATCATGTCCAGATATTTAATGTGATTTTCTTGAATTATGTGCAGATTATTTATTGTATTAGGGGAGCAGTTTTGCTTATTTAAAGCGAAAGTTACTTGTCTGGTTTTTTGGCGGTTTGGTTTAATCTTCCATTTGAGCACCCACTGCTGGATAGCGGTTAAATGCTCTTGTGCGTTAACAGGGACGCGTACACTGGGTTTTTATGCCGAGCAAGGATACAGATATCATCCGCAACGGTAATTATAGTCGATTTCAATACTGGCACATCTGCTGTATAGATGGAATACAGGAATGGACTGAGTGCACTACCTCGTGGCACTGATGCCTTTTTTAGATAATGATGAGTTTATCTTGACATTGAAGCTTCTGTTTGTTGAATATGAGACAATAACTGTATATAAATCGTCGGGTAAAATTTGTTTTAGTTTACAAAGTAATCCGAAAGCCTGTTCAATATCAAGGAAAATGGCGTTGCAGTATTCTCCTTTCCTAATGTAGCTGCTATTTTGTCTGCTATCCCATGTACCTGGTGAACAGTATTTTGAAGTTTATACGTCAAACCATTCGCGAGTTATTGATTTTAATTTTACATTTTTGTCGTTTCTTAACCGTCTTATGAGGATTCCGTACATTATATGTGTGCGGAATCCTAAAAATTGCTAGTTGTAAAATGATCCTAAAATCGAGATTATGCTACTTTTGATTTTTAAATTACTTGTATTATACGTTTTTGAACATTTAAATAAATCCGAGGAAATTTCAAACGCTCGTTCGTTTCTTAAATCTGGAATAAATATTCTTATCTGTATTAGAAACATAATTGCTGAAATCATTCATGAAACATTTACCTTTCCACGTGATTTAAACACTGAACTCCATCTTGGCCACCTACTGCATATAGATAACCATCTAATACAGCAACACCTACACTCGTCCGACAAGACGTAGTTGGTGCGACGTCGCAAGACCACTGATTAGTTTGCGGATCATATCTATAGAAATGATATAATTTTTATATCAATGAATACGAAACAAAAAAAATAATACATACATTCGTATGTACTTTAAAATTACTTTTAATCCAAATATTTATTTGTTTATTTTATAACAACCCGAAGGTCACAATTACTGTATAGTACAAAAATACATGTTTTAAAATAAAAATCAAAACACATGCACACTCACAAACCTAACATACTACACATACCTACGATCATAATCATACAGCCACCATTCCTCATTTGAAAATATTCTGAACGGTTTTAAAAAGTTCAATCAAAAATGTCAATATTCTCGTGTTCTATTGCACGATATTAATAGTGAGCGGAAAAAAGAGTAAAAAAATCGTTTCATTTTAACAGAATTTATCGACAATACCGCAGTTCGACGAATATTTCGAATAGCAGCTCTTAGATGTATTTTCTCTAGAAGTGACAAGCAAGATCGTTTAACTTGTGCCAGAATAAAAAACCCGCTTCCTTCCTTTTAAGATCTAAAAAACTCCTTAGTGCCTCTTTCTATGAAAAAGTATTTCCGCACCACTTGACCGATTTATAATGTAGGCATCACAGAAACGTTTTATGTACATTTTCAATATTTATCATTTCGACAGACTCGCGGACCGAAATAACTGAAGTAAATTTTAAGTTAGAACAGACTAAGAAGATATGTAAGTGAGTTTTCACACACAAGAAATTTTTCCTGTTTCATTACATAGCCAAACACTTTTTTAGCTCTACTGACTACTCGAATAATATCTTAATCGTTAGTTTAGCATTTAAAATAATTTCTAGATATATAACAATTGATTTTTTTTTTCGATCGACACCATCAACATTGTATGTACTTCTAATCGGAGACAACGAGTAAACGTAATATAATAACATTTAGCCTTATTTACTAACAATTTATTAGTGCCATTTCAACGTATGAAATTATTAATGTCTATCTGTAATAAATTTGCACCCTTCACCATTTTATTTCTCTAAAATAATTTTGCATTATCAGCATGTAAAAGTATTTTAGAATGTTTCCCACATCGGGGAAGTAATTTATATATATATATATATATATATAGGTGTATATATATATTACAAAAAAAAACAAACAAGAACCGTCTTAAAAAATGGAACCTTGTAGTACACCTAAAAAACACAAAAACAGGAGCTGATTTACAATATCTAATCCGTACATATTGTTGTCTACTCTAAAAATAACTTTCAAACAATTTTAATAAATTTTCTTTAAATCAAAATTTCTTTAATTTCTTAAATAAAGTTGAATGAGCAACTTTATATGTCTTTCGGATTTATAAACTACAGCCATCTGAGACGATTTATCTAACACTAAAGACGCATAATTAAAAAATATTAAATTAGTAAAAACTAATCAATCCTGCATAAAGCCATGCTGATGTACGCATACATGTTGTTTAATTTTCGGGTAAACAATTTTAAAAATGATAAGTTGGAACACTTAGCAATCCGGTGAAATAGAGATATAGATGTAAAGTTTGTAATATCATTTGATTGATTGTTTTTTGGTATCAGTGTAATTCTTAATATTTTCCAACAGTTTAAAAAACGCATTAATGGTTCAGTAAATAGATCACAACATACTTCATATATATGCATACTGTGACGTTGCCAAGGCGACTACGTTAAGGTTTTAGTAATACGGTCTGGAGAAATACGATCAGTTAACCTTGCATTAGTATTTGAGTTATCGTAGTACCAGGGGCCTATCAGTTATACAATATATTGACGAAAAGTGGTTAGCGAAAATGGACGCAATCTGCTCAGAACTTGGTAGTTGTTCACTCTGACATGTAAGTGTGGGGAGCTATTTAAGGATATATTTTTCCTCTGCCTTTAAGCACAGAATCTTTCCGGTTCAATTTTAATTTTACATTCCTTCTCAATCTCAAGTTTTTTCTTTCCTATTTTCATTTTCAGTTGAAACTCCCTCGTATAGTTTGGAAGTTTTGTTTGGGCTGTTCGTTCTTTGTTTTGTTTTTGTTTTTTTTGTATTTTAAAGACATTTATTTCATTTTTTTGACAAGATATATTATTTCATTAGGGATACGAAAACTTTTATATTCGATCTTCAACAGCACTGTCATATACAAAATAAGAAGCAGATTCAATATGGACAATTATTACGTACCCTCCGCAAACACTCCGGAGAGAATAAAAAATCGAATCTAGATAAATGGTTAGAAGGAATTCTCTTAAAATTCATAATTAGATAAGCTGCTCGCAAATTCCAATTCTCATTCAAACGAGTTCTGCGATATAAAATATTAATACGGATTCGAATCTTACACGACGGTGCCTGAATTTTTAATTAATTTTCGGTGATACTTATTTCATTCTGGTTATCTCGGACACACCGCTTTTATACGGTTTATCTGAAGCGGATTCGCCCCCATTGAACTGTATTGAGCGACGAACGTTTTGTATAAAATCCCGCGCTGCCAAATAGTCTAAATTAGACAACCGCTCGTTCATGTTAACAATTATCCGTTATCGCTGCTTCGTTGCGTAAGAATTAAAATTTAAATTATTCCATCTAGTTCAACGTTTTACCGTACCCTGTTGTCGCGACATAATGTTAGCCAATTTTTTGTACTACTATATTTATATACAGTTTTTTATAAATTTAGTTGGTTTTGCTGAATAATGCACCTTTTTTTTTTTTTATAAAGTCATTTGTGTTTTTTTATCTTGGCCTCACCAATTAATGAATTAGATATTGTGTATTTAGTTAAAATAATTTTTTTCGCGCACACGGTTGGAAATCCTTGACCTACATGAATAATGTGAAATGTTAAATATAAAATAAGAAAAACAAACCTTTCGATACTATTAAGGTAAGACTGTCCATCATGACCACCGACAGCGTATAATAAGTCATTAAGTACGGCAACTCCAACGCCACATCTTCTTTTACTCATAGGTGCCACCATTTTCCAGTCGATAGTTTGTGCGTCGAATCGCTCAACGGAGGCTATGGCATCACCGCTACACCAGCCACCAACTAAAGAAGATAAAATCAGTTCCGCAATTAAATGTAAATAATAAAATCATCTGAAAAAGTGTACAAATCTATCCCGCTTTTTTAAAGATTCATCGTTTCGTATATACACTTTAAACTAAACCGCTTCTTCTTTCTTATGAAGTTTATTTTTCTCTTGAATCATTTAATTCTTTTCCAGAAATAATTTTACGTTTTTCATTAATTTTAAAAGTTTCCACAATACTTTTCAACGGTCGTTTCATACTTATTGATTAAAAATGATATAAGTCCGTTATGTATGCGAAAGGAAACAACCGGTTTGCGTAATCCATTTTAAATGGTAAAAACGAGTTTTTCAGTATATATAAAATTCTGATTTAAATTGCAACATATTTTGTTTCTTTCTCGTCATCTCTAACTTATACTTTTGATTTTAAAATCACGCAATTAAATTGCTCAACCGACCTTACTTTTTAATTTTCATATTATTGCCTACTATCTAGTCCCGCGCTATTTTTTACCGACGTTGAATTTTTTAAGTTCTACGTATACATATGAGTGTTAAGTTTAACCATAGAATAATATAACTGCGTACCTGCAAAAAGCACTTCACCACGTCTAGACGGTTTACGAGGTCTTGTTCTTGGGCCTTGCATTAATGGTCGTTCTTGCGGAAGTAGTAAGTAATTTTTAGCCTCGTCGACTAAATCGCGGCACGATTCATCACTACGAATTAACAAATCTTTACTGACGGTACCGACCAAAAATTTTGGACTAAGTAATGGAAGACGAACGTGTTGTAACACCTAAATTTGTTGCGTAAATAAACATTTTTAAAATAGGCGTATAAAACAATTAATTATAAACATGAAAATCAAATACCGTAACATTTTACTATTTTATTGTTGTGGGAAAAAAAATTCTCGAAAAATGTTATAAAAATTAAATCAATTTTTAAATACTTGAACATTTCGTAACAAACCGATAAAAATGAAATTACTTTGAAACATTTAAGAAACGAAATAAAAACTGAACTCACTTAAAAAATCGATAACAATTTTATAAACGAGATATATTTTTCTTTTCGTATATACAGATAATTTTAAAAGAGTATTACAAAAAATATAAATTAAAACAAAACAAAAAAAAAATTATTCGCTTCACCTGCGATAAATACTGACATCTTTCTGAAATATTATGTTTCACCCAATTCATAACAGCGCTATATACTTGTTCTTCAGAGCGTATATTGAGTTCATCATTTGAAACAATATCAATCAGTTGCGGTAACGGTAGTAATAAGAATTCTTCACTTTCGACAACCTGAGTACAGAATAAGAAAATAAAAAATGTTTATGATTGACATTCAAAGAAATTGTAAATATGTATAAACGTTTAATTAATCTTACTGCTCTTATAGGAAAAAACCCAATGTTTAAAAAAATACTTTAAGTAATAGTAAAAATTAATCTTCGTACACAATTATTTACTCTTCTTAACGATAAAATTCTATTTCATTATTTTTTTCCTAGCTACTGCTTTCAAGCGTGTAATAAAAAATAAAAATAAAAAAATCATACGACATAAAGAAAAACTAGATAATCCTTGTTAATGTCCAATCAGAAGTCCCCTCTCTCCAACACACCAAAAACAGGAAACAAATTTCGGCGTACCATTAAAAACAAAAAATTGATTTATTGAATTTTATACAAAAATAACATTTACCAAAAAAGCTATACATATATTGTTTATTTATTTTCCATTTTTTTTTTTTTTTTTTAAAGTACCCGCAAATCGGCGCTTCTGGTTTCTGATTAGTCTACACTAACAATATCCAAATACCGTTTATCATTGTTATTGCAAAAAAAAAAAAAAAAAACAAAAAAAAAAACAAACTTGAATTGTTAAATGTTGGCTACTGTTTTATGACGCGTCGTTCTTGTTTGAAAATAAATACGCACGATATTAAATTTAAATGAGTAAATCTGAATTGTATATTATTTTTCACAAAAACTGTTATGACTATTTTAAAATCAGCCACTCGTATCACATCGTATGAGGCGAGGTATTACAAAAAGAGTTACAAAGTAGAAAATGCTGGTGAAAAAAGATCAAAATACAATAAAAAAAAATCGAATTAAAAATTAAAATTAGAAATGATTTATTGTAAACATATATGAAGGCGCGAGTAATATTCTATAATTTTTTTATTACTTATTTAAGGTAACAGCGAGCCATTATATATTGCTACTGACATCTGATTGTGTACGTCTGCTGGACAGTTCAACGAAAAAGGATAATAAAAAATTCTCCGTGCATATAAAACTTTGCAAAATCGTTCATTATTAGACTGAGTTCTTTGGTGTTCAATTCGTACGGCAATCAAGCATAACGAAGAATGAATATAATTGTTGATAGTGTGTTGTCTCTGTTCGACAATATACCACCAATGTTAGCACGACATGCACATTCACGCCTCTGTTTTCGTTCATCGGTTTTCGCTTTTTCCGTAATTTTATTTTCCAACCAAAAAGAAACAGGTATCCTTGAGAATTACCGTAACAATTTTGAAGTAGATCTTGAAAATAAAATGTGAGGTAGTTACCTTAGGAGATTATTCTTTTCGCACTATCACAATTCAAACAGACGGCTGGCTAGCTAACGAAACAGAGGATTTATCTGAAAAGATTGAATTCTGTGGTTCAAAATCATATAATTACACTTTGAACTGTAATGAAAAAAAGTTCAAATCTGATACTAGTTATAGAATTTCTAATTACGGTAGTTAAAGAAGAGCCGTTGTCATTCTACAGGTTAGGTATAAATATGCGTTGCCGTCTATTAAGAATAGGAGAATTAATGGCAATTTTAACTGCACACAAAACACATCAATTAGAAATTGTAGTAAATTTTAACGTATTATATTATCCATTAATTTTAGCGAACTGTAATCATCTGTACTGCACTGATGTGACAAGCTCAACCTTTAACACTGTAATAAAAGAGATAATAAACAAAACTGTATCGCTAAATAAACATCAAATTCGTTTAACCAAGGAAATCACGCGGTTAATAAAAAGTAAGGAAAAACACCGTAAAAATTAAAAAATTAAAAAAAAAAACAACTCTAAAACGAAAAATATTTATACCTCTTGAAAATTATGCTGCGTAAATTTGTCCGCGATTCTTAGTAAGTCTCTGCATGAATGCGTATCGGCAAATGCTCTAATGCCTAAGCAATTAGAAGGATCCAATTGCCTTTTTAAGAATTCACAACAAATATCTTGTATTTCAGCCAGTTGCAGAAGACAAGCTGCAAAAAAAAAAAAAAATACATACAACAGAAACATAATAACGCAATATAGAATTTTCCTGTTGCTTCTAAATATTGTAAGGTTTTACGTTAGTCTGTACCAGTAATAAATTTTAAAATTAAAAATAGCTTGCTCGTCGATAGGTAACTATTTTGAACAAATACCCGAATACCATTAACAGTATAATAAAATGCAATAAAGAAAGAACAGCTCAAAACCACGCGATATTAAGTACATTAACATCAGTTAGGCAAGTATGCGAAAAACTGCTGTTTACTACAAATCGAGTATTTTCTAGATTATTTGTTACTAATTGTGTATGATCATTCTGTACATCAGTACAAAGTGAATAATGTTTTTATACTCACACACATATTCGCAGGAGTAAACTTTCGTATTCACTAGTCCGCTTCTTTTTCAGTTACTACTTTTAGGTGATTAAAAAAAAAGTAATTTTATGAAACTGCACGCGATATTTTAAAAGATTCCGAAATGAATAGATGGCGAGTAAAGAAAGATTACTCCGATTTATTAAAAGAAAAACTTATTGGACATGAGAAAAATATGAAATATTATTAGATGTTATATGAAGTCTAAAAATAGGGAACATTAGTTTAACAGCAAACAATGATGCCAATTAATGTATTTATATTAAAGCAAAAGAAAGAAAATTGAAAATAAATTGATGCTTCGACGCAGGAAAACGTATAAAGTAAGAAGGCATCGATTTATTTCCAATTTTCTTTCTTTCGCTTTAATATAAATACATTAATTGGCATCATTGTTTGCTGTTAAACTAATGCTCTCTATTTTTAGACTTCATATAACATTTAATAATATTTCAATTAGACTTCTTTCTCTTATACACCTTTAGTATGCGGGCAGGTATGTCGCTGTCTTTATTAAACAAAATGGTGTTAGAAGTAACATGTCCGAAATCAGCATATGTAAACCGATCATACAACATGAATATGGACTATAGTCTGCAACGACCACTACAAAAAGAAACAAAATATAGTATTCACTGTCGTATTGACGTAAGTTTGAAAAAAAGAATCTACATGTCCCATCGAAATAACGGACAGATAGTAAAACTCCGAAAATATAACATTATCGGTAAAACGCATATAAATTCAAAATTTAAAATATTTTGTCAAACTCAATCACGAATCACCAAAATGAAATGTTTTATTCAATTTTAGAAGTTACTTCCTCCGTAAGTAGGTATCATTTTTCGCGCTCCCTCCGCTGTAATCTACTTAGAGTGACGAAATATTCAAAATTTAATTAACTTGCATTATTTTACACTTGTCAATATTCTATGAACGCAACATAAATGGTCAGTAATTACAATACTTTTACAGTGAAACAGGAAACAACTAATACGAATTAAATTTATCATATAAATGAAGTTTCTTTCGATTATATTTGAATATTTTTACGATACAAACATTATGAATTATTCGAAAAAAATATATTATATTTGAATCATGCAGGATTACTCAGATAGACAATTTTTTTTTAAAAACAGGCCAGACAACATGGTTCAAAATATTTAGTGTGATGCTTTAAGATGCATCATGCTTACAACCAACGTACGAGCGCCATTAAAAAAAAAAATAAATAAATAACATAAAAAAAATTCTATGTGAAAATCGGTGATCTTAATCCGTGATAAATACGCGTATTTACAACTTAAATATAAATCTGCTATCTTAAATTAAGAATCTGCGAAAATACTTATTTTACAATAGAGTTGCAGTGATTTCACTGATATTTATACACCGTTAAGTTTTATATCGAACCTACGTATTATGGAAAGTTGGAGTCAATAGAGCAAACTATACAGACTAAACGGCATTATTAGAGAAACTAATACATAAGCCTAGTTTGAACAATTATTGATCCAGCAAGCAGCTTCAAGGACATATATTATCTCAGCCGTTATCGTCATATCAGCTAAAATTTGCCAGAGCTGATGTCCATTTTTTTTTTTTTTTGGAAAATATGTGCTTTTGGCGTAACTGCCATCATGGTTATGCAAAAACATACATAGATCTTTCTAAAGGACATCATACAGTTTAACTATTCACAAATACAGGAAAGCTGAGGTCAAAATGGATGAGTTTCAAAGGAATTATAACGCTGTTCTACATAACCTAGTATAATGTTGGAGAATCTGTGTCAATTACTGGAAAGTTTAATTTTATATATTGAGCGCTACGGAGTACAGCGTAATTTTCTCATCGTAAGCAGAACTGCGTCACTCTCATTATTGCTCGATTACATTTTCTCAAATTTACTTATATCCTTTTTTTCATTTTTCCCCGTATTTTTTCGCAAGCTCGCTTTGGCAACATTTGAAACATAGTAGAGGAAAAAATCGGGCGACTAGTTTCCTTAGTCAAATCTACAGATACTCCATAGACGGCAGGCAAATTAGCACCTAGCGTAAAATGAGATCTATCTATGTATATGTTTTTTATAAAAAGAGAAAAGGGTTTTATTCGTTATTTGCTAGTAGACAGGATTCACATGGTGGCCCGTCAAATATAATTTTTAAATTCCCGGTTTATTTCCTGTTTTCCCAGTCCAAAACCTCCTCCCGATTTACTGATTACTAAAATTGCACGAAAAGAAGAATAGAATTTTTTTGTTAATATTGATATGTGACCGCCGCAGCGTATCCTATATGAATAAAATAGAACTTCGTAGTTTATTTTGAGTGAAGTACAGTAAAAAATGCATTCAATTTTAACGTTTCAAATGATTTTTTTTTATTAAAAATATCGTTTTTGGCTACTTTTACTTTTTTTTCCCAGTTTTACGACAAAATTCCCGGTTGAGTGGCCTCCCTGATTCATTCCCTTAAATCTTAAATACATAATATTGTGGCTACCAAAAAAGGAGGAAAAGATTGAAAATTCATTGCAACATTAACGATTTCATTTTTAATTCGTAGAAAAACAAAAAAAGAACGTATTAGTCACGATTGTAACATTAAGGAAGCAAGACGTGCAAAACTTAAAATAAAATCAATTTGGAAATTACCTTTTTTTTTTTTTTAAATTAAAATATTTCATAAAAAGCGGAAAATTTTAAATTTCAAAGCCGCATTTTAAACTAAATAAAATTTGAACAAATATTCATTTTTAACAAGACTCTTTTTTTGATTAACAATATTTACATAAAGACATCAGTAACAAGGAACGTCTAAAAATATCTTACCGGCAGGTAATAACGTTTGAACGTTTGTTTCGTCGACTATAATACAAGATGAGTAACAGAAATCGATCAACAGTTCCATTGCTGCCTCGTCTATGTCTCTTATTGTTACTTCGGTCTGTCGAGATTCTGCTAATTCACCGGTAAACATAGCTCTGAAATAGGAACTGCACGCAGCTAATATCACCCTGATCACGAAATATATAAAATTGTCAAAAATTAATGATAAAAATGAATAAAATACTTTACAATAATTTAATTATTCCGCATTAAAGAAAATACATTTAATATTATACATTGTCGTAAAATTACGGAATTGTGAAATGTAACATATATGTTCTATAAATGACTGCCGTAAAGAAAAAAAAAAAATACAAAACAAAATATTGGAAGCTTTTGAAAATAAACATAATAACTAATAAATAAAAATACATTATGAGCAAAAAAGGAAACCGATATGGCGACAAAAAGGTAGAATCTTTGAATAGTTTGAGACAACGAAAACGGATACATGGGCAGTTCAAAAAGTAGTGAAAAGTGTCCTGGAGGAAATACGCGTTGCAAAAGGCAATAACACATCGTATCATGTGTAGACCATTCTCATATCTATCTTCAGTTCAAACTTCCAGCTGATTGGTGTAGTTTTTATCTGTGTTAATTCGCATAACACATGCATGATGATATTCGCCTCCAGTGTTGAAAATGGAACAAAACTTAGAACAACTTTATGTAGTGAACTTTTTGATTAGATCGCGAAAATATTGCAAAAAAGCTTTTGAAATGTCAACTGCCACGTGTGATGATGGTATTATGAACCGAATGTCTATCGACGGTATAAACAGTTTAAAATCGATCAACAGAGCATAAAAGACGGTCTGCGCACAGGACTCCTTTTCACTTATCGAGATGTTAAAGAATGTAGCTGTGACGTTATCGTTTTCAGAACTATAAATAAAAATTCGTGAACTTGCCACACGACTAAACATTTCAATTGCTAGCACATTTTCGATTTTACATGACAAACTAGTGATGCGGCGCGTGCCTCACAGATGAACGCCACACCGCTTACTAACGCAACATCGCATTTTTGTCTATCGGAAATTCCAAACACAGATTGGTGGGAAGGAAACGCCGAACTTAAAAAGGTTATTATTGAAACCTCGGTGTATAATTACGGTCCTGAACTATAAATAAAACAACGGATTTTGTAATGAAAAATAACCAAAAATCGCCGTGTTCAAAAAAAAACTGAAGATTTGATTGCAGGGGTCTTTGTATCAACATATTGTCATGGTCACAGCTGCATACTACGAATCTGTTTTGACTACAGTGAAAGTGGTTGAAATCTTACTGCACCACGACAGTGCGCGATCCTATGCCACTCGTACTGTGATGACATTTTTGGACTCTTGATTAAAGTAAAACAGGAAAAAAAACGTCTTAACGATGTAAAAATAAATCAATTATTTGATAAATTAAATTAGTTAAAAATTCGAATTTCGTAAAACCATAAAAAAATAATTCGTTTAACATCGAACATTTAACAAATATTGTTTTTAATAACTAATAAAGTTTTCCGTAATGTAACCGAAGCTACTTCTCTTAGAAGGGAATTCCAGACTGACGTTTTTTAAAGCAGTTATAAAGATTTTTTATATAACTGAATACTATGAAATTGTAAAATTATTAACGCCATTTGCTAATGTAAAATGTTGTATTACAGCAAAATTGACTCAAAAAATTTATATTTCTAGTCAATATATCAATAATTCTGTATACACAGTCGTGATGTTTACGGTAATTTAAAATATGCCCATGGCCGATAATTGTAGTCAATTTTCACTTACTCTTTAAAATAAAATAAAAGAAAGTATAAAGTAAACACTTGGGGATTTGTACTTTTTTAAATTAAAATATATTTTGGTAAATATGTCTTAGTTATCATTATAATTAAACGTTTAAATTGTTTATTATTAAAACCTATTTTCTCGCCCATCACTTAAACAACAAATTCTGATACATTTTCAACTTAGGCCTATCCTTACGTAATATTCATTAATATTCACTATTGGTTGGAAAAAGTAATTTTTAATAAATAGCATCATCAATTGACCACTGAACTAAGGGATTTCAAATTTGATAAATTTATATGAGAATACGAAATAACCATTCTCGTCCTTCTAACGCATTGTAAAAATTATTTTAATCGTCGAAGGATTTGACGTTAAATTTCAAAAGAAAAATTGAAACTACTTACAGTTGTAAATAAAATTTTTTTGTACTTCTTTCATATTATTTTATTTATAGGAACGTAAATAACTCTATTCCATAACTTGTAAAATAAATAAAAGTACATAATTTAAGACTGGTATATCAATTTTTTATTTTGATAAAAAAAAGTATTTCCCAAGTTGTATTAAATTATTAATATTGTCATTAACCGCAAAATAAACAATGCAAACAAATTTTACCGGTGGGCAAAGATTTTTCTCGTTCCAACATTCAAAACAACGTCGCATAGTTCACGGTGTCTTCGTAATGTAGCAAGTTCTGTAAAGGTTGAACGAGCATGTTTTTCTGATGTATATGTAAGTCGTGCTGGAGATGGAGATCTATCTATTTCACCAGTTTTACTACCCCGTGAATGAAGCCGAAGCGGAGGCGTACTCCATCCCCACACGGAGTCAATCTATAAAAAAGAACCATATGACGATTAATTTAAATGCAAAATTGTAAATAGATATATAAAATAAAAATTTAATAATGCCATGTGAAAAAGTAAGAACACTATTTTCATTACTTGATTAAATTGATGTAAAAATAAACCAAGTTTTTATTCTTCTACCTATTATTAGAGTGCATGAAGATACTTTCTTTAAGCTAACATATTCGAGTAGATATCATTAGGAATTTAACAAATACATTACTTTTAGTCATCATTTTTAAATATCGATTAAAAATAAAAATCAACTGTAATAGTGTATAAGAAAATTCCCGTCAACAGGAATAAACTTCGTTTAGAATATTCACTTTGTAAATTGTAAAACATTGGTACTTTAGCATATTTATTTGAGTAGGGGAGATCGTCAATTTTATAAATTCATTCCGATACCTTATATCACTAGAATCTACTAGTTTATCAAAATACAAATTGGTTTCAACGATATTTTAATCCGTAGGTTTATTTGAATTATGTGAAATGCTACAGACGTGTTACTGTGAATGTGTTAAATTTTCATAACATTCTAGTAAAATAGTCAATACATAATTTTCTTATAATTTTAATTATGAATCGCTTGTAAAAGAAAATACATACTTTAGATATCTGATCGGAAAATAACATGGAAAATCAATATCTAATATTAATGTACAATAAAATCATAAATAAGCACACATTTTGTATAATGAAATAAACCGTTAATAAGAATAATAAAAAAAAATTACAAAAAAAGATAAACAGATAGATAAATAAACCACTAAACTGATTTACTTTTTCATGTTTACAAATTCACCATTGGCTTTGAAAACAAATACAAACTAGTTAAGAACTTCAAACATTTCCAACATGTGGCAGACCTGTGCTGAATCAAAGAACAGTATTCAATTTACGAGTATCTATGGGGGATTCCTTTACCATACAGAAAAATATGCTGGGCTAAAAGTTAAAATTCTTATTTGTCCGTGACATCAGCAAATAGACTCAATAAAAATTTTGTGACGTGTGCAAGTACAAAGAAAGTTTTAATTTATTTGATAATAGAATCCCGAAAATTTTTTCTAAATTGTTGTTACTGAGTTCATTGTTTAACATTCATGTAAAAATTGTGTTTTAAATTATGTACTTTTTTATGCCGATCAAAATGATAAATAATTTACTGCATTTCGAATACTATTGTGTAAAATTTAAAATAATGAAAACAGTAATAACTATTTAAAACAATTTGTTTGTACTTATTCCCAAATAAATGGATCTTTAAATTGTAATTAAGAATTATTCGCAGATACATACTAGAGGTGGTAAGTCAGTAGTAGTGATTTGATTGATTCGAAAAAGTAACATTAATACAAGTAAATCAGTAACTCTTTTGACTCATTTATTCAGTAATCTGTAGAATTAAAACAAATTGTAACAAATGCTTCATTTCTTGAAAAAATTTTAACTTAAGAAACAATAACTGTCAGGAATTATTTAAATGCTTTAATATTATGTAATTTGCTTTTGTCATTTAGATAAAAACAAGTGTTTTACTTTTTTCAATTTACGAATAAAGGTGGTTGTTAATATTTAATAAGCATGTTATTTTTATTGTTGCTACAATAATTAGTACCCAGATAGCACAAAAACGTCTTTAAGACGTTTTAAAGACATCTTTTTCTGATCAAGAAACGTCTTTAATACGTCTTTTAAAGGTCTAATGTTACAAAATGAAACGTCTTTAAAACATTTTTTTTGTCCATGGGTATAGCTAAAAAATTTTCCTAGGGGGACAACTAACCAGCTGAATATATATATATACGTATATGTGTGCACATCAGGGCTTGAAAGCCAGCCGAAAGCCAAAAGCTAAAAGCTGAAAGTCAATAATTTTTAGATGTCATAAGCTTAATCCAAAAGCCATATTTAAATTTCCAAAAGCTAAAAGCCTAAAGCTTAAGCTATATTCAAAATTTAACAGTCGAAAGACGAAAACTTAAGCTGTATTTCTAAAAAAGCTAAATTAAGCTTTATATTCGGCTTAAGCTTTTTTTTAGATTTCTTGATTTTGCCTTTTTGATATAATTATTCGCGTAAGAAATTGTTTTTAAAAACTTTTATTTTTGTGCGTAAAGAAAAAAGTTGAAGTTCCATAAATAGTTTGATGCATAGTAATTAGTAAATGATTTTAATTAACTTCTATTGAAATTCATTTCGTAAGCCGAAAGCTGAAAACTTAAGTCGTATTTTAAATTTAAACAGCCAAAAGCCGAAAGCCTAAGCCATATTTCAAATTTAAACAACCAAAAGCTGAAAGTTTAAGCTGTATTTTTCAAGGACATAAGCCGTATTATTATTCAGCTTTCAAGCCATGGTGCACACAAATATAATCGTATTATATTAAAAAGTTGTTATAAAATTAATAACTTAAATAAATATATAACCGAAATAAATAACAGCTTATTTAAAAAGGGCTTTATTTACAGATCACTTAATTTTTAAACACTGTGTAAATCCGTACCAAACAATCAAAATACTTCAAAATAAGATACAGTTTATTATAATATACTTTACTGATTTATATATTTCTTATATAAGTTTAAATTCTTTGTGTTTTTTGCTGAACCGATTAAAGACTGCTTGAGAAGTTGTGTTTTTAAATATTTCATTCGCTATATTATGTGAAAATCTATTTTGGAGCATGTCAATAGACAGCTTTTATGCGCATAGGAAATTATTATGATAATCACAGTATCAATTCCAAAGTACATTGTATTTTTACACTTTTCAAATTTTTCTCCATGTGACATTTAGACGATTTTTCTAGAGGGGACAATGAGTTTTCTAGGGTGGACATATTTAAAAGACATTTTCAGGAAGCTAACATATTTTATTTTTAACTGCTCTTGCATAACACCTTCCGGGTATTCTAATAACATGCAAATTAAACTTTATAAAACTTTTATATATAAGGTTATTGCTTCTATAAAATACAATAAATATACCAAAAATTACTTTACATGTTACATAGCCCGATTTACACGATGCGAGTTGTAGGGCGAGTTGACAATGACAGTTACTATACAGCAACAACAGTCATCGAATAAACACTTTATGCAACTATCTGTCAGGTCAACTACTATCATGAAGTCAATTCAAAATATTTTGTTTTACCGTTCACTCGCCTCATTCGATCACATGGTTTTGTTTACGTTTTTATGTTTATATTCGTTTCAGTTCAAATTTTATTTTAAGAAAAGTTGAAAATGTGTGAACGGTGGAGTAGCAATGATAATGTGAAATTTACTACTTTATACTGAGAAAATGAAGTTTTGTAAAAATCCGTTTCTTTTTTTCCGTTATTCAGTTTAATTCTTGAAGTGAAATTAATGAAAATGATCGTATTATTTTATAAACTACAATTTTCCGCTGTTATGACATGTTAGACGTAACACATGTACTGTAATGAAATAACAGTTACTTTCATCGTGTAAACACAATAGTAACTCGCCCTATATTTAAGGCGAGTTTGTGACGTAAGCTACTGTCAATTTTTGGGTCAGTAACTCGTACAGTGTAAACTAGACTATATAATGCAATTTTCTGAATCCACCATTTTTAAATTTAAATAAACAACTATTTGAAGCTACTATATCCTATATAGTTATTTGTACATTAATAAAATCTAAAATAAATATTAAACCAGAAATAAGACGAGACAATAAGCTCTTTTACAGAAATATATTTATATATAATTATAATTATACATTAAACGTTATAAAACATAAAAGCACTGGCATGTTTTGGAATATAATTTTTACTGGTATTATTTCACTATCACCGGTTTTTTTTATCAACTATCCAATTAATTTTGAGCGCACGGCATATTGTTTCATATTAATACAAAATACTTTCGTATCAACTGATTAAGTTAAATAAAATACAAATGTGACCATATCAAATTTTCAAGTTTGACAAATTAAACATCTATTATTATAATATAGAGTTATTAAGAGTTTGAAGGAACCGTGTTTTGGGAAAATTTCAGTTTTGAATATTTTACCCATCAGTCAGTATTCAATCCCAAAAAGATTTTCAATAGCACAATTACATATAACAGAGAATTTTGGAAAGTTTAGATTTAAATCAGACGGGGACTTTAAGGGTTAAAAAGTATGAGCTAGTACAGTTTTCATAGCAGTCAACTACAATTTGAGCAAGACAACCGATTACTGCATGCAGTTCTACTGGCGAGCGGCTAAATCTCGACAATTCCACTTCTCGCAATCGACGTCATTAGCAGATGTTTTGATGTCTGTATACTGTGATGTCATTGTAAAGTAAACAAAACGGTATAACAATTATTGTACCGTTCCTAAACAATACGATATAAGAAATAAACAAATATATGTATTGTGAGAACGTTCCAACTGCTGTCACGTCACATGTGCTGATACATAATGACAAAAAATGTAGTACTTATATTTTACATAGAGTTGTAATGTATTGAGTATGTCATGATCACATTGAAGGCACATCCTGTACCTCACGTTGTTTTTATAGCGTCGTAATGTCACATTTTTGCCGGTTCCGGAGGTTTACATATTTTTCCAACGTGGGGTAATATGTTATAATTGTTTACTTGTGGTAGTTTTTTTTTTTAAATTTAAATAACATATGGAGAACCCACAAGGCAACCCGCCCGTCTGAAGGTTCTCAACACAGCTATAAAATTTATTTGTTATAAAGCTACAATCGATCATAATATACAATTAATCGCCATAAATAACAAATATGTCACAATTCTTGACCAAAAAAAAAAAAAAAAAAAAAGGAATCAACTCCACTAAAAATAACTGAAGAACGCATAATCAAAAAATAATCAAAACAAAGCAAAAATAAACAAAAATAGCAATTCATATAAAAAATCACAAGGAAGAAAAAAATGTGAAAAAACAACACTTACTCACACAATCCTTTTACTTATATTTTCAATTGCAGTCATTGTAGTTGCCTAGCAGCCAATTTTTAATTTCTAGCAATTTTGTTTATTCTTAATGTTTATGATATCCATCGGAATTTTCCCTAAGTCAATCAGTACGTTTGTTTTATTAATAAAATTATTTATACCCTTAGGCTTAATATATGCAACTTTGGACGAAGCTAGTTATTTTCACTACATTCCTGGTCTTAAGGTCAGGAGGATGAAGCTTATAATCATATAAAATAAACAGATAATACCTCAGTTTAGTCGGTAATTCTTCCATTTCCTTCCACCAAATAAGATTACCCCTCCCTCGACTTGAATCCTTTTTTGCTATGAGTTTCTCGGGTGTAATGTAACTATTGTAAAAATTAATTTTTAATGCGGATGCAAAAATCTGCTTCATTTCATTGTTTAACTACGATATATTTCAAACATTTTGTCGTACTTTTCAAATTTTCAGAAACGACTATCAAATCCAGTTTCATAAGTTTCTTTGTTTCTCATTAGCATATTTCGAGAAATTCTTAGCTTTTTATGAAGTTATTTAACAGCGGAAAGTGTTGAGCATTATTATTTCTAAGCTGGTATTGGAGTAACAATAATTTTTTATTAAACGCTTTGATGAAATTTTATAAGCGTCGATTATTAAATCATCCTGGCCTTGCAAGTCATTATTTAGCTAATTAAGTTTTTCTGTTATATCCACCAAAAAACATAGGTCTCACAACCAGTCGTCATCACTTAATTCAGGCATAGATTCTTGTTTCTTGTTCAAAAACTTATCTGTTTCCTTACGTAAATTAAAAAATCTCTGTGTAAACATTTTCCATGACTTAGCCATTGATAAAATATACGATATCACCATACTCAGAAGATAAATTGCTAAGGAATTATTTGAACTGCCGATGTTGAAGAGCATGTGAACGTAATTTACTATCTTTATAACCACGCTCATAGTGTTCATGGATAATATTCGAGTACACAAATTTTATTCATATATCAAACAGTGAATAATAAAAATACTCGTATCATTGGTTTTAATGCTTCTGCGATCTAGCTTATCCGTAAGTAATTTTACAGCTCCCTTATTTTTACCTATCGAAGCAGATGCTCCATCTGTTGTTAACCCGGCAAAAGCTTCACAATTTAAATTATTTTCGACTAAACATTCTTCAATCGCCTGGAAAACATCTTCTTCTTTGGCTGTGTCTTTTACATTTGAAAGATTTGACATTTCTTCTGTCACTTGGAATGAATCATTCACATCGTGAATAAATATTAAAAGTTGACATATGTTTGAAATATTTGTACTTTCATGAAATGCCAAAGAATATGATTTAAATTGGTTAATTTCATCTCGCAAAGTTAGTAATATTTCAGCTGAAATGTCATCAATGCGACGGCATATAGTTCGGGGCATGAATGACGCCTTTAAATTAACTGTTTTATCGGGCATTTTTATAACTGCTTCCAAACAGTCCTAGTTCATCATCTGAAAATGGTTTCATTTTCTTCGCAATCAACATGGCAACAGAATAACTTGTTTCGACAATGGTAGATGGTTGTTGTAATGATGAAGCAAACATCATTTGCTGCGCATTGGGTGTCAAATATGGAACTGCAGTTTGTAGTCGCACTTGTGCGTTATAACAATGACACGTGCAAATTTTAATTTCACATTTTTGATATACATACAACTAGAAACAAAAGTTTCAACAGAAATATTGGCTAGTCCTGCTCTCTAGGAAATCATGATTTCTTACACTGACTGCCCGGAACAGGAATATCGAAAGTTTTAATATGAGCGTCCGCAAATTAGAGACGAAGTTAGCCGTGAGAATTCATCACTTCTAACGTCGGCATCCATTAGTAGGGAAGAATAAAGATTTATTACAATATATACATATACAAAACATTAATTTCAAAATGAAAACAATACCGTTAATGTTTGTAAAAATAATATATTTATAGGTTCCGTACAAATAGGAAGACAAAATCGAATATTGCACATAACGGAAAAATGCGTGATTAACATGCTAAAATATCGATAAAGATACAAAAAAAAAAATCTCGATTAAATACTATCAATGGTAACCAAAGTCGATTTGGACAGAAATTTTTCAACCTTTTACGTTAAGGCGATAGATACGTCGTAAGCGAAAACTTTAACAAGTTTAAACTGTACAAGTGCTAACATAGAAAATAGTCAATGGAACTACCAAAATGTACGTAAAAGATAAAAATGTATCAAAATGTTGTTATACGGTTTTGTTTTGAGTGTTTATAGGCGACTACGTGATCAGACATACTTTACATACTATTTATTATATAAATGCGTAAATTTAAACTTCTACTCTTATTTCCACAAATACGTTTGCACATTTAACAATTTATCTTCATTACACCTACTTAAACAGTAACATTACAAAGTTAATTTTTTGAAATCCGTGTCAAAAATAGAAAAAGAAAACACGTAATTACTAATAAAATATTTCACTGAGTACAAATTTAGGTGAAGCAAAAACGGTAAATTAATCTTTATATTATTTACTCTATTTTCGGAAGTAATTTTTTACTAATTTTATAATATTATAACTGCAATATTTAGAATTACAATTGCGAGGTAAATTACAAATAACCAAAGAATATCATAAATAAGCACACTATTCACAAAATTATTTTTGTATAAACATTCTTCTCTATTATAAAAACATATATACATATATACATATATATATATATATATATTCGGCTAACCCCGGAAATTATTGTATGGATTTTATCCAGCCTTCATAAAAAAATGTTCATTTTTTATCTATTTTTTTTTTTTTTTTTGAGAAAGGATTTTTTAATTTATAAATCATCGCGGTATTTATAAGAGTGATGAATAGTGCTAGAATTTCAGAGGTCAGTGTGTTTTCAAATAAATTTTATATGGTAACTTGTGATTATTATGCCGATAACCGATATTTAATAAGTTCAAAGTTACATTCTTCTTTCTCTTTCAATTGGAACTTTTCTTAAAAATTCATCGGTTTTGTCGTAATTTTTATTTGTCTGGATCTGCCTCTGGCTCCATCGATTAATTTTTTTAACACTTCCACTAATTCTATACTTTGCCGGTAACTGCGGACAATACATATTTTCGTATTGTTATTAGTTTTATTGTTTTTAGTAAAGAGTGCATTTTGTTCCACTTCAGTCTAATACATCTTCACTTTCTACTTTTTCTCACAGTGATATCTTTAACATTCTTTTCTCCCACCATATTTCAAAAGCATTCAATTTCTTTTCTGCATCCTCTTTGAAAACACATTTTCTTTGTTTCTGTTTTATGTTTTTTAATTTTATCATGTCTTTTTTTTTTTTTTTTTTTGTTATAAGCTTTATTTTAGATGTTATATTTTTTTTACGAAAAAGCTTATAATTCTCAGAAATTTTACGGCATTTAAATAACAACAGATTATAAAATCCAACAATAATTATTACAGGGCATTTTTGAAAGTAGATTTGACAGTTGACATTTACCACTTTCAATTACTTAAAAAAAAAAACACAATTTTACACTAGCTGTGGAAGACAGAAAACAACAGGATGAGAACGGGAGCAAGAAACAAGATGGAAGAAGGGTTTAAAATTTGCAGTATAAGTGTCGTGAGGAACTTAGAACGAACTAAAGAAAATGAGGGAACTATGTGAATCAGAAATAGAAAAGGAGAGTTAAACGGAAAGTGGTTTTCTTAAATTATTAAACTAGTTTGTACATTATCTGACCGATAAAAGTGATTAAAGAGAAACCACAGTAGCTGTTTACAACATATTGTTGGTACAGCATGGAATATGTAATTCAAAACAAATACAGAAAATACACACACAAAAAAACAATCATACAAATAAGGAATGCGTTTTCTTTTTTAAAAGAAAAGTATTAAAAACACTACACGGTTAACACTTCATAAAGAAACGTACCTAGGCGAATTCAGATTTTTGTAAAACGAGAACAAAAACAATCCGAGAAATAGATTCTACTTTGAATTTTTTCTTCAATGCAGTAGTTGTTACATATAATTTTTAATGAGAATAGAGTTTTTATATTTTCACGAACTCTGTTTTTTTTTGTTTTTTTTTTTTTTGTAATACCGTAATACGTACATAAAAATATTGAAAAATAATACCTTTGTAGAATGAAACAATTAAAAATTAAACACGTATTAGGAAAAAATAAATTGAACCGTAAAGTTCAATTTCTTTATATAAATACTAAAATAATAACTATAATTAGATAATAATTAAATGAGCTGCCTCTACCGAACGATAAGTACGCAACGGAAGTGGAAATCCTAGTTCCTTCACAATTTTGACGGCATAGCTTTCGCGTATTCTCTGACTTCGTTCCACCATTCCGGAATTTTGAAAGTGTACGGATCGTTGAAAAGCCGTTCTTCCAAATGTTTATATACCTATTTGAAAATAATAAAAAGACTATAAAATATTTTAACTCTTATTATGATTGCGCGCATAGCGAAACTTTACAAAATTTTACAATCTTTCTATAAAATTTGCGCCGACTTTAACAATGTACAATTAAACTTTAGATATTAGGTTTCCTTGGATTGGCTTCTACAAGCAGCGGCAGCATTGTAGCGGAAATATATATCTACGGGTACCTTTAATTTAAATAATTCTTCAGTAGGCTAGACAAGGATGCGACTAAGTTCAAAAAACAAACATATTAGAATCATGATGTCAGTGCTAGAATGTTACACAACAGTGACTGATTGCTCTGTTTACATAATTTCATTACTTTTCCACATATGTGAAATTTATATTAAATTTTTTTCAACACAAACGCTTTTTTGCACTTTGCAGTAAATCATCACTTTAGATAGAAATTTTTATTTCAAGCATCGCTAGAAAATAACATTTCTTTTTATTATTTTTTAAAAATGTATTAGTACTTTCGTTAATTATAGCTATTTTTCATTATTTTTTACAAATTCGATTTACTTTTTACACCTAACACACAATGCGGGAGCTATTAAATGATGCAAATTCCGAATATGTTATATTACTATTGTCCCTGATTATTCTTTGTGTACTTTTCGTTTTATTACTTTTTTTTATATTATGTACTTGTATTATATCCTTTACGATTTTAGAATAGAGTGAAACTGTTTATACTTATTATTGAAGTTGAAACAGATAATATTTAAGTTTAAAGGAAAAAGTTCTTATTATTTCATTCGCGGACAAAAATACTTATTTCAGAAAAAATTATGAAGTGTTAAATATGTATATTCCATATAATATATTTACGAGCAACACAATTCTAATTAGTAAAAATAAAATAAAAAATTATAAAAAGCAAATTAATCAAGAAAAAAAAAAAATTAAACGTACCGTACTAATCGGTAACAAATTTGGCATATCATAGCTATGATGTTCCGAACACAGTAAGAAGTGTTTGATACAACCACTATTCTTCAATACTGTAGGCAAGATATTGTCAAAATCGCAAATTTTTTGAGAACATACGAGAATTAATATATCCGCAGTAACATTCTGCATCGATTCGCGTGTAGGATATTTTACTAATGATAATATAGGTCTAATATTTATACCAATTTTGCACTAAGCACCTATATATTTTTTTATCAGTGTGCGCATCGCATCTTATGGCTCTTGATATTTCTTTACACATATTATTCAATTTCCTTAAATTACGCATTCCAAATTCTTTTTCTAAATCGTTAACCTTAAATATTAAAAGTGACGTATGAAATAATTTTATCCATATGATTTTAATTTTAACATCTCTTTCAACAGAGGTATTCACTCGTTCCAAATCTTTCAACACAATTTGTTTGTCATCAGCAATAGATTCATAATTGTAATCTCCTGAATTCCACGAAATTGGATACCTGTTTTGAATTACACACATGTTTTCTTTACAAGTGTTCTTCAATGATGTATATTGAAAGTTAATAATACGTTTTAATAAGAAGAACACTGATTTGAGGATCAAAGAAACAAATAACAAATAACCATTACCGAGTGAGCGAATAATATTTTGGAGCATGTTTCTTGAATTGTCAATTAATACGACATCATCCGCATGCAATAGTGTCCAAGGTAAAGGTGTTTGAATATCCCGCGTGATTGTATCTAAAACCACGTTAAACAGTAGTGGCGAGAGCGCAGAGCCTCGATGTACACCTATTCGAGCTGGGTAATCATCAGATTCGCCCACTGCACATCTGACCTTATTTGTGACATCCTTGTATAGTAATTGTACCCATTTTATCAATTCTTCAGGAACACCATCGCAGAAAACATGATGATGTTCCTGGAGAATTGATCAAATGGGTACAACTACTACACAAGGATGTCACAAGGAAAGTCAAATGTGCAGTGGGCTAGTCCGATAACTAGACAGCTTGAATAGATGTACATCAAGGCTCTGCGCTCTCGCCACTACTGTTTAACGTGGTTTTAGATACAATCACGCGGGATATTCAAACAACTTTACCTTGGTCACTATTATATGCGGATGATGTCGGATTAATTGACAATTCAAGAAACACGCTCCAAAATAAGGTTCAGGTATGGCTGTAACAGACTGGAAAAGTTTGGCTTTAAAGTCAACATAAAAAAAGACTGAATATATGACTACAGATACCAACGCAATTGAATCTATCCAAGTCTGTGGAGAGCAACTGACTCGGACATGGAGCTTTAAATAGCTTAGATCCTGTGTCCAGGCCGACAGTGGTGTTTCCGAGGCAGTTCGGATAAGCACAGCATGGCTGAAATGGAAGGCCGTTACTGGCGTTATGTGACAGGCACATTCCCATTCGGCTAAAGTCAAAAATTTACCGTTCAGCCATCCGATCAGTTGTCTTATATGGTGGTGAGGGTTGGCCAGTTACAAGACGAGAAAAGCAAGCGCTACGTAATGCGCATGTTAAGGTGTCAATGGGCATTCGGTTATCCGACCGGATCAAAAATGAATGCATCCACGCAGCAGCAGGAGTTGCACCTATCCTAAGCAATCTCCGTGAGAGCCGTTTAAGACTACACGGCCATGTACTACATGCACAGAAAACTGAAAGTGAGTCATTGCTATCAGTCGCGCATTCATTCCAAGTTCGAGGCAAAAAACCGGTTGTAAGGCCAAGACGAAGATGGTTCGATGTAATCGAAGCCGGTATTGATTCAGGTCTAGCGGTAAATCGAAACAATTGAAAACGGTCAATTTGCACGGCAGACTTCGCACCGACGGGAAATTGCCAACAGTGAAGAAGAAGAAGAGCGAGCGAATATTACCATTCATAGAGTTAACATAATGTCTAACTTTTGAATAAGGCACGGCTGATGAAATATCAATTTAGAAAAACAACGGTCCATCAGTGAAAGTTGCTTGCATCTGTAGATGAATGAAGTTGTTAAGAACTTGTGTGTATGTACATATACATAGGTTTGTAATAGTGTGTACATGTACACGTAAGGTCTTATATCGGCGTACACTAAAATAGAAAAAACATGTCAAGATCTGGTTCAGCTAACGTATCTGACGATTTTATTGTGCAGCTGCGTTGGTCACTGCATATGTAGAAATGGTCTTTTTAATATATTCATCATAGTTGGTAAATGTAGTTTCATTTTTTTCATTGGTTAATCATGATGATCTTTTAAACTCTGCACATTAGAACGAAACAAAAGTTGCATTATTTCCTATATTTAGAAAGTTGAGTACCCTTCAATAAACCATTAACGTGTAAATGAGCTCTGGTAAATTCCAGTATTTCATTTATATAGAGATAAATCATTATTTGTATATTCATTCTTATCAAAGAGTTGAGCCCTTCGTAGGGACGCGTATTCAGATTATTGGTTAAGAGCGGACTAAGCGGCGTCGGACCAGGGTGAATTTTGAGCGTCCGGACGGTAATTTCGGTTAGATTTTGAAAATTCCTGTACATCACCAACGCCTTATTTGGGGTACCTGGACAGGGAATTTTGATTAGCTTCGAGGTACGGGCAGATGACTTTTAGGAGCTGGAAACCTAAAAGGAAGTTTTCTTTTCAGCGTGCGTACAAGGTATTGGTGTTAAATTTTGCCTTCGTGCCGACTTTTGGATGCTCTTGGGTACTAGCGGCATCCTTTTATCCCAATTTCAATAGTACACTTCTACTGACGACACGCAACGTGTCCTGCAGACTAAAATGAGTACACGGTAGTTGACCGCTCGATAGAGCAACTATAAAACAAAGGACTGACTACGCATGGCGGCCACTCAAATATAATTTTTAAATTCCTTATTTTCCTGGTCCAAATCCTCCCGATTTCCTGATTACTAGAATTGTACAAAAAGAAGAATAGAACTTTTTTTATTGCTATTGGTATAATATTTGACCACCGCAGCATACTTTTTATATAAATAAAACAGAACTTCGTAATTTATTCTCAAGTGTGAAGTATATTAAAAAACGCATTCATTTTTCGTTTCAAATGATTTTTTCTTATTAATAAAAACAACGTTTTTGGCAATTTTTTTCTTTTTCCTCGGTTTTACAACAAATTTTCCGGCTTATTCCTGGTTGGATGGCCACTCTGCTACGATTAAAGCAAAGGCTACGCACCTAGAAAACAGCAAATGTTCTAGCATTTACACTCTATCCGCTGCATTGTTTGATTTTAGCAGGATTTTATAAATCTTCCCTCAGCTCACACTGCGGGTGGGGTAACAAATGATACGCACTATCACGGAACACTCGCACAAAGACACTTACATCGCTCGCAATGCTGTACATGCACTGGCAACGTGCGGAATTTACGCTTTTAGCTATATAAGAGCGAATAATACGATGACATCGAGAGACCTAAAATGAAAATTATTCTAACTCAACATGATCACGAGGTAGTGTCACAAATACCGATCCGATCGAAAAGAGAAAAAAGAAAAATAAAACATATATGTATACTGTACGCGATTATAAGAATAGATAAAAGTAAATGAAAAAAGCTGAAAATTTAAAATGAAATGTTTTAATTAGCAATTCTTTCTTACTTCTCCGTCTGAATTTCCTAAAACGGAATTTAGAACAAAATCTGTAGGAGCAATCGCATCTACTAACGAAACAGCATTTGGTTTCAACGTTTTACACAAGTTTAATATTCCCTCTTGTACCAAAAATGAAGGTAATTCGCCGTACATATAACCACCTACAATTTTTATTGCAGATAAAAAAATTAACCTCGCGAAATAATACTGAACTCTAGTTTTAAAGTAACGTTTTTTGTTTTTTTTTTTTTTTTTTAAATCGTCTATTCAGTCACGTTGATCATTTATTATTCGATCGAAAAATAACAAGTACTGAATGTTACCTTGATACAAAATGGCCATGTGTTTATACAAACTCCATAAGCCGTATAACGAGGTAAGTTGAAGAATAACCAACTTCAATTCTGGAGCGTGAGCTGCATCTACTTCTGCGAATTCTACACTTTTTTGTATGATAAAGTGCTAAAATTAAAATTGAAAAAAAAAACAGATTGTTAAATAGGAAAATTTAACACTACGCCATTTGCACAGTTCGTTTGATTACGTAAACGAACCGTCAAAATTACCCTTATTTGCAGCATTTATCGCTGCATAAGCTGCATTTCAAAATCTAGAAATTATTTCGTACCTCTATGTAAACGATTGATAATGTCCGCGCGTAAAACACTTGCGTTTCATTTTTAGCTGTGAAGCTGTCGATATTATTTTGTTTCAGTGAATCTAACCTCCTCCAAGTCGCATCCAGAAGGTAACAAGTTAGCCATTTGTAGGCATCCAATATCGCTATGTATTAAAATTAATCAAATTAATCATTGAATTAATCATAATTTCAATGTAAATCAAAAAATTAAAGAAATACATCTGTAGAGCATGAATTTAAGGACATTTATGAACAACACAACTTAGGAGGAAACTACCATAATTTTTCTGCAGTTTCACCAACAGAGCTGTTTTTTTTTTTTTTTTAATTTAAATAAGAAATAAGTGCATTACTTTAGATTAGCATTCAAAAAAAAAAAACACGTTTGGTAAGTCTCTATAAGATTTTAAAGTAAACGTTCCTGGTGTAGTGATTAACTCGGAAAATTCAAGCAAGGCTAAATTTAAACATTTAATCGTCAATTTACTTTGTTCGCAACATGCTACAACTCTGTAAAATATAACGAAAAAAAACAAAAAAAAAACCTGATACGATTTCCATACTCTTAACTGTCTGTCCGTCGTTGCGAAGGAAACAGTGTGCTAAAGTGGAAGTATAGTTAATTTTAAAGGATTTTTTGTTCCGAGGTTACTTAGTGATCGGAGTCCGAAAATCTGTAAAATCGTTTTCAAAAAAATGAATTATGCACTAGTAAGTTTGAACATTGTTCAAAAAATAATTTACCGATTAATTTGCGTTCAAAAGTTTGTTTTCATTACAACGATAAAAGGTAAAACACATCAATATACACGTATGGATAAGAGAATGCGAAGTTTTCATATTTAAAGAGTGCCCGCAGTTGAAAAAATTGGTCGACACTGGCAGTATGAATAAAATAGATTTGCTCAATTACAGATGCGTGCATTAATGGTTAATTTATTTCTAATAAGGCACAGTTTGCTCGCACTTTCCTACCGGTAACTATTATAAATTTATACGATTGGATCGATAGTAAAAACTGAATTCACAACTAGAGTGTCGACGTGTTATTCATCAAGATATGTTTGCCAATTATTTTTCATATGCACTGTTGCAGTGTCCAGTAATAATTACAAATGATTACAATTAAATTTTTCTCATTATCGAGTAAATATGTATTTATTACACACATTTGTGTTTTTTATTTATTATTAAAAAATAAGTTGTGGATCTCATAAGGCATACTGTCCGTCTGTGGGTGCCCAACACGCTTATTATCGTTTATTCGAAAAATGATAAATTACAATATTTCATTACAATTAATTTTATAATTATAAAAAGTAAGAAAAAATAACTATTTATCATCACACAACCAATTCCATTCTACATGTTCGACGAAAACGAATAGTCAATTCTCCGCCACAACCAGTTCCTAATTTATCTAACTTAATGTTATCCAATCAACCATTGCTTAATTATTACTTTCCAAGTTCCTATCTCTTTTTGTATTATATCTTCTGGGATTCGTTCCAGCAGCTTAATTAAAACTATTTCATCCGTATTATTAATCTTACTCTGTTTATGGCTTTCGGTCGATAAAATGTACCTCTCCCTATTATTCCTCGTTATTCTGCTTTTTGTCTTCGTAGCTATTGATATACTTGTGGTCTTATATTCAAGCAACCGGTGATAAAAGTAGCACATTCTTGGAGACATTTCGTTTCTCTCTCTCTCCACCAGCTAATATTAAACCTGATCTTTATCAGGGATTATTGCTTTTAAGCATTTCTTTTGCTGATTACTAATCTTTTTGATTATCGTCCTTTTTGCTTCATCCTAAATTGATATCCCATACATGATTCTTGACAATACTACAGCGTTATAATACACACGCAAACTACCATACGGTATTAAAAGAGACAATTTACAAAGTGCCGGTAGCATTTGCTTAAAATTTATAACATGCGATAACTGAATCTCTTTCGTCGTTTCCAGTTGTGTACAACCACAGTTCGAAGTAGAAGTCAAGCAGTTGTGTAAACAATTATTTTTATACATTGTAATAGATGGTTTATATGTTCTGTATCTACTGTGCGTTCATATATACAACGCCTTCAATTTTTTTTATATCAATAGTTAGATGTTTATCATGCGCCCACCTACATATACTATTCACATCCTCTTGCAAAAGTTTTTCGGCCTCATAGATGTCGCAGCGCTCGATAACGAGTGCTATATCATCCGCATAAAGACTGCCGAATTTTGAACGAATTTATAAAGGAAGTTGGTGCAAATCAAAAATAACAACAGAACCAAAATAGTTCCTTGTCTCACACTCCTGTTGATGCAATTCCCTCTCTACTTAATCCTTCATCGATTTTTACTATGCTCTTTCTATTGTACAAATAACTTTCAAACCATTCATTTTGCCTACCTGTGATTCCTATTTCATTCATATCTCGCAACAATATTTGATGGTTTACCGCACCGAATGCTTTACTAATATGTATAAAAATTATAATAAATTGTTTACCTTGCTAACCCCTTATTTATCCTCTTTGTTAGTACTCTTGAAAAAGGAGACTGTTGATTTTCCTTCTCTAAAACCAAACTGATTATTATGCAGCAACTTGTTTCTCTCCAAATAATTTCTTAGATGAAACGTAAGGTATTGTTCCAAAATTTTTTATATATAGGTCTAATAACATCAGTTTTTAGTTCATCAGGAATCCTATCTTCTTTAATCGAACAGTTAATTATTTTTGTAAGTAGTGGGGTAAATACATTATTTTTAATATCGGAAGCTCTAATACCACCCCATCCTGGGGCTTTGTGATTCTATAATCTGTTAATTATCCGTTCTACTTGTTTGTTTGTAACTATTGGAATGTAAAATGACGTGAGTGTCATCTCTAAATTAACGCAATTACATAATTGTGTAGTACATACTCGAGCACAATGCTGTTTCGGTTGGGAGAAGTGATCGATAAATTTATTCGCCGTGTGTCTTGCATTTGCAAAATGTTTCAAGACGACCTTATCAATTGAAGATTTGTTTTTATTGTGTACTATATTATTGATTATATCTGTGTGCACTTATTAGTACATGAACTGCACGCCTAGGGGAAACAGTGACATAGAACTTATATAATCCTATTAAAATTCGTGACATTCTATTGTTTTGTTTTTTTTTCAAATGCGGTTAAAAAATTTAAACTAGTGTAACGTAATAATCACGGATAGTATGACAGTTGCTTAATTACTACAGATAAATGTGCCTGAAATAAATTGTTTGATAAATTACTTTTTGGATCTTGTACACTTTCGACAGTTTGAGCGGTAAAACGACTTCTTCTTATGTTTTGTTCGTTCGCCAAAAAATCGACCGATTTTAACGGATAATCGAAAACAGAATAAGAATTGTTTTCGATTTTTTTAGTCCAAAGTGATAACAGCCAATTACTAGTCTGTTGTATTAAAACATTATTATCGCCTTCGTAAGTACAGTTCGCGTCATTATCGTTTCTTGCGTCACCAATTCCAGCAGCTGAAACAAATTAATCAAGTCATTTAGAATTGAATAAAATTTGCAAGAAGTGTATCACCCGTGTCTATATTTAACCACTTTTAAAATCGCATCTTCGGAGATGACGTTCAGGCAGAGCTCCCGATGAAACTTTGTAAAAATGTGGATTTTAATTTAACAAGGTGAAGAAATACAAACGAAAAAAAAAAAAAAAGAGTAAATATAATTTTTAGATTAATAAATATAAAATAAATAAATAGCTAAATAACAAACAAAAATAAGTATAATTTACTTTAATAAATTCAAATAAATTCCTCAATATAAGGAAACGTTTTTGGGCACAGCCTTTTATTAGCTAACGATACGGCATGTACGCAAATAAAACTAAAATCACTAATGGATTTGTTAACATTGAATTTCTAGATTATTTCAATGATAATTTTATACGTTAAAATGAAATTGACCTAAACTACAATCATCAAAACTAATCGTGCATTAAGAAAAAATAAAGTAACCAGTTACAAAATATTGTATTAAAAATGGATGATACACTTAGCATGTGTCTAAATGGTATTATTATCAAATACGAGTGACATTTAACAATTAGGCGATAAAAGTAAAGTAAGTCCCATCGATCCTTGATAAGGTATCACGGATTGTGAAGTTAAGCTTTTCATAATGGTACTAAGCCCAACGGCATTAATGAGAGTAGGAGGCTAGTTCCTAATATAAATTAGGTCGTTATTTTTTCAAGTTCGTACGCAATTCACCAAGTATCTATAGTATTATCGGAAGAATCGCATTTTAAACGTGAAAAAGGAATTATGAACTAAATAAGAAAAATTATATACAAAAAAAAAAACACAAAAAACGACAAAAGTTTTAATAATAATCACATATTGTCGTAATTATATGTAAACTTAAGCCTTTCTCTTCTCTATAAAGTTTGTAAGCTTTATCATAAAATCGAATACTACTTCCCCATTAAGTTTTACTCGCATGAACGCATTTTTATTTATTTATTTCTGAATTTTAATTAAAGCAGATTTTTAATAAATTAATACAATTCTAGGTGTAAAGTGTTTTCTAGAATTCACAATAAGTTCTCTTTAGATTTACGGCGCATTTTGCAGAATTATGTAGACTATTTTTAAAATTGGGTTTCATAAAATTTACAATTTTGTTTCTTTTGTGTTTCCTAGCGCCGCTGCTCAAGTTCTTTTATTATACATAAGTTAGAAATATGCTTAATGCGATCTGTACAGAAATTGTACTGTAAAAGAAACCTTCACCTGTTTTAATGCTAACTTTGTCAATATAATTAATAAGAAAAAAATTGAATTACGCAACCATACCAAAAGCAAAACAGCTCTCTCGTTCCTTCGCTTGTTTTTTTAGCCGCTATAAGAGAATTTTAAGCAAATCATTGGTCCAAATAGATTAGAAGTCAGATTTGAGGTAGTTTTACACGGTTTGTATAAAATACTTCGTAAAGAGATAATTTCTTCATCTTTATTAGAAAGAACAGGGTAATAAAAGTACCCGATGTAAGTGTTACACGGACTCGGTATTTATAGCGATCCCTTTCGATGATGTTCAAATTAGAAATTATTATTCAGTTAAAATCATTAGAACACGGGCTCTCGAGCATCATCTTTTGTTCTCGTTGTCGCTGGCTGAATTGTTTTCGTATTCGGCCAAAACCGAAATTCCCATGCACGTTCGGACGGACGAATGAGTCAGGGCTGAAACTAAATTGGTGTCTTGGGGTAATGGCTGACAGCAGAAGCAACAGCGTATGTCTGGAGTACGTCGGTCTATGATAAGTCTCTGGTAGCGTCGAGCTGAGCGAAAATTTGTGAAATCCCATTAAAAACAGACAGGGTAGCGAGTGCTGGTGTTAATTTTGCTATTCGATTTGTTCTAGACACGTGACTTTGTTCCTAGGTCTGTCGCTTCTGTACATCGCCATCGTCAGTTGATCTAGCCGCCATTCAATTGTTAATTAGTCAAGTCACGAAACCGCGTTGCACGTCATTCATATCTTATAATCGCGACACGCCATCGGTTTTGGCATGTTTCCTAGATGTTCGCTATGTAAATGTTAAAGACTGCTATTGCTTCATTTTTATTCGAATCAGTTGCACAATAACGGCGTGTTTTTTTTCGTTTTTTTTTCTCGTTATTTCATACTGCAGATGAGCCGTCTACATATGGGTATGAAAGAGAAAGACATTGCGCGGTTCTTGCCACTGTTAGAAAAAAATAATACAATTTTTTTTATTGCGTAAAAAGCCTAATGCTCGATAATCATTAGAAGTCGGATTTAGTTGATTCATTTTACCGAGTCCCCGAACAACGAATCGATCTCGAGAAAGATTTTCGACGGAGTCATTTACATATGTAAATTACGGATGCGGTATTTATGGCGCTATCTCGTAATAATGGCGAGTTAGAAATTATTTTTTGTTCAAAATCATGCCATATCCGGTCTTCCGATATTATCGCATTATTCGCTGTTGTCCTAGAATAATACAATAGAGGACGTTTTACCTAACTAAATGCGTAAATTCCGCATATTGCCGATACAAACGTTACGAGCGATGTAACTGTCTATGTGTGAATGGTCTGTAACAGGAGAAAAACGTCCGTTCGCGGTGAGAGTACACAACGTTCGACAATGCCGGTAGCGTGAGTTGAAGAAAGATCTATACATCCTGCTAAAATCAAGTGGTGCACAGAGTAATAGAGTGTGTTTTTATTCGATCTTTTTTAGGTATGCTGCCTTTGTTTTAATCGTAGTCAGTCTTTCGTTTTATAGTTCATCTATAGGCCGGTCAAGTGCCGTGTGATCGTTCCAGTCCGTACAGTACGCTGCTTGTCATCGTCATAAGCATTGTCGTGCCACGCCATTGAGTTAAGCTGTTTTTCGCTATTTTTCACGTTTCTTTTTTTCTTCAATATTTATCGTATTTTGTTTCTAGTCAGAGAGCGCTTTTGTAAAAGTCATACTGTATTGCCGCAGAAAGTGTTATAACCAAGAAGGTAAAACACGTGTATTTTCTTATTTAATTCGCAAAAAAAGTAGCGAGGAACAATCGGGGCCCGGTTCACTGTGGCGTCCCTGACGGAGATCTCATACCCGTCCACGTGTGAAAAATTTGTTCGTTTTTTTTTTATTTTATTTTTATTGTTCGCACCCTTTGTTTCGACGGGCTTTTGTCTCTTAAGTGCCGAAATGTTTAAAAGCCTAATGCTCACGTCAGGATTTTATCCATTCTAGTCAAATATCTAAATGGCAGAAGTTTTCAAGGACTGTGAATTTTCGGAGTCCTAATTTAAAGACCTAAATCAACAATTAATCAGTCTGAAGAGGTTACAGTGAAGAGGACGGGTGAATTCTTTAACAAGTAAATTTAATTCAATAGGTGAGCTGTAAATAAAAAGCTGTGTATTAAATAACGTCACGAATCGGAGAGTGAAAAAATTGAGAAATAACAAGTTGATAATATAAATATATGGATATTGCTTCCGTCCCTTTCTAATTTTCTAACTGTTTCTGAGTAAAGATATCCGGTTGACGAGCTTTCCCCCTAAAAACAAAATAAAAAAAAAATATATGAATCGGATACGTGTGTGCGTGTATCCATGTACGTAGTAAATATGGTAATTTATTAATCGTATTTAATATTAGTTATTGCTAATATTAATTTAGGATTATATTTATTAACATTTTCTTTCTTTTTTTTTTTTTTTTTTTGTATGTTAATGTAATAGGAGTATACGGTAATTTATTTATTTTTTTTTCGTCAACCGGCCTTCACTCGGAAGCAATCAGAAATGGAAAGGAAAAGTTACATAATAAGACGATCAGATATCGTTAATGGGAAGGTAATAATAGCAGAGATGATAAGTGTAGAAGGAAAAGACAGGATATAACGGGAACAACAAGGAGCAGGATGCCGAAGCCTAAGAAAATTGGAGGACAGAGCCGAACGCTCCACTAAAAGAGTTGGACACACAAAGAACACGTGATCAGCGCCACATACAACCACATCATTTGAATGGGGAGGACAACATGGGGAAGAGGCTAATTAGAAGCGAAAGCGCGGGGAAGGTAGCAAGTGATGATTAAAACGTAAACGCATAAATGGAGACAACAACAAAGCGTGGAAGCGAAGGAAACAGAAGGAACTATGGATTGGAAGGAAGACTAGATTGAACGAGAGATAAAAGGAATTATTATTAGAGAAAGAGGAAGTGTATACACATCATCCGATCCAAATCTGAGATGGAAATTTTTGACACAGCGGCAAGAGATTAAAAGGTGGGATTTTTTTGAAGAAAAAACAGCAACCCGAGCTAATGAATCAGCCGCGTCATTACCAAAGATGCCACAATGGTGCCGAGAACTCACAGAAAATCAATATAGATCGCTTACGGAGAAAAAAGAATCTGAATGAGAGAACGGATACGGAGATTAATACGGTCACACGAATGATCAGGAAGAGGGGAAGAAATGGCCTTAAGGAGGCCCTCGTGGAGTCGGAAATAATCAGAAATTGGTAAGAAAAACGACTAGAGGATATAAAAATAACGGAACGTAAAATAGCCATCAACTCGGCCGTAAATATAGAACAAAAAGAAGAAAGACAAAAAGATTCAGATAAGTTATAATAATCTGGAAGAATAAAAGAAGCATCAACATCAGCAAGCCCTTTAGAACTATCAGTAAAAATGGTTACACGAGAAGAAAAGAAGGGGAACTGATAGTGCTGCAGAATTCCTGTTTGATTACGGCTGGAGCGAGAGATTTCGAAAGTGCAGGCAAAATAAATACTGCAACAGGATGGCAGAAATCACCGAAGTTAAAGGAAAAATAGGCGAGACTATTAAAGAGAATTGTATAGGGCCAAAATTAACTATCGCCGTTATGTACACTTTATAATCTTTCGGACTTCACCATGGAGATCCGCGTTGGTTCCCTAAGTGATTTTGTACAGAACAGCCGGCATAATACACACGGCGTAAAAGTGACAGTCGTTCATATTTATAGAAATAAGGGAAAGAATAGTTAATATAGTCAACAATAATATTTCCAAGAAAGAAAAAAAAAAAAAAAAGAAATATAATTTTCGACTAAATTCCAACAAAAACCGACTATATGCAACATATAAGGTTTATATTTTATGTTTTATTATATACATCGAAATATTGCGTAAGCACTATTTTATCAACAGGTATAAGTAGTATCAGAAAAATACAGTTACCATTATCCCGTCAAAAAAACCGCATAATATTTAAATTACGTCATCGAAATATTCCCGCGCGCCACAAAAAATTTTAACGCGACAACAAGAAATAAAAAACACATTTGGAAATAGTAGTGTAATTCATACCTGTTTTTTGCTAGAATAATTATTTAAAATAATGTACATACGTAATAGCAAATTCAGTTGGAAAAGAGAATAATCACCTTACGGTTTCTAGTTTGTTACTAGTGATTTTATAGCGACTTTAATGTATTTCTCCGATTTTACCTTCATTCATTTGGTTTTCTTATTTTTTAAAAATAAACATGACGTATAACTGTTTTTTCTTTAAATGTTTACCTTACAACTACATAGTATAGTCCGTCCAATAAGTTTTGGTAATTTTTGATAATTTGTTCGCAACATTCATTCACTTCCGCGTTCGTGTTGTATTTTCTATTTTACAGCTGAAAATGGACTTTGCTAGAGAACGTTTTCGAGTGTAAATATATTTCTATTTGTCATTTCGGTTTGTTCGCTATTACGTAGATTTAAAATAAAAAAACATTTAATCGAAAATACCAACCTTTTAAATATCCGTGCCCCCCGCATGCTTCTCGGCATTCCTGAATACCGTCTCTAGCTATCCACCCGGCCAGCGGTTTTCCTGCACACGACAACGCATGAATTTCCGGCCCTAATCCGGTCTAATTAATTAAAAATGAAATTAAAACGGGAAAACGATTTAGCGTGAAATAATTATATGGGGAGCATATCGTGTTATATAATGAATTCGACTTATCCGAAACATACTCGCGTATTAAAATGGCACACCTGTACAATACATATAACACTAGATATCAAGTTTACTATTTTCCATGTTTGCTTTCGCGTTCAGAAAAAGAATGAAAAATTGTTATTTTTTTTTTTTAAATTTTTATTCAAATTAATTCGGATTTACAATGCTACTGGTTAAGAATAAATCATATATTTCTTTCGTCAGTTAATAAACATTCGCCTTATTTCTAGACCAGTTGAAACTCCATTCGAGTACATTGTAAATTTATGCAAAATCCCGTTATTACAAATTAGTTACGTTTATTCATTTTTATGCGACATAATCTGCGATGAGTTTTTTTTTCCCGTAACAAAATCGCAACAAAACAATCTAAGTTATACACGGACCTAATCATTTTATTTAGCCTCAGAACTAGAGTACATCTTGGGGGGTTCCTAAGGTTTTGGTCTAATATAATGTTGCAATACATCGCTAGGGCTCGGATCGCAATGGAATTGTATTCAGCCAAATAATTAATTAGCTTCATATTGATCGATTTTTTAAAATTTATATTAAAACTCTTACATAATAGCATTGACATGGATCGTTTACGATAAATTAATCTGCGTTATCCAAATACCCGACAGATTCGCGTTAATTTTTTTTTTAATGAATATAATAAGTATTTCACAATTTTGCAGCTTATGTTAATTTATGTCATTATTACATTATTTATTTTTATTTCGTAAAAATGAACCTAGTACATAGAAACGAACATTTACGCAACCTTCACGGAGCCCAAAAAAAAAATTGATAACAAAATGATATGTTTTTATAAAACAATTACTGATATAAAAACAAAACCTTTATCTTCAAAGTAATAAAGTATATATTTCAAACAATAATTTATATAATAGGTATTTCAACTATATAAAAAATAAACATTTCATATAATATTCAAACCCTCATCATTATATATTTACATATATGTTGGAATTAAATATTAAAGTGTGGGTCAAGGCCGCTGGCGCGCCCAGGGTAGGTTAAAAAAAAACAAAAATAATAATATTAAAGTATTCGTAATTGTACACATTAACAATGAGAAATTTAGTAAGTTAGCACTATTATATAATGAAATATTTACGGATTTTTTTAGTGTGTAAAAAAAAATATCTATTCATTTGCGTATACTAACAGGATTTTATCGAAAGCGCTAACAGCTGTACAAGAATATGTTCCCATTTTTTGTCACGAATATCGATTACGTAGTATTTCATTTTTTTTTCACAAAAATTTAAAAACTGCATTTATTTTAACACGAAATTAAGATTATTATAAGAGATTTCAGTCGATGACAAAAATAAAATTAGATTAAAATTCAAAATCGTTGATATAATACACGATAAAGTTGTTCACGTAAACTCACCAGGTCTATAGAATCGTTTTTCAGAATTCTGTTAATCATGATTTTTCCGTAGATTTTGGCAAACCAATTTCCAAAGATTTTAATACAAAATGTGGCTGATAAATACGGAAACAGTCGCCATTGCTGAAAGCATTCGAATAAATCTCGTGTTACATATAAATCATGAAAAATAAGAAAGAAATTCGAACTGGGAATTTACGCCTATTGTAAATTTTAATCACTTCTACCGATAAATCTTATGTTGGAAATTCCGAAATGATAAGAAATAACGTTTAAGGCAACCTTGTTTCTATACATTTTTGATAATTTCATAATTATCAGATTTATAATCAAAACTATATTGCATCTCTCAGTTTCATTAATTATTTTAAAACGGTACTTACTTCGATGCATACAGGTTTTCTGTTTGTTTTTTTTCTCTCTTAAAACAGCGAACGGAGTACACGAGGTCTGACAATTAAGTAATGAAACTGAAGTTTTCCAAAAGTGTTACGAAAACTGGAAAAAACGCTAGAATCAGTGTGTAACTGAGACAGGTGAGTATACTTGAATTTTTAAATATATGTACATGGTTTTTTTGCAATTAGTTTCATTACTTAATCGTCAGATCTTATATTATAAGAATAAAATAAAATGCGTGAAAAAATCTACACAGATTTAAATTTAAATTTCCAAATATACATACAATACAAGCTGACGGTTGATACATTTTATTCATCGAAGTAATCGCATATAATTATGTTCAATGTCCATTAATAATAGGTAATTCACTGTTCTGCCCCCCCCCCCCCCCTCTGAAAAATAACTCATACATAAAGAAAACGGTTTCATATAAAAAGATTCAATAGTTACATAGAAACCAGAGACTTATAATTGATATAATTGAAAATTTTCTATTTAAATAAAAGAAAATCTGGCATCGCAAGTAAATCTTTTAATTTTCGTTTACACTCAAAAACTGATTCCTTTCATACAGCGCCAGCATGGTACGAAATTACATTCGATTAAAGGATGCGTGAAAAAAAAAAAAGAAAGAAAAAGAAGAAACTACTTTTGTGCATTTTTTGTAACTATCGTGCAATCCTTTTCATTTTACGTACAACACACGTACATTCTAATTAATACAATACAATTACAACAAACATATTTCGTTAGTTAACCTATCTAGCGACTACGAGTATATGCACAAATAAGCAGATTTCTTGAATACTTTTAAGTGCCGAGCTTACAGTGAAGTGAATAAATTCTTACTTTTTGATTCCTTAATCAAAAGTTCGGTCCATTACACTACCTGCCAGCCTTTAGTTACAGAACACTGGTATAATCCGTGGAATAGGTTTAATAGTAAAAATGAGCTCAGCACGCTGAAATCAGTTTTAAACAGCTCTCAAAATTCGCGTGCTACCTAATAATTCTAAAATATCGTTGTTGAAATTGGCAACATTTAATTGTTATTGAAATTACGCAGCTCGTGACTATCTATTAATTATAACACGGTTTACATCGAGAGCGACATTTTAAATTTTAATTATAAAATTTAAAAAAAAAGAAGTGTAATATTAAAAATTTTTATTGAAATAATGTAAACGAAAAAAATACTCCCAATGGAACTTAACTTATGATTTAAAGATGCAATACGTATAGTGAAAATGAAATAGCCGAATACATAAATATTTGCGGGTATAAAAATTAGGGAGAATTTTTTCCAACAATGAAACTCCATTAATAAAAAAACCACCATTTAATATTAAACGTTTATTTATAAAATAGCAGTAAAAAATTTTGCATCCCTAAAAAAAAGAACGCTTTTTTAAAAAAAAAGTTGATAACGTCAAATTTAACGATTACACACAATTTAGCTAAAATCAACTTTAACGGGTTGTTAAAAGGAAAAAGAGTGTTAGAAAGTAAGTTTTTAATGTTACTCTCAAGTTTTTTTTTTTTTTTTAAATATGTAATTTATTTGTAATCAGCTGAAAAGCAGTTTCTCATCTTGTTGTTTTTTGTTTTTCACATACGAACATTTTTCTTAACATGGACAATGTAACAATGAAGGAAAAATAGTATAATACTATCTTGAGATCTATCAATTAAAAAATTTTGAAAAATCCAATAAGATCAAGGGAATTTCAAAAATTAAAAAAAGAAGATGACAATTAAGCATCGATCAAAAAAATAAAAAGAAAAGCAGAAGTAACTTAAAATTTGGCCACAACATTGTTTATATAGTTCTTTTCTTAATTATTTTCCAAAATTTAACGTATCACAAAAAAACATTCTACATTTTAAAAAAAGAAAAAAAAAATGATAATCTAATAATATCTGCGAGATAACTTATTTAAAACTACTTTTTATTGACGACATATTTCAGAACATTGACGATTATATGTAATCCTGCGATTTGATAAAAAAAAACGCAATTTAAACGACTATAGGATTTTTTAAATATTTTGTGACTGTTCAGCCGCGAACGAACAAATAGAGTATGGTACATTATTTTGTCGCCATACACGATAAATTTCAATAAAATCTATATAGATAATAAAAAAAAGAAATTTATAAAGGAGCATTGTTAAATTAATGGTTACCGCGTAAATAAAAGAAATGAAGTAACATTATTTATGATTTTTTTTCTTTTTCTATAGCATCAGTATTATAAGATATAATTTCATCGGTGTACGTGCTATTAATAAGAAATACATTGGCGTATATTATTTACCATACCATTAGTTGATATTCTAGGACTGGCAGTTCGATATTTGGGCTAGGACCAAACTGTTTACGCACGGCAGTATATCTAACGGCAATTATGATTGCTTTGCTTAAATACGAAATACAGATATGAACAATGGTAACTCGTCCACCAGATAAAACAGCAAAAGTAGCTCCTATTCAAACAAATACACAAAAATAAATATGTTAAAAAGATGCGACATGGTGGTTCGAAGCGAAGTACCGGATCGAAATGATTATAAGTACTTGTAAAAAAAGCCAAATTATGTTTAAAGGAATTACAAAAAAAAAAAAATCTTTCTATTTCTAAAATGAAAAAAAACAAAAAAACAACTGGTCTTCGATATTATCAATTGTTTTTATATACGAATTCGTTTCCTGAAAAGTCGTTATTTTTACGTAGAAGTACCTCTGTTTAAAGTGACAATAGGCAAATTTTTGTTAAGTTTTATTGGAATACGTAGACAAATTGATTACACTTAAAATTTATAAACGTAAAACAAATAAATTCCTTTAATAAACAAAAATAAGTGTAAATTAATTTACTTTATTATATTAAAATAAACACCTCAATTTAACGAAACGTTCTGGGGCATAGTCATCATCAGCTAACGACATGTACACTTAATCAAAACTAAAAACGCACGGCAGAGAAACTTGGAACTACATGTGTATATATAAGTAAATAATAAGCGGACGGCGGTATAACTACAATCACAGGCCGTAAAATATATAAAAAACCAACGGGGAATTTTGTTTACAAAATAATAACGAATTTAATGGACAAAAAATGTTCAAAACAAAACAAATATTAAGATTATAAACAGGACAGAGGAGTTAAATTTTTACATTAAAAATGGAGTTATTATTATTTGGTATTTGATCATTTAAGAACAATTATGTTTACTCGTATATTTATTTATATAATAATTTTCAGCTATATTCATTGTTTCCTTTACGCGGTTCCTTACAGTGCTTCCTTTATCCTTTCCTTCCCATCTCCATCAATAATTCCCTTACTTATTTCCATTTCCTATCGCTTCATAATCTAATTTCTTAGTATAATATATTCACGTGGTTGGATCAAAGCCAAATGCGACCCCCCAAGGTATCCTTTATTACAGGAAGCTAGTGTTATAGTTTTTTTCCCCTTAGTGTATTAGGTTTATGTTTATTTTTAATTAAATATTCAGTGTATATCAGTGGCGGCTCGTGACAAGTAAATCTGGGGGGCTCTAATGTAAAATTACAATAATTTAAAAAGTGTAATGACATAAACTTATCTTCCTTTTTTGTCTACATTTTAAACTAAATAAAACTGGTTTAATGCATTCAAGTTCTGATTTAATTTAAAAAAAGATGTGAATGCATTTTGTATTTAGATTGAAATTTATTAAATAATATTTTCTAATCTTTGCCTTATATAATGTACAATCCTTTGCGTTGAGTAAGTTTCACTGTTGACATGTCCACAAAAAAAAAAAAAAAAAAAATTACATGTGGCATAATTTTGTGAAATAAGGTAAGCCAAAATATAAAATCCGGGACTTCTAAGGTTCTTCGTAAACTATATATGCTTCCTTGCATGTAATATTTTTATTACATTTTTCTTCTAGTTCTTCGAAATATTCTATTAATTTTTCTCGATTTTCGAAAACAATATTCACTGTACGCATATTATAGTTCCAACGTGTATTCTAGGTAATTTACGATTTACAATTTCTTGCAGTAGATCACATCTATGAGCAGAATTTGAAAAAAAGCTTGCTACAGCGGACAAACTTGAAAAAAGAGATTTTAATTTTAGAATCCTGGCTTGTTGCTTTTTGCATAATTAAATTCAACTGGCGCGCATAACAATGAATAAAATGACAGTATTTATATTTTTGTTTTATCTTCGCCTATACGCCATTTGTAGAATCGCTCATTATGTTCCATCGTAAGTTTAAGTAATTAGCTTAAAAGGTTAGTCTCTCCATTAATTTATCTAATTCAGTTTCTAAAATGTTGAACGTTTGAAAAATCACCGTAAAACAAGTGTCGACAAAAAGCAGTGCTTCTTGCATTCAAAAGTAACAAAATCTATATCGCAAAATGTATTATTTATAGAAGAAAAGCAAGGATAGAAACAGAACAAAAAAGAAAGCAGCAAATTAAAACAGTGCGCTTCACCAGATAAACGGACGACGCAGCGCGCGACGCGGATGTATTGTTAAAACCGGCTATAATCACGTGTAAAGTTGACGAGGGCTCACTTTTCGAGAGCCCTCAGACGCCTTTAAGTTACGCTCGGGAAACTTCGGCTTTATTCGTTTTTCGTGTGTATTTTATATGCGGCTTGGAGGCTCAAATATTCTGAGCCCACGTACTATATTATTGGTTGTTAATATCATGTGATCAAAAAATCAGCTGTTAACGACCTTGACAGTATACTACACTACGAGTAGATCGTACAGTTCCAGCGCAGTAAGCATGAACCAGACAACTGCTATCGGATGTTTCAGCTGTTCGTTTAACAAATCGCGCAAAATGCTTATTTTGCAATTATTTTTAAAATGCACTCTTGCAAAAAAAAATTATTTTGAAATAAAAAATTCGTAACACTGATTTTTTTTCTTGAAGTAATTAAATATTATGTATTTTTTGAAAACACACAGGGAGGCTCGCGCCCTTGAGCCCCCTAGGACGAGCCGCCCCTGGTGTATATGTAAATTTTTTAATTTCATTATTTTCACATAATTTAATAAAACTGTTTGAAAGTTATCTGAAAAGTAGATATAAGTATGTCCAGGTTAAACATTTTAGATCGCTCTCCTCTCTATGCCCTTAAGGCGTACCACAAGGTTCTATTTTAAGACCATTTTTATTCCTGCCGTTTATAAAGGACTTACCTAATGTAATACAAAGCATTCGAAAATTCTCCTATTAGCGAATGATGCGAAGTTATTTAGGGAGATAAAGAATATTGAGGATACGCATTTATTGCAAATAAATATTAATAATTTTATGCATTGGAGTATCGTGAATAATTTACTAGTAAATAAGTCGAAATGTTATTATACTACTTTCACTCGTAAATATTTTCCCGTCAGCAGCTTGTATAAATATTGATGGTTTTGTTTTAAAGAAAGAAACAACTGCTAGAGATCTAGGAATTACTTTATACATTAAACTCACTTTTAAGCCGCATATTATTCAAGTGGTCAGTCGAGCTAGAAAAATGCTTGGATCTGTGATAAGAAACTGCAAGAATTTCATGCACATCGAAACTTATAATAATAATAATAATAATAATAATAATAATAAACCTTTATTGAGGAAATTCTTAAACTATATAACAAACATGAATAGTATAAATTTGATATAGAAAAAAAAAAACAACTAAATATTAAATTTCCTCGGCCCATGATGAGCAAAGGTTTCCTGTAATCTCTCCCATTCAATTCTATCTATGGCTACTCTTTGAAAATTTTTGTTCAATAAAAAATTACTAAAATCGTCCTTCCACCTTGTCAACTGTGCCCCCTTCTTCTTCTATAATGTGCAAGAAACCAGAAAGTGGCTCTATACGTCCATCTGTCATCCTTCATTCTTGCTACATGACCAGCCCAAGCCCATTTTTGTCTTCTAACATATCTGATTGCATCTATATTATTTTTTAATTTTTGTTTTATCAGTTTGAGTGGTACTTTATCTTTTTTCTTAATATTTAAAATAGACCGTTCAATTGTATTTTGTGTTACCTTTATTTTATTAATAATTTTTGAAGTCAGACACCAGGTTTGACTGCCGTATGTTAAACTAGTTATAATAGTCGCGTTGAAAATTATACTCTTGTGGTAATTGTTAAAAGGGCCTTTAAAAATATATTTTAGTGCCCAATACTTGTTCCAAGCTTTCGTTATTCTAGTATTTACCTCCGTTTCAGTACGATTTTCAAAAGATAATTGCTGTCCTAGATACGTTACTTGATTTACTATTTCTATAACCATTCCGTTAACTTGTACTATTTTAGCGTTTCGGTTTTCTGTAAATATTTTCGTTTTTCCGATATTTATGGAAAGCCCAGCTTTTTTCCCCACATTGTCTAATTCTGTTATCATAGTTTTTAGTTCTTCCAAGGAATTTGACAAGAGAACCACGTCATCCGCAAATCTTAAATTGGAAATTCTTTTTCCATTTATGTTTAAACCTTTGTTATCCCAGTGCAAATTCCTAAAAATATCTTCCAAAGCACAGTTAAACAAAACCGGTGATAATGGGTCTCCCTGTCTAACCCCTTTCTTAATATCAAAGTACCGACCCTCTACATCTGTTAATATTCTGGCTCTAAGGTCTTTATACATATTTTTTATTAATATTATGTAATTTTCTGGAACTCCTTGACTTTTAAGTGATGCAAATAAGTACTGATGTTTTAAAGAGTCGAAAGCTTTATTATAGTCAATTAGAGCCATATATATTTCGATTTGATATTCTATACATTTCTCAATGACTTGGTTCATGACATGTAGGTGATCTATTGTAGCGAACGACCTTCTGAAACCAGCTTGTTCTACAGGTTGTTCGACTCTTATAATAGGCTGTATTCTATTTTCTAACAACTTTGAAAACATTTTTGAAATAGTCAAACTTAAAGATATTGGACGATAGTTTTCAATTTTGTGTCGATCCCCCTTTTTAAACAATAATATTATATCAGAGTACTTCCATTTACAGGGAATAATGCCTGTTTTTAAAATTCTATTAAATAGGATCGTTAAGATTTTTATTAATTGTAAACCTCCCAATTTTATGTGTTCGTTCATTATTTTGTCACTGCCTGGGCTTTTGTTGCGCCTCAATCTTTTTACTATCTCCTCTACTTCTTCATTCAGAAATTCTGGTTCTACTGTAAAACTAGTTTCAACAGAATTGCTTATACCGTGATCGTTATCTATGTCATTATACAAATTTTTATAATATTCAGTTATGAAGTTATTTATTTCTCTTCTATCGCATATTTTCTCTCCTTTCAAGTTCATAAAATGAGTTGCCCATTGTGTACCTATACTGAGTTTCTTTTTTAGCAGTTTAATAATTTTACTTCCTTCTAAAATATTATTAATAATTTCATTTTTTTGAGCTCGGTCCCTTTCTCTTATTTTATTTCTTATAGCTCTTGACACTAAATTTAATTCAATCTTTTCTTTTGGGGACCTGTTAACGATTTTTAAAATTTCCATTCTTCTTTTACGTAATTGGTAAATGTCGTCTACTTCGCTTATCTGTGGGATATTTCCACTTCTTTTCTTGGATGTGTTTGTGAATGTTGACGTTATTGTTTGAGATATGGCGTTATATAGTTCGTCAATCTCTTGATCTCTATTTAAGTTTATCTTTCCTAACTCTTCACTAATTATGTTTTCGTACTTTTCATAGTCTAATTCTGTATTCAAATTTTTTATGACTCTCTTATAGTATTTTTCATTATCAATTGCAATTGTTATAATTAGCAGTCTATGATCTGTATAGAAGCTGAATTTATTCAAACCTTTTATTTCGAAATTTATAATTGACTGATTCATGCTAGGTACTAGTATATAGTCTATTAGTGATTTATACTATTGATTTGGAGATATCCATGACCATCTATTTCCTATTCTTTTTTTAAACAGACTATTTACTATTTTTAAATTGAATTCTTGACAGAATCTTATGAGCATCCAACCCCTTTCGTTGCGTTTCCCATAACCGTATAAACCCATTGTTTGTTTTTCACTTTTCTCTCTTTGCCCTATCTGGCTATTCCAGTCTCCCATAATTATTAAGTTGTTGTTCTTTATTTTAATTGAATTTAAAATGTGTCTTAAATTTTCGTAGAAATTTTCTACTTCCCAATTTTCTGCAGCTGTAGTCGGAGCATAAACTTGAATACATGTTAGTATAACTTTATTAATTTTTATTTTTAAGATTGCTATTCTGTCGTTAATCCCCTTTGTCTCTACTACATTACTTATATATTCATTTTTAATAATAAAACCGACTTCTTTTTGTCCTGAGTTATTACCTATATATAATAAAAAAGGTTCCCCTTTTGTGTGCGTATAATTTTCTCCCCGGGTCTTCTTACTTCGGACAATCCTAAAATTTTAATATTAGATTTTTGAAATGCCTCTTCTAATTCAATTAAGCTTTCTGGACTTTTAAGTGACCTTACATTCAGAGTAGCTATATGAACTTTGTGTTTGATTTTATTTTTATTACTTTTTATATTATTGGTTTGATTTAAATTGCGCTTAACTAAATTTTTAGTAGTAATTTTAAATGACGGGAGTGATGGAGGAAAAAAGGTATACTCACCCTCGCTTACAGGCGTTTCTGGGTGAGGAATAGAAGAAGGCCAACAACATCAGGTTTTCCCAGGCGGTCACCCATCCAAGTACTAACCTGGCCCGATGCTGCTTAACTTCGGTGATCGGACGAGAACTGGTGTATTCAGCGTAGTATGATCGTTGGCCTTCGAAACTTACTTATGTTTATATTTCTCTTTAGTTCGCTCACATCTAGAGTTTGAATCAATAATTTGGGTTTCGGGTCTATGGAAACGATAAATATGATTGAAAACGTGCAAAAGAAATTTTTAAGGTATCTGCAGTTCAAATTTATTAAACCGTACGATAGAAAATTTGTATATAGCCAAGCATTGACTGATTTGAGAATTAGGAATCTTGAAGGACGCAGGAAGGTAGCAGGACTTTCTTTCTTATAAAAACTAATCCATGGCAAATTAATTTGCTCGCCACTTGTAAGAGGAAATAAACTTAAGAGTTCCTGTCCATAACGTTCGTCGAAGCGAGGTATTAGCGATAGAATCTTTAAGCGCCTCCTTAACAGGACCCTTTAACTTGCTCGGAGCGAGGGACTCGCGTAACCGTTTGCTAATCATCACTTCGTCATCCATCGTCTTAGCTTCCCCAACATGCAGTAATCGTTTTCCTCGCAAAAAATTGTAATTACCGTCAGAATCTAAGCGGGAGCGGGCCTCACTGTTGGCCATGTACTTTCCACTGTTATGTAAGGGCATCGGGCGCGTGTCCTAAATATTCGCAATTTTATCGTTGACTACGCAAGAATTCCCGGAAGCAGGAAATACTTGACGAGGGTCTTGCGTCCTTTACGCCGAATAACACGTTCTACCAGGTAGACGTCCGCATACGCGGTCTTTTGCAGTTCTTCTTCGTAAAAGACACCCACGATGGGGTTTTCACTATGATATTTTAATGTATACGTCGTCAGCTGAGTGCTGCGCACGCTATTTATAGCATCAAACACGTGTAGCGTCCAACACAATCATTTTTTTGTTCTCTTGTAATCCCGAATGCTCTCGCAATTTTTGGCGTTAATAGCTTTTCGGTGTGGTGTTAACAGACGCCTTTTGACCCGCCTAACTGATAGGATGCATCTTTTTCGACGCGTGTAGTATTGATAACTGCAATTTCCTTGGCGAAAATGCATTTTGTGCGGCGTAACGTTAATTAATTTTTAAAATTACGGTAATTTATAGGCGACTGATAAGCATGGACTACGATAAAGTGATGATCTACATTATGGAAGGCTATGCCATTAATCGATGCGCGTTTACGTACATTGGACGGTAAATTTTTTTCTAGCTAGAAGTATTTCGACTTTACTTTTCGAAAATTTTATTACCTGTTCCTGATATATTTAGACTATACAAACTAATTTCTTTTTTTCGTTTGGATACTTATGTCGACTGCTCTTTTTACAATTTTTATTCTCTGCAGGTTTTAAATGTCCCACGCATATTTATTTTTTTTCTTCTTTTACCGATTTTTTAAATTTTATTTCGCCCCTATCAACGGACGAGGACTAACCATTCTACCGTGCCTGCTAAGTACGTAAGTTTTACCGCTTTTTTAACAATTTTTTTGCTCCGAGCGGAGCAATCTGTTTAATATATTTTTAAAAATATTATTTGCGATGTTTTTAGATTTTTTTCGAAGGCTGTACACATACCTCATTAAGATTATACAAACGCTTTATGAAAAAAACAACATGCAAGAATAGTAATAGATGAGCGATTAACAGAGAGAATATCAATAAGACGAGGGGTTAGACAAGGATGCGTATTGTCGCGGTACTATTCAATCTGTATTCTGAGGCAATTTTTGCCCAAGCTCTAGATGAACGTAGTGAAGGGATAAAAATTGCAGGCGAAAGAATTTCAGTGATTCGCTTTGCTAACGATACTGCACTACTAGCAGAAAGTGTAACAGACCTACAAAGACTACCAGACATAGTTGCAATAGAAAGCAAGAAAAAAGGAGTCTGTATAAATACCAAAAAAACAAAATTCATGGTAGTTGCAATGCAGCCTAATCTAAATGAAAAATTATTTTTAGATAGCGAAGAAATTGAACGAACGGAAAAATTTAAATATTTAGGTAGCTAAATAACACAAAGTAATGATTCTGATACGGAAATACGTACTCGTATAGAGATGGCCAGAAATACATTTATGAAATTAAAAAACACCGTTTGCGGTAGGAAGCTAAGGCTAAGGATCAAGAATAAGATATTACAATGTTACGTGTGGTCAGTGCTACTGTATGGAAGCGAGACATGTACCATAAAGGAAAATATGAGGAAGCGTATATATCATCATTCGAGATGTGGTGCTACAGAAGAATGTGAAATATACCGGTGGACGAAGAAGTTGAAAAATGAAAAAGTATTGGAACTAATGGGAACTGACCGAATATTAATGACAATAGTAAAAAGAAGGAGATAACATTTTTTGGACACTTCATCAGAGGTGAAAAAGACAAGTTACTGCAGACAATAATAATGGGCATGATAGAAGGACGAAGAAATCCGGGAAGAAGAAAGACCTCTTGGCTAGATAACATCAACAAATGGACCGGAATTAAGAGAACAGAAGATTTAGCGGAATAGCAAAAGATCGTAATCAATTTCAGCAGATAATCCAATCCATACAAGATGATTAAGCAATACCCGAATCGGGTAGCACGAGAAGAAGAAGACACATACCTCACATTTGTTTTCGAAAAGGAACGATTTTTTTTCCAATTATAGCTGATCTTTTCTATCTTTTAAATTTTTTTTAGCGTCTGCTAATGGGTAAACTTTATATAATTACCTCACATCGACCGCACTTTTTTTGCGGAAGAAAAATCATGGCAGAAAGAGTCTGATTAGAAAAACAATTGAGATAGAAAAATGGTCAAATTTCAACCATGAAGATAGCTTTCACATTCCGCCCACTTGGACACCTATAGTTTCGTTAGTTAAGAATGGCCCGTAATTTGTTTCGTAATGATGTCTGTTTTTATGTTTTAGGTTTCCAGGGTGTCCGTTCCTTTCGTCCTCTGGGTGTTGCGGTTCGAGCCTTCTGAATTTCCGTTTTTGCGCATCTCTATTTTTTTTTTCAGCTTAATTGTCCAATGATTTCTTTTTGCGACTTTTTCAGTGACATTTCCAGTCAATCTTCAGGTGAGTTCTCCTAGTCGAACGTCAGGTGATTTTCCGGTCGCGTTTCAGGTAACTTATATATACGAATTCTCAGCGGTTGCTGGTTTTTTTTTGCCCCCTTGGGGGAATTTCCTTTTTCATGGTGCTTTCGATTATTTCAAGGTTTTTTTGTGTTTTTTCTAATTGATTTTTGTTATTTTTCAAGTCCGTCGTTGTTTTTTATATTTGCCCTTATTATTTTTTTAAAATCCGTCATTGTTTTTTGTTTTTTTATTTTTGTTTTTTATATTTCTTTATTTCATCCCGTTTTTCATTTGTATTTCTCTCTTTCTCTGTCGAGTAGGAATTTACGGCGGTTACTGTGTTTTTTGTTTTCCTCCTTTGGGGGGGGGGGTCCTTTACGGCGGTGTATTTTTATTTTTCCAGGTGTTTATTCTGTGATTTTCTAATTTATTTTGTTATGTCTTCTATTCCTTCGAGTCCGTTATTGTTTTTTATATTTCATTTCGGTTTTTTTTTTTGTAGCAGTTTTTGGCGGTCTTCGACATTTTTTCGCCGGTTTATATTTAATATGTGTTTTTTCCCTTGTATATTTTTTCTTTTTGTTTAGGTAGATTTATCGGCGTGGGTTTTCGGTGATTCTGTTTTTTTTTTTCCATTTATGTCGCTATTGTCGAACGCAATTTTTGTTCTGCTACTTTAATTCGCTTCTGATGATGGTCAGTGTAATCTGACCGGAACGTTGAGCGTTGTAAGTAAAGGAATTTTCGTAAAACATGGGTCAACCGTAAATCATTTCTCTAAACGTATGTACCATGAAAGTCTAAGATGTTTAATGGCGGAAGTGAATTTCTATATAATATCAAACACATAGACGTACCCTCGATATTTCTAACGCAACTTTTCCGTTATGTCGTCCCGCATCATAAATCTCTCTATAGAGGGAAGGAAGCCGATGGCAACCCAAAGGTTATATCGTTAATATGATGGTTAGTGTAAGCTGGCCGAAACGTTGAGCGTTGTAAGTGGACGAATTTTTGTAAAATATGGTGTCTACCGTAAATCATTGTTCTAATCACTTTCGACATTTTTTGTACTTGAGATTGGAAAGCATCTCGGCCGCATCAACGTCTTGGTAATCAGTTACGAATTTGAAGCTTAACATGTGACATTGTACGCTTCCTTGTTTTTAAATTTTTTGTTACATCCTTATAAAGCAGGTAAATTCAGCGATGCATGACTTGAGTAAAAAAATACACTTTTTCGTAAATTGAATTGTTTAACCAAAAAAAAAAAAAAAAAAAAAAAATTCAAATTTAGTGCGGCAATGTAAAACTCATTAGTTTTACATAATGAATAAATAAAACACAATTAACCAAGTACGTAATGGAATTTAATTTAAAAACGTACGTCATTAATTCAGTAATTTTGCAAACCATATTTAAAACAGGGTGCGCAAAAACATTTTTAGCAAACATTTTACGATGTTTTACAATCTAATAAAAAATGACAAGAGCACAGTGATTGAGAGTGCTATTTTTTTTCTTTTTCAATTCTTTTATGCAAAAATTTTATTATATTCATTTAACCGATTAATTATCGTAGAAATAATTATAAATGACTTGTATATGCAGAGCGCCTGGCGTGTAATGAAACAATAACAGCACCATCAACGGCTAACACTTCAACGCTGGGTAAGCCGGAAAAGATTACTTTACAGAGCTACCAAACGTCCTTTTCACATTTATAGCAAAACTGGCAAACAAAATTCACTCTGCTACGATAATGACTGATCGATTTTTTTCTTGTCCTTTAATTTGTTAAAGAAACCAGAAAAAACGGATTTAAAAATAAACGTCTCGAGTTTAAAAAAGAATACCACCAAAAACGAAGATAAATACGAGATTCAACAACGTGTAATGGCAATAGAATAATTTCCGATATGCAAACGACGAAATTGTGTCAGATGCAAGCAAAAGGCGAAAAGCGAATCGATCATTTTCAAAAAATTATTAAGCAAAGCATCGCAAGTAAATAAAGGATAGGCTAGCTTTTAGTTTTTTTTGTTTCGCTATAATCTACTTGAAACATGCTACTTATATCGCTTACTCGCGCTAAAATTTTAACGTTCCATCATGTTCGCTTCAACTGCGAAAAAGCAAATGTGAACGCTGGATTACATTTACACGAATTCCATAAAGTCAATTTGTCCAAGGTTCTCGTTTAATGAATTTTCCTTGAGGAACAAGGTCGATTTATATTCTTGTTTACCTCACAAAATTGGCGTATCAGTAAACCCGGGGACGAGTTTGAAAGAAGCCGGCAAACATCTCCGCTAACTTAAAAGTTAAGAGTCCGGTCTATTTAAATTCTACGGTATTTGTAATAACGTGTAATTAGCAGGCTTGTACGTACGTTATCCCCCCCCCCACCCCACCCCACCCCACCTTTTTTTCACAATTACAGTTCGCCATGATAAAATATAAAGTCAATATTCATCTCTTAGTTCGTGATGTTTCAGTATTGCACCGACTGAGTACTTTTAATTCCACTTGTATTTACACAGAGATTTGTTTATCTAAAAAGTACTTTTTATTCAGATAGCATCGAGATGAGCTTAACTTCATTAATTAAACGTAATCATGCGTGTTAGTTAAAAGCGCGGATCTTCTACATTATATGAAACACACTTTCTTCACCTTTTCTAAAAATTTCAAGCAAAAAAAACACCATTCGTTTTTAATTTATCGGTTTAATACTTGTTTTTTTTTTTTTTTTTACTTTTTACATATGTAATTTTTTTTTCGCGACACTCATTCTCCCTAGGCTACCCTTAACCGATTTTCGTAAATATTGCAATGAATGTTGCGATAAAATCTTGAAATTAACATTGTTTTGTTGAAATACAGCCAACCATATATTACCAGAAAAGAGGTAGCAGAAAATCAGGTTACCAGTTATTGTTGAAGCCGAATAGGGTTTCGTTAATTAGTTTTTCTTGTTCAAAAAAATACTTTTTTTTTTTTTTTTTTTTGGCTCGTCAACCGGGGACAAAAAAAAATACTTTAAACGATAGCTTTTATTCGAAAATTCCGTTTCATATACAACGATTAAAAACTAATGTGGTTGACATTAAAAGCATTTTAATTTTACAATCCATGACATTAATTTTATGTTTGGAGTATATAAAAACAAAAAACTCGAATATTGTTACCCAGTAAAAATTGAATACGATAAACCGATAATTATAGCATGATATCAAACAGGTTATACACGCGGTAGCTAATACGTATTTATTTTATTTCAAGATTAAATAGTACTTTCGCATTGCGAAACACATTTTCAGGCAAACAAGTTTTTGGTCTTAATATAAAATGAACTATGTAATGTACATTTGTTTGTTGTTGTGTAAGTTTATTAAGAAGTTAACACAGCATTTTCCGGTTTTTTAATTTTGAGTTATTAGCGTTTAAAATACTGACAGTACTATGTTTAGCTTTTTTTTTTTTTTTGTATTCGCAAATAAGACTGTATCGCAGATAAGAACATTAAAAAATTAAATTTTTTGCTTTAAATTACTGACAGAAACGAAGAAATTAGAAAAAACTAATTCGTATTATATATTAGATATGCTGCCGCATCCGAGGTAGCCGTCTGCATTTCAGGTAAATTGGATGTTAACGATATACATATATTAGGTTAAAAATGCAGTTTGTGCGGGAATTTGACGAAGCGGAAATGGGTGCACAACCGCACAACACAACTGAGCGTGAAGCACGTAAACTAGAGTGCAACAGCTCCCATGCTGCTAATCAACGTGAGAAAGAGTATCAAGTGGCAAGAGGAGCCAATCCCATTCTTCTTTCTCTGTTTCTAGGATAATTTTTCGGGATCTCCCTCAAGGCTCGCGCCTTAGTCCTACTTTAATTCAATATCTATTTCAAATATCGCTGGTTTAACTATTCCCTCCACTTCCCTATTCTTTGCAGATGATATATTAGTCTACTCTTCTTCTCATAATCACTGTTCAAGTAGAACTTAATAACTCACTGCCTATACTACAATTTGCTCTCTCAGATCTTCATCTTAACATTTCCCGGTCCAAGTCCTTCTATTTAGTTTTTAGCCTTTGTTCTTTCAATCCATCTCACATCAATATATCCTTAAATGAATTTTCAATCCTTTTAGTTGATCACTTCTCCTATCTAGGGATTTTCCTTGACAGTCGCCTTTTCTTTTATGAGCACATTAATTATCTACATTTTTCTTCCTTTAAACGACTAAACCTCCTTAAATCCTTTTTTCTTACAAATTGGGGCGGCGATCTCTTCATTCTAATCATGCTATATAAAACAATTATCCGTTCCAGAATTGATTCTTGTTCATTCATCTATGGGAACTGATCTAGGTCTTTTCTTTCAAAACTGGACAGAGTTCGATGTTCCTGTCTAGGTTTTTACTTGGCGTTCTAAAATCCCTCTCGATCTTTGCAGAGCGCCAATGTTCCTCCTTTATCGATTCACAGATTCCTCCACGGCTATCGCTTCTTAATAACACATCTTCCTAACTCAATTTCTAACCTTATCCAATCGCATATATTAATTTTTCGTAATCGGCATTTTACTCCCACAAAATTTTCACTTTTATCACATGTGGGGTTAGTTAATCGTCTTACTATGTCCTCTCCCTATATTTATTCTTACAAAAATCTTCCATTTCGACTTCTCCAGTCTTTTTTACCTTCCCGGTTTATTTTCCCTTTCCGTCCCTACAAAGTTTTCCTTACCTGAAATTGCTAAACGTGAATTTATCTACACTATTCACAGTCTATTTCGCTCTCATACTCTGACCTTTACCGACCGGTATAAAAGCCCTTATGATGGTTGTTGGTGCCTCTTTTATTCGCTCAGTTCGTCCTTTCGTTCGATCTTTGTCGTGGAACTATCTGCAATCTTCTATCCAATTTCGTTTATTTCGTCTTCTCGCAGTTCTCATGAATACTTAATAATATTTAAATCTAAAATGTGTTCTCTTATCCTATCTCCTCCGCTTCTTTTTCCTACTCCTTTGATTAATTTATTATTAAAACCCGTTCTATGATTTATAATCTCAAATATTCCATCCAAATCGATTTTTTGCAGGTTCCTGGCCACGTTAATATTACTGGAAACGAATTAGTCGACTTTTTAGCTCGAATTTCAGCACAAAATGGTCTTTTTATCAAAAAGTTTTCAACTCGTTAATCTTTTCTCCTTCTCTTCTGCTTGTCTCTGGTGAATATGGTCCGATAGTAGTTACCCTTCATCTTTCGTTAATCCCATTTTGTCGTATCTAACCTATTTAACCTTCACTCCCCAATCGTGCTTGGTTTTATAATTTTCAATTTCCTCGACGCTCAATCATTTCTGCTATTTGTCGTCAACGTAGTGAACACTCTTTATTGTTTCCCGCTCTTCACAGATTACCTTCCGTTATATCTCTTTATTGCCCATTACACTCTCATAACTGCCATTTAATATGTAATATCCTATCTGAGTGTTCTTCTCTTTTACTTGAGAGTTTCTATCTTTACATCGAACTGTGAAAACTAAGAATCACTACCCCGTATTTGAATTTTTTGTTTCCTGTCCTCCTTGCTCTTGCTACCTTTATTTCCTTAATATCACAACCGAATTCGGTTCTGATATTTCTCTAGTTCTTTTTATAATCTTCTAAGTCTGCTAAATCGATGCTATTTTGCGGCACCTCCAAAAAAAATAAATAAATAAATAAATTTTCTATCTAAATTATTACCGTTATTATAAAATACACACTTACCGCTTCTACTTTTTTGATTTTTATATGGTGAAATATATTTTCCGTCTGGAGATACATCGCCTGTTTTGTTTAATAAACTGCTCTTGGGAATGCGGTAGCTTTTGAACAAAACGAAACTAGAAAAAAAAAAAAAAAAAAAAAAAAATAGAAATTACGTGTTACAACATTTAACATTTATATAACCTCGACAATAGGACAATTCGGATTAATCAATAGAATTACAAATGAAAAGGAAAACGAATGAAAAGGAAAAAGAAAGAAAAGCAAAAGAGCTCGTAAAAATCTCCCAAATGCGTCATATGTATATTTTTATCGTTATAATAAAGACTCTAAAGGAGTTTCTAAGTTTTTCTAATTATAACTGACAAACCCGTTATCGACTCCGTTCAATCCAATTTTTGCACCCATATCACCGACAATAATTCCAGGATATGGTGATCCAGTTTCCATATCTCTTATGGGAACAACGAACGGATGAAGACCTTGATCGGTTCCATTCGGCAGTATCAATTTTGCCCAGATAATAGAATGCGTGGAGCTTTTACCTAGAAAGTGTGCAAACACGAACTTAATTACTCTCTGATTCGTTCATTTAACACTTCGGCTGAGCAACTATTTAAAATCGAATATTACCAACCCAGCGATCCGGACCAACATTTTGCGGCTTCGAAGTCGGAACTGTTCAAAATAAATTCTTGCTTGTCGGGGTCAAACGTGGCTGTTGTTCTCATTGCTTTCGTGTCCGTACCGTGGCCAAATTCTGTCAAAGCAAAGCTGCCTGAAACCTATAAACCATAAACGTTAGCAATAATAGTTTATGCTCGAAACTTTTTTTCTTAGGACTATTCCGTACAAAGATCATGTTGGGAGTTTGATGCCTGTACGTGAAGTCGCATTACGATGTTTTGTATTGAGTCCAGTTTTTCGAGTGTGTCGGAATTTGCATTATTATATAAGATACATCCGTAATCACTTTTTTGAAAGAATTAGAGTTTTATAAACGAGTAGTAGAGATTTCCTATCTGCGCCCGAATTTGTGTGCGCTACCATCTTTAGAACGTTTAACGCTTTGTGTGACATTTCATCTGTAAAGCTAGATATGATTTACCCACGACAATTTTCTATCGAATTTTATTTCTACTATCTTCAACTACGTTGACGTCTTCACAGGTTCGTTGTATAGCGAATTATTGCACGTGGGCGGAAAAGGCCGTTGAGTACTGAATGTGATACATACTGTTTTTGCTGCCGAGAAAGTTAGTCCTTCAACCCACTTAACAATTTTATTGACTGTGTGCTGAAGTGTTATTTCGATATTTTTGATATTTGTGCTGGAAAGGTAAATGATCAGATTATCCGCGAATAGGCTGTACTGAACAGGTGCTTTAATAATTTTTGATACTTCATTAATGCCGATAATGAATAGTGTTGGACTAATTACGGACCCTTGGGAGGTTCCATTTTCTAATATTTTCGTATCGGAAATGGTACTATTTAACCTCACGCGGAATGATCTATTGTGTAAAAATTTTTTTATGAACATTGCCAGCAAGTGAGAGATCTAGGCACATGTAAAGCACAACTTACAACTACTATGTTCATTATAAACCAGATACGATCGGCTGTGCCGGAATTATAAGTTATTATTACGAATGTGCTAACGACATGAGAACGACCGGTTGGTGCTTTCACGTTGCGGCCATTATTTATTTTTTAGTACATGCTAGATTCATGAAGATTTGTTAACGAAAGCTTCCTGTTATTGAAGAAGACAGATTAATATGTGCTCCATGATCATAGATTATTCGATTTAAATATACTTTTTTTATTTTTGTAAAATTTTAATAAATCACCAGAGCTTTAAAATCAGGGGAAAGAAATCTTGTTTTTATCTTTTGTAGCCTTATTATATATTATTCTTTCATTAAACGTAAAATGAAATATGTATCAACATTTGCTAAAATTCTTGTTGATGAGGTTATTCATTGTTATCTCGTTGCGATAAAGTCTACTCGCGTTGCGTTTAATTGTTTCTGAAGAACTCGGTGAGATCGTTACATTTATTTATCTCGATCTATTTATCTCTTTTACTTATTTTTATTTTTATTTCTCCAGTTTTATTTTATTTCGTTCGCGCTAATCTTTTTCTTTTCTTGCTCCGTCGTTATCTGATTTTTCGATTTATTTTATCTGTTGTTTAATTTATATTTATGCCGGATTCGTCTGAAGGGGAAGGTAAATCTCCCCCTCATTCTCTTCGGCCAGCTACCAAGAGTGTCGGTAATGCGGCCACATCAGTTAAATCTACGAATAAAATAAACAAAACTGCCCAACAATTATCTGCTTCGTCCGCGTCTACTTCTTCTGCTACGAAAGACAATAATGCTCCGGTTCAGAATATCAACTTAATAATGTTATCAGCAATTTTCCACTTTTCCTATCAAGTCTAGCCTTTCCTCTGCTACTTTCCACGATCACTACATTGATCAAATCGTCGTCTTGGTCGAAAGCTTGGAAAAAAAAATATTGCTTATTTACATCCGATGTCTCTAGCTAAAAAATTTCATAATAGAGTTAGTGGTATTTCGCTAATCTCCCGTTCCGGTAAAAACTTAATCAAACTTGATTTTACATCAACCGAGACAGCTAATCAATTTTTACTTTCCGACAGCGTCCATGAAGATCTCCATATTCCCTTCATCCCGCAATTCCTTTTATTCCGATTTGGCGTAGTCCGAGATGTTCCTGTCGATCTTTCCGTGGAAGAACTTTATCGTTACAGTTCTTCCGATATCCCGATTGATAATATTCGTCGTCTACACAAACGTACTGCTGCTGATAATTCTCTCATTCCCATCCCAGTTGTTGAATTCAAATTTATGAGCTCCATTCTCTCGTCCTCTATTCTTTTTTATGATTCTTATCGAGTTAGGGTTGAACCTATGATTCGTAAACCCTAACTATGTCACAATTGCCTCCGTTTTGGTCACTTCAATGCTTCATGTCGCAGTAAAACTACTTATTCCACTTGCGCTGATAATCACTCCTCTTCAGAATGTCCCAAGGCTAAACAAAATAACCCTTCTTCATACCTTTGCGTCCTCTGTGGCGGTAACTATTCCGCACTCGACCCTTCTTGCCCGACTTATAAGAAGCAAGTTAAAATTCATAAGATAATGAGTTTAGAAAATGTCTCCTACTCCGAAGCCAGAAACATCAGCGAGGGCTCGATAGTTTCTCCCGTTTTTACCTTTGCAGAAGTTTTAAATCCCGCTAATTTCCCAGCCTTACCGAATTCTTCATCTACTACAAAGAGGAGGCGTCAAAACTATTCTAGCAGTTCTTCTTCCTCTTATGTCAGAATTCCGTCTCGAAAACATCATTCTTCTTCGAAGTCACCCAATCGCCTCAATTCTTATTATTCCAAATTAACTCTAAACGCTGGCATTAAAGGATGCCGTTCCGTTATTCCTTCCAATTGTCCCATATGTCCATATCCCTCTAATGCCACAAACGCCGAGTTGGCTCCAGTTATTAATAACGTTTCTCCTAATAACTCTTCCACCCTGTCCTCTAATAATGTCTTATCCATTACTTTGCTAACCGCTCTCAGTAAATTTGATATTCCAAATTTGGAGAATAAAATATTATCTATCTGTCAAGTTTTGCAATCTTAGATATGGTGTATGTTGCCTTTTTTTCTATTTCTAACTTCTACTATGTTCTCTCCTTTTTTTTTTCCCTCTTCTCTAAATGTTCTCCTCCCTTTACGTACCATTTCGTTCCATTTCCGTAATACTAACGCCATGGTTTTTCTCCGCAGTTTTTACTTCGGCATAATGCTGCTGCTTTTACATTTTTATATGGCACTCTTTCGGTGTTGCTTGCCACCTTTAACTAGGTTGGTTGATAGCATACGGGGACCCAGACGCAATGATTTTTTTTGAGCGATGGGAACCACCTTTATGGTATTTTTCGCTATTTATACTCTTTTTATTTATTTTTTCTTATTGTCTTATTTCCTATTTCTGTACCTTCCTTCTTACAGCGCGTCGGTATTGCTTGCTGCCTTTAACTAGGTTAGTTGATAGCATACCACAACCCCCGCGCAATAATTTATCTGAGCGGAGGGTGCTTTATTGTTTTGTATTTTTTCTTATCTTGTTCTTTTCTATCTTTTCCTCTGTTCTCGAAATTTTAATTTTTATTTCGTTGGTCTATGGAAATGGAATAGTGGTTATTTTCTTTTTTTCTTTTTCACCTTCCCTCCTTCTTTGGCCTATTGCTTGTTTTCAACCTTCTCTTGTTCTACTTCTTCTTCCAACTACCGCCTATGTAAGTATTTATTATACCTTGTCATCTTAAGGTTCTACAATGGAACTGTAGCAACATTGGGGCCTACAGGAACTTCTTTGAACGGCTGTTGGATGAATATGACATTAGCATCGCGCTTCTTTCTGAAACGTGGTTAACAAGCGCTTCTGACATCAATTTTAATGGATTCTCTCTAATCTGTTCCAACCGCAGCAATGGTTACGGTGGTTCACTATTTTAGTAAGGAATGATGTCCAGTTTTTAGACCATGTTTCTCAACCTTTGTTTTCTCCTAATCCTCCTTATCCCAGCTTAGTGCACATCTCTATTCTTAACTATTCTTCCAGGCTCTTTCATTTAATTTCTGCTTACATTCCTCCGACTTTCGATTTGCGTGATTTTCCTTTTCTAACTTTAATCAATTCCCCTTCCTCTCCTTTCCTCATGGGTGGTGATTGGAACGCCCACTCGACTTTGTGGAGTTGTTCCAATTATTATAGTAATGGCACGATCTTAGAGAATTTCATCCTTCAGAATGATTTATTTCTTATCAATGATGGTTCTCCTACGTGCATCCGAAATCACTCCTCTCTTAGCTCTATTGATCTATCCCTTACCTCTCCTAATCTTGGTCTCAGTTGTTCATGGTGTACTTTAGACGGCACCTTTGAAAGTGACCATATTCCTATTATTATATCAGTGAATAAAGTCTCTTCCTCCCCTTCCTCTAATCCTCCTAATACTCCAAATTGGGTTCTCTCTAAAGTTGCTTGGTCTCTGTTCCGTTCCTCCGTTGATTCTTCACTATCTTCTATCCCTGCATTCTTCATTGATTCTATCTCTTCTACCTTAACTTGTTCTTCTCCTCCTGTCCGTTGTTCATTTCATAAAAAAGTGAAATCGTCCTCCGTTTTGTGGTGGAATCAAGATTGTAAGACTGCTTTCGATCTCAGTTTAACCACTTTCAGATCTTTTCGCTCTAGCCCTACACTCAGCAACTACTTTTCTCATAAAAGAGCCAATGCTAGAGCCAGATTCATCCTCAAATCAGCAAAAAAGAATGCGTGGAAAAGATTCTGTTCCTCCTTCTCACGCTCTACTCCTATTTCACAGGTTTGGAAAATGGCCAAAGCTTTCAAGTTCCCTCTTTCATGTAATCTCTCGGATAATGAATTAATCTCCTTCATTGACTCCATTGCTCCTTGTTAAGTTCCTAACCTTAATGAATCACGTCGCATTTCGTCTTCTTGCAACTCCTCCCATTTTCTAGTCGCTCCTTTTACCTTCACGGAATTAAAAACATCCTTACGTAATGCTTCAGATTCTGCTCCTGGAGTAGACGGTATTTCCTTTTCAGTTCTCAAAAATCTTTCGGACTGTTCTTTTCGGTTCCTCTTAAAATTGTTTAACTCTTTTCTTCACTTTGGTTGTACTCTTTTATCTTGGAATACCTTAATCGTTATCTTTATCCCTAAACCTAACTCTTCCTCATTTCGTCCAATTTCTCTTGCTTCTTGTGTCAGGAAACTTTTCGAAAACGTAGTCAACAGACGTCTTCTCTTTAGTGGCTGGAACATCACAACTTATTGTCTAGTAATATGTTTGATTTCCGCCCTGGTTGCGGCCCTCCTGATTGTATTAGCGCATTCCTGGCAGACATTTACAAGTCATTCATCGACAAAAAATTTCTTATTGTTTCCTTTCTTGATATCTCGGCAGCCTTTGCCAATGTCCATCTTCCGACTCTTTTTGATGCTTTCCTTAGACATTCCGGCTGATTTTTCTACCCTTCTTATTAATATTTTCCTCTGCCGAACTGTCACTCATTCCGTTCCCATTCAAGATGCCACTCTTAGCCCAACTTTATTCAATATCTATTTTATCAAAATTGCGTCCTTGTCTTTAATTCCTGTTCTCTTTTCTTTGTAGACGACATGCTCATTTATTCCTTTCATCGCAACATCTCGCAGGTCAACTCCCAACTTCAAATCTCCTTAATTTCATTGGAAAATGCCTTATCCAACTACCATCTTTTCATCTCTTCTTCTGAGTCTTCTACTGTCGTCTTTACACAGCGCCCTTTTATTTCTTCCTCGGCCGTTCTCGTCTTAAATAATGGCCCAATTCCTCTTACTTTCTCCTTTCGTTATTTGGATGTTTTTCTGGATAGCCGACTTTCCCTCCATGTCCATATCAACCGTCTATACGTGTCCTCCTTTAAAAGGCTCAACCTCATTAAATCCCTTTCTCACACTGTCTGGGAAGGTGATCCTGTGATCCTGCTTATGTTTTACAAATTTTTTATTCGCTCCGTTTTTGATTACTGTTCCTATATTTATGGAAATTCTTCTAGATCCCTTCTGTCTAAGCTCGACCGGGTCCAAAATACATGTCTCCGCCTCTGCCTCGGAGCCCGAAAGTCTACTCCTATCCCAAATCTGCACGCTGTATGTCACTTTCCTCCCCTTTTCTTTCGACGTTCCATCTTGGGTTATCGTTTCTTTATCAAACGGTTGCCTATTTTCTCTTGCTCTCTTATTTCTTCTTATTACTTCACCTTGCGTACCTTGCGTTTTTCTGCTAACAAAACTCCTATTCTATCTGTTATCGCTGACCGTCTTATTCAACGCATAAACTTCTTAACATTCAATTAAAATAGTGAACACTTCGCGGTCAAAGTACGAACCAACACACTTACTCGTCGGGTAATAACAAAATGCATGAAACCCATTATAAATTTTATATTTCATTGCTAGAACGTGTTTAACATGTGTTTACAATAGTGTTAAGAAAAAAGCAAAAAATTCGGTGTAATTGTGTCCCATTGGAAATCCAGAAACGTCGGCTGTCAATTTCGATTTGCCTTTAACTAAGGAAAATAGTAATTTAAAAATTTATTAACTGTTTCATTATGGCTGGAGATATTATTTACTACGTCATTATCTGTAGCGATTTTTTCTTTTTGTTTGCAATTTCATTTATTATTTTTAAATTTTTTGCACTTCAGCACAGTTCGTCACAAAACTCTATTTACGAATATTATCACTTTTTTTTTTTAATTTTCAATTTTCATATTTTTGAGATCGACAACTTGGTCCCGCTGATCACAATTCGGCACAAAACGAATATAATTTGTTCAGTTAAATTCAGTTTCGAAATTCCGTTTTGCCATGTTTTCGTACAAGCAAGTAATGAATCAAAATTTACTTCATAAATAAAAAAAAAAAACACCGCTCTTTCCGCTTTTTGAAAAAACATTAATTTGTGGCCATGTTTTTTGTTTTTAGATTTTTATTCTTAGTTCCAGTTTTTAGATTTCGATTTCTTTTATTAGTTTTTAATTTTCATTATTTAAAAACAATGGACGATCATTATCGAAAATCTTAGCTCTAGTAAGAAATTTTTATTTATATAATAAAAAGAAATGTGTTTTTTTTGTTTTTTTTTTTTTTATTCTTCGTTGTTTTATCATTTGCATGCTTACATAAAATTCTTCCTTGTTCTACATCCTTAATTGCTACGCAAATTTTACGAGGCAGCCCAGCCATGAAATTTTGTCATGTTATTCTTTGCGTCAGTGTTACTAAATTTTTATTGGATCGTCGTAATGTCACAAAAGTATTTCCTATTCGATTATCAGACATCGTGTCAATACCAAAAACGGGGCTATGTTAAAAAATTATAAGCGCAATCACACACTCATTTGTCATATTTACTTTCAATTAATTATTCGTCATTTGGATATATATAAAAAAAGAAAAAAAAAAAAAAAAAAGTACAGAATTTTATGTAAATGAATGTGAAAAGCAGTTAAAAAGTATCAGTTTAATGTTCGTGAAATAAGTCACTGCGTTCCAGTAAATGCCTTATTATGCACGGGGCCAATTTCCGGCGAATGACAGCGACTCTTTAAATGTTTACACAGATTTCGAAATTTATTAACCACATAAATCACCTCCTGTTTTAAAATTGTAAATAGTAATTAAGCATTAATTACGATTTTTATGATCGATTAGTGTAAAGTTAACCGAATCAGTCACTAGCTTTATCGTTACTTTCTACTTGAATTATTTTCTTATTAATGCGTCATTGGTTAAGGAAAACGGCAAAAGTATCGCATTCCGCAAATCATGCGCATAATTTGGATAGAAAAATTACGTTTGATATGTCAAAATTTGAAATCGCTTATTACAATTAACGATCACGCGGCGTTTCCGACAAATACTGCTTACCTCTCCTTCTGACACAGAAAAATACATCGGCATATGCGAATCATCGCCTAAACTTATAAGACTATTTTGGAACATCTCAAATGATAAGCCAGCTTTAATGGCAACTGAACCGCAGTATTGAAATAGTGCAATAGCTTTGGCAAAACCCTAAAACGAACAAAATTAAAGATATTAACAAAATACTACTTAACGCTTTTACACACTTTTGTATCAGTCTTTTAAATAGAAATCAGTAAACGGCAAAAGCGCGCACTTGAAAAATTCACATTAAACGCGAAGAATTTATAATAAATAAATACGTAATAATCAAACGGAAATATATAGCTTGTTTTTTTTTTTGTTCTTTTTCGATTCTCAACACACAGCTAATGCCGAAAACTGTTCCTTCCGCATTTCCTAATAAAAGAAAGTTTTAGGTTACTGAGAAAAAAAATAAAAAGAAACGAAAAAAACCATACGATAAATATAACAATAAGGAGTATAGCCATAATTGAAAGAGCTAATCACTTTCGGCTATGATTATAAATTATTCATAAGATCTAATTTTTGTTTCTTTTTCTTTCTTTTTTAATTAATGCTTTGTTAGGTAATTTTAACTTTAGAGATTTTTAAAATTTTTTACAAATCTTATACATCAGAAAAGTATGTAAATTAATCAACCGATAATTCACAACTGAAAGGTACGTTTCGATAAAATTTCAGAATTTTCTATTAAATGAAGTTTTTCGAATTTTCCTTATAAAGAATAACGGGCGGTAAAAATAAATTATAGAAACTTTCGCACACTCGCGTAATCAAATAAACACCAAAAAAGTCCATTTTGATTAACAGCTATCAGATTTTCTAAAAATTCCAATTTAAATGAAAATATTTTGTTTTTTACTCAGAAAACAGCACAGTTACAGCTTTTTAACTATTTTATATATTCTATTTAATGATTTAAAGTAACGGAGATAGTTTCTCCGAATTTTATTTCGTCATTATTTGTGTTTGGTTTTTAGAATTTTTTCTTAATTAGCCGAATAAACATACCTCTAATGGCTATTTTACTATTTTTTATTAATTCCACAAAACGTAATTTTTGCAATGCATGCGACATTTTTTATCAAAAATTAACCAACTTGATTCATGAAACAAGTACAGAGACATAATTTTATAGGTTACATTGCTGTTTATTTCACATTTTATTTATACGAGTAAAACATTATTATCTGTTACGGATTTAACGTAATGTTGGAAATCCTTGATATAGTTATATTATTTATAAAGAAAAAATAAATTGCATACATATATATTATTAATGACTATGTCATTCTTAGCCCGGGGTACTCTACAAAAAATGTCCCATTACAATGTCCGTCACAATGCATTACCCTTCGAAGAACGACTAAATGCATGAGCTGATGGTCTATTATGAGCCAACGATGCGTTTTAATAGGCGCAAGACGGGAGGTGGAAAAAACTAGAAAAGACGGTAGCCTAATGCTCGCGTGCTCGTTCCCCCTACGACGATGAAAACAAATTTAAATAATAATGTTATGTATACATGTAAAATGTGAATCAACAATAAAGAATTTTTTATACAAGACGGTGAAGAATGACGTAGTTTTAACTGAAAACGATTCTTCTAAAAGCAGTTTAGAAAAAAAAAAAGTATTGGGGGTCAAGGGGGCTTACCCCCTTGCGAAGCCCTAAGGGCCGAGTTTTATATGTAATGTTTATACAGTTAATCAAAATATTTTTCCCTAATCAACATTTTTCATTCATTTCGTAAAATTACGAGTATAATACAGTTAATGCACACAACTGACTATCGAGCGGTTCTGAAAAGTGCTTCTGAACATTCGTCATTCGAAGTTAACGACAAACTTGTTCCGTTAGCATCAAAATAACCGTGTGTCAAAGCGCTCGTTGTGATTTAACATCTTCTGTATAGCAAACATATTTTTAATATTGAACGAATAAATAAATTACGTGAAATCGCAAAAATAAAACTACAATGAAAAAAGAGATCATTTTCGTTCGTTTAGAATTAACCTATTTTTAAATTAGAACTATTTTTAAAAATTCATTAAATATTTTCCAAAACGTTTTGTTTAGTCGAGAAAACAATTTCTGCGATTAGTTTTGAGTTTACTATTTGCACAATTTAAAATTTTATGACATATTTTTTTTTTTACATTTAAAATTACCAAAATATATGTAATTAAGAAATTTATTAAACATCATTCGGTAGTTGCGCGAATTTTTTTCCATTTCATTTTCTGTTTTTTAATTAATCTTTTCTCGCGTACAATTCTAAAGCATTAACAACATTGTTCAGTTTAAAAATAATAATGAAAATGTGCGACACATCTGTGTTACATTTTCGGAAATTATATAAATTTTTGGTGTAGTAAATTGTGGTATTTTGAACAGAGCAGTTATCTTAATAAACAAGTAATGAATTTAATTGAGTAAAAGAAAACTTCTAATTTTATTTTGCGCTATTTGGTCATTAGTAAGGTCACCCGCGGTGTTTTCATTCAGATGGGTCTGTATCTCATTAAAATGTCATTATACACTAAATATCTGTTAGATTTACTCTTAAGTGATTCTTAATATTTTCATAAAAAACTTCGATGCGCGCTTCTTCCGCTTCGTAACTATTTACAGATTTGTCTCGATTTGCAAAAAGATTTTTTTACCCTTTATATTTTCATCTTTACATACGGCAATTTTAAATTTTTACGCTATACTCAGAAACCTCCTTCGAAATTTCCGAAATGTTTTACTTTTTGCACATAATTTCAAATTTAATAGTCAACTTTTTAGTGCATCCAATTAAATATTTACAACGGAAACCTATGAATAACAGTTTTTAACACATGCTTTATTGATATGCAAAAATATATTAAATGAAATAATTTTACCAGATATGGTTTTTCGATCATCAACTCAGTAGGGGTAAATCCAAATCTTTCCATTTCATATATACGTAAGGTAGCCAAACGTCTTTCTTCATCCAAGCTGGCACACGGAACATGTTGGAATAACGGGCGTTGTTCAAACATTCTCCAATATTTCATCTAAAATTTTACATTAATGTTAGTACTCTATTTAAAACGCGCTACATAAAATATTCCGCGAGTAAATCATATTTAGGACACGAATGTACGCCTAGGTTGAAATAGAATAATTAGAATACAACTGGTGATAATTTAAAACAAAATAAAGGATATGTCCCTAATGTGGTATTTTATAAGAAATAAAAATTGACAGACGTAATTTAAAACTCAAAAGTTGTGTTTCACTCACAATCAGAGAGTAATTTCGTTCCGATGTGCAGCAGCTAAATCTAAAATGTACAAAAAACGAAAGGAAACACCATTTGCAAAAGGTTATGCAACTTGCGAATTACGAAGTACCACATTGAAGTTACCATCAAGTTTTTCCATGAATTTTACTAATAGGTTGGCATTGTGAATGGTCGAAATAATTAATATTCAGTTGATTTTCTTAACAAAAAAAAAAGAGAGAAAATAATGAAAAAGCGCTTATGATTTTTTTTTTTACAAACAATGCTTGCGTTTACATAGAAATCTATTATTAATTTCTCTTCGACGAGCGGCGAGAATATCATTTTCGAAAAATCGCATGTAAAACGAACGACAAACGGGAGAAGGGCAGACACAAGAGTGCGATAAATCCGGAAATAATTTACGAAGCTATGGGTACTCAAGGACCACGATATTTATGCAACACCTTTCGAATGAACGACTTATTAAACTGACTATTGATAGGTTTAAAAAATTGTTTTGTAAAAATTAAAGCAAAAAATTATCACTTATAATTTTTTCACCCAAACTCGGTCTAACTGGAATTATAGAAACTATCGGACGACAAAATAAAATTACCATTTGTTACAACAATTAGTACATTAGTTTAATGAAAATAGAATTATTTTTTTATTTGTTTTTCAATGTTCTCCATTTCACTTGCTTGCCCTATGTAGTCAAAAAAGATATCTAGTGCAACGTGAAATAACCACATATGCGTACGGACATTCAATTTAGAGTTGCGATGCAGTCGCAGTCTAAAGCGGAGTAAGGTAAATGAACGCTAGGCTGCCGTGATTGTCCCTGGTCTCTTATTGTAAAATAGCTCGGCGTAAGTTGTTTCCAGCTATCGGCAATATCGACAAGCTGTGAACAACATTAATCGATGATAATAATTGTCATTTTTTGGGTACGCTAACGAAGAGTAACAGACCGATCAACCAAGGAATCTAAGTAATAACTCAAAAAGAAGCATGACATATCAGATTTTAATCTGGTGCGAGATAGTATGAATGAAAGAAGTTAAAATAGAAACTATTGACAAAGAAGGAAAAAAGAGAACGTAAGAGTCATTGTATGGAGTAGGAAGACCAAGATCGAAAAGCTGAGAATAGAAGAGAGAACGTTCCGGAGAAAATGAGGAACATTCGAAGAAGACATGATTGATGTCATACAGAAAAAAGGAATCTTCTGGGTGAAGAGGACACCGCGGAGAAGAGAGAAGGGAAAAACTAAAAAGTTACGAAGGGAGAAAGGTATGACCGAAACGAAGACGACCATATGGCAGTGATCAGGGGACGACAAAGAGAAGGAAACTTGTCAAACCAACTGTTGAGAGAAGGTAAAGGCTAGGCGGAAAGATAAAAGGAATTCGAATTGGAGAAAAGGGAAAAATAAATATCATTCCAAAATGTAATATGGAACTGTCTGGAAATATGATTAATATTGTAAGCAGGAAATTTATGAAGAGGATGTCCATTGAAAGCTTCCGAGCGAGCCAAGGAATCAGCCACCTCATTACTCTCAATTCCAGCATGGCTAGAGATCCGCAAGAGACCTATTTGGATAGAACGGAACGGGAATAATTCGTGAATTAGATTGCGAATAAGAAGAATGAAAGGTTTAAAAGAGGGCAACGATAAGGGAGAAGAAGTCGACTGCAAGATACTTTCAGAGTGAGCTATTAAAAGAAATTCATCCGAGAAGATAGAATAGAACAGCAGGAAGCAAGTTTAAAGGAATCAGAGTAGTTATGAGAAGGGAAAACAAAGGCAGCAGCAGCCGTTTTAGACCTATTAGTAAAAATAACAGAATGATTAGGATATAAAGAATTTAAAACCATGCGAAATTCAGATCTAACTGTAGAGTGAGGAACGAATTTAACAGAACTTGACAATACGCGAGGAGGATGTACGAGACTGAAATAATTAAGAGAAAAGTACGGCGATTTATCATAAGAGAAAATATAGGAAGAAAAATTAGTAAGACGAACAGAAACGAATGATAAAATTGGAATTCTGTTGGAAGTAAAACATCAATTGTGAAAATAATTAAGAAACGATAGCCTGAATAGGATCTGCGGATGAACAAAAAAAGTGATTTTGATTCGGAGAGGATGACAGGAATTGGAGTAGATTTACTTACACTCAGACAAAGACGAAGACAGGAAGTCAAGCTTTAACAGACTTAGATAGAGTTGCCGTGTATATAGGAACAGTAGTCCAACTTAGAAAGAATGAGGGATTTATACAATAAAGAAAGAATGTAAGGATCACCACCCCACCTGTACGACAAGAGTGATTTTAAACGATTAATCTGTTTAAGATAAGAAGTATGCAGGCGACTAATATGCTCCTGAAAGGATAAACGGCCGTTAAGGAACACACCCAAGTAACAGAAGCATTCCGCAAGAGGGACAGGACAATAAGTTAAGTTTAGATTGATTGAGGAAGGATTATATGAGCGGAAAGTAAAAACTATGGCCGCAGATTTAAAAGGAGAGACGAGAAGATGAATATTGAAAAGAGCATTTTCTATAGTGGCTAATGACTTATTTAGTTTCTAAAACGGCATCTGTTACGTTGTGAGAAGAAGAGTAAATAAGGATATCATCAGCATAGAATAAAGACGATGAATTTAATGGAAGAGAGGCAATTTGAGAAGTATAGATGTTGAAGGGAGTGTGACTAATACAGGAACCCTGAAGAAGACCACAACAAATTTTTCTTGAAGTGGAATAACAAGAAGTGAATAGATGTACAGTCCGGTTTTGGAAGATGGACCGGAAGATGCAATGACAGCATTATATTTTTGAGAGTAGGGAGGTGAACTCTGTCAAATGCACTGGAAACACCAATAAAGGTTGCGATAGTAAAATTTTTGTTTATATAGGGATTAAAAATGTCAGAAAGGAAAACACTGATGCAATCGGGAAGACCAAGACAGGGATGGAAACCGAGCATATTGTTAGGAATTAAGTTATCGTGTTCGAGAAACTAGACAAGCCGTTTATTTAACACGCTCTCAAAGAGGTTCCTTAAACAAGGAGCAAGTGAGATAGGACGAAAAGAAGAGGAGTTTTTCTTTAATATGGGTATAGCGATAAAAGCATTCCAAGAAGGAGCAGTGGAACAAGAGAGAAGAAAAGAATTATATATACTAAGAAGAATCTCAAGAGATTGAATAGAGAGGTTTTTTATGATGAGAAAAAATATACCATCAATACCAGGGGAGGATTCGGAAGATGAATTATTTAAAGAAGCGCGAAGTTCATTAAGACTAAAGCTAGAAAATAATATTTTGGGATAACAGTGATTTTCTTTCCTTTTTTTATTTATTTTTAAGGGGGGGGGGGGCGTGGATATTAACTTAGCACGAGTGAAATTTTTAGAAGTCACAATATACGGCAATGGGATTCGAACCCGGTTCGAGTAGAATGAAACACCACGGCTTAACCAATTACGCCACGGTGGCTGGCTCGTTAACCGTAATTAAAGGAATCTACTTCTTCTGTTTTTTTTTAATACGTTAAAAAAAAAACGATTACAGCCATTTATTTGAGATCAATGACTCCATTTTCTTATTCGCTCAACCTAACATTAGTATCATTCCACATAACTCGACAGGCTACGGTTTACAGTTTGCCGAATGCTACATTATATACACATTAAAGGAAAGGGTGAAAAACTTTCAGCTCCAAAGATGGGGAGTGCTACATTTAACCGTGGGCCGAAAATTGCATACTACTTCGGTGATCGCTTTATTATACGAAAAAGGAGATAAGAACAATTTTCGCAAATACAGAAGTCTAAGCTGTAACTCGGGTGGTATTTCTAAAGATTTAAAAAAGTCGAAGACAGTAAAGTCTTTTTTTTTTTTTTATGAAAGACTTGCGCTTCCCTAGAGTATTGCACATCGGCATTTCTAAAACTTTCTTCTGCCAAATACGAGTATGGTACGTAAAAACCGAAGGAGTAATTTTAGCGTGTTAAATACATTTACGTATTGTCAAAGTTGATTATTTCAGTAAATACAATTTCATAAACAACGAAATACAAGTGAAAGTTAAAATTTAGATGTATCAAGAAGATTTACTAAACATCTAAAACTTACGCGGTGGATATAAATAGGAAAACAATTTACGGTAGACACCATGTTTAAACATTTAATCTTAAACCCTTTCGGAAAGCTTACACTTACCATCATCAGAAACAGAAACAAACTTTGTTTCCGATGATGATAAGGCTTTCCGAATCTTTAAAGTTTTAAGATTAGATTTTTCACCATGGTGTATATCGTAAATTGTTTCCCTGACTGACAGTTAACACTTAACACCTGGATCAGAATTTAGTTTGTTCAATAGCCAAAGTTTCGACACAGTAGTAAAAATTTTACGAAACATACGAACGTCGTTAATATCTACCGACTTCTATCCACAAAACTAATAAATGCATAATATTAACTTCTAATTTGCAATTACCTAAAATTTATAATCGTGTCAATTTAAATTTCACGTAAAAAAAAAGTAAGTACTAACTTTTCCAAAGTTTTTGTCTTTTTAAAATTTCGAAATTTATACGCCCGCTAAAAAATCGAAAAAAATGTCGCCCTACGAGCTAACTTGCTAGCGATTATACACTGATACTGTCTCATCACAAGTACCACTAAAAGAAACCATTCGCGTGTGTAAAATTTAAATAACAAGCGACGCTACTTTAACTATCCAGTTACGTAAGAATTGATGAACTTTGCCGAATTATTAATTCTATTATTTTATTACATTTGCGGAGAACTTACGAGTCGAAAGCAACGACGTTCAACGGGTTAAATTCAGGGAATTATAAAGTAAATTTACGGGCCTGGAAACGTACCTTTAATTCGATGACATCCTCGCCTTCTACTAGCAGCATCAACCGTTTCCAACAAAATGTCGCTTGCTTTCGGTAAACATCTAGCGGTCCCGGTTTGAAATCGTTCAATAAGTCCATGATTACGATCTGTATCAGAACGAAATAATATCACAAGACTTGAGCACTACGAAAATAATATAAACGAAGTCGCAACGGAAACACGCTGTTACTGAATTTACTGATGCAACGGTGATCCCTGAAGCGTGCGCAGTAGCAGTGTTGCCGCTCAGAGCGTAGTACCATGAACTTCGCTGAAAGCTTAATACTGGAAATACTGACGTATAATCCTTCGAAATTACCGAAAGCAATTACTACACAAGTACTCGACCGAAGAACGCGGTTAATTTTTCGCAATTGAGAAAGAAAACTTCAAAACAAAGTGAAATTAAAACGATAATCCGCTATACCGGATGATCTTATTTGCAAGCTACGATGTTTGAAAATCGGCTTTGCCCAACTTTTGGCACGACTTTTTCTACGTAATGAACAGGTCTACATTATGAAGGACACAGCCGGCATACGAAAAATAAATGAAAAATGGAAAAGCCGTACTACTGGTTGAACCGGTAATCCGTAAACTACATTTAACGTTACAAAGAAACACCCGTATCATTAAGGTAAAGCTCAGTATCCGTAAAGACTTCGTACAAATGCTAAACAATAGTGAAAATGCGTTTTTCATCTGTTTCAAATTTAATGGTCACATTACCACCCACTTAACGTTTGTTCGATGTAAACTAGAACGTTTTCATCGGACAGAGCCGTTTTTTCGCGTATTTCAAAACAGCTTCAATAAATACGAAACAGAACATACGAACTGGACATAAAACACATCTAAATACATACACACACACACACACAGATGGGCACACATGTACCTAATAGAGACAGTGTGCAAGTTTTAACGCTAATCAAAACTTTCGTCAAAGTTAAAAATAGGCAGCCTTATCAGCCGTCGTGTTTTATCAGTCTCGCAAGAGAGACACAAAAGTGTTAATCGATTTCCTTTGTAACTTCGATGTCAGTCGCTGCTGGTGCGTTCTATAAGCGGAAAGGAGTGAAATTTAACCGAGTGAAAAAAACGAACATTTTAGCACGGTATAAAATGTAAAGGTATTAAAAGAAGAACGAATAAGAAAGAAAACGGTTTTAAAATCTTACCGGGTTATGTTTTATCAGATTCTGAAGCGGAAGAAACGGGAAACGATTGCGAAAATAATCAGTTTTTAAGCGTAGCACGAAACACGATACAAGAGCGCCGATGAGAACAATTAAATCAACGCATCATTGCTTATACATTAATTAACTGGCCGGCACTGATTATGTTCGAAGAATTCACTGTGTTTAATTTATGTATATTTATTCATACAGCAACAAGTTTATTTGTGTGATGAAGCGCGGACCGATTAACACGAAGGAACCAGTGGAACTAGTAAACTAAACATTTTTTTTAGAAAAAATAATGACCATTCAGGAATGTGCGGGAGGCACCGTACTTATAAATAAAATCTAATAAATTCAAAAAAATGTTAAGCTAAAAAAGTTTAATATATATTAATTACAACGTAATTCTTAGGCTACCCCCCCATTCGAAAAAATGTCCCAATTTTATGTAACGCTAAATGTCCCAAAAAAATGTCCCAGAAAAATGTCCCAATTTTATGTAACGTTTGTTATATTTTGTAGGATTTTTGTTATTGTTATTTAAAAAACGTCACAATTTTATGTAATGAAATATGTAATGAAAAATGTAACGAAAAAATGTCTTAATTTTATATAACGGAAGGTAAATGTTAGAATAGGATTTTTGTGGTTATGTTATTTTTTGTGTGTGTTGATGCCAGTAAGAATTACGTTGTAAATTTTGATCATTTTATACAAAGTATAGAAGAGAAAGAGACAGGAATGAAAGCAGGAGGGGTCGAGGGGCACAGCCCCTTGCGAGGCCAAAGTGGCCGAGTTTATATATATACATATATATATATATATATATATATATATATATATATATATATATATATATATATATATACACGTATGTTTTTTCGTGCGCGCATTGCTTGTTGGAAAAATGGAAGAATGAATCCCTCGTACCGACACAGTCTGTAGAACTTTTGTAATTATCATATGAAAATAAATTCAACCGCCCGACTTCTTTTAAAAAAAAAAATTACTATTTGCATCATCGTTAAAATATTTTCTTTCTGACAAAGCTTTATTGAAATCGCATTTTCGTTTCTGTTCATTTTAATTTTCTCGCTAAAAGTAATAATAATTAATAGTAATAGTAATAATAATAATGATAGTAAAATTTTATATTGGTATTTAAACATTAAAAACAAACTGGCGGCAATTAACACTTATACAATTCCAAGTTATCATACTTTTTTAGTTTGATTAAATGGTCTGATACCGGCCTAGAGGAACTAATGTTAACACTAAGTACAGAGTATAAACGTCGCAGCTGACTATTATTAAAGAATTGTCTAAGATAATAAAATATGTAGTTTAATTTATGAAGTATTTTGGCTAAATGTACCGGTTGTTTACCCCAGAGTAACTTGTAGTCTAATTATAATCCTAGATATTTAATACCATAAGCTTTCTCAAAAGGAATATTGTTCTCACCAAATATTAATAAATCATCCTTACGGCTGATGGCTGTATACCGGAAATTTCGATTTTTTTACATTTAATATTAGCTAATTTTTAGCTAACCAGCCGTGTATATTAATTAGGTCCTCATTTAATAATCTCTCTAGGATATTTCAATAACGTGAACTTACCAGTAGGACAGTATCATTAGCGTAACAAAAAAATTTTCCACGCACGCTTAATTTACACACATCGTTTATATAAATAAGGAACAAAATAGGGCCCAGGATACTTCCTTGCGATACCTTATATTTTTGAATGGAAGGTTCACTGTGCTATCCGTTTATTTTCGTTTTTATAGTCCTGTTAGTTAGATATGATTTCTCCAATCCTAACTCCTTTTACTTTGCTATACAACCCTCCCCACCCACTTCTTCCTGGTTTAATAATTTTCTCTGCATCAGCCGTTCTGTTATTTCTTCCATAATTCGCCTCCGCTTTAATCACAGTCTGCTTCCTGCGTCCCTCTTTCGTTTTAATATTGTTCAGTCTCCCTTGTATCCCTTCCGTCCTCCTATCTTAAATTTGACCGGTGATGTAAATCACTTTCTATTTGAATGCTCTTCGATCTCCTCGGAACACGCAGTTCTTTATTCTCATCTGCTTGGCCTTGGCCTTCCGACCCCTTACTGTGCCCACTACATTCTTGCTCTTCCTTCTCCTTCTGTTGTTCCTGTATTGGCTACCTTCATTTCTTCTGTTTCTAATCGCTTCCACTTTCAAATCCCTACGTTTCATCATTTGTTAGCCCTTTGTGTTGAGTAAATGTCCTGTGTTGACGCGCCTCAAAAAAAAAAAAAAAAGATATGATTTGAACGAGTTAAATGTAAACTCATGGAAATCGCAGTATTCATTTTTCGAAGTAAAAGATCATGATTTACTGTATCGAAAGCTTTACAGAGGTCCAAATATACAGCAGCAACAGAGAGGCCAACTTCTATATTTTCAATAATAAAAAATAAGTGGTCATATAATGTGTCATCAGTTCCTTTTCCTCTTATAAATATACAATATTGATTATTGCTGAAGAAGTCAATTTTATCCAGATAGTTCATTATTTTGAATTTTACATATTTTTCAAATAATGCAGATAGGTCTGTAATATGTGACATTTTTCCAATCCCCAGTTTTACGAGTATATATATATATATATATATATATATATATATATATTGGAGTGATAATACCTTCTTTAGAGCAGTCAGGAAATTTACCTAATCTAAATGGCTCATTAAACAAAAAAGTTAGCGGTTTTAAAAAAAGAGGCATACACCCCTTTATTAAAGAAATAGAGATTTGATCATATCCAAAGGAGTTTCTGTGTGCGGCAAAGACCTAATGGCATCTCTAACGTCATCCTCGGTGAAATCGATGAACACAAACGAGTTAAAATTTTTCTCTGTGGAGTACAGATTTGACGTATTTATTGTATTGGAACTTACACTCATTTATAGGTTTTCAATTTCTTTTATAAAAAACGTGTTAAAATAATTTGCAATTTCGTGCTCTTTTCCACATGCATATTTAATTGAACCATTTACATTGATATTTTTTATTAACGAATTTTTATTTCCTAATACAAGTTTGTCGTCGCGATAGCCTAGATGCTAGAGCGCTTGACTTCCATTACGAAGGTCACTTCGATCCCAAGCGAAGACAGAACTTATTACAAGAATTAAATAAATAATCGTTAATAATCCACGTGGAAGGCAATGGAAAATCACCTTATACAATATCATATGCACGCTAGTTAGTACACAGCAGACATACACGGGACTGCACTTGTAGCGCGATAAATCAAACGATTACAATCAGTTCCGTATCAAGTTTTGCGCGGGTACACTCGCGTTGCATATAACAATTGCCTAGTACACTATGCCTGTGTCTGTACAGCTGAGATGTACGAATAGGTAGTCGCCGACGCTCAGGAATTAACTATGGCGCTATAAAGAAGAAGAAGAAGAATACAAGTTTAACAATTTTCCAACATCTGTTTTGGTTTCCATGACAAGTATTTAATAAACTTGTGTAGTATTCCCTTTTGGTTATTCTTAGACTTTTCGTAGCTTTTTGGAAATAGATTTGAAATTTGATATAAGAATTTTGTTCGTTAGACATGATTTTAACTCTTTATAACAATTCTTCTTAATTACTGATAATTGCACTATTTCGTCTATTACTCATTCAGATCTTCTCCGCATTGTTCTTGATTTTTTCATTCTGCATTTTGTACACTGTACTAAATTACGGATCTGAGCTAAAAACCATTCAAATTTTTCATCGACCGTGCAATTTATGGTATATAGTTTTGATAATTTTAACATCTTCAGAGCTTTGAAAAATAATGTTTTATTTAAGACGGGGTAGAATCATTTACCCTATTTCTAATACTTGTATCAAATAGAACAGTTGTAATGTAAAGCTTTATGATCTGAGAAATACACTTCATTTATATTCGATTCAATTTTAAGGTTTATACTGGAGCTTTTGGTTCCGCAAACGAAAACACGATCCAGGCAAGACATATAATTAGATCCATGCCGGGTGTATGTTGGTTCATTTATTGCACTATCAAATCCATTTGCAGACAATAAATTCAGATATTCTATACTTTTTGTTTCATTAAGCAGGTTTGTGTTAAAATCTCCCGTTAAAATAAGGGTGAAGTTTAGTGTACAACAGAAGCGACATATTCCTACAACTGAAAATTTGAGTTTTTTGTTTAAATGGATATTGACAGACTTTATATTACCACTTAAAATCTCAATTCCATTTTCAGAAAAGTTTAGATAATTTTTTTAACATAAATGATTACACCACCTGATCTTTTAGTATTCCTACATTGACCAGTACAAGAAATCCTTGAAATAATGTAGCGCCCAAGTTCTTCTGCTGATAACTAAGTTTCCGTTAAAATTAATATATTGAAATTTATTTTTTGTTGGTGTAAGTATACCAATAGTTCATCAAAATGCGCTCGTAAACTTCTCTCATTTAAGGTATGTTAATTTTATTTGAATTTATTGGAGCGAGGTAGAGTTTATTTATATTTACTCATTTACCAATGAAATTAATACAAAACCGAAAAAGAATTAGTTCACAAAGTATTATACGGAAGATGTAACAAATTTCTTCGTTTAACATTAAGAAATTTTTAATAAATATATCAAAAGATGGGAGAAAAAACACAAACAATAAACAAATAAAATAAATTTATTATAAAGTTGTTAAACCAAATTATATATTTAAATAATTTAAAAAAACGTAAATCCTGAACTAGTTCACTAATTGTAAGTTAAAATAATTCGAAGACAGGGATAACGGAAACAGATGGAAATGCGAGAATATAAGCAGCTCCATAAGGAGTAGAGAAACCGTTCGTTATGTTTATAATTTTCATTATTTTTATTAACTAATTAAGGAATACGATGTATAACTACACTACAAATATATATATATATATCGGATCCAGAAGGACATGAAGAAGGGGGATTACATAATTACGTAAAATCTTCTACGGTAAGCAGTAGATTTGCGAAATACCCATTTTTTCATAAAGAAATTCAAAAACGACCGTTATAGAACTTTAAGAATGTTTTAAAAATACATAATTATTACAATTTAATTTAAATTTTGTTTTATTTTTAGGTAAAAAATAAAACGAAATTATAAAATTCTAGCTAAAATGGTAGTTTAGAAATAGTAAAAAAGACAGCATTTTTATTAGACTTTACTTCTTTTTTATTTTTATTAGTAATCCGATCCGAATTCTCTTTGTTCGTGAGCAAGTTTAAATATATATATATTCCTCATTGAACTATGTATTTTGAATTAAAATTACAAAATAAAAATTAAAAATAAATAAAAATGGCAAAAGATCGACGACAGTTGTGTTTAAAATCGAATAAAAAAAGAACATTAATAGTTTTATTGGAAAATCGTATTAAATATTAATTATTAAAATCCGTAGGTAAAATTCATACAAATCTTTTATAGCATAAATTAAGTTTCTCTGTTATAACAAATTTATTCGTAGAGGCTTTAGTTCTTTGAGGGGGGTCCCCTAACCCGCAGGAATCCGCCACTTTGTATATGTGCGCGTTTCCTTTTTTCCCGTAAAAAATAGTGTTCGCCGTTTACTAGCAACTTAACGAATCCTTTGTCCGGACTCCTTATCCGCATTCAAGAAAACAGTTTTAAATTTTCCAGTCAAGGTCGATGTCGTTTTAGTTTACAAATATTTACTGAAATACTACTTGTTTTCCGAAAAAAAGTGAAATAATTCATTGTGAACTTGTTTAAAATTTCTTAATTGTTAAAAATGGTATTCTGTAAATCATTTATCGAATAAAAACGCGGTTTGTCAGTTAATTCTGTTAACGAATAACACAATAGGTGATTAAAAACAGTAATTAAACATCTTAGACTTTCATGATGAATATGATAAAAAAAATGATTTACGGTAGACTCCATGTTATTATGAAAATTTGTTTATTTACAACGCTCAACGTTTTGGCCAGCTTATCACCAGAAGTGAACCCTCGCTTTGACTGTTGTGAATAAACGAATTTTCGTAATAACATGGAGTCTACCGTAAATCATTTTTTTAATCATTATTTTATTAAAAACACTGTTGTTAACCAAGAAATGAGTAATTATTGTCCTGTTTAAATTAATTATTGCGCACGTTGTTAACGAATTCTGCGTATTTATTTTCTTTCTTTTTTTTTTCACTTTATAGGATACCGCAAAAATCTGATTATTCTCAAAAAAAGCAAATATTCTTAAATTCCGATTCATTTGAATAAAATATTATCGCAAAAAATTATTATCATTAACGAAAAGTAACAGAAGCAGGAATTCTAGGATGTTTAATGATGATGAGATAATAAACTATAAAACGTACCGCATAAAATAATAACCTTACTAAAATTAAAAAGTTATTATGAAAAAATAAAGTCATGTCTGATTGGGAATTAACTGATTGTCCAGTTTATTACGTTCTTTTTCTTTTTATCTGCGTTCTAACTGGTTTGTGTTTGATTCTTTATTACTTTAAAAGCTAAAACGTTACGGAAAATACAAATATGAATTTTTGTTTCAAAACAGTTATTTTACATCTCAGAAGTATGTAAATATTAAAGTTGACTTTTACCTGAATAACATTTAATGAAACTAAATCCAACATACCCCGATATAAATTCAATAAGTGTTTCATTAAATGTGTAAGAGCGTTAAGGAGAGGGTTAATATTGGAAAGTGGTAAAATATAGTACCGACGCACGATCTGAATTTTGCAAATGTTACAGAGTGAAGAGAATTTCACTGCAATTTCCAGAACAACAGAGTTGTGATAAGGACGATTACAATGAATTGTACAGATGGCGACAGGTGGCTGCGTCGGATGTTTGTAATAATTTATACGTAAGGTGTGTTTCTACGAAGGGTAAACGCAGGAATCGGAAATATATAAACCGAAGATCCGGTTTCAATAGCGCTTGCACCCGCAGAAACAGACAGTGCACTTTCGCGGCGGGTGAGACTTTGATGTATTTGGAAAATATATTAGGAAAAGACTAAAAATTTGGACTAGAAGGGGAAAGGGTAGTTTTTGGATCCGGTAAAAATAAAAGTTAATTCGTATTTACTTTGAATACTTATTACACTCGGAATTTTTAAAATGGCTTTTCGAAGATGTAAAGCAAGTATGGAATGTACAGCAGGCTATTACAGTGGTAGCGACGATTGTATGCGTGAGAGTAGACGGAGCGCTTTCGCGGTAGCAATGGAAGCGGCGGTGGCTTGTGAACGACGTCGTCGGTGCGGAAACGCGCGTGCGAGTGTCGGTTAGTGCGTTTCCGTAACGGTTGGAGTTTTGATTATTACGAACGTCGGAAAAGTTTTTGAAAAAAATGAAAAAAGATACTTAGCTTAATTTTGAATATTTATGCTGGAATTTTTGAAAAATCATCACAGGGGCTAGGAGCGGCAAGGGATTTTCGGTAGGCTCGAAAAAAAATATGATGCGTCAGAAATTTAAGCTGAGAGCAGCGAGCGGGGCTTCATGCTAGCGTCGTGTGTGAAGGAAGTTCGTCACTGTTATATGCAGATTGAGAATTGAGCACTCCCGCATAGCTTTTAATTTCTATGATTCTTCGGGGTGTAATAGTGACCAAGTTCATACCGATTTTGTGAACGATGTTAACCATTTTTTGTTTCGTTGCGATAAATTTGAGAATGATAGGTTTATGTTTCTTGAAAAACTGATTGCTAGGAACATCTTTCCCCTCATCCAACAGGTTCCTTGGTAGTGACATGTACAATATTACCGTTGTAAACCAGTTTTATTGATCGCAATTTTTGGAAAAGTTATTTGTAAAGAGGCCCGCGTAAAATAACACGATGCAGATGCGTCTTTGCGATGCTGCGATTGAACGTGACACGAGAGGTAGGGGAATATTTTCCCTGCCTCGGATAATGGTAAATAACGTGCCACCGACGCCCAAATAGTTTTAAAGATACACGATCCGTGCAGATAAAAGCCGTTATAGCGAAGCAATATTATACCAGCGGAAGATTAGCTTTCCTGGAAAAACGAAGATTGACATCTACAACAACAACGCGGCGTGACTCCGCAGGAGTCAGAAATTAACTAAAAAATTAAATATATAGAGATGTGGATAATATTAAAAATAATTTATCGTATTACATTTTAAAAATAGACCACGGATTAGTGAACAAATAAATCGCAAGGGATTAGGGGGATTGGGTAACTGAATGAAAAAATAATAGTAATAAAAATAATTAAAAAATATATTAATAGTAGAAAGGTCGATAATTAAAAAATTAAATATAACTGTCAGTTTCAACATGCGTTGGAGTGTATTATTGTATGCTCCCACTGCAGTCGTGGCCTTGGTGGATTTGAAAAAAAAAAATAAAAATAAATATTACAAATGATAGGGAAATAAGGGCGGCGACGATGGGTGTAAACAAATAAATAAAATACACATAAATGGACGGCGGCTACTGCAGTGTTAAGGTAGACACTGGAAAAAATGATACGTATGATTGATAAACATATAAACAGAGAAGAGGGGGAAGAGTAAATTTTTGGTATTTCTATAGTATGCTAAGGTTCATTTTGAAAAATTGCTCCACCTCTGGACAATAATGAATTGGAAGATCTTCCTCCTATTGGACTATGGGCGACGTGTGTAGTGGAATTTGTGTGTGTGTGTGTGTGACATAGGCAAGCATGGATTAGACATATTGACGGGTATAAATGTTGCAATGACGAACTCTGATTAGCTGTTGCAAAAGTATAAGTCTCATGAATGGGCGGGGTGGACAGAGTGACGTCAGACTTTCCAGCCTGCCTGTTTCCTGACTACTTGTTCACATCTCTCTTTTTCTTTTATTTTCCACACATCATCTTCTTGCCTTATGCATCAGTTGAACTATACTACCATGAAAAGTTCCATCTATTTCCTGAAAGACAAATACACAACTCTGTGGATGTGTGATAGTGATATAATATAATCATGAAACAATGTATACAATTTTAATTATAATTATGTATCGTACAATCTTCTACTGCCACAGTTTTACATTGATACATGATCCCAATTTGGGTATTGCTTAATCACCCTAAAGTTATCTGTTTGAAATAAATTACATTTTTATTTATTTGAAGTTTACCAATAGTGTTTAATATATATATATTGTATATAATGCTATCGGTGATACATTTTTTTTTAATTATTTTTTGTATTGCTAATATGGAATCCGGCAATGATAAAAATTTTTTATTTTGTACCTTCCTGATTGTTCTTAATGTTCTCTGAATAACCATTATTTCTGCTGTACACAATGAATAAAGTTTCAGAAGTCGAAATGATTTTAAGTTATTTTTAGTTTTATTATATACTGCTGCGGTACATACTTGTCCGTCTTCTTTTATTGATCCATCTGTGTAAATAATTTCGAATTCACTGTATTTGCTTCGTTTTGTGCTATTTAATATTTGTTCGATTATATTATTATTATGAAATGTTCCTAAATCAACATCCGCATACTTTGGTGTTATCCAATTTGAATATGGTAAATTATAGGCTGGAGCTTTAATATTTGTTGATATGTTAATATTATTTAATTTTTGATAGCTTTTAAGTAATAATAGGATCTTTTTATTCTTCCAAATATTTATTCTGCATCGAAATATTTGCGGGTGTTATTATTTGTCTAATTATAGGGTGTTGTCTTTGTGCTCTATATTTTAAGAATTTATAAATATATCCCTGGCCATCTCAATATGAGTTTGTATTTTCCTACTCTTTCGATTTCTCTGCGGTACGGAATTTTTTTTTCATTTGTAGCAGATTGTCTTAAGGCTATCACTTTTTTTTTTCTAAATATTTATAGTCACTTATTTTTTTCCACTTTCGAAAGAAACCATATCCAGTAATCTATGTAGGTCTGCTACATTTTGTGCTAGCAATCAAGTATCGTCGGTAAAGTGGATCATTGAAATTCATTCGTCCACAATTTTTTTCCTGCAGATTAATACAGTTTAATTTCTCAATAGTATTATATGTATCCTTTTTATCTCATTCAATTAAAGTATCTTCGTTTAAATACAAATTTTCAATCTCTCTCCCTCTCTTGTTATAAATAATTGAGGGGCTAAATATGCATCAATGTAAAATGACTAACTTAAACATACTACTATACGTCATACCCACATCCGCATGATCACTGACGCATTATTCACATATAAAAATCTATTTTCAATATTTTCTAATAATCTATTTACAGTTGCATATCAGAAATCTACTAATATCAAACCTATGCACGGTAGTACAATGTGATAAACAGTAAATGTGAAAGTTTTTTTAGAACTAGTAGATGACTCCACTTTTGAAAATAACGAGACAAAAATATCTATGTACTTGTATAATACAATATTAAAATATAGTTGTAAGTAAAAATATCCAATTTTCACTCATATTCCAAATGTCACGGAATATCACTAGTGTCTAGAAAGGCAACGGCAATCTGGTATACAAAAAAAATCATGACGTACAGAAACTTGTCTTATGAAGAAACGACACAAGAAGTGTCAAGGTCTGATGATGTTTTTGTTGCATGTAACAAAGAACGTTATGTAAAGAACTATACGTTTGTATTGTACATAAAGAACGAATGCTAAATTTGAGAGTTAATAGATAGTGATTTTTACTAGATGAGGAGGTTATCCCTCTAATAAACAACTGAGCTTCGATAATAACATATCAAAATTTAATAATCCCTCTTCTTCGGCCAACTCGAACAAAAACATTTGCAAGAAATACTCTAGCAGAAGCGAACTCAAGTAAAAGAAACCATCATACCGTGTTATCAGGTAACTCACCAACTCCATTGATAATTCATCCAAAAGTACATGTTGAATATATTAATATTAATAGTACAATAAAAAGTAATACCACCATTACTAAAGATGATGCTAATCTAGTTTAATCATTAGAGGAACAAAATACTCAAATGAAACAAAATAATAGTAACAAAAATAATAAGAAAATGATGAAAGATATAAATAAGCAAAATAGTATAAGAAAGTAAAAATGAACTCAAGTCAATAACAGCAATAGCGATAATTGAAATAAAGGGGCAAAATTAGTAGGTAATGTTAAAATATGTGGAATTATAACTGCGGTTGTAATGATAATACGATTAATAATAATAGTATCAATATTTTAAAGTAAAATTGTAACGCAATATATTCGAGCATAGAGAAAATGAAAAGAGTATTATTATTATAAGCAGATTTTAAAATATGTATTCTATGTGAAACTTGATTAAAAAATTGTGATAAATTTAATATTAAGAATTTAAAAATAAACCGAAATGTCAGAATTTTACAAAAAAGTGGACGATTAGCAATGCTTTTACACGTCTCCATTAATCATTGAGCTATAGTAATACCAAATTTAACAGTTATTATCAAACTACAATAAATAGCGGCAAATTTAATTTTAAATAATACCAGCACTAGCATATTTGCAATATTTGCATCTCCAGAACATAATCATCCTACAAACTGGTGAGAAAGAGCACTTTATATTTACAAAATTCGTATATAATTGTAGAAGATTCAAATCTCCTGTATTTTATTTGAGAATGTTACAATAATAATTTCGAAGGTACTGTGAATCATATAGTTATTTTACAAATAAAAAAATTTGTATATAATAAATACTGATCACTAACACATATAGTGGCATTTGGTCAAAAGAGCAATAATTTAATCGCTCCCGAATTGGCTCCTCTAGTTAAACATAATATAGGAAAGATCCAATGGGAAGCAACCATTATTCAGTACTGTTACCCAATTGAATACAATAATTTTAAGCCTACTTACAACGGTACGCAGGAAAATAAATCAAATCAACCGGAGTAAACATACAAAATATATTTCAACAGAATACAACAAAATAAATAAAGACGATTTTAATCAGATTTCTTTCAGTTTGAAATTTAAAAACTTCAAATTGTAAGATGAAGACTTTCCATGAAAAATTTCAATAAAAATTCTACCGCGCAAAATAATGTACACCGTAAAAAGTACCATACACACACACAAAAAAAAAAGTAGAATTGCAAAAATGTTGCAACAGGCTAGGTCTACATATGAGTTTAAAAGACATTGAGTAAAAAATTCGGGGATTTAGTAAACTAACAGCTTATTACCCTGTTGCAGTAAGTTGATTAAACTGAATTAGTTCATTCATTTAACTATTTGATACTCGACTTTAAGACACACGAAACGGTAGCCCGCCTTCGTCACTTTTTTTGTCCCAAAACGTTACATACATTATATATACACATATATAAGAAGACAAAACACTGACAATATGGATTGCTAGGAAATGACAACGTTATTCTTAACCCGACGCGCTCTGTGATGAAAATTTGTCTCAAAACGTGATTGCTAAATATATAAGAAGACAAAGTACTGACAAAATTGATTGCTTGCCGTTGTCAATTTTCTTTGTTCTACACGAAGTACAGATGTGATAGAGCTGGGGGTCCGGGGTAATCTAAATAAAATTAGTATAATTATTAATTTTATAAATGTAGAATAATATTATCGTCCGCAAACAATTTTACAGTTTTTAGTTTTACTTACACACTACAATTGTAATAAAATTAAAAGCTGTTTCACAGATTCAATGATTATGATTTTTGAGAATAATCTGTGCGTCATAATTTCATGATATCATTTATAGAAATGGAAATAGTAGAAAATTATAATAGATTCACGGAATAAAAAAGAAATTAAAAACTAATTACTTATAAGAAATTATTTATAAAACGTAAATCAAACTATTCTGTTAAATTGAAACGAATTAAATTACAAATAAATGTTGAAAAAGTTGTATATGCCTGAATACATTAATATATTCTAAATTGTAAAATCGGCATTAAGGAATAAATTGAAAGTAAATGTTTATAAAATATTTCAATAAAATACTAAATAAGGTTACCGGAATTACAGAACTGATTTTTGTGTAACATGTTTTCGTGTTAAATAAAAATGTATTTAAACGCATAACTTTCAATTACTGCGTGACATATTTCAAAATAGCTTTTATGTAATATTTCGTTAAGTGAATCATTTTATTTTCTAAACGCAATTGTCCGTCATAGTTAATTACTGCGAAAGTTTTAAACGTTTCATATAAACCAGCTATTACATATGCTCATTTGTGAGCGAAAAAATTGTAGGCGTTAGGACTAGAGTGAAAAGTTCTGAAAGTATACCGGGTATGATCAAAAGCAACTTTGCATCTCTTATGGCACTAAAAAAAGAGACCCTACTATTACAATAAAAAATGATCACGTACAGGAAGGAGAAGATATAGACAGATATAGTCAGAGTAAAAGCAATGGTTGTGCGGAAAATTTAGAGGAAACGAAGATATGTCAAAAGGAAAAGATCAAGCAGATGCCGGGGTTTTAGATGAAACTGATCACTTATGCGGAGCACCCGATACAGGCCGATTAGAAGTTAAGAATATTAAAAATTTAAAGCTTTCACAGTGATTACTCATGATAAATAATTTTCGGAAACAAAGAATGTAATGGAGAGTTAGCATTTCTCGATGTCCGCATCAAACGCAATAATTTGGGTGATGTTTTCACATCTGTACATCGAAAAGAGACGCACACGGATAAATATTTGCATAAGACCTCTCATCACTTGCCGAGCCAGAAGGTCGGTGTGTTTAAGACCCTTGTACATAGAGCACAGAAGGTGTCCTACCGCGATAGTCTCCAAGAGGAGTTAAGACATCTTAAAGGTGTTATGGTCAAAAATGGGTATAGCACGGATGAAGCAAGTAGGTATATCAGTAAGTTTAGTTGCAATAGTCATGTTAATATTAATGAATCTGAACAGTTTGCTACTAGTGTTGTGCTACCGTTCATCAAAGGAGTCACGGAAAGAATTGGAAGGATTTTGCGTAAAAACAGTGTAAGACCAGTCTTCGGTACGTGTATGAAAATAAGGAACATGTTAAGAGATCCAAAAGATAGTTTACCTCGGTTACACTGTGCCGGTGTATACAAAATACCCTGTTCGTGTGGATTAAGCTATATCGGTCAGACTAGTAGGCTTATTGAAACCAGGGTGAAGGAGCACAGGGCTGATTGCGCGCATAGGCGGGTGCACAAATCCGCCTTAGCGGAACATCAGTTGAAAACGAATCATACTATCAAATTTGAGGATAGTGTTCCTTTAGCTAAGGAAGTTCACACCGGCAGGAGGTTGGTTAGAGAAGCCATCGAAATTGAGAAATGGCCAAATTTTAACAGAGAAGAAGGTCTACGTGTTCCCACGGCATGGAAACCAGTCATACGGTTGACGAACTTGCATCTATAACAGCGACCAGGTAGGTTTCATTTTTCTTTTCCAACTCTGGGTTATTTGGTTTTAATTTTGACTGTGTCTCTTTAGGTACCTTGACGTCCGCCACCGCATTTCACTTCTTCTTGGTCTTTTGTTCCCACATCCCGCCGGTCCGAGTGGTTTCCTCTTTCGGTTGGATTTGCTTTGTTTTACTTCGTTTGGTAAGCTTCCGTTGGTCCAATGCCCGGGGCCTTGCCCTCTGGTGCTTCTTCCGGATAGGTTTCGAGTGGGCCCTCAGGTGAGGGTTCCAAGCAATTTTCAGGTAGTTCCCAGTCCTTGTTCAGGTAATTCAACTGTTTCTGTTGTAATATTTTATATTTTTGTTTTGCTCGCTTGGTTGTTCCGTGCGTTTCCAACGTTTTTAGTTTTATTTTTTATAAGTTGTTATTCGTTTTTCCCCCCTGCCCCAACTGTGACCCGATGTTTTTTGTTCCTTTTGTAAATTTTTCTAATACCCTTTTTTCTCATATGTTTTTACATTTTATCTTCGGCTGTTATGCGTTTTGTCGGGTTTTCCCGTTTAGATTTTGTTCCTTTTATTATTATTATTTTTTTTTTTTTTATTTGTTTTTATATTTCATCGATCTGTTGTTATGCGTTTTGTCGGTTTTTCCCGTTTAGATTTTGTTCCTTTTATTATTATTTTTTTTTCCCTATGTTTTTATATTTTACCTATCTGTTGTTATTGCGTTTCGTCGGTTTTCCTGTTTAGAGGTAGGTTATCTATTTTGATTTGGGGTTTTCATGATTTCTGATTCTTATTTTAATGTTATTGTCGATCGCAATTTTCGCTCCGTTCTTCAGTTTGCTTCTGATGATGGCCAGTGTAAGGTGGTCGAAACGTTAAGCGAATAAATATCTTTTATTATATTCCAGCTTGAAAATTAAAAAAAATTAATCTTCCCTGCAAATTCCTGAGATCTAAAATTTTAAGGTCCAAAGTATGGCCAGAATATTATTTCCTTGTGTGCGCTTGATTCGCTGTGCGCTTTCTTCGCGACACCGAAAATAATAAAATGTATAAATGAATTATAAAGAAGTATAGAATCTGAAAGTTGTTAAGAAATGAAGAATTAACCGCAGAACGAAATAGAAATCAGCCAGTTTTGAATAGCTTAATCGGAATAGAAAGAAAAAAGTAAAAAACGAATAATTAAAATTAATCGTAAAAAAAGAAAAAATTAAGTTTAGATAGTAAGAAACGATTCGAATCTTGAAAGAAGTCGGAGAAAGATCAATAAAAGCACCATATTATCTGAATGGATAGAGTTCTCTAAAGTGATAAGTCGGAATCTAAAGTATAGTAACCCCGCAAGGAAGAACAAACATTCCAATCGTCCCCAATGATAAAAAATCGCGAGATCAATTAAAAAGAGAACGAAGAGGAAAAAGTCGAAAATGATGAGAATGTAAAGAGAAGTTATGTTAAGAGGCCGAACAAGGTTGTATAGATATGTGAACAATGTTATTAAATAGCAGTTAGAGAAAGACTGAGCGAAACGGAGTGTATTCCTAATGAGAATTGCGGACCACCATAATTGATCCACGATCGCGTCTGATCAGCTTCGATCGCGTCTGATCAGCTTGCAGCTTCTAATATTAAAATTAATACTGAGTTTCAGGAAATAAGAGCTACAGCAATATTGCGGACGTTTAATAAATGTTCCAAACAATTTTTATCAGCTCTGCGGCAGACGATAATTACATTGAAGTCAATTAAATGTAAAAGTCACGATGGATTGTTTTGAACAAAAAAAAGGGCAAAATGACGGTAAGAGGAAATTAAAAGAGCAGCAATACGTAGTTGAAGAAGAAAAGAGAAAAATAAACAAAAGTAAAATTTAAAAAAAAAAAAAAGACTGTAAAAAAAACATAACATAGAGCAAATGAGGAAAAAATGTAGGGAACAACAAGAAGAAAAGAATCAGTCCAGGCTAACCGATTAGACGGAAAAGAACTGCACAAACTATAAAGATATTAACCGTCGTAAGTTTTAGTGAACAAGATCGATTAGTTGAAAGCTCATTCATTAAATGAATATGAAAGACGGTTACATGAAAGAGGAGGAAAATTAGGAGAAAGTTATTTGATAGATTTACGAGTTAAAAATGTTTGTGAAAGGTGGGAAGTAAAAACGAAATGAAAACTTAGGGAGAACTATTAGAAAGAGTACAAAGAGGTTCTGTCCGCATACGAAAATAAGTAAGAAATCAAGCCGCTTTTTTTAAAAATCGGATGCATCTTAAAACGCGTTATTTTCATAAGACATTTAAATATATTTTTGCTTTATCTGCACTCGGTGTAAAAGCGATCATTTGCACATCGATGCTCTTTGCAATTATGAGTTGTTTTAATCAAAGGTAAAATGTTTGGGAGACCATGGAAACAAATGGAAAATGACTGGGTACTGTCTCGCGCTGTGTTGGAAAAAGAAGAAACATTTTGAGCATTACGTAAGTAATTGAACATTAGGAGAAACAAGAAAACGAAATTTGAATGTTAACATAAATTCAGAAAAGATAGCTTTGAGGAGTTTCAATTCAATGAAACACGTAAAAGTCTTAATACTTTCTGAAGTGTAACAAATTTAATGATTAAACGCAACGGTGATTGATGATTCAATCTTTCTCCTGCAAATAATGTCACCTGAAAATAAAAAAGAAATCTAAAGTAAAGCATTAGCTAATGAAGCCGAAAAAACTTTTACAGCGACACGGTCCCTCCTACTTTGGGAAACGAAATTTGCGATAGAGAACCCGAATTAATTAGCAATGGTTAAATGATAGAAGTTGCCGATATTGACAATTTTTGACACAGACAATAAAAATCCTTGAACAGTTGTTAAAAACTAAAATATTCCGGTATCACTCGAAGTACTATCACTGTAATAATTACCACTATCATTATTATTGTTACTTATTATATAATCTTTATACTCATTAATATTATTATATTTGTTGTTAACGTTAGTAGGAAGATTGGTATAAACATTTATACTACTTAGGGCTGTGGAGTGATTTGTAACAGTACCAAGGACGAAATTTGCTCAGCTTAAGATGATTTGATTTTATTAAACGAGAGAAATAAACCGATAACAAAGGGCTTACTATTTTCATTTTAATTTGAAATCCGCATCTATATTTAGTGGTAAACTGGATGGTTTATTTGTGTTAGAAGGGCTAAAGGAAAAGACTGAAGAGTAGCTAGCTTATATAACAAAATGAAATAAAAATAATGCAGGTAAGAAACAAAATTATTCTTAAAATAAAATCATATCTAGTAATGTATAAACAAACGGAAATATAAGCAACGGTTAGGTAAGAATGAAAGCTAAAGTTAGATAAATAATACAAACCCAACCAAATCTATCCCTTATTAATTAGTTGAACACGATAAATCGCATTCCGACAAAAATATTCAGCTGAATTAATACGTTTCCGTTATTTCACAAGTTCGCTTTGACGTTTTTTTTTCTTTCTTAGTTAGTACTTGCTGCTCATTTAAGAACTGTTGTTTGTAGTTTCACATTCGATTTTATTGTTTACGGTTTTTGGTTGTACACAAATTCGTTATTTGTATATATTTTATTTTTAATTTTTTTAAAAAAAGAAATCTTACTGATCTTATTGCAGGATTCGGTGTATCAGTTTTTTAATTATAATGTAATAAGATAATTAAATTTGGAGATAATGAAATCCATATTTCGATTCCTTAAAACTGTCTAAGTTTTAAGATTTTCGGAAAAGAGCGATAATGACACAAACATTTTTAAACACTCAAAAATATACAGAACTACGGAAATGTTTCGAAAAAACATAAACACTATTACAACTGAAAAACTGGAAGTATATACGTTTATATTTCTCGTAGTCCGAGGTTCGATTTGATCATTCGATGTTACCGGAATAATGCAAATGATGGCCAGATTATCTCCTTCGCACTTAAAATTCGTAAGTGTAGCGTTGATATATAAGCAATGACAATATTTGAAAAATTCATTACCATGTTTTATAATTAGATTAGCGGTATATAATTCAATATTTCTAGATATTAAGGAAGTATATGTATATAAAAAGAAAGATTTTTTTGGAAAGTAAAAGTGAAAGAAAAACGTTTGCAAGCGTACCGTTTGTTAACTCGTACGAAAAATAATGTCCGCATTTTTGTACGCGTAAGCGAATGCTTCAAATACGCAATGAATACTACACCATTGAAAGCTTCGCTAAAGAAAAGTTACCTCATAGATAGCCCGCTGAATGCGCAGTGTTAATGAACAATTACGCATAAGTAGAAATTATTTTTCATTCATACGAAATCTAACAAACATTTATTCATTTTTCGTAAATAGAACATATTAGAAGTCAACGGTTACATTTTTACAGATCCAAGTCATTTTAAAATTCTTCTTTTTAAATGTAAGCTAAAAAAATAAATAAACCATAATACACATAGAAATTATGGAATCTTTATCTATGGTAGCGTAAGAAGTAAATAAAATGTATTGTAACTATTTTGATAAAAAAGGCAACATTTACAACGATAGTTAATTTCGAAACTGAAATCGTAATCGGCGGTTAACAGTTAACTTCGCTTATTTAATTTTCATCATTTAGTTAAAGCAAATGATATCTAATTCGTAATTTAAATTTGTATCTGTTTAATTTGTTACCTCTACGATCATCATTTTTTCGTTTATTTAAAATCAGCTCTTAATATATCAATTAAGTAAATGTATTAAATTTAATCGAACAGGTTCATTTGTAATTATATTGTTAAAAAGCGAAATTAAATACTGCTGCCGTAACATTCTAGGCGGTGGTGTCTGTTCCGTTGTCGCACTTGAAAACAAGAATTAATCAATAAGCACAAAATCAAAAAAAAAAAAAACCGCTGAATGCACGGAAATTCAATTTACGATGGAATAATTTAAAACCGCTCTGAATATTTACGTTATTTTAAATGAATATGTCATAATTATAGATAATCCCAAATACTTGTACCCACGTTAGGGAAAAATAGAATCCATTATAAAGAAAATAAATATCCAAAATCAAACGATGGGTAAAATTTGAGTTTAAAGCCCCCTTCCAAAAAAAAAAATCCAAAATATGTTTTACATTAATAATGAAACAATGTAATCAAGAAGTGCAAGTACTTATAAAACTAAATCAATCTGTCTCAACAAATCATTTAAGTAGTATGAAAATAAATGTTTACAACAGAGAAATATAATTTGTTTAGAAAAATTTTCAGATGTAATTGTTCAACTAAAAAAACTGTTACAAAACTGATTACATACTCGCATATACACATACAACTTGTAAATATATAAACTGGAGATACATTGCATATTAAAAGTAAAGTAGCCACGATACGCCACATATAATCGTGCAGCCTGCAAACAGCCGCAACATACATCTCGTTAGCTGCATAAAGAAGTGACGTTCATGAAATAATGCCTTTTTTTCGCAACACAACCGCTAATCATTTCGAAGTAAACAACGCTCTTCAAAATAATTCGTTACGTAACCTTGATTTTTTACGAATACCGTATGGAGTCGGAGATAAAATGGTTTTCGTGAAAACATTTTGATGGTTCCTTAACCCAGATATGCCCATAGGGATTTGTAAGATTTTTTTTTTTTTTTTTTATTTTGTTAGGTTTAATATAGTTCAATAAACATATTTCTATTTTTGAAAAGTAAAAATTTATTCTCAAAATATGAATTTGAAGCTATCCTAAGCACCGACACTAAATAAACAAATCGAACTGAATTTTTCGCGCTCGCATGAGTGAAACGATCATGACTTATCATGTTTTTGCTGTACTAAATATAGGACATTGGGCATATCTGGGTTAAATTAGAAACATCAAGTTTTTTCACAAGAAAAGCTACACTCTACACGTTCACATAAAAAACATTTTTCTCGTACGTTTAACTCGCCGATATATTATAGAAAACCCCTTCATAAAGTTATTAATTATCTTCACGGTAGAAAAATGCAACAGTCATCTCTACAATGAAAGCAAGTTTTTAAAAAGCAGATTTTATTTTTGATTCGAATATTTGAATAAATTCGATGTTTTTTAATATTTTTAATATATAATTTTAATGTTACATTTTATAATTATGTGTTTTTGGCATATTATTGTGAGTAAATATAACTTTGTAAAATATAGATGAATAAAAAAACACTAATATTTTCTTGCGTTAAATTAATTTCTATATAAAAACCAATGAAAGTGAACTAAACGTTCATAAAAAAGGTCAGCAAAATGCAAAACAATAAAAACTTTAAGAACATGCTAAAACTGTCTTTCATCTGAAATAATTTTAATATACACATACATTGATTATATTATAAAGCGTGTTATCTTATTAAAAATCATGTACTTCTGTCTTAAAATTTTGAATTTACTACATTACTACATGTTCTTTTCTTTTTTGTAGTAAAATTGATAAAAGGATTTGAGCGTGCATAGTTAATTAATCTTTTAAATTTATACATTACTAAAAATAATTTATACGTAATTTGGCTCCATAACTATACAAATATGTATTCAACAGCTGGATACAAAGTTTCAAAATTATTCCAAGTGCACAAACATGCGATGATTGCATAACGGTATACTGATCATAAATTCAACATTTTCTTTACTAAGTTTTACAATCTAACGTAATATTTTTATTAAATCTTAAATGTTTTCCACTTATTTTCAAATCGACTATTATAAAAAGGAAGAATTTATTCGTTGTAACGACCAAACAATTTAGAAATCGCGGCTTATAAATAGAATTCATGATGGTTATTACATTTGGAGCCTATTATATACGTGTATATATATATATATATATACATACAGAACTTTACACCCGCACCAAAATTGAAGTTCTATTTTGCATAAAAATTCTTGTCTTAAATGACTTCACAATAATTAGGAAAATACACAACACACAGCTATCAAATTTACAACATACAATAAAGGAATGTATTATCTTTCACGCTTAATTTATTTTCGGCCTCATAAACTGTTAATTTTTCAATCAATTTTCAAAGTTAATGGTTTAAATAAATCTTTAATTTTTGTATATGTATATTTTATTTTGCTGTAAAATATGTCTTTATAAACTTTAATTTCATCACTTAAAGTAGGTAAAATGCAAATTTTTAAAAATTTAAATAAATCCTGAATAACGGATCAATTCATATTATATAATTAATCAAAGGCATTTAAAAAATCAACCAATATATGAACTGTGTAAAATGCAAAAATTTAATTATAACGGGCAATCAAAAATTGGAAACTTCCACGATGAGTAGTATTAGAAGTAAAATTATTTTCGATAAACAGCGTGTTAATAAAATTAACCTACTGACGTTTCGGATATCTTATACCAACCGTATCAGAATGATGGGCTAGCATAAACTATCGGAAACATCAATCAAGTTATTTTGTTTATCGAAAATAATTTTTTCTACAACGGCCAAATAAAACATCACGCCGCATTGTTTAATATTACTTACAAAAAGTAAAATTAATTGCAAATTCTCAAGAATTATTCTTAAAAAGTAAATAGACATCGCGCTGAAAATAAACAATCTTTGTTATAATACCTGAAATATTACTATGCTTTATTACGATATTTAAAAAGTATTCATTTATTAACTACAATAAGCAATATTTAAAATGCGTTTTACAGATCTAGAACATGTTGGTATTTATTGTCGAATAATTCGAAATAACTTTTATGTGAACAAGTTAACGAAGAAAATACAAACTTACACAGGAAAATCCTGAACCATTTAAAAATGCCCGATCCAAAATAAAATAAAACCAGTAATTACCAACTTGTCATTATTTAATTTACTTAGAAACACAAATTATCACCAATTAAAAGCAAGGACAATAAGATAAAATCAGTTTCGAAAAAGTAATTAAATATTTCATTTATCATTTAGATCGAAATGTAGAGATAGGCTATCACGGTTAGGTAACCGCCTTCTAACCGGATTATGACGTTCATCACGACTGATATTTCGTATCTGACAATGTCCGCAGCGGAATAGCATCTGCTAATGCAGCAGGCCTGTCGTCTATGAAGAAAATAAGGCACAGATTACGTCATTATAAGTAAACATCACTTATACTACGTGAGACGGAAAAAGCAACAGTTTTCATTCAATTTAATTTGAGCGTTAAAAATTATTTTTGATTAATTCGTCATTTTAAATTACTTTGTGTTTTAAATTGACAACTCACGTTGTATATTTTTAATTTCCTCAATAATTTGTACATTTACGGTTTGTAATTAATTACGTAAAAAATGATTTTCTCAAACCATTTAAACTGGTTTTTTTTATAACTTTACAATAAGGTCAACTTTTTAATCGGCGTTTCTATTTTATTATTTTTTCCGCTAATTATGATCAATGAATGTTACGCGGCTAATTGTAAAGTAATTACAAGAACCCGAATAAGGAGACTGTGATTTTTTTTAAGAAATCAAAATTTGTTTTTAAAATAAATTGCGGAAATATCACAGAAATTTGAAATAATTAAACATTCTAGGGTAAGTTAAATAAGAACAAGTAATTTCTACATTAATTACATTCACTATTAATATTTATTTTATAACATATGATGACACTTGCTGACAACAAGTTCTATTTGAAATAAGAAAAATTTTTTTGAATTTAAATGTTGTAAATAGGGCAAGAGCAGTAGCGTACATTTTCGACAGGGGTACTACAGAAAAATCCCCCTCCCACCACCAATCGTTAAAAAATTTATTTGATTTACTAATTACATAAAAGTGCTGTCAAGTTAAAAATTATGATAAAAGTATATAGAATTGTCTGTTTAATGTGAGAACGCTAAATAAATTTAAATTATGTATTTACATATTTACCTTCCTGACAAGTGATGACAGAATTAATTAACGGTATACGAATTCTAGTGTTCTTTTAGTGTGGCTTATACATTCATTTATTACATAACAGTAGAATTTTTAATGTTGAATTATTCGACGAATTTCACTAAATGGTAAGGTGGTGTCCACGGGAGGGGATTTTAGGGGTTAACACCCCCCATGAGAACTAAAAGTTATTATAAACACACAAAAATCTGAAAAAAATCAAAAATTTAAAATATTCATGATTTTTTAGGGTGTTCTTACCTACCTTGAAAAGAAAAAATATGCTCCATATTTTTAGGTACTTCATTAATATTTTATGTAAACTTTTTCATTACGAGTATAATTAATAATATATGTGATTTTTATTAATGTTTGGACAGTAAATCATTTATGTAAATTATTAATATATGAACCAAAATTATGGAAATTATTAATAGTGCGAATATTAGTGAAAAATATATTGTTATTAATAAATTAAATATGTAAAGAAAATGTTTACCCCCCCCCCTCCCCTTCAAAAATTCTGAGCACGGGCATGCTACATGGCGATATACTGCATTAGAAGAACGATCAGCGCTAACGTCAGGGAAAAACAGAAAAGCTTCCATTGCTTCTCCATTCTTAGTCACATAACGAAGAGCTGTAGATAACTGTGATTTATGGGAAATGCCAGATGTTTCATCCAACACTATTGACATAAGTGGTGCTTCATTTAATTCCCTGCTAATATCACTTCTTAGTATTTCACTAATGGCTTTAATAAAATCATTTTGTATTAGCGGTGATGTACCATGAAAAATGGTATTTTCTTGCAAATGGTTAGTTAATGCTGAGCCATGTTTGCTTTGTTCGATTAAATACTCAATATAATTTCCTTTGTTTAAAGAAAATCCATTTTAATCGTGACCTCTAAAGGGTAATTTCTATTCCTCTAGAAAACAACGTTTTGGTACTTTTCTGTTTCTTCGCACTTTAAAATTATGCAGCCTATCGGATAGCATCTTTTGATGATTTAATGAATAGTCAATGCAGCTTTGTTTTCTAAATTAAATTAACTTACAACGACCTCCTCCACCTCATTCATCAACTGCCTCAGCCGTTCATCATTCTAGGAGATATGAACGCTCATCACACCATTTGGGGAGCTGCTAGAAATAACAACAAAGGAAACATAATTAATAAAATCCTCCAAGACGACTGCCAGCTAATCCTGCTAAATAACAACCAACAAACCAGATTCAACAGCTCTAATGGAACCTTCTCTGCGATCGACTTGTCAGTTGCCTCCTCCGACATTGCTCACCGATTCAATTGGAAAACATATTCCGACCTGTGTAATAGTGACCATTTTCCTATTCTTATCCACATCTCCACCAGCTCGATGAACCAGCAACTTCCTACAACCCAAAAATGGCTTCTCAAAAAGGCGGACTGGAATAAATTCAAATCAATTTGCGCCCTCTCACTTCTCAAACCATCACCAGACATCGACTCTTGTATCTTAAATTTCAACCAACACATCCTACACGCAGCTGAAAACTCGATATCAAAATCCTCTGGCAGAATATCCACAAAAAACGTTCCTTGGTGGAATGAAGACCTCAAACTAGCCATCAAAAATCACAATAAGGCCCTTGCTATATTCCGAAGAAGCAGACTCACAAGCGATCTCACCAACTTCTGCCGTTACCGAGCAGTAGATCGTAGACTATCCAGGCAACTGAAGAAACAGAACTGGAACTCCTTTATGACCTCTATAGACGAGCACTCTGACCAATCCGAACTCTGGTAGCAAATAAAGATCTTAAACGGCGCTAAACAGCCCTTGAATGCAATCATCCTAAAAAAAGGAGACACTTACACGCAAGACTCTGACGAAACCGCCAACCTACTTGGCTCAAGTTTTACACAGACCTCATCTGATGCAAACTACACCCCGACATTCCTGAATTTTAAAACAGCAGAAGAAATGAACTTCTGCGATCTATACAGTGACAACTCAGAAGAATTCAATACCCTCATCACCATGCCGGAGCTCACCAACGCCATCAAGCGCCTGAAGCCTAACACGTCACCTGATCCAGATAATATTCCGTCTACCTTCATAAAAAATCTACCCGGTACCGTTAGAACAAAACTGCTGAGTACATTCAACTCAATATGGACAGAAGGCACATTCCCCAAGATCTGGAGCAAGGCCATCATTGATGGCGGTACGTCTGGACCACAGACATTTTCAGGGGCAATTGGAAAAGAACTTGAAAGCTGTGAAAAAAGACCTATAACCAGTTTCAACCTATTTCAACAACTTACCGTAGCTTTCTGTTGAAGATATTAGTATGGACCAGAAATACTTGTACAGAATAGTTGAAGCAGATTCAACAGGCGTATTTCTTAGCTATTTAGCAAATAAATCACCAAGCAAAATGTCCCGTGCCCGATGACTATCTCGTGCCAACAGGATTCTCCGTCACTATGTTTCACTAGAGACTCCCTCTATAAATTTAATCACTCTTGCAATGTATATTGTCAACGTTTACGCTTCGATATGGTTTTCTATAAGAAATCACCCCCCGCTGTAAGATGGATCGCAACATTTATTTAAACTCATCGAGCTAATCAGATATTTACCAACAACTTTGAAAGCCGTTATCGACATTCAAAGAAACAGCTATTTCGCACACCCCGGAAAACTAATTGCTTGCAATTTAACAGATTCCCAGTCGCACATTTGTGAGTTAGTTGCCTGTCGAATTTTAAAAGCTAGATCAGCAACATCAAATAACATTTGTTCAAAAATTTATCTTCTGAATAAACTACATTATTTCAGCTGGGAATTTCTTTGCGTCTAAAAGCGTTGAAGAATATACAGTTCATCAGCTGAGTCCATGGAATTTAAATTAGAATGATCTCTGTATGTTAGGAACTTTTCGAATTCTTACAGTGATAAACAATTAGTAGCTGTGTTTTAAACATAATTTAATTAATGTATGTGATATAAAAATTTAAAACAACAGTAAACAGCTGTGCTTAGTAATCTGATTGTAGAGAAATTATCGCATAATCTACATGTATTTATAGAAAAAGGAGAAAGAATTTAGCATTTCACTTACCGTTTTTCGATTTTTGTAGAGGAAACCGGACGGCAAAGAGAACTAATGTCTCTACATCAGATGAAATTTGAACTAACACAAAAATGTCTTTGGAAACACCTGTGCAAATATTACGTTATTTTAATTTTAGCGATGTTTTCGCGCACATGATTTAGAAGCATTACTATAGAGAAAGGTAAATAATGTTGGAAGAGTAGAACGTACACCAACATACGTGTATTTTAATAAATAAAAATCAGAAGCTAATTCAAAATTTTTCTACTGCGTGGTGTTTCATATATTACGAGAGAACATAAGGATCGAAACTATTTATGATTTAATATATCATCTACCTCTTTTCTTGTTGAACTTTTCATCACTGGGTATTCTGATAGTAAAGTTAAGGCTGCTGTAATTTTTTTTCCAACTATTTAGCTAATTACTATGACTTAAAAGACCCTTAAGGTGAAGTAATAATAATAATTAAACTAATCCACCTTTCCCCATCTCCCTCGTTCTTCTCACTAAGTCTAAATTATTTTTGGATTTTTCTATTCAAGCTTCTTAAACACTTCTTCTAATGCACAGGTAAATGACATCGGTGGGACCATTCTGTTTATTCCTTTTCTAATAGTGAAATATTTGTCTATTTCATCAGTTATTATCCTGGCTTTTGAATACGCGCTTTTAATCATATTAATAAAGACTTTAGGTATGCCTTGCTTTTATAAGGCATTAATAAAAAAATCGTGATTTAGAGCATCAAACGCGTCGGTATAGTCAATAAAGGCGAAGTGGGTTTCAAATTGATATTCTTTACCTTTTTCTATAATCTAGTTGATCGTAACCAGCCTAATCTTTCGGCTGTTGATCAGTTAATATACATGTATGTTTCATTCTTAATTCAATCGATTTCATAAATATTTTGGACGATGTTGGGCTTAAGGATATTGCGGTGTCTATAATTTTCTATTTTGTACTTATCACATTTCTTAAAAATTAAAATTATATCAAATTATTTCCATTATTAATTTATGCAAAAGTTCCCTACCGCCGTACTTCATTTTTTAAATTAATAATTCCAGCGTGACCTGGTGCTTTGCCATTTTTAAAATTTTTAACTACGCATTCTAATTGATCGAATAGAAATTCTGGCTGCTTATTATTAACACCTTTAATTACTGCACTAACTTCAAACGCTGGGTTTCACAATTACAGAGATCAGAATAATATGTTAAAATTACATTATTCATTTCTAATCTGTCTTATATATTTTTTTTATATTATTATTAAGAATACATAGGGTTGGCCATATTAGGTAGACCCATTTATTTAACAAAGAAAACGTGAAAAAAAACACATTTTTTGCTGTTTAAGCAAAAAAATCATTTAATTTGGTTTAAGGAGAATTGATTACATTTTCATGAACAATCAGCATCAAAAAATCGGTTATCATAACCCCATAACGCACCTGATTGACGATTGTTGCTTTGCCACTGTTGAACCGGATGCTTGCGGATGCTTGCAGTGACCGTTCAACACTGGTTTCTACGGCCGCGATATTTTCAGCAGATTGTCTCTTCTTCTTCTTCTTCTTCTTTATAGCGTCATACTAAGCTTCTGAGTGTCGGCGACTACCTATTCGTACATCTCAGCTGTACAAATATAGCTAGTGTACTAGACAATTGTTACATTCAAGCGAGTGTACACACGCAAGACTTCATTCGGAACTGAATGTAGTCGCTTGCTATCGCGCTACAAGTGTAGTTCCGAATATGTCTGCTGTGTACTAACTAGCACTTATGTGATGGTATACGTGGTGGTTTTCCATTGCCTTCCACGCGATTATTAGCGAGTATTTAATTTAATTATTTGTAATAAGTTTTGTCGTCGTTCGGGATCAAACCCGTGACCTCCGTAACGGAAGTCTCGATCGCTTTTTATTTGGACGCCTAGAATTAGCGACAGTACCAGAAGACAAAATTTTCAACGCGTCCAAAATGAGAATATTACCACTTGTTTGGTTCGCCGAATGTCTAGCCTGTAATCTCTAAGCTATGGAGTCGTTGAGCCATGGGAGTCAGATAACATATTCAAAATTGTATATAATGTAGAGTCGACTTGGTACTATGAATTTCCTCATCTTTCGCGTTTTCTTATTTTTTCTATCTGCAGGTTTCGCCTTGACCATAGACAACTTCCTGCATCCTTTTTTCGTTTTTCTATGTCCTCTTCTCCTTTTTGTCCTTTCCATCCGGATGATTCTGATTTACTCTGCGATATAAATCACATCTTCCTCGAATGCGCGTCTATAGGGACACACTCACTTTTATAGACATATCTTGGTTTACTTACTCCACATAATGCTTCGTTTATTCTTTCTCTTCCATCCCTGACGATGATTTCTATTATAGCGTCTTTCATTGCTTCTATCTCTAGTAGTATTCAATTCGAATTCGTTTCTCTCTTTCTCTCACTAATACGTATAATCTAATGCTGGGTAATGCTCTCGGCTAGCGATCTCAAAAAAAAAAAAAAAAAATGGACACCGAAACTAAGAAAAACTACAGCTTAATGCTAGTTGATTTAATTTGGATCGTGCTGACTCGTAAATGAGAAATGAGACAAAAGCGCTGTGTTTACAGCTACATATATTCGACGTAATTTCCCGCAACTTTAAGCTTGCTTTACAACTTTTCCTCATGCGGCTATTTCTGAACCCCTTTTGGTGGACATGTTTCTTCGAAAAAAATTAAAAAATTATGTTAAAATATACTCGGTTTGTTTATTATTTCTAGATTTTTAAGATACATTTATTCGCACATTTATCGGTGTTGGTATTTTCCAGCGTCAGACAGAGGTTGGAAAACAACTATATATTGCTTGAGGGCGATTGACATCATCTCTGAATCATGCTTTCTACTGCTTAGAATGAGGCACGTGACCACAGTAATTATCTGCGAATTGCAGCAGAATTAAAGGAAAATATTTGCGGCGAATTTTCAAAGATAAATAAATTTCTCGGACGGAAGATGCAGACCTCTGCGAAAAGAAAGGAGGAATGTATGCGAAAAAAAAAAAGATTCTTCGACTGTTATTATTTTTAGTACTGAATACATTATAATCCTGTGGCAAAAATAAATTTGCGTTGGCAGTAATTTTTGTTTTTTCCCCCTCCGAAAATAGTGTCAACTAGGCTATTTTATGAAGAAAGAAAAAGTGTCAAGTTTCTTTGGCGAACCTCGTAAGTGTGAATAAAAATAAAGCACAGCGAGCAGTGAACTGACTATTAATAGGTGCTAATATTACTGCAATACGACAACCAGATCAAAGCGCATCAATTTTCGAAAAATTATCTGAATTAAAACGGTCAACTTCATGGGAAATTACCACATTTCTTTATTGATCGGTGTCGGTGTTCATCATGGTAAAGTACCAAACTAATCCCAGCGGTACTGATGAATTTCTTTCAGTCGTTTTTACTTTGCCAGATTCCTCTGGTATCAATTATTTTAAGGTGGGTAAACGTGAGAGCAACTAGAACTAACAAATAAAAGACATGAAAATAAAATATTTTTACGATTCTTAAACATCAAACTCGTAAAATGAGCAGAAACTCAAGGTTTAATCTTTTCCGCAATTAAAATAGAATCCGTCACATTTGGATGCAAAGAAACTAAAGTTTTTTGCAGTAGCAAGGAATCTTATGAGAATACTGTTTTAGAACTAAAAACAAGAATGGATAAAACTAAAACTGTACGGTTTACAGTACCATTCTGTTATTCCACTCGATGAAAATAAACTACAGCTTAAAAGAACTTCTCTGAGTTTGAATAGTCAAATTTTTCCAAAACAAACTACTAAAAAAGAAAGTAAAGATAAAACTAAGTCTCACATTGTTTAACAAAAATATATTTATCTACAAACAGAAAGAAAATTTTAAAAACGAAGAAAACAAATAAATAAATTTCTGTGATACTTATATAAATATACATTATGTAATTATACTGTGAAAATGTACAAAGAATGTTTCAACGTATAAAAATAATTAATATATACTAATTGGTAGTAGAATTAATTATTTAGTAAATATTATTGATATGGAAAACACGCTGTGCCGCATGTCACACTGCGCCATGGGCCGCAGCGGCAGTCCGTCTTTATTTTGGCGTTCAATGTCTTGTAAAAGAAAAAAAACGACACTCTGAAAATTGCTACATCGACGTAAAAACCCTTCCTTTTTGGATCTAGAGTATTCAAAAAAAGTATTAAAAATGCCTTTTTAAAAGTATAACACGTTCTGTGTTTTTTTGAGGTTAAAAGGGCACATTTTCAAAAAACGAATGACTTTATTGGAAAGCTGAGGAAAAATGTATATCGAAAACATGTTATCATTTATTTTTGTGTATGATTAGCGTAATCATGAGTTGAAAAGTAAGTGTTTTGGCGTTCGAGCGCCGCGCTGGGACAATTGACATGAAACGCCCCATATATGTATTGAAGCGTTACAATTGGTTTTAGTTATTTTTATATACCCTCAGGGATGCCACCGCGGTTTCAGATTCGCGGAATTATGATTTTTTAAATTTAAGGTTGACTTTTATTAGAACCTTTCCAATATTTGATAAAAATATTTGTTTATTTGGTTTAACTTTACAAAGAAATTAGAAAAACACCGGATAGATAAAGATATAAATATACACGGATATACAACTAGAAAAATATATATTATGGTACGTATCACTCTGGCTGGGTTACTCCGGGACCGGTAGATACTCCTTTGACGGATCGACGCACGATGGAGGCTCTTTCCGACGACGATAAGGAAACTTGTTGTTTAATTGCGAAGTCGAACAGTTTCATTAAATATTTCCCACCAATCGGGTCTCGGACCTTTCCGGATCGAAATTTCTTTCGTGCAAATTTACTTCGGACCGTTAATTTCTTGACGACACGACACGCGGTCTCGCTGACCTTTTTTTTCTTTTCTTTTAACCGAAACCAACTCGCGACTTAACTTCGCTCTCGGCAAGCAAGGAACTAAAACCTGGAACTCGCTCGCCTGCCTTTCTCCTTTCTTTTTGGCATTTTTTGATCTTCATTTCTTCCGAACCTGTCTCCTCCCCGTCGCAGACGAACCAATCATCTCTTCTTTTTTTTACTGATCATCGCGCGCATCTATTCCCTTACTTGATTTCATCAGTCCATCGCTCCCCAGCCAGCAACAGGTTCCCACACATGCGCACACTTACACTCACACCATTTGTTCTTGGTACTTTATTAAATTTATTTATATATATATTTATTTTAATTCTCTTTAAATGTAATGGTCACATTACAGTATATATAAAACAAATTTAATAGAATGAGTCTTCGTCACTATCCTTATTAATTGCAATACACAATTTTTCATATTGTTTAAAATACAACTGATAATTTTTGTCGACGTCACAATTTTTAACAAATATCTTGCACTGTACCTACCTATGAGGAAGTACTCGTGAAATTTGAGTTAAAGAAATTGCTAACAAAAATTAATAACAAAAAGAATTATCAAGAATTAATCGGTTATGGCAGTTTCGATGCGTGGTTGATAAGCGACGCTATTAAAAACATTAAATAAAGTACAGATAAAATTGGGGCACATTAATTTTTGTTGTCATATACCTATATACGTATAATGAATCTTACAAAATACATTTGCCTCATCGGTAGTATGCGAAGTAAGGATCACCCCCCTCCCCAAAAAAAGTACAGATAAAATATAAAGAAGGAATTAATAAAATAAAATATAAAAAAAAAAAGAAATTTATTGTTTTATGCGTGCGAGTATTCGCGCAGTACTGATGAATGGTATACAGAAATATATTATTTGTATTCGTCACGGGCATAAATACTGCCCAACTCTGCTGATAGACGGCAACTATCAAAACTTTTATCATCATAAATGTTGCTACTGTTCGCAACCGGATAATTTAAAATTGATCTCGAATATTGTCAATTTGTTCTATCCATTAATTTTAATGTTTTCTTAGAAAAAACTAAAAATTAAACCGACAAGGAATTGAAAGTTTTTCAAAAAAATCATTTTTGATTTTTGCAGTTTCTTTCAGAATGTTGCATAAAACCGAAAAAATGTTTGAAAGCATAGCGTAAAAGACGTTTACCGACCAAAAATTTGGGGATTGAAGGAACGCAGTTAAAAACAATATTTTAGTTTTTTAAAAAATTAGGTTTACACTCGGGAATGGTAAAAATAGTTTATTTCCGTATCTTTTACTTGCTAGGATTTGAAAAAAATCGCCTTTAGTTAATTTTCATTTTTACTATTGAAAAAAAATAAAATAAATATTAAAAATAAAAATTTTTTTCTTCAAAATAAATTAGAAAATATTGGACATTAGGAGCTGAAAATTGGCGTAAATTTTTTTATTCGGTACCAAAATAATTCCCCAAGTATCGATAGAAGACTTCGGTGGGTCAACTTCAACATGTTTATCAGCATTTTCAATAGAAATCAAACAGTCTCGGTAGAACTAGAAGAATGTAAAAGGATGATTGCATATTTAAAATTGTTTAGGTGAGCATAAATTGGGTTTTCCAAATTGTTTTTAATTATTTTAATAGTATTTTTGTGCATCATATACCCAGGTAAATACAAAAATATATATTACGCGTTAAAAGTAAAGATACTATTAGGCCATATTTAATTAAGAATTGATAAACGGAAACGCGCGTTATATGTTCCAGGAGAATGGCCCGGGTAAAATCATTTTTATACCATTAATTTTGAAAACGCAATGACTTAATCAGATAAAAATACAAAATGCCCTTTAAATTTTGAATACTTTTTTAGAACGCGATTCGATATTTATCTCAAATCCATCCCTTTTCCCAAATAGAACATGTTCATTGCAACTATACTAAAACGAAATTATTCAGTTCGAGATCTTTGTCAAATTTTTCAAAATCCTAATTCAAAAGTCCGCTTTTTATCATCCGAATCATAACTAAACAATTTTTTTTTTTCTTTCTCCACGTTATGTAGAGCAGCTAAGCTAAGAACGCGGCCAGCAAGTTGCTTATATTTTATTGAATAGGCTTGTAGATTTAAGATTAGGAACGGATGTGGCGGATGGCGAATCGTTGGACAGGAGCGACGAAGGAGAAGATAGAGTGAAACTAGAGCACACAGGTGAAGGATCTTAGGATGTTCTATCAGAAAGTGAGAGACGGTGATGAGAACTTCACATCTGCCACAAGTTCGTGGAGCAAGATTCTGGAATATATATCCGTGCGTAAGGTTCGAATAGCCCAACGTAGGCGGCACGGCATTACTTGTTCGACCTTCTGGTTGAAATTGATAATTTTATTGCATGTAGGTGCGATGGATTTTGCTGTTTCGTCCTTTTTTTGCTGTCACAATTTCAAAAAAAGATTTTTGCTAACTTCCGTGATATCACCAAGAGAAGTCAATATGTGGAGCCGGAAAACTTTTGGATGCCCCTATTTTGCGGCATAATCGGCTATGAGATTTCCTGGTATGTTTGTATGACCAGGAATCCATAAGAAAGTTACCCTCGACGGTAAATTTTGTAGGACTATATTTATAAAGTCAGCTAGCGGGTGGTTTGATTTTTGGTGGATGTTATGTGAGGCTGTCATGGAGTCCGTGGCTGTTATTATTACATGTTGGCTTAGTTTTAGCTGCGGAGAATAGCGGTAGAAGCGAAAATTTTAGGATAACGTTTCGATTAACAACGACTACGCAACTTGCAAATTCTGCTGCCCTTCTACCATCTGAGTAATATAGTCTATTTCTTTGCAGCGAGAGTAGTTTGTGTGCTATGGGAAAGTAAGAGCGCTTATTTTTTCATCTTCATCAAAAGTTACAATTTTAATCTTGAATCCCCCCCCCCTTTTTTTTTCAAACATTATTTTCTCGCTGATCTGGCTTTTTATATTCTGTTATTATTTATTTTTCTCTGTTTTTACTTTTTTTTCCGCTTCATTTTTTCTATTTTTTTCTTTTTTAGAAGTATCCGTAAGATGATAACTAATGGTCCAGATACATTTGATTTTTTTTTTTAATTTTTTTTGTTCGCTTTTAAGTGTATTCTTCGAATTCTGGAGGGCTAGCAAAATTAAGAAGAAAATTCTGATAACGAAAATCTTTCGTAGGTCTAAGTGTGTTTTCAATGTAGTGGGTTTTTTGGAGATTTCTGAAAATACATATGTAGTATTTCATAATTTGCTCACCGTTATTGTGGAAAAAGCTTTTGCATTTAAAATATCCCCATCACTAAACTATATAAAAATATCCCCATCACTAAACTATATAAAAATATCATTAACACTAAACAAGTCTTACGAGCTGAAAGGAGAAATTTCCGTTTCCTTAAATTCACACTGCTGAGAAACGTTCAAATACTACACCAGAACAACCAGATCTTACTCGATAGAAAACTACTGGCGGGTATTCCATTTAGTCTACAAGATTATAACATTTGAATTTGAATTTTTCCTTCATTAACAACGTCCGTTTAGAATCTGAAAAGATGCATTATAATGCTGCTTTACGCAAAGACAGTTTTACGTAACTTTCTATTAATACTTCCCTCTAGACATTGGAAATTAATTTTAATATACTAAATCCGGTTCGGTCAATGCGCCACTGAAAGACTATGTGAAGTAGGGCCGCAGTCTTATTTTTAGATAAGGGACTGCTTCAGGAGGAAGTGACTACTGATACACTATGAAGTTAGCCTTATTGATAATTCAATAATTATCTATTATATTGTTTTTCTATATACTGCGTAACTTGATTTACCAGTTAAAACGAACAAAATGCCTTTCAAACAAAAGATGTCCTGTTTGAAATAAGAATAATTATTTCGATTTTAATCGTCTCGTTGTTTGTTTGTTTTTTACTAAACCTCTCTAGTTACTAATACATGCGTGACCGTCTGAGAATTCACATATTCGTCAGTTCCAATTTGACGAACCTTGACTTTTGTAACATATCAACGGTTCGATATTTGTATTTATAGGAATAGTGTCGACGTAAGCTGAGGAACGCATAAAGCTTTTTTTTTTTTTTTTTTTTTTTTTTTGTCTCCAATTCGTAATACGATGGGGTAAATATATTTAGAAAATTTATATAAATAACAGGTCTGTCCTGAGCCCTTCCATTTAAGTTTATGGAACCCTGACAGACTGTTTTACAATGTTAATAATAATTAGTATACATAAATTTAATATTAATACAGGTGTACATGTACTTTAAGGTGATTTATTTCGGCTATCGTAAAACTATTGAATATTGTAAATAGCTTAGTTACTAACTGATCAGGGCTAATATTGCTAAAATCTGTATTACTGTGGTTACAGCCGGAAAAGATATGCTTAATATTATCGGGAAAGTTACACGTTACACGGTTATTTGAGTGTGCAATTTTATGTTTATGTAAATAATCTTTAAATAGACCGTGCCCAGTAAGAAATTGGACATTAAAAAAATTTGGCGTAAAAACTTTATTATGTAATCTATCATCTATGGTTGGAAAAAAATGTTTAGCTATACCGTTTTATTCGTCCCACTGCGCCTGAAATTTATTATTATAATACTTATCTAATATAAGTTTAAACTGTTTAAGCGTTAACGAGGTTTGTTCGTGTATGAAGTAAGGTTGACGATACTGTACGTTATGAAATTCATGATTTAAATTTATATTATTTTTTATTAAAAATATGTTAATATGTTTCTGTCTTTCGTAAGTTAATGGTTTAATACCTGCAATGACAGCGCTTGCCATGTAGTTGGTAGTTCTATAAGCTTTAATCATTTTTATTGCAATAGTTCTCTGAAAACTATTTAATATATTTTGAAATCGTTTAACTTTTAAAATGTCTATATACATATATTACACTACCATAAAGTATGTTAGGCAATATTACGCTTTTATATAAAGTTAGACTCTTCTTGTAATTTAATCGGTTATTATTATTATATAATTTGTTAAATATAATTAAAAATGTATTTATTTTTTTAGTGATATAGTGAAAATGATTATAAAATTTTAAGTTATTGTCTATTATTATACCTAAGTATTTGATTTGACTAACCATGTTAATATTTAATCCGTATTGGAGCAAATTTAATCTTTTATCCTTTAAGTTTTTGTTAAACAACATGTAAGTTGACTTAGATTCGTTAATATTTAAATTGTATTGTTCTAACTATTTCGCGATTTCTGTATAAACCTGGTAAACTTTATTTTCCAATACATTTTCATTCTTATTGGCTATTACTATTGCAATATCATCTACGAAAGTGGAAATGTTTACATTAGTGGGTAATCTAATGTTATACATTTGAGAGAAAACTATGTTCCACAAGTACGGTCCTAAAACAGACCCTTGCGGTACTCCCATAACGATTTCTTGTTTTTTTGAATAATTACCGATTTGTAATACAGTGTAGCGATTTTCGAAAAATCAATTTACAATGTTCAACATGCCATTATGTAATCCTAGTTCCTTTAATAATGCTAGTAATCTATTTAAATCTAAACTGTCGAAAGCCTTTGTTATATCAAGAGTAAGTAAGCATGTACGGTAATTTTTATTTTTGTATGTTCTTATTGTTTGTAAAATATTGTGAATAGCCAATTCAGATGATCTACCTGGTAATGCGCCATACTGGTTATCATTTATTATTCCGTTATTTTCTACAAATTCTTTTAATTTATAGAGCTTTTGGAACGATACGTTTTCACACGCGTATGTACAGGCCCGAGAACGGCTATCATTATCGAAGAGTTAGTTTTTTTTTTTATTTTTTATTTTTAAATAAGAAACTTGATGGCTACAGGAAACTGGTTTGAGCCTGCCGACAGATACATTTACGAGACCTTGCAGATGAGTAACGAAATATCAACAACTACTAATAATATTTCCTTGTTTAAAATATACATATATATATATTTTTTCTACTAGCATCACAAGTTTGCGACAGAGGTCTGACCCGTAAACAATTGATAAAGTTTTCGCTGTTCTTTTGCAATGATTTAATTGGTTTACATACAATAATCCGTAAAATTATTAATTCAGTCTGCGGAAACAATATTTTTTAAGTTTCTAAATCGTTCAACGGTAACATTGAAAAATAATTCGTATATTTAATAAAAATAATAAAACACTCGAACAAGACGGATCAACAAAAAAAAAAATAAAATAAAATAAAAAAAAAAAAATAAAGAAAAAAATACATAATATACATATAACAAAATATGTCTTAATTCTAATTGGTGGGTTAATGAACAAATTTCGCTAATTGTCACACAAAATGAAATAAAATTACATGACTTCACGATACGTAAAAAAGCATTATTAAATAATTCAAATACGCGACGTTTACATAACGAAAACTTAAAACGCATGAACACACGTGTACTTACACTTTATAAAGTTTTTATTTTCCTTATTTTATACTCTGTACAGTAACGTACATATATGTTAATACAAATAAAAACACAATAATATGCGGTTATTAAAAGAACATTTTTTTTTTTAGAAATATTTGATTACAACGGAAATTATATAAAAAAAAAAGTAACGTTCGCTACGTTTCAAATATTTTTTTCCTTTCAGCAACCATTCCATTAACACCGCAAAGGGAGCTGCGATGCTGTAGTGGTCTGTGACCTTTCTTCTTCAGTCCCGCTAGAAACATGATATTGATATTGTAAAAATAGCGAAATAAAATTACATTCGTAAACGTAGTTAGTTAGCGAATGATTATTTCTTTGACTCTTTGAAGTAATTCAAATATTAAATATCTTCCCAATTTGTTAACTGCAGTCATATTTGTAAGATATTCGGTTTCTAGTGTCGTGAATTATCTCCACCATATTAGACGATCCGAGAAAAATCAAGTAGAAAAACATCTAAAGGCCTTTTTAGGTTTCATATGATATTTTACGGTTCCTTTTTTTTCGCCTTTTCGATAAGAAGAGTAATTATTTAAGTTTAAGTTATTCTGACTGTGACATTTATGCTCCAAGCAGTGTTTTTGTTTTTATAATGTACAAAAATAATAAGGACCGTTACCCAGAAATAAACAGAAAGGAATGAAATCGGTTATATTTCAATCCGATCAGAAATCTTTGTTAAAAAAAGTAATTAATATAGCCGGAATAACTAACGGAGAAGGGAAAAATAGGATATAAGAGGCGCAATAAGAAGAGTAGGAAGTCCAAGCCTCAACACAAATAGGAATACAAACGGGCTCCGCAGAACGAGATGAACACTGGAAGAACAAATGATCGGCGTCGAAAATAACTGCATCGTCAGGATGGAGAGTACAGTGTGAGGAGGAAATCAGGAAAAAGCGATATATCTAGAGAAAGGCAGCAAAGAACGGCTAAAACGCGTACGAACAACGGAAACAACATCAGAACGTGTCGAAGAGATGGATGCAAAAAAAAAACTAATGAATAGGGAGGAAGAGTAGAGTGGGTTTTTTCAAATCGCGGTTTAGATCTTGAAAATGGAAAAAAAACACGCTTTGAACACAAGTCAATCGAAAGAAAATCTCTTTTAAAAATTACCATTTAGAATTTTAACTGACAGATGCAAAATTATTTTTAACTAAATTTCAAGCCCCCATTACATTTACGAGCCCATAAGCTGATAGTAAACACGTTTCAAAGCTAAAAAATTATTATACATTTGCTATAAGGTCTTAAGATTTATTTTAATTCACTATTTAAACGGGATGTATAAAAATTGAATACTCGAGTCGGCAAATTAAATTCGTACTCTATCCTTAATGAAATAAAACAAACTCTTTCTGAGCAGTGTCGGTTTAAACATTTCTCTCCGTTTGCCACTAAAATATCGGTATTTATTGTTTTTTAGAATAGGCCTCTATGTTGGAGCAAATTATGTACACAGTACAGACATGTATATATATATATACATGAAGGAATTTTATTTTTTCCATCCGTTTTACAAGCGGTGCAGCAAAATATATAGGTAATAAACTATTTTAACGTAACGTCAAAGTAGGTAATCATTATATTAGTATTACCTGTATTACTACGTCTACCATTTACTAAAATACATTTCAACTTTTCAAGCAGAGGGTTAATAACAGCTTCGTCCACTCGGCCATTACTTAAATGTGTATATAATGCATTCAGCGTGTCGTCATGCTAGAATGGAATCGAAAAGAAAAAAAGAAAACCAACATGCAAAAGTAACCCGAAATAAAAAAGCAACTGCTAAATTCGCGTGTACGTTGTTAAAAATACAAAATAAAAATTACACGCATTAAAATGTTATATATGCGCGCGCGGGCGCGCGCCTATGTGTGTCTGTGTATGTTTATATTTACATATACTAATTCACATCACCAGGGAATACGAATACAACGAGAACGCAAAGATAAAAAAATTATAAACAGTTTTAGACTGGACGAAGCCCAAACGGAAGGCTGCATCAAAATGTTTTATAGCATACTAAAGATTAACTATTTTTTTTATCACTTTGAACTTATTTTTACTTGATCGCTGAAAATTCTTTAATGTAAAATTGCACAAATATCCAAAACAAACGGTTATTACTACACTTTTTAATATTCGCAATTCGTCTCGAAAAAGAAGAAGAATCACTCAGAAACAATTCGATGGATGCACAACACTGAAACTAGCATTATGAAAGAAGTAAGCACAAATCGTATTCAAAGTAACAAACATATAATAAAAAAATATATGCCGTACAGTTTTCCGTATACAGCTTGAAACTTAGTGCAAACGTGTTTTTAGAGGCGAACGGAGAAAAGTGAAAGTTCCTTAGAGGAAACTTTAACAAAATATTTCGAAAAATAATCAGAAGCGAGAAAAAGAACTGTAAAATTGATGACAAAATATTACTAGAAATATTTCGTAAGAGTACGTTAATTCAGCATTTCATCATTATACTCGATAGCACTGCCGCTTCTATCTCAAAGCTATCTCCTCGCTACAAGCGTGTACACCAAGTTTCGGATCTGAAACTGTTCTACCATCTACCGTCTGTCCATGTCCTGTCTGGATCCCTAACTGCACGATAATTCTTACCACGTTAGCGATCACTATAATATATCTATCTATATATAAGGCGACAAACGATAATATTATCAATAGTAATACATTATTACTTAAAAGGGGCGCGGGAAAATTTTAAATATAAATATACAACAGCATGTCCCATAAGTTCTTTCTAAAATCAATACTACTTGCGCCATTTTCATGGGGAACTAGTTTTTACAACCCTCCTCTCTACCCAACCAAAGTTTCGTAACGACAATCGGACTATTTGTACCAGCGCACTCTTGGTACGTGCGGTTATAATTGTCACGGCCGTTTGAATCTCTTCAATTGAAGCAAAATGGTTCTTTCCTTTTAGTTCCATTTTTAACTTCTCATCATCTGAGTCGTATCGCTCGATTTCGAGCATCGCGACTGCCTATTTGTACACTAGCAGTACAGAATAGGCAGCGTTCATGGCAATTGCTATACGCAACGCGAGTGTACGCACGCAAGACCACACCCGGAACTGATAGTGATCGTTTGATTTATCGATATACTGCTGTGTGTACTGAACTAGCGCACATATGATGGTATACGTGGTGGTTTGCCATTGCCTACCACGTGGTTATTAGCGAGTATTTATTTATTTATTTAATTCTTTGTAATAAGTTCGTCGTCGCTCGGGATCGAACCCGTGACCTCCGTAACGGAAGTCAAACGCTCTAGCAACTAGGCTATCGCGACGAATATTTTTAACTTAGGAAATATAAAATAGTCTGTAGGATTCAGACCTGCGAGTACGGGGGGTAGTTGAGTACTGGAATCATTTTTTTTTTCCAAAAATTGTGTGCTAATTGCAGCGGTGTGCAGCGACGCGTTGTTGCGTACGGAAAAAAAACGACCGATCGTTCCAGAATCGTTCTCAATAATTCGTTGAACGATGCTTTTCGGAATACCGGTTAGCTCTTCTACCAACCTGCAGCCTGCAGCCTACACTTTGATGTTCTTTCAAAACAGCTGCGACGCGAGCGATATTTTCATCCGTTTTCGCTATGCAAAGCCTCCCGCTTCTCTCTTTGCCTTCAATCGGCTCTCTAACCGACGAAAATCGGTTTTACCGACGAAACATGCTAGTACGAGACATTACGGACACCGAATAAGCCACCTTTAACATTTCGAATGTTTCAGTAGCACTTTTAACTACTTTAAAACAAAGCAAAAAATGTTGTTCCAAATTTTTTTCCATATTAAATTTATGACCGCATATCCAGGAGACGCTTGCACGAACTGTTACTGCGCTGCTACAAATAATCCGATTGTCCCGAAACTAAGTATGAATGGTGAAGAGGGTTGCACGAACTAGTTCCCAAAATTTCATGAAGATGGCGCAAGTAATATTGATTTTAGAAAGGCAGTCCCGCAACTTATGGGACGCATTATGTACGTTTACACTGAATTTTAAGTTAACTGACGGGAAACAGTGGAATGTTTTACGAAATTAAATGCTAATTTTTTTCGGCCATATATAAGAGAAAGACCACATGCGATGTTCGCGTAAAAGATGGATCGATGTGACCTTAATGTCTTCCGCAACGAGCGACAGAACGCAAAAACCGCACGGCAAATCGCACGAAGTGCTCTTCGCGTAAGAGCGAACTGAATAATATAAGCTGGCAGCAGCAAAAAAAAAAAAAAAAACGGACGGGGCGGAATAGGAAATTTAGCTATTTTAAAAAAACGCGCACATGTCGCTTCATTCAGTACAATAACAAGTAAAAACTGCGGACGATCAAAGAGAGTTCTTTGTCACTAACACAAGAGTTACACTGGAAGTGAATAGACGAAGAAAAGATAATGATAGTTTACTGATACAAATGATTAAGTACGTCAACATTGTGCTCTCTGAGTTGCAGTGTTTATTCGGAATTTAAGCTTCCTAGTGAAAGACTGTTGATGTGCGCAAAAGCTATTTCCTTCGAGAAAAAATTTAGCGTCATTTTATAATTCGCAAAAACATCGAATAATGCAAATGTATTTTTGAGGATTATAATTTTTTTTTTGTATTTAGAATGTTGCATTATATTTCATTAATTATTTTAAAATGTATAGATGGAGGGGAAAAAAGAACTTTATCGTTCTATGTTAATTTTAAAAAAAATGCAAAATAAAGTAAAATTTCCAAGATTTATCTGCGAATTTCATCTTGCATGTTGTATACATAGCCATAAATACTGATACTGCTTAAAACGAACGTACCGCGAAAAGGAAGCACGATGCAAATTCAGAAAAACTTTATTTCAAAAGTACAAACAATGCTCGTTAAAATCATGTCTTAGTTATTCAAAATGACCACCTTTTTATTAGCGACACACGACGACAAACGCTCCGGCCATTTCGTAAAATACATGTACGGATCGTCTCGAGAGGAATTCTTGCTGCTGCCTCAACAATGCTTCGCTGGAGCGACTCCAAATTTCGGTATGGTCTTCGACAGGCCATTTCCTCTAACCTATCTCACAGTTCGTAGTCCAGCGGATTTAAATCCGGGCTGCCGGACGGTCAATCACTAGCTGCTATGAAGCCGGGCACATTCTCTGCGAGCCACTTCTGTGTCGTTTTTGAGCTTTGTGTGCCGGTGCTGAATCTTGTTGAAATACCAAATCGATTCCGGCAAATAAAGTATCGTTCAGAGGCTTAACCACTGGTTCCAGAACTGTGTTTTGGTACACTCTGGTACCTGTCTTGACCCCTGTTTCGCAAAAATAGATGGGAGTTACCCCGTACCACGATACGTCCCACCACACCATCACAGGAGTGGGGTGGTGACCTCGTTGAACGCGTGGAAATTTGGTTTTAGCCCCAGCAGATGAACTTTGCTTGTTATATTTTTCCTCTACAGTAAACATTTTCTCATTTGTGAAAAGGATCTTTTTGTACCCAATTTTGCCGCACAAGCGTTTCAACTTTTTCGCTCTTTCGTATCTTATCGCCTTTAATTTTTCGGTTAAAAGATGACCTGTATTTCTCTTATAGGCTCGCATATGTAAATCATCGGTGAGGATGCGCGAGACCGTTCTCGGCGCGATTTTCATCTCCTGAGCGATGATTTTTTGTTTCCGAAGAGGGCACCTGTTAATTCGCGACTGAACTGCTTCAACTACCTTTTTTGTTTTCGCAACACGCGGCCGACCGGCTCGCTTGCGATCAACCACGTCTCCTGTGTCCATAGAACGTTGCAGTGTACGATAAACAAAACATTTCGTAACTTTGAGTGGTTTGAGGAGAGCGAGAATTTGAGACGCGCTATACCCTGCCTTCATCAGTCCAATTATTGTAACGCGTACGTGATAATCTGTCCAATCCATCTTCGTAGCGTGTACTGAACAGACTAAAGCGAAATTATTTGCTCTTCTACTGCGTTATGACGATGGGCTGACAGTGTTATTACTTTGTTCTGCGCAAAATTCCCCTCATGCAACGGCAGTATCAGTATTTATGGCTAGACTGTGTATATTAAACGTATGAATCGATTATTTATAATTTTTTTGTGTTGTTTCTTTTTTATAATTTAATTTAAACATATACATATGTGCGTCTGCGCACGTAATCTTGAAAATATAAAAAATAACATTAATTTTCACCGAAATGCGACACTGAATTAATAGCCCATACATAAGAACAAAAAGCCAGTTGCATCTATCAACGCAAGTTCTACTAGCTTTTAAGATTATTTCTGTTTGACGAATAACAAACTGCACCTATCTAATAAACTCTATCCAATAGCTACAAAAAAAAAAGGGACTGCATGAAATTAGAAAAATTAATATCTACTTTTGCTTACATTTTATTGCGCATATATACATTCCAAAAAAATCCGAAAAAAAAATAGAGCAATTTTATTCAGTTTTTTCCACCCGTTGCGTCCAAAAATAATAATAAAAAAAATTAAAATGATCCACTCATCTTATTCAAAATTATTCTGACCAAGTATTACTATAAAAAAATGTTTTTTTTCCCTTTTAATTGCTAATTTATAACTAGCCAAATGGTGGGGCTATCTAATAAATATTCTCAATAAATCGCAAGTACTAGAAGGTGCATCCATTGATGCTTCCCCTTCAAAAAAGATTATGAGATTAAGTCTCTTATTTTAGTTCGCTTAAGTCGTGATGTAAATGACGCATCTGCGTGTAAAAGCGCGACTGCCAGTTGGTTTTGGTGGTTTCGTAACCGTGTCAGATGCTTTTATGCGAGCTTCCAGATAATTTCTTCCACTGCGTCTAGTTTTAAATCCTGATCGATGACTTCATTGGACACGTATTTAAGCGCAACACCTTGTTCTAAAATCGCGTGGATAACTAGCTAATTAGACGTTTTTTGCGCATCCCCACAGTTACGCTGCGTAAGTCTATACTGGTCGCAATACAGTTTTTTTTGTATATTAGCCAACGAATTTTTAGTGATAATTTAGAGTGATATCCTATTAACCAGTAGAGTTGTTTTATTCTGATATTGAGCTCTCTACTTTTCTTTTGGATTTGAGTCCTCCATGTTAGTCTTTGATCTAAATAGACTCCTAGGTATCTCACTTCGTTTTTCTTTGGAAGCTCTTCATTATCAATTAGTACTCGTTTATTGTGTGATCTTCTGTTGCAGAATGAAATATGTGTAAACTTCTCTCTGGGTTTATAGCTAGTTTTCACATCTGCGCCCATTGGTGAAACTGGTCTACACTATTATGCAATTTATCGACAGCAACATCAGGATTTGTATCTGATACGATTATCGCAGTATCATCGGCAAACGTTGCTACTTGAACAATTTCATTCGTTGGCAAATCTGCTGTACACAGATTGTATAGCAGCGGTCCCAGAACGCTACTGTGTGGAACTCCAGCTAGGATGAAATATTATACATCTGAACGATCATCATCGTACTTAACCTGGAACTGCCTGTTGCTTAAGTATGACTGTATTAGTAAGTAGTACTTTTTCTGGCAGAAAAAAAATTGAATTTATACAACAAGCCGTCGTGCCAGATTTTATTGAAGGGGCCCTAGTGATGTCAATAAATACCGCTTCGTTGTATTTTTTATGCTCGGTGCCATCTTCAGTAAGGTTTACTACTCCATCTAATTGCTGTTTAGTATAGTGCCCCTAGTTCTAAATCCGAATTGATGTCGAGGAATGATCGACTGTTCATGAATTATTCTATTAATCCGTACGTAGATTAATTTTTCGAGTAACTTGGCAAGTGTAGATAATAGGGAGATTGGTCTGTAGGAAACTAATTTGGTACCATCTTTTCCCGGTTTTAATTTCATCAGTATCTGAGAGAATTGAATTATTTGCACATTCAACTTATTAATATAGATAAATGCGATACAAATAATAACAATAACCATAATTACGATGAAAGCAACTCCAAAAGACATATTAGCTGTTCAAATTTAATTTTGTAAATTACTATATATAAATTTTTTATTTTTTTTTTTTTTAATATTTAAAAAATGCGGTGAATTCAATTTATAGGTATATAAAAAATATACAAAAAAAGATAAAAAAACTATATTAAATATTAAGAAGCTGTTCTTCCTTCATCTTTTTAACAATTTAGGATTACGGCAGCGAATAAAAAGTTATATTCGTCACGCACCTAACCAGATTTAACCAACAATAAAAATGTTATTCTTATTATCGCAGAGAACAGAATCAGCGAACGAAATACCCTTCACCTTGTAAATAAAAACGACTTAAACAAGTAAATTGGAACAATACTCCACTCATTCTAGCAAACAAGAATGTTTTCACAGCCGTTTTATTAGAAGTAACGAAAGCTGAACAAATTTTCACCACTTACTATTATCTTACGTTCGCAGCGAATTCTCCAATCTTACAAAACAATATACAGATAAACCAAGTGTCCCATGTAGCACAAAAACTAATGATAAAACTACCTTACAAGCAGCTCAATGCGTGAAAATCTCGTATTGTTTCCAGTTCTATTTAAATATATAATTTTACCACTTTTTTTTTTAACATATGCAAATCGAATTTTTAGTAGAATGTACATCAAATTATTAAAAAACAAGGTAATAAATATAATAAAACATCACAAATAAAGCCTTAGTGTGTATGCTATGCTAACTACAGCTTAAAAATACAACGTGGTCTAACTACAAAACTACATACATCGGTTAATAACAAGCCTACTACACTATATTATAGCGTCAAACAATAATTATATATAGATACCAAAAAAAGAAAAAAATTTAACGCAAAGCTCGAAATAAATTTTATACAATATACATAGTACCTACTTCTATGTGTGTGTATGTGTATTTCTGTAAATGTGAAGGTGTGTGTATTTTTCAACATTTGCTACTCCGACATACGTATAAAAAATTCGCACTTTTCTTGCCTTAAATAAGATCAATAAAACCACTGTTGTAAATATATTATTTACAGCGTTTATTTATTTTAGTTATATCAGTAATCTTAAGTTAACGTATTGTTTCTCAACCTATTTTCTGATAAAAAAGTTGCCGGATTCCTGTCATTTACTTTTAATATAAAATGACGCTCGTTAGTACGTTCGTTCATGACTTCTACGAGTCTTTTCTCTTTCAGCAAAAACTGACAACTCGTTTTTTGTAAATAAACGTTATGATTATGCGGTGTCAATTATGCTTCCCCACAATTCTCTGTCCTCTACCTTACTTACGCAGCTTACGAGGATTCTTCGGGTAAACTAGCGTGTATTCTCCCACGTCCTTTAACTCCCATTTTTTTCCGTAAAAGTGTTTCTTATAGCCTGCTTCCACAATCATATATGACCAAAAAATGAAAAAATACGGGTTTTTTATGGGAGTACCGAGCGGTTGCTAGATCTTTAATTTACTTCAAATAGATTCGTTTGTTTGCCTGTCCGTTCATGGAACACGGAAATGCGTCTATAACAGAACATCTCGTATGTTTTTACAGGTTTCCTTTTAATGTAAATTCCAACATTAAGGTCTGTTGCTTGTTGCAGCGAGTAATATGAAATGTGAAATGTTTTTTTTTTTTTCTTTTCGACTAGCTATTGCAGCGAATTCGCTGAGCGAGGAAATTCCAGTTAATGTTGAAACTATGAACTACTATCTATTTTTTATAACCATTGTTTAAAATTTTCAGTTTATTCTTAAATATGTGTAAGCTGAATAAATGCAATTTACCTTTATTATTTGATGTTTAATTAAGTTTTCATTCTCAAATTTTATTTTATTTTTAAATATTAAAAGTAATCTTCTTTTTATTACATAACGATTCGTAATTTCTAACAACTTCAGTTCATTTCTCCACTTTTCGATAATTCTTAAGTTCATATCGGTAACTAATAATTAATAATAATGTAAATGAAAGCGGGTAAAAATAAAATGATACTGTAAGTTAGAATAAATAAAGTAATCTGAATCGCATAAAACACAACTAAATATTTAAAGTTAAAAGATTATTTGCGTGAAATGTATTCTTTAAACAAACTCGCTCAGCAAGCGATCCGAGCGAAGAATTATTTTTTCTCACTCGCCTATTTTGACTACTCCGCGCTACGGTGGCCGATGTTATAACTAAGTGTACGACAATTGAATTTTAGAAAACACATTACACATTTCACATTCCTCGCTGCAATGGCCAGCGAGAGCCTAAAGCGGTTTTGTTACCGTTTAGATCGATCGGAAATGAAACTTATATAACTTCATTTTAAGGCCTAATAAAATCATTACATAACCTATGCAGCTCGATTAATTCGATTTTCTTTTTAAACCCAGTCTGCAATTATTCACTATTTTTAGAAGGCCTAGAGGAACCTTTTTCGTCGCTACTGCCACGTTTCGGCACTAAAGTCGAAGGAAGATTAAAATGGTCCGGTAATTAGGCATGCTTTGCTCCTCTCATGTGTGTGTGTGTACGAGCTTTCTGATCGAATGCCGGTCAAAAGTTTATCAAATATTATCAGTCCATTTTTTTAATGTAATCGTCCATTCCGGTTCCTATTATGCGCTATGCGCAAAATTCATGATTTACATTTCTAAACTGCGTTCTGTTTATTTATACTAGTCGAAATCCGTATAAAAAGATTTCTGTTTCGCATATGTCTCGCAGTGGCTTTTAAGACGAAGATATTATTGTTTTGAAATACGAATATCGTTTCATTTTCAGTTCATTAATCAATAAACCGAAAAATTATTCATCGTCGTATTTGCAAAGTATAATTTCAGCAGCACGAATATGTTTCAGTGAAATTACGGTTGAGAAACACTGTGATATCCATACCGCCTACCTAGTATATGTACAAATTTATTTAGATTATCGTTGCAACTCTTTTTACAGCTCAAAAAAAAGTAGAAGAAAGATTATTATTATGAACACCTCAAGTAACAGTTGCTGTAGTTGTTTTCATTTGATGAAAATTAATAACTGGCGTTTTTAGTTTTGTGTGAAGGATTCGGTAGGTAACTTATTAATTATTTCTAAAGAACACATCAAAACGAAAGGACAAAAAAATTAATCACTCGTGCAGACGGTAAGGAGCTGCAAACTCGACGAGAAAGAAACAAAAAATACAAAACTTACTACAGTCAACTGTTTCCGTAGTTCGATGATTTCTTTAGACTTCTCGTCCAGTTGTTGGTATAGTTCGCTGTTAACGACTCCTTCTTGTGCCGCGTCTGATATCAAATGAGCCCTCAATTGTTTATTTCTGAATAATAATTAAAAACGTAAAGACGAAGTATAAGTTTTCGGAAACGTACAGAATGTTACGCAAGTGATCGAGAATAATTTTTTAGAAATTTATTCAAAAGATTCCGCTATTAAAAAGATAAACGAAGATCCCCTCCTTCTAGATAGCTGACGTTTTGCCTAATTAAATTACAAAAAAAAAACTTTTTCTTGTATATTTCAAAAAAATATACTTTATTATAACTGTTAAAAGTGTTCTTTTGTCGTTCTGCTTAATATTAATCTTCGTATAATATTACAGGTAAATAGGGAATAAGAGATGTATTGTTTTTTTCGAAATCTAGTTAATTCCGGATAGATTCAAAAAGCGAACATAATACAAAACTGTATTTTAAAATATTTTCCGAATATAAATAGAGAGGGAGAGAGAAAAAAGTTCCATTAATATTTACCGCGAATCCAGTTGCATTATATGTTGTTGAGCCTGCGCTAGCTGATTGTTAGCCGATCGTAACTCTTCTTCTAATGAAGCCGATTCCACACATTTTGTAGAATACTTTTCGGATAACGATAATATTTCCTTCTTAATTTCTTCCATTTCTGCTCTGAAGCAACATAATAGAAATTAAGAAATATTTTCCAAATATATTTTTTAAACAACTGAATTTTATTTACGAGGAACTCTTTTTTTTTATTATTAAGTAACAAATGAGACAAAAAAAAGTTAATCGCTCACAAGGTCAATCAATTAGGAGTATTTCGAGTCATAAAACAAAATATTGTAGTAGTTGTAAACAGGATTATAATGGCGATTCCGTTTAATTCAGTGTCTAAAAATCTTTTTTTTTTTTTTTCTTTCACATATCCGGTCGATCATAAAATAAAAGTTATAAACTAATTAGCTTATAAGTTACTCTAATAATTTTGTTTAAATGATTCTGCGACGTTTTACTCAACTAAAACAATATATTTTTGATTCAACTATGCAGATGAATCGGGAAGCTTTGCATAAATTGAAATTTTTAAAGCTTCTAATTTTAAAAAACCTTAAAATTATTTTTGAGTTGCCGATGATTTTCCAATAATAAAAATTAAGGAAACGCGAGGTTACTATAGTTATTTAAATATGCAGCTTCACGCTTGTAAATATTACTTTGTCCCGACTTGATTTTTTTCTAAATAATATTCAAATACCGTATATTAAAATAAACATTTAGATCAGTAAACGGTCAGTTTTACAACAAATTTAATACATTAAGCATAGTAACATTGTCCTAGTGGGTATTCGTATTGATTCAAACGACCACACGTTCCCGACAAACGTTTGCGAATAGCAAGCAACTTGTTTAAGTGTACCCCTTAGAAATCAGTTCAATTAAATTGCCCGCGAATAAGAAAATTAAAAGATAAACCGCCTCTAAAAAGATAAAATTAAATAACTAAGATACAGTTAAAAAATTGTATCAATCCATTACAATATAGAGGGGTCAGACTCGTAAGTTCATGCGGACCAGAAGTATAAACCTTAAAATTACGTAGATTGTGTAAACAAACGACTGATATATTTATGGAAATTATCATTTTCATTATATTTCCCTTTAGTTTGATAAAAAAATAAATAAAACAAAAAACGATGAAACATTTTTTTTTTATACGATAGCAGGACACGGTATTTCATCAGATCATTTCCCGGAAGTATTAATCAAGTGTCTTAGTTTTTTATTTTATAGGAGAAAAAAGCATCTCTAATTGATTTTTCTCGCTTATTAGAAATAAATAGACTCATGGGACAAAAAGAAATAAAAAAAATTAAAATTTTTTTTAAAAATGGTCATTTATTTATGCACTAAAAAGTATAAATTTATTCAGGTGCGACTACCAGATACGCATTTTAATGTTAAGATGCGTATCTGGTAGTCGCATACTAATAAAGTTATACTTTTTAGTGCATAAATAAAAGACTATTTTTAAAAAAAATTACTTTATTTTTTAGTCTGGACTTTTTACTATGTATTTCAATAAAAAACAATAAATTTATAATTGTATTTTATTTTATTCAATATCTTGATTATAGGACATTTACAGAAATTTGTGTTACATTTTATTACTTTCAATTATACAATTATCTTTTGTTTTTCATACAATACATACGGAATCCTCAGCACATGAAACACAATGTTTGACTAATAGCGACCTTTCCATTAATATATCACATGACCGAAAAAAAAAAAAAAATTGAAAGTTTCGAGCTTTCGGCGCCTCAAGTGTCTGGTTTTAAAATTGGAAACCCAAATGTTCCAAAGTAAAGAAATACACAAGAATGCGTATTTTTTTAACCTTGTTCAAAATTTTTAACTATAAAGCTGGACCACAAACGGGAGCTACATGTTCTTTTTGGGCATTTTTTAACTTCTAGTAAACTTTCAATGTTTCGTTAAGAAAATGAAATACGAGTTTGCTCCCGACAAATAATGCCTTTCCAACAGTATATCATATGCCTGGGGAAAAAAATATTTTTTTCCAAAATTTCGAGATTTCGACGCCCCGAGGGTCTCATTTTAAAGTTGGAAACCTAGATCTTCCAAAGCAAAGAAATATACGTGCGTATGCATATTTTCAACCTTGTTCAAAATTTTTAGCTGTAAGATTCGCGCCCTAGAGAGGGAGCTACATATTAGATTTTGCGCTTTTTTGAATTTTTCGTAAACTTCGAAAGTTTTATTAAAGAGCAAAAAATGCGGTTTTGTTCTCGACAAACAGCGATCTTTTCAGCAATATATCACATGCCCAAAAAAAAAAAAAAAAATTCCCAAAATTTTGAGCTTTCGGCGCCCCGAGGGTCTAATTTTAAAGCTGGAAACCCGGATGTTGCATAATATTACATTGCCATTTATAACAAGCATTTCTGCAAAAGGACACTTATTTAATTCATCGGGAAGTAGGTGAAAAATCGTTCGCAAGATTCTCCGCAGACAGACAGTCATACGGAACCACAGAATCACAGACTGACAAAGCGAGTTAAATAAAAGGCTATAAAAAGGTTCTTATTTAATAACAGAGCGAGTATCATATATATACAAAACTCTTTTTTTTTTTAAAGAAAAAATAAATGTTATCCCTTTAAAATCGTGTTTTAAAGAGAACTATTGAACCACGGATAAACAGTATTTTCAGTATTTATATCAGTTTTTACATTAAAATATTCGACTGCTAAAAAAATGTTTGTAAATTATTATTGCATATTTACCAAAAAGAAAAAGAAAAAGAAAAAGGGGAAGTATTTGAGAACTTTTATCAAAACATTTTTATCCTTAACTTATATAATAAGGCTGTTATTCATAATGAGAATGGTTCCTTAACATTATGATAAAGCTACCCTGGCAAACTACGAGTAGATGACTGGTAATAGTCATTATGAAATTAACGTGATGAAGCCGGGAGAGGCTATAAAGAATTTAAGAATAAACCGCTAAGTCTGCATATTTGGACGAAATTCATAGAAAAACATTAAAACTAAATGGAGCAACAGGATTTCGGTGTAAAATTAATGTAATAACACGCACTACTGAAAGACTGATTAAAATCATCATTCATACTCATAGCGAAGAAGTTTAATGCAAAAGAATGAGAATTCTAAATTATTTGTTTTTATGCGTCAAAAGTACTACAGATATTTCTGGAAATCAAAAATGTAATATCGACAACTGAGAATTAACCAGTATGGAGTTAAATAAGACTCGCAAGTGTTGATAAGAAAAATTAAGAGAAAAGAGAAGAACGAAAAAAAGAAAGGTAGATTTATATTTTCTGGATTGATTTTGAAGTAGTTTTAATAATAATTAAAATTCTCCCAGAAATATAGAGCAGCGGTTCGCAAATTGGGTTCCGCGAAGGGGTTACTGGAGTTCCACAAGAAAATCGTCAGAGTTGCCTTCCAACTGGAAAAACCGAGAAACGGAAAACAAGCCAACAATTTTTCGTAAAACTGGGAAGAAATAGAAATAGTCAAAAGATATTTTCGATAAGCGAAACACATTTAAATTAAAAAATAAAAGCAACTTTTTGTTTATAACAACGGATCTATTTTGGCTTACGAAGTTAGCTCATCTTGTCGACATTTTTACAAGGAAAAGCAACAACCATATTTACTGCTTGAGACAAAAGGAAACTAAATTTCTGGATTTCTTGCATGGAAAAAAACAATGTTGAATGTTTTCCACTTTTAAATGAAATTCTACAAGAAAACATGATAGACTCACCAACTGAAATTCAAAATATCATTAGTGAACATTTGGCGAACCTGTTAAAATCTTTCTCAGAATACTTTCCGATTACCAATAATGACATCAACTGGGTACAAAATCCATTTATCAGAAACTTTATCAATGCTGGAATATGAATCACTCATTAATATTCAGAGTTCAACTGCTTTAAAATACACATTTAAATCAGTGTCACTCAACGAGTTTTGAGTTAGTATTAAAAATGAATACCCTCAAGCAGCCAAGAATCCTCTCCTTCCCCACTAGTTATTCCTGCTATTTGTTTCTTTCTAGCAAAGATTTCTGATATAACCGACTTCTTTCCTTACTATCCGTTTCTGGGTAAAAGTCCTTGGTTGACGAGCCTAAGAAGAAAAAAAAAAAAGTAGCCAAGAAAGTTATTTTAACTCTGCTCCCTCTTATAACAACGTATAGATGCTAAACAGACTTTTCAGCTTATATGTAAACGAAAAATAAATTCAGGAGCAAATTGTACGCTATTCCGGATATACGCATATAACACTTTCGGATATTAAACTAAGTTTTAAAACCATTATTAGTAGAACAGTGAAACAGTTTCATTATTCACATTAATTTGTTTAAAAATTTTTATTAAATAACTTTTATTTACATATTTGAAATTGCGATACCTTTTATTATAAGTTAATAGAATGTGGGATCATAGTAAAAGTTGTAAGTAAAAAGAAAACATTCAAATTTTGTTTACATATCAACAATTACTTGTTAAGTTTTCATTTGGCATTAAGCGTTCCATAAAATAAAATTGATTTTATGAGGGTTCCGCGATCATAAGCATAAAATAATGTGTACCTTTTATAAGATTATATTCGAAACAAAATACTGTAGAGAACAAAAAAAAAAACACTAGTTCTACTTTAGAAAAGCAGTTGAAGATAAACTAAGAAAAACATAAAATATGCGAACGATACAGCTAATTCCAAAGTCGCATTTCAAACGCTCACGAATAAATCAAAGCGCAATTAATTTGGCCTTAACACTGGTTTACAAAACCGAGTATGGTTCTGTGTAACCGAAAATAGTCAACGTATTACTTATATTTGTTAATTGTGTAAATTGTAATTTTATTTTAAATTTTATTAATTAAACTATTGTAAAAGCCATAGAATCTGCTTAAATATGGAAACATTTATAAATTTTGTAAGCACGAAACAGTTATTGTGCTGTAATAAGTTACGATTAAATACATAAAAAAGATAATTTAAGAAATTGAAAGCTTTCGACATGTGGACCTACAGACTCTTTATGACAATCTCGTGGCTGAAAGGGATAATGAATGCGAAGATTTTACAAGTGCTGGATGATTCATCAAGCAGAAACTATAAATATGACAAAAAGAAGAAAGTTACAGTATTTTGGGCATCTTACGAGGCGTGGCATTATTAATTACTACAGAAAATCAGAAAAAAGAAGAGAATGATAAATTGAAAGAGGAAGGAATCTAATACAGTTGAAAAATGTTGTGAAACTGATTGAAACGGTATAGAGAACAACTTGAAGAGGAAAAGGATACGTCAACGATTGCATGATCGGTGATGCACATAAAAAAGTAAACTCCAGCACGTGGTATAAGTATTCATTTTTTCAGAAGAAGATTAATATAAAATTGGATTTGTATAACATGTAAACTTTAATTTCTTCAGAGTGCACTAACCTGTTTTTTTGGGGGGAGGCCTTATATGCAAGACAGCCCATTGGCTATTGAGTTGTCCCTGTTATTACAGTTCAAATATGATTGATAAGTAGCTACAAAAAATACTTTAGTTTAAATAACTTACTCGTGCTCTTTGTGCATAGCTACAATATCATGATTCGATTGAACCTTTTTCAGATATTCGCTTTTGAACTTGGAAATTTCTTTCTGTACTTCGGCTTCGTGAGCTTTGCGCATTGCGTCCAACGCTAAAAAGCAGTTTCGTAAAAAGATTAAGATTAAAGACGACAGGGGTAGAACATGAAATAAGTTGTAAAAAAAGAAGAGTTTTTACTTCCCTAAAATTTGAATTCTGAAAAGTTTTAATACCTGCAAGAGTAGCTTGAGTTTCTTCCGCCAATGCCTGTTCCTTTTCTAACTTTAACGCTTCGATTTCTTGCCTATGTTTTTCTTCTAATTCCGCTATTATACGTCGATGCGAATTATCCATTGCCGAAAGTCCTTTCTCACACAGGCCCTAATTAATTATATAAAAATATAGTCTAATTCATAAATTGTTCTTTTTCATTTTTTCGTACTTTGTTTATATACATCCGAAAGGTAGTAAATATTAAATTATTTTTAAAGTAAATATTTATTGTTATTATTACTATCATTACTATATTCCAGCAAAGAAAGGGATAAAATTCACAAGTGTTAATATATTACGATGAGATACGTTTCTTTTTTTTCTTTTTTCTCAATTCTTCAAGTGCTCTTCTAAAACCATCATTCAAAATCGTATTCAGCGACAAAAATATCTCGAAAAATATTGTTTAATTTTTCAAGTTCATCAGATCAGTTAATCCATATAATTCCCAATGCTGCTATCGCTATTATGCATTACATAAATCGCACATGTCTGCATAAGTTCAAAAGTAAGAATTTATATATATTTATTTACTTATATAAATTATATCAATAAGCGCATGAGCGAATTAATAATTCATTATATAGGGTCGTTAATTATTATTATTTGACAATTTTATTTTACGAGAATCGATTCATAGAATTTTTGTTTTTTTATGTACTTTTTGCCACATGGCACTTCTCCCATGTCCTATTCAGTTTTTACATTTTATTTAATTTGAATGGATAAATTATTTTCCATTTCTACGTAATTTAAATATAACACGGTCCATTACATGCAGTTGTATTTTCACTATTTGCGTTATATGGTAAATTAGTGGATTTATTTTCGATATAAACAATAATGCCTGATATAATTTAATCATTATTCCCTATTTGTGAATACTTCCTGCCGATCAAACTTTTTACAAATTTCTTTCAAGTTATATAGATAATACAGCTCATTAATTAATATATTATTTATCATGATTTGTTTATGTAAAATGTTTAGTATATCACTATAATGCATCCATATACATATATACATATATATATATATATATATATATATATATATATATATATATATATATATATATCTAGAGGATTGGTTTTGCAGACCGTTCCATCGGACTTTAAATTATTTTACTTTTTAAATTTTCATAAAGACTGCAGCGTAGGCCCGGATTAAGTGCCCGAGTCTACGAAAATATTAGGGGCCCTTTTTGGAAGTGACAAAATTATCAGTTTTATAGAATAACTACATTTTCTTTAATTTAATTTAATTATATTATTTCGAATTCACGAATTAACATATAATTATTAATGTAAACAAAACTAAAGATCATATAGACAATGGGTAGAATTTTCGATCCTAAAAAAAATATATATATATATATAATTTTAAGCAATGAATTTTTCAGCAAATTTTAACCCAAGATTTGCATAAAAGGATAGTGTGTGTGCGTGTGTTGCGCCAGTCACACGCACACGCATTCATACAGACATTGTCTAAAAACGTAGATGTCGAGTCGTTATACCTTAAAACAAATTTCTGGTACGTTTTTACGAAACTCGAAATTTTACTATTACGAAGTTTCCTCTTCTAGGAGGAAATAAAAATGGATACAAAATTATTAACAAATAAATGTATCAAAAAATGCACTTGCTCCTGTAAAGTTAATTCTATGTATTTACAAAAAAGTTGATATCTACGACAAATGATTGATTAATTTTTTATTACATGTCGGAAGTGGATGTTTCTTGGGGGCCCCTTTATAAGGCGTTGCCCGGGGCTAAACCCCCCTAAATCCAGTCCTACTGAAGCGTTCATATATATATATATATATATTTTTTTTTTTTAAAAAAAAAGAAGTACATGAATACGTCAATCAAAAAAGTGAAATTTAGATTAAAATATCTAGGAAACTGAAACCGCTAGTGGAGTAATATAGGTATGTGAGAGAAATATGTTAAATTTAATTATTTTTAAAGTAAGATATTAAAAATATTTATTTTTTTAAATCCAATGATGAAATTTGTTTTTTTTATTAGAATCGAAGCAATAATATATTAAGCCACTGTTGACCATCACTAATTATTTCAGAATTTGCATGCTATAATTCTTTTTCAAAATTTAAGCCCTTTAATTTTAAAATTGTGGGGTTCTCGTATTTTCCCTATATTCTAGCGATTGAAATACATCATTTAAAATAAAGAGTGGCCCTCCAGCTAACACGGAAAGAGCTGTGGACTTTTTTTTAGTTTTCAGTCTTAGCGCAATATGCGTGTATTTTACCAAATATTGATCCCCTCAAATAACGAAATTTTTCGAATTTTGTATTTTCTCCATATTCTGGGGGCCTTAGCGTACAGGTTAAAAAAAAAACCAATACCATAAGTCATATAGAGCCGGCTGCGGAATTTTTATTAAAATTTTTTCTTAAAACTTGATTTTCACATTTTTGAAAATTTGGGCCCTTTAATTTTAAAATTTTGAGGGTTTTATAATTTTCTTATGATCTCACGAAGAAAATACGTCGATTGAAAAAAAAAATGACCTCTCTAGCTACTTTAGAACGTACTGTACGTTTTTTTTCTTGCAGCTTTAAAAGATCGATATATTATAGTTATTACTTAAATTTCAGGTAAATTTTTAAACATATATAAAAGCATTTCAGGTCCATTTATTATTATTATTATTATTATTATTGATTCTGATTTTGACTTATGCCGTAAGTTATTGAGCGTCTCTCCTGTATTAATCAAGAAGGAATATATTATTTCATATATTTCTAAATGCTATAGTATAAAATTATGACCTATAATTTTAATTTAAATATCCTTTTCTGTTGCATTTTCAGGAGTACTTCTACAGTGTTAACATATCAAAAAGCTTTCGACATTCCGTTACTGTTTTAATTGTTTGTTTTTTTCATTTATACATCCGAACGTTTACACATGGTGAACTAATCTAATAATAAGTTACGGCAAATTAAAGGTAAACTGGAACATTGGGAAATATCACACCATGTAAACAGACGAGAAAAGATTGTATTAAGCAGAATCCGCATCGGTCGCATAAAACTAACACACGGACTCTTACTATTAACCGCGTCATTACGCTCGACAAGAAGCGTGAGGAAGCTCTTTCACCCGGACACACCAGAAGAATGACTATAGAAGAAACGCTTGATTAAGGATGAAGCTACAGTTCAGTGTATTTTTAGATTTTTAAAAATGAACCTATTCCGGAAGATACGACTTTCTGTTTACTCACTTTAAAATTATCTGTAATTATCTAAGTTGTGTATAGTAGACGTAAATAACCTAGAAGTCGAGGGTCTTTAAATAAATATATAATTCGAATTTGCATTTTCTTTTAAATAACCCAATTTACATGTTGAGCAGATTTGTATAAATCTTCAGATATTTTGTTAATTTTTTTCTTCTTACATTGTGCGAATAATTTAGTGTACGAAATTTTTCAAAACCCTAATTTCTGTAATTTTTGCGTAATCGGTTGCCGTTATTATTATCACAGTTTGAATCTGAATTATTATGTTTACAAAATTAATTTAAAAAATACAGAAATTACACATTTTTTTTCTTTTTAGTCGCGATTCAATAATGTTCTTTAAACAGAGAGGTAAAAAATAATTATACAAAAAGGAACCATACTCTTTTAAAAGTGCTAAAATAAATAATTCATTTTTTGTTTATGTACTACCGCTCAGCATTAATCCTTCAAACACCGTATCAAAATACATTCTCATTAAAAATGGCACGACTTTTTAAAAAAATTTCGATTAAATTTACTCTTTTCAAATTGTTTCACGAGTATAACTATCTTAATTTATCCCGTTATTGCGACTTAACTTAGAAGAAACAAATTTATCTGATAGAGATTAAACTCTAACAAATGTTCACTGGAAGCTGAACTTTTAAAAACTAATAGTACAGTGATGATGCCGAAAATGATGCTATAAAGCAAAATAATAGCGAGAAGTTATTGTTATAAAAATAACAGCAAACTATAACAGAATTTTCAGTGAGATTATTAAATGTTTTCATACAAACCCTTAGTTGTTCAATTTCTTCTTGATATCTTTGCCTAACATTTTCATCTTTACTGTGGCAGTCCGCTTCGTAACTAGGAGAAGTCGACGACTTATAAGAATAACGTAAATTGTCCATCTGTTGCGTATATTCGGAATCTAGGGTGTCCAACTTTTTTTCTAACTTGCGAGATTTTTCCCGTAACAGTCGTTCCTCCTGTTCGTACTTGTTTATCTAAACAGGAATTTCGCAAAAATTATATCGCGACATCAATATAAGCATAAAGAAAAGGAAAAAAAAAAAAAAAAAACAATTTTAATCTTTTAAACCGACTGAAAAGCGCTTGCGAAACAAAAAAAAAAAGTTAAATTGGTACAGATACACACGCGCATTTATTCCTTCCACTGATAACATATACTGTGAGATAATATAGTCTGAAGCAGCAAAATTGATAATCACGTAAAATATCAAATTTTGTAATACGCACGAAATATACACATATGCGATAAATTAAAGCAATATAAATAACTAAATTTAAGTATTTTGAAATGATCAAAACTAAAGAGAACTAATAATTGAATCAGGTTATTTTTTTTTTAAAAGACGCTTAAAACTGTTTACTAAGGACTAATATCATTAAACATGCGGTATGCAGGAAAGTTGAAAAAGAGTTTGGATATAAAAATTAAAATGTTACACACAAATACACTGACGAGAGATCTAACGATGAAGTTAAAAAATACGTGGGAAGAAATATTGACAAATAAAAACAAGCTATATGGAGTAGCATAACTAGACTAGGACAAAGAAGGGAAGAATACATGCCCGCAGCTACAGCACCTGCGACAGTGTAAAATCGATGTTACAAGAATTTAGAATAAAATTTTTCCCGCCCTCAAGTGCCCTAAAGTGTAAATAAAAACTTTCGCGTACACAGCCCGTCAGTAAGAGATTATCCTTTTTTCGGAGTTTTCTGTCTACTTTTGCTTTAGAAAAATCACAGAAGGCGAACAAAATTTCTATTTGAAGTAATTGATTACATTTAAAGCATTATATATTAAACTATAAATAAAATTAACAACAAACAAAAATAAGTATAAAATTATTAATACTTTAATAAATTAAATGCCTCAATTTAAAGAAACGTATTTAGGCTATAAAATCGGCCAGCCAGTACGAAGTATATTCAAAACTAAAAACACATTGTTGCAGAGAAATATCGGGACTACCCGTGTTTATACAGAAAAATAGTAAACGGGTGACGGTAGAACTATAATCAGTGCGGAAAATTGTTTACACATAAATCAAAAACGGTAAAATATAAAAAATCAAAGGCAGGATTTCGTTTACAACATAATGACAAATTTAATAGACAAAATATTCAAAATAAACATTAAGAATATATATAGAATAAAAATTCGAAAAGGAGTTTAATTTTTTGTATTAAAAAGAGAGTTTATTTGATCATTTAAGAGCAGTTATGTTCATATTTACTTATATAATAATTTTCATGCATTAAGTTTCCTTTATTATAGGAAGCCAAGATTGTTATAGGTTTTTTTTCTCCTAGTGTACTAGGTTTCCGTTTATTTTTGATTAGATGTTCAGCGTGATTAAATACCAAATAATAATAACTCTCTTTTTAATATAAAAATTTAACTCCTTTTCGAATTTTTGTTCTGTATATATCTTAATACATATTTCAAATATTTCGTCCGTTAAATTTGTTATTATGTTGTAAACAAAATCTCATCTTCGTTTTTTTATATATTTTATTGCTTTTAATTTATTTATAAACAATTTTTCGCGTTTGATTGCAGTTCTACCGTCATGCGCCTACTATTTTTCTGTATATACACATGTAGTCCCGATATTTCTCTATAATGGTTTTTTAGTTTTAATTAAGTATACCGTCTCTATTGTTAGCCGGTGACATGAGCAACGCCAATGGAGGGGTGCAGGGGAGGGCCGTTGCCCCCCTTAGAGCCTCGAAACTTTCTAATCATCTAGCCATGATGAGTATTCATAGGCGCTTAATGAGGATTCGGTGACTATAACCACCGATTACCGACAGAACACAATTATTGCAATACAACTGTTAAATGAACTGATCATTAATTCTGCAATATTATAGGAAAAGGCCAAATTTGGCAGGAAGTTACAGACTGTATTACCTGCAATAGAAACTTATTAATATATTCATATTCGTGAGTATACGTATCAGTCATCATTTGCCTTGTGCGTGCATATCTTGCCGTCACAGAGCAAAAATGAATTTCATTTTCGAACTGTATATCAGATTTTGGGTAATTTCACCAATGACCAAAACAGTAAATGATTATTGTCGGAGAACGAGTTAATATGTGTATATATATATATATATATATATATATATATATGTATATGTGTGTACAGTAACTCTGCTGTAGAACCAACTGAAAATTTGTACCCATAGAGTTAAAAAAAAAAAAAAATTATAAAAGTAAGTAAAGAAATTACCAAAGATTTTTTTTCAATCTCAAATTCATTTTTCAATGCAAGTAAATCGTCTTGATGTTGTTTTTCTAGCTGCAACTTTTCATTTTCGTAATCTTGTTCTTTCCTACACGATGTTAAAGCAAACGTGGTTAAAAATAAAAATATTTATTACGAATTCAATACTAATTACATAATTTAAAAATGTAACACCATATTCGCCTGTATCAAAACTATTGTGAACGTGTTTCTCACGTTCGTTTTATCTGGATAAGAAATACCACCAATAATAAGGACACAGCATACAAACCAGGTAAGAGCCACACTGACACACACAGCACACCGTCGCTGCAACTAACTGCTGATAAACATCAGTCGATCGCTACAGATCCCCTTGTGTCCGCTTTAAATCAGAGTAACGCAAAGATTAAGCACACAACCACCCCTACAAGCACGTAACCAACTCCTATACACACGTCACCATCCCACGCACATAACCTTGCAAATACATAAAACCACCCCGCATACACAGAAAAAACCGTGCTACTGACGGACAACACGTATTAATCCCACATCGCAGGCGTAGCACCATCGTCATTCGCTACGATCAACAAAGCACAGTATACACTCCCTCACACCTAATGACTCTATAATCAGCATTTCCGCTAATAATGTAAAATCGCTTATTTAATAAAAATAAAATACAAACCGAGTCCTCTCAAACATTAAAATCATTAAATAAACAAAATACATCATCTGCCAAAAAAGTTAGATCGAAGAAAATAACGCCATTAATAGCGTTTAATCGCCTAAAAGACGAGCAAGGAATTATCTTACTATATTTCACTTTATTCTCTTACAGATTATTTCACTGCGGTGACAGGGATCTCGGTATAATTGTGGGGTACTGTATCGATCGGGACCGCGTAATTATACTCCTCAAAACCAAAACAGCAACTGACACGTTCTTTGCCAAAAGCGGTACGATTATATTAGGAGAACGAACAATTCAGGCCACAGGCGCATTAGACATCCAGCTAATAGTTATTCTATCAAACGTATTAGAGTCACTTTTACAAATGAAATACTTTCGTCATTCCTCATTTCAATACTGCCCCCTGGTATAACGAATTAGTATATATGCTCACAACAGTTAAACCAGTTCTCACCGGTAGAAGCATTAAAAGTCGATGTTCCCGAATCGTCAGAAAATTATCAAAACGATTTACTTTAATGGACGAGGACGAGCGATCTCATCACGATAACAGCATTCCCAACACCAATTGATAAATTTCCCGTTTCCATGTAGTCTAGACTAGGGACTTTTACAACGCTTATGCAGTATTACAGTTATTAAAATACCCCTAAAGTCCAACATTGATCCATGTACTGTAATACTCTCGGCAGTTACACACAGCACATGGATCATACATACAAACACACGCACACACACACATATACATATAAAAAAATACTAATTACATAATTTAAAATGTAACACACACCGGGAAGATATTTAAAGAAAATGCCGATATTTTAACTGAAATTAAGCAAATTAAAGTTTATAAGTAGAAGTTAGACTAATACGTTGACTATCTGACCACTGCTGTATAATATGCGTAAATATTAATTTATTTTTACTTTTTACAGCCAAACCGCTTAAAGTCGCATTCTGTATAATATGTATTATACTGCGTTTATAAATAATAAGAAAATTAAATAAACGATAAATAAATACATAAAAAAATTTATATTAGTTTAGTAACGTGTACGGGAGAGACACATTTTCTGCTGAAAGCAAAAACAAAAAGGAGAACAGAGAACCAAAAGTGTGTGTCGTGGTCAAAATTTAAAATTACAATTTTGTTACACAGTTTGCTTCTGTGTTCATGTTTTTCAGCTGGTCTTGCCTGAAAACATTACTAAATTGATATATTTTCTACATATTTATTTATAGTTTGTTATTGGTATATTTAATTTTCTTATTATTTACAACTCTACGAAACAGTTATGATTGAAAGTACTTTATAGTGCGTTTATTTACCGTCGGCTTAAAAATGTTTAGTGGTTCATTTTTCGCTATTTTACAGCAAATATTTCAAATTTGTACATAATTACTTTTTTAAATCGTTTGTTTAAAAGATATAATTGTAAATAAAAACAGCTGCATAAGTAACGTTTTGAACGTTTCTATAATTTTTCTAAAAAAAAAAAGACAATAATAATGGTAAGAAAACAAAAATGTCCTGTTCCTTCCAAAAATATTTAATGCATATGTTTTTATTTTTTTTCTACTCATGCCATTTTCAGTTCTATTTTATCATTTTTCATAATAATTTTTTCTAATGTGATTTTCTTTCATACTTTGTGATATTTTATAAACATTGAAAGAAATATAGCACACTTTAAATACACAATACTATATTATTTATTTAATAAAACAACATTGACTAGTTAATTTTAGTTATCACTATATATCACTATGAAGATCGATACAATTATCCAAAACTAGTCAGTGTTGTTTTATTAAATAAATAATATAGTATTGAGTGTTTAAAGTGTGTTATATTTGTTTCAGTTTTTTTCTATTTTAACGGTAATTTCACATTGATTAAACCGAGAACTATTTTCGAAATTAGTAACAGTTTTTTACAGACTTTTTAATTTTAGTAAATATTGTTTCGTTAAAAAATAATTTTATAATTATAAATTTTGGTGTCGAGAATAATAACAACATTTCTTCTTCTTAGTCATGTTGTTTCGAACGTCACGTCTAATTCATTCATTTTTGCTGTACAGATGTGGCGCTCATGACAATATTCTGTGTGCAATACAAAAACGTATAAGGAAGACTACACTTCAAATCGGTACTGCAAATGTTCGACTTACCGATATAATAATATGTTTATAAATCGACATTGCATTTGACGGCGAGCATGTCTGCTAATGCCTCCTTAGAAATTATATTTATTTTTTAATAACTTTTATAAGTCATTATTAGTTTTGGAACTCACGGCCACGATGTGGTAATCCGATTGTTCCAGCAAGTAGCATTTACCTACCGGTAAAAAGGAAAAATGTCGATTTAACTTTACCATTAACTATTTAATAATCGTGATTTTGGAAAGAGACAGTAATAAAAATGTAGCGGAAGACACAATCCACACGTAAGAACAAATCATGAATAACAGAAGAAATATTAAATATGATGATTAGTTGCAGGCAAACATAGATCAAGCCTATAATATACAGTAATTAATCAATGCGTGCAAGCAAAACATACGTGGTATGAAGGACAATGTAAAGAAATGTAGGATTTCGAACAAAGAAAAACAGCAGATAAATGTGCACCAAAATAAAAATTACGATAAAACAACACAAGGATAAAACGATTGATATTATGAATCTAAAACATAAACATGGCAAACAGTGCGGAGATCGAAAACAGATGCTCAGTATACGGACAGCTTATACCGCGAAACTGCATCAATCGAATAAAACTTACGTAAGAAAAGGAGAAGCACGATGTAGAAATTAGAAAAAGCAATAAGGAAAATTCTAAAAAACAAAAAGCTGTAGGAGATGGAACACCAGCAGAGCTTCTAAAATGTCTCGGTACGGAAGCAGAAAATAACTTGCTTGATATTCTGAATAAGATATATAATTACGGTGTATTATCTCGAATGACTTTAGAAAAACAACCTAGTGCCAATTTCGATAGAGGCTTTCTCACAGACAAGTTCCCAGTATGGGGCAATAGCAATCATCAGTTATACAGTGAACATATTATTTTACTCATAATAACTATACGAGAGTAGAGAAAAAAAAAATAGATATACTCAATTAAGTCGTACACAATTAGAGATGCTATCATGTTGTTAAAGATCACTCTATTCAACAAGTTCTGAATACGATTAAAGAAATTTTTGCTTCACAGATTATGAAAAATTAATTATAGATATATAAAATTGATGAGAAAGATCCAAAATTAATCAGAAACCTATACCGGGAACAAACGGTTAACATTAAAGAGTTAAAAATGAATATTCTCCGATGAAAGATGTCAAATGTAAAAGGGAATGAGACAGCGATGTCCACTATTAGCAAGGCGATTTAACGTGTAGGCTAAAGAAATTTAAAAAATCCTAAAATTAATGAAAATTAGAATTAAAATAAACGGTGAAATAATTAGAGGCATCGGTGATGCGGATAATGATAAAGTAATTATTGCGAAAACAGCTCAGTAAATTCGGAAAATATAAGATTGGAGAAGGAAAAAAATATAGTATGAGAATAAATGCAGAAAAAACGAAAGTAATAAATTTCACGAAAAAATATAATACCCGTAATGCCAACAACGTAAAAATCAAAATCAATGACATCGCACTGAAGAAAGTAACCGAGTGTCCTTGGGAGCAGTAATCAGAGATGATTGCTATGATGTAAGGGAAACAAAAATAAGAATAGAAACGGCTGAACAATAAACTTATTTAAAAAATCAAAAATTACAGTCGGAATTTAGCAAAATAATTATGCGATGTTAAGTACAGTACGTTTTGAAATACGTACCTGAAACGCGGATAGTTAGTGTTAAATGTAAGAAGAAGTCGGATGTATTCGAAATGCGAATGCATCGGCAATTACTTAAAATTACGCGGACGGATTTTGTCCAGAATAAGGAAGTGCTAAGTCAATGTAACTATTGTTGAAGACGTAATTAAAAGAAAAAGTAAATACTTCGAACATACACGTGAACAATACGAGAAGAGAGTACATTTCTTTCGGCGCTGCAAGGAAGAATGCTTGAAAAACTAAAAGTAGAAAGGAGAAGGGTGGAATTTCCGCCAACAAATGTGCAAATTAATAAAAGGAAGGAAGTAATAAATACAACTAGAAATAGATGCGAACTGGCAAATGTTCTTTGAAGTGCAACCTCTCCTGTAAAGAGATGCAACTTAATGATAAGGATATTTAATTATTAAATACGGTTCTATTTTATTTACTTCCTACTTATTTTTAATTATTACCACGCCGCATACTTTCGTTTAGATCGGAATTAAAAATTTCAAAAAATACGTTTTTTTTGATTTTTTTTTGTAGAAGTATTTATCACGCGTAAAAGAAAAGAAAAAAGAGTAAAAAGATAATTGAGATTAGAACGTTTTTGTCGATAGGGTAGGTTAGTAGGAGAAGGGAAAATGAAATAATAGAAAGTCGATTATTAAGAAAGTAACGATGGGACACTCTTTCCCGATCGCTACTGAATGATTCATTTTCATTCGATTCTCAGTTTTATAATAAATTATTTTATATTAAAAAGTATCGTTCTCTTTTTTCTTTTTTTTTTTTTTTTCATTCTTTAAAATTCACATTTCTATACCAGTCGTCGCGATAGCCTACAATTACTAGAGCTTTTGGCTTCCGCTATGGAAGTCTTGAGTTCGTTCCGAGGCGATGACAGAAATTATTACAACAATTAAATTAAAAAATAACCGCTAATTGTCACGTGGAAGGCAATGCTATACCACCATGCGCGCGATAGATAGTATACAGACAGACACATTTTAGGGTGCATTTATAGTGCCATAAATCAAACATTTACAATCAGTTCTAATCTTGCGTGTTCAGTTGCATTGCATATGACAATTACCATGATCACTACCAACATCTGTATAGTTAAAAATGTAGAAATAGGTAGCAGTCGTCACAACATTCGACATCCAACGATACGCAAAGAAAATACGACGCAATTTTTTTTTATTTTTTTTCTTTTTTTTCTTTTTTTTTTTTTTGCATCCACTTAATAATGCGAAAGCTGATTCTTACTTCTGTAACTGATCTTGCAAGTACAAACATTTTTGGCACTCTGGACTCTGCTGCAGGCAACTCTGCAAATTAATAATTTGCTCTTTTATTTCTGTACACTTCCTACAAACGCCGTCCAACCAAGATGATTCGCTGGAACTGTTCGAGTCGTCGTATTTACCTCGTTCGTCTTTCCATTCGATACAGCTGTTCTCGGAAAAACTGCGTCTTCTAAACAGGTCTTCAACCGAACTACAAAGCGCGGACACCTCCGTACCGACACTTTCTAAACTGTCGAACACTCGTTTCTCATCGTTCGAGAGTTGCAGCTCGTTCTGCAGCTTCGCGTATAGAAACTGAACCTCCGCTACGATAGCAGCTTCATCTAGCGGAGACAGATTGCCGTCCGTAGTGTCGCTATTTTCGTTATGATGACCACCTTCGGACGAATGCGTTAATTCGTTTTTCCGGCTAATCATCAACAGTCGAGCGTCTAGTAAAACTTTGTGAGCGATAATATCGACAAACTGTTGCAATAGCGAAACATTCGAGTGGCTCCCTTTAGCGCAGCCGATGACCTTCTTATTAGGCCAACCGCTTAATTTTTGCCGATACTTTTCCTTCAACAGTTCAATCGCGTTATCCACTTCTCCGTTCAAAACGTTCATCGCGTTGTCCGTCCACTGTTCTAAATTTGCCCGATCCATCATCAAATACTCCACCGACCGGCCGTCACTCTGCTTCTCGGTCTTATTACATATCGGCGCGTATCCGGCGCCGCTGGTACAGTGCAGCATCAGCTGAGTTATTTCCGCTTGAATTAGCCTCTGGTTCACGCTCTCTTGAACTAGTTCTTTCACATTTTTGAATCGTTCGCTATCGTTTTCGTTCACCACGCTGACCGTCGAATCGTTCGTTACGGCCGCCGAAAGTAGTTCTTCGGCATTTTCGCGAATGAACTCGTTTACGCGTCTCGACAGAACGGAGCTCTTCTTCTGCAGCGTTTTCACGACCGCGTTATTTTTATCGCGGTACTTCAGGTGACTTCGCTTTCGTTTCGCTGCGCATTTATCGGAAGCCCGTCCGATCTGCATCAGATATTGCGATAAAGAACTGGCGAAATACTCTAATGAAGTTTTCGTCACGAACTGTTCTCCGTTCAGTTTCCGGTCCAGTTCGTTCATCAGTCGTTCCGTATCGGCCACATCGAGATCGTTCGAGCCGGATAATATGTCATGCAGTCGGCAAATCAGTACCGACTCGTAGGCTAACTTCTCCGCCATTATGTTTAGCTTTCCTTCGTTCGTCAGGCGCCCCGTGTCACGCAGCAATCTTTGTTTCGCATATATATCGGTTAACTTTTTCCGCAACAAGTTCTCAATATTACCAGCTTCATTCAAGATAGCCGATCGCTCCGGCCTATCCTCATCCACTGTCTCCTCGTTGGTGCTGGACGAGTACTCGTCTGATTGTTTAATCAAAACGTTCTGGCTCGCTTGCGCCACTTTCGCCTCTAAACAGTTCATTCGTATCAGTATCTTCATCGGTTCCGAACTGATCGCGCTGTCCAATGACTTCCTGCGCATTTTCGACGATAGCGCTTCTTTGCACGTACTGTCGACTTCGCCGGTTCGCTGTTGAGCAGCGGCCGCCGCCTCGTTACATGCGACGGACGGTTTATTTTTCCGCGAAACTTCCTCGCCGTTCAGTACGGATATTTTGCGTTCCAGCAGCAAAAGTTTTTCCTCCAGCTCTTTACACATCGCGTACGATTCTCTGCCTTTTAACGACAGCGATCGCTTCTTTTCACGATTTTCCGATTTCGAGAGTTTCTGTTTAAGCGATCGTATCTATAAAAATTACAATTTAAGCATATATAAATATATACACGTTTGTATCATCATATTACATACATATTTAATAGTCGACGTCATGAAATTTAGAACTGAGTAAAATAAACTGCGCGGAGAGAAAATTAACTCTATAATTTTCTCAATAAAAATTATTTTTGTAATTGAGAATTAAGATTTACTGTGGCGTATAAGAGAAAAAAAAAAAAAAGAACAAGAGTTTCTTCAATGGGAACTGCAACAAGAAATTTTAAATTGTCTAATATTTCCTTTACCTTCTTCACTGTGACAAATTAGTGCTGTAGAATATAATAAATAAAATTAAACGTAAAAAAAAAAAGGAGAAAATCAAAAATGTTAAAATTTTTATTGTTTTATTTTAAAACAACAGAAAAAACCCCCCAAAAAAAACATATATAAACGCAACGAAGCTGATTGATAAGTATTCGATATTACTATAACGATTGTTAAATATTTTAAAATAAGTAGTATTCAACTTGAATAGGTGAAAAAAATGGATGAATATATTAAAAGTATTAAATACAATTATAAAAATTATAAATTCGGCGACCAGTTGGGAATTCGTAGATCGATGATACGTGTAAATTCGCAAAATCAGTCATAGTTTTTATCATCTATATATAAATAGGCAAAGGCAAATCAGTTCAGCACCTTCTTCTCCTCTGTTTATTAACCGATTACTTTTTTTTTTTGTCGAATAGCTATCGACGATCTTAGTGTTATCAGTAAACAATTTTTGGAAACAGTTATTTTCCTTTTCTTATTTAAGTAAAAAAGTGAATACAAAAAGTGAAAAGGGAAATCGCTATAGCCAGTAGTAAATCTGTTCTTATTAAAATGTTTTAATTTTTCGTAATAATTATCATTATTGGCTTTTTTACAGTGTACTAAATCTTAAGGTGTCATTTATTGTCAATAAATTTGTGATTTACTATTATTGAACTTATTTTTTATTCAGTTATAATGGTACTGAACTATTTTGTATGTAAGTACATCAAATTTTTAATAATAATTATGGTCGAATTTTGAGCAACGGACGAACACACTAGTTTTTATAATTATAGCTGTGTTTTTTAATATACTCGGCCTTTAAAAAATAACGCGAAACGTCTCTTTTCCTCAAAATGTAACGATTGAATTTGTTTTCTGCGGGCGTATATTTGCGTGCGCAAACGTAAAAAAATATTACTTTTGCTAAACGGTCGTTAAAAGAGAAACGTTTATGGAAATTCAAAAGTTCGAATTGCGCTTTATTCACTAACTGTTGTTTACTGAAGCTGAAATCGATGAAATAAAGCACTGCGCAGCTGAATTATATAAAAGACTGGCACCCACCGCCGATCATTCGTCGATCTAGTGATCGGCGATAACGATTTTTAATTTCTCGAAAATAACATTGATCGCAATACGAGAACATTCGAAGAGTCTAAAAAATCTGAAAAAAAAAAAACGACAAACCTGTTTCTCGGCTGAAAATAATTTGCCAGTGAGATCTTCGATACGTGCAGCCATCATCGTCGCTTGCGATTCATAGAACTGCTGTTTCGATTTCAGCTGTTGTCGAGCATTTATTAAACTGATTTCCAGACAATCGGTTTGCGTATGCGACTCTCGTAGTTCTTTCTTCATCGCTTTAATTTCCTGCACGGCCTTCTCAAAACGAACTCGAACATTTTCGTACTCGTCAATCAATCTAAAAAGTAAATTAACGCCGTCAGAAGTCGAAATTCTAAAAGATGAAATAACTGAAAAATGAGCGATTTTTTCGCATTTCGCAAACGAACATACGTAAATACAATAAAAATACGCGCGACAGAAATAACGTGATTAATATTATTCCAAGTTCGTCTGGATGGCAAACTGATTTTTATTTATAAGACTTATTATTGTACATCTACAAATAATGGCTTACATTAAAAATATTATAAATAACAATAACGAAAAAGTACTTTTTTTTTGCGGATGTTCTAAAAAACAACAACGTCCTAGAGGCATATTATTTATTCGAAATATTGGCATGTTTACGGAACTGCAATGAGAATGTTTTTCAAAACAGGATAACAATACGGTGGTTTTGTCATCGTGAACTAATTAAACGAAGCAATCAAGTGTTCTCAGAATAATTTTTATATCGGCTGTTCCCGATATTTCCTTTCCTTCCGTAAATGTATATTTGTTTATCCTTTAAAATGTATACTTTTCTTGTGATACTTTTCATTTAGCACTGTTTACACACACATAGACGTATTGAAATAAAAAAAAAACAAACAGATTAAGTCCGTTAATTATATCGAGTTTGAAACGAAAAATTATTCTAACGAATAGATGATTTTTAAATTGACCAATAAACAACTAATTTAAAACAAAAATGTAATAAAACTGCTGAGATGCTGCACTTTATTTTTAAAATTTTTTTATAATCAAAAATATCATTAAAAAAAAGTGTAACAATACACATAGATGTTTTTTTTTAAGCAAATGGAACGACAACTACAGATTAGTTCATAAACAAAAATTTTATAATATATATAAATATACATATATATATATATATACGAATTTTTTCTCATGAGTCTCCAAATCCAAATTAGAAACTACCATAAAAATATGATTACCTCTCTTTATCCAATCGGCCAACATCTAAGTCGAAATCGATATTGGTTAAATCGCTGAGTGAGTCGAGACTTCTACCTTTTGATTCGCGCATAGATGACGCTGGTACTGTTCGCCCCTCCAGCTCTCTTATTCGTCTGCAATGCGATAATTATAAAATGCAACGAATAATTTTCGTACTACTATAACGCGAAAGTAAGTCGTAAGAAGTATTCAACGTGTACAAATACGACAAACACGTTACACTACAGTGCCGTATAAAAAATTCTTACGCACACATGCACACTCCCAGTGTTGCTTTTTTATAGCGAGAATCACTTGCGGGCCAGTGTGTGTATAGCAGGTTTTAATAAATGAACAAATAAAGTAATATCGCGCCCAGTATCTGTTTCTTTGTGTACATTTGCCATATTCATGTACAATTCGTATCGTTTTTTTCCGTTAAAATCTTTTATCTACATTAAGTAAATATAAAAAAAAAAAAAAAATCCAAGTGTTGGGCGATATAAAATGGGTCAAATCTGGATTTATAATTATTCATTACATTAGTAATTGTAAAATATTCTTAAAATATTCTTCGTAAATGAAATTAATGTAAAAATGACTTGTATTTTACGAATTCTCTCTCTTTCTCTTTCTATACATATATACACCTTTTGGGGAGGGAAATTATATACGGTAGACGGTAGATTTTAGAAATGCCTTGTTTCATAAAGAAATTCCAATAACGACCTCTTTGGAAATGTAAAAATGTTTTAACAATACATAATTAATACAATTTAAATTTTGTTTTAATTTCAGGTAAAAAATAAAAAAATTATAAAATTGTAGCTAAAATAGTAGTTTAGAATTTGAATAGTAAATTACAAGAAACAATAGAACGATAGTATCTTTATTACACTTTACTTCTTTTTTATTTTTATTAATAATCCGATCCGAATTCTTTGTCCATAAGCAAGTAAAAAAAATATATATTTATTTCTTATTGAACTACTTTCATTTACATTGCAAAATAATAATTAACAATAAATAAAAAAGACAAAAGATCGACGCCAGTTGCGTTTAAAACAGAATAAAAACGTATAGCATTAGTGGTTTTATTAGAAAACAATATTACATATTAGTTACAATTAAATTCATAGGTAATATTTATACTATCTGTTCTAATGAATTTTTTCATCGAAGGTTTGGGTCTTGGGGGAAGGGGAGTGTTCCATTTCCCTCCCCATGGATCCGCCACTGATATATATATTAATTACAATGTAATTCTTAGGCTACTCCCCATTCGAAAAAATGCCACAAAAAAATGTCCCAGAAAAATGTTCCAATTTTATGTAACGCTAAATGTCCCAATTTTATGTAACGTTTGTTATATTTTGTAGGATTTTTGTTATTGTTATTTAAAAAATGTCACAATTTTATGTAATAAAATATGTAACGAAAAATGTAACGAAAAAATGTCTTAATTTTATATAACGGAAGTTAAATGTTAGAATAGGATTTTTGTGGTTATGTTATTTTTTGTGTGTGTTGATGCCAGTAAGAAATACGTTGTAAATTTTGATCATTTTATACAAAGTATAGAAGAAAAAGAGACAGAAATGAAAGCAAGAGGGGTCAAGGGGCACAGCCCCTTGCGAGGCCAAAGTGGCCGAGTTTTATATATATATATATACATTTGTGCGTGTGTGTATACACATGTATACATATATATATACACACACACGCATATATATATATATATATATATACCCACACCTACACGCGCGCGCGCACGTATATATATTGCATACTAGTAAATATATTATTCTTACGCTGGAGAGTAATATAAAGGTCACGAAATTGTGTAACGGAAGTGATCGCACATTTTATTTTAAAAAATTAACAATAATTAGCCAGGCTATTTTTGGGGGGAACTAATTGAAAACATGTATCTTGTTCAGTCCGTTATTTCATAAAAGTATTAAATGGCCAAGTTTTAAATTATAGTTTTGTGTAAGTCAGAAATGAAAAGTTTAAAACAATGTCCTGGATTAATGTAGAATTCTAGAGAAGAAATAAGAATATAAAATTTAAAAGTCTAGAAAATTTCGGAATTTATTACGATGTGAAAAAAAAATTGATGTTGTTTTCCGAAAAGTGACATGGTCAATTGAAACCAACTCTTTATAAGAGTTATAGAAGACTATTCTATAGGAATCCAGGAGTTGTTCTGCTGGCGAAATCCAAATAATTGAGTTAATTTTATTTAAATAAAAAACTGTGCAGTTTACTTACGCTGTGGTAATAAAGCGATCATTTCAAAATCTGTGTATTTACTCATCAATTTTTCATGTCTTAAATATTTTAATTATTAACCGCATATAGCGTACCTATTTCGCTGGTTCTTTTAATATCGATCGAGGAAATTAGATGTATAATTTAAATTTCACATGTAATCGATTTTCGTTTGCTTTTAAAACAACTACAGGCTAATCCACTGTACAATTTCGTATTAAATCTGACGAACAATTCTGTTCGGGTAACTGTTTCCTCATTAAACATCCCTCCAGTTTCTTCTTCTGGACTCAATTTTTCTTACCTCTCCATCCTTCAAAACTGGCACTTCTTCTTAAGTAAAGCGCCTATCTTTTGTTTCATTTCTCGTCGTCTGACAAATTTTATTCTTTCACAATATTTCACAACAAACTTCCTTATTTTTTTTTTGACTATTGCAGGTTTTCTCAAAACTATTTATTCTTCCTTTGTCATCCAAAACCAGTTGGCCTTTACTTATTAGGCAAAAATTTCGCCATTCCATCAATTTTCTCTTCTCTTCGCATTCTCTATTATTTATTGACGGTTCCGAAAACAGCGGATCTGTTAGCGTCCCTTTTACTTGCTTGACAAGCAACTATTCAAAGTCCTTCACACTTTTCAGTTTCTGTTCGATATATATACTGCCGAATTATTTGATCCCTTCCGAGCTATGACGTTCATTTTCTTCATTCGTCACTTCAGTGTTGATTACAGAGGTGCGCTTCAAGCTGTCTCTTAACTTTTCCCTTCTTATTCGTATGACTCCATAGTCTCCTTCTTACGCATTCCATTTCTGTTAACCTCTTGTGGTCCCCAGTCACGTGCGAATTGAGAGAAATGAGTGGCAGACTCATTAGCACGTTTTTCGATTAATACAACTCACTTCATTAGAAACGTATCTGCAAATAACGTTCTGTCTCTCTCCAAGAAATAGCATTATAGACTCCGACCGAATATCTATGTGGTATCCTCTTCAAATCCTTTTTTTCCTTTCTTTTTTGAACTTGTCAACAATGGATGTTTACCCAACAATAAAATTAAGATTTGTACAAAGAAAGGAGACTTGAGTCACATAATTGCAAAGGAGAGGAGTACATATCAATAGAAACATGACAAGGAAAAATACATTGAGAAAAGACTACGTCTGAGGTAAAAAAATATATATTATTATTATTATTATTATTATATTACTGTATAAATTATATTATATTAAAGTATATATGCATGTGATATATTTTGTATAAAACACTGTATCAAATTTTTGAAATAGAAAAAAGTGTCGAAACAGGAGAATGTATTTTTATCTTTTTTTGCATGTTGTACATATTTTTCAACATTGTGGTCACAATTGCAACAGCTGAGCCCACAATGTCAATGACCAGAGAGGGAACCACCTTCAAATATAACTCTCAATATCGGACAGTCCAACCTACAGTACCGACCTTTCCATGGTTGTACGTCTTCCCTCTTCTCAGGCGCTCTTCAGTCTCGGTAATATGTCGTTTGGACTTTGATTCCCGCTATGGGGTTTCTCTTAACTTCGTGGTGCTCCTTGCATCTTTCGCATTCTTCCTTTATTGGCGATCTGGGTCATATTTTAGTTGAGTGCTGATCGCTATTAGCTGGATTGAATATTATATTTTTATTACTCGTCTATTGGGACTCGGACTTCCTGCTAATGCTTCCTATATTTTAAGCTTTCCTTCTGTACCAGTTATCACAATCCTTTTTTCCTTTCTTATGTCAATATTCGATCAAATTAAAATTTAAAACCTCCAACCTAGCTTATAGCTCTGAGTCTAAGTAGTCGCCCTTGTTAGCTGTAACCACTATAAAAAATGAATTGAAAACATTACAATGGAACGTCTGTTATTTTATAACTGTTCTTTTCACATTATCCTCGGCGGAAAAACGCTGTGGTAGTCAACACTTATATTACACTCAGCGTAAAAATTATATCATCATTAATATATCGCGCTCGTGCAATTCATTTTAAAATTAACTCCTCTACCCAATATCTTTCTTTTTTTTTCTATTTTCCATATACTTTCCAAGCGTAAACATTTGAACTAAATAAATTCGAATATGTTGAAATTAATTTTCCATATTATTATTACGTTATTTTACGTATCCCTTTTTTATAGATTCATTACGGGAATAATGAACTCTGATAAACTAAAAAACATATAGAATCAAATTTTTATGGGAACAATATTATACTGCATATTTCATTTCAGTACCTGTAAAGGGACTCATTTTCTTCGATGCCTCTAGTCAATCGTTCCTTGACAATCGCAAGTTCAGTTCGTAGCTGGTCAACATGTTCCCGACTGGTTGCTAATTCGCAGCAAAGTTCTGAGTAACGTTCTTCTGTGTCATGCAATTCGCATTCGGTAACTCTAAGTTCCTCGTCCCAAGCTGTTTTTTCTTCCATATAACTAAATAATGCAACGTAAACAATTACGGTTAAATTATAATCATTTTTAATCGAATAAAGCTATGACAAAAAATAAAAAATAAAACACACAGCAGAAAAACCAAATTATTTACCAAGTGAACATGATAATTTAATATTACAGTCTTACAGATCCAGATCTTGTAATGTGAACCGCAAAAAAATAATAAAAACTTTTCATTTTAATATATTTTTTTCTGAGATAATCAGTAATAAACACGTCCCAAAAGCATTAAAAATGATTTAATGTAATGTATGTAAAAGCAAGTGCAAAAAAATTTAGCAGTACCAGGAACACATTCTACCGTAAAATATGTATATAAACATTTTAGAGGAGCACTCAGCATAAATATGAAAACATTTATTCCAATAACGTAACCAGAACGGGATGACTCCATCCGTTTTCTAATCGATTTGCATTTAAGTTGTCAGAGTTAAATTAAATTGGTAAAAAATAAATTTCAATGCACACGCTTCAAGTTAAAAATGCATGAAAATAGAATAAATCCGATACCGGTTTTTGAAGCCGAAGAATGTTTTAACACATTAACGTAGAGTTGACTTTGAACTCTACAAAAATGTGGCAAACAGCATGACATATTGTCGTAAGTAAAACTTTTTAAAAGTTTCTATTAATATCGATTTTATTTTTGTTAAACAAGAAATTGGTTAAAAGCATAAAAGTGGTCTCTGCTTTCAAAACGTATAATTCGAATCATATAATATCATTGCTGAAAATATCTACATTCATAAATGCCTGAAATTACAGGATACCAAACAAATTTGAAGTAAAGACATTCGGTCAAAAAACTCTCTAGTCTCCTAGCATCATTAACAGGAGCGTATCCAGAGAGACATTTTGGGAATGGAAATTATATAATTACGCAATATCCTATACGGTAGACAGTAGATTTAAAAAATACATTGTTTCATAAAAAAAATCAAACAGCGACCTCTTTAGAAATTTAAAACTGTTTTAAAAATACATAACGATTACAATTTTTAATTTAACTTTTGTCTTATATTTAGGGGTGAAAAATAAAACGAAATTATAAAATTGTAACTAAAATGTTGGTTTAGAATTTGAACAGTAAATTACTAGAAAGAATGGAACCATAGTATTTTTATTAGACTTTACTTCTTTTTTATATTTTTATTCGTAATCCGATCCGAATTCTTTGTCCGTGAGCAAGTAAAAAAATTACATACATTTCTTATTGAACTATTTTTAATTAAAATCGCAAAATAAAAATTAACAATAAATAAAAAAGACAAAAGGTCGACGCCAATTGCGTTTAAAACAGAATAAAAACGTATAACATTAATAGTTTTACTAGAAAACGGTATTAAATATTAGTTACAATTAAATCCATATGTTGTAATATTTATACAAATCTTCTATAGTATAAATTAAGTTTCTCTGCTGTAACAGATTTTGTCATTGAGGTTTTGGTTCTTTGGGAGGAAATGTACCATTACCGCCACTCCCGTGGATCCGCCACTATCATTAGAGTACTGTTGGGATTATTGCGTGAACTTTAATTCTGCTAATAATATGTGATGCGTTTAATTTTTAACGAATCAGTAGCGAGAATTCTCCGGTGCTTTAGTCATGTGACGAAGTAGCAAAGTAAATTGAAAAAAAAAAAACAAAACGTGTCGCTGTTTCTCTACCAGAAAAGATTGACAAAAGAGACAATTTTTAGCTTGCTGGTAGAAATCAGAGAAGATGATATGAAGAAAAATGCTTAATGGGTAAGATGTGAATTTCGATTTTAGTTTGCCAGACGCTGTGAGTACTTCTCCGACGTCAGCAAGTTACCAAGAGAGTATGAAGGAGCATAAACACACATACAACAGCAGCGTTAGTTTGAAGCGTTCAAAAAGTTAAGTAGCTGAACTAGATCAGTTATACCGAACTGCAAACAATTTACGCCGTGACACGATTGAACAGTTTTAAATTCAGTATTCATACGGAAATATTTTGAAACGATTTCTTTAAACTTGTACGGTCTAGTGGTTAGCTGCCTGTAGACTGGAAGTCTTGTACGATGTGCATGTATTCTTTCATCATCGTTTTTTCTACGCAAAAAATTTTTTTCGTATTTCTGCTTCTCGATTTATCAAGAAATATGTGTACACAGCTATGGGGTTATAAATAGGTGATTATTTGTTTAATTAGTGAAAAGTTATTTTACTCTCTGGCGTCTCTATTATTTGTATAATATTTTACGTAGTGATAATTTAAAATTTTAAAATTAAAATTATTAACGATAGAATTAAGTTTAAACCACGGACACATCTATCGTACAAGACTTCTACTATTCTGCAGACCTAACCACTAGACTACAAGCTTATTTTAAGAAATGGTTCCGAAATACTTGTTCATAGTATTGAATATAAAACAGTTCAATCGTGTCACGGCGCAAATTTTACAGTCTGGTATAACCGATGTAGTCTAATAGTCAGGTATGTCTCTACTTTGACCGAGCGATTAGAGTGTTGTACACCGCACATATCTCGCTGCAAAATTGTGACTATAATGCCGCTATTTTATTATAACTATGTGACGTAAAAATGAAAAGTAGTACAGAAGCGATAGCGTAGCGATTATTAGATTGGCAATTTAGAAAAGTTTATTAATGTGAGCAGGCGTATTCACTTTTGAAGAGATTTCTTAACGCGACTGTAATTCTCTTCTAAATAATACATTTCAACTTTTTTTTTTTTTTTTTTTTTTTTCATTATGAGATGAAGATACAGTACATATTTCACTTTACAGTTCTTAAAGTTACACTTAATAACTGTTTTGATTTATTTGTTTCTTGAACTCATTTTGAATTATTCCTTTTTGTTATTCGCATAAATTATTTGTTTTATCGGAATTTAAATATAAATTTTCAATTTATTTTTAATTTTTTTAAATTTAAGAACAAAGTGACTTCTTAATTTGTTTTTGTTTATGTAATAGTGCGTACGATTGCACGTTGTGTTAATTCCATTTCAACATTTTTTTTTGTATCTCAGAGAGAAGTATCAGGATTCAACCACTAATGTAATATGCGTGTATCGTGTAGCGGTATGTAGCCAACTTCCACTTGCTGCGACGACTCCAGGGTCATGTTCTGCACATTAAAACGTGAAATTATCCGCCTCTAGACATTATCAATTATACTATGTAGAAAGTATTAAAGATTTTCATGCACGGAATTCCGCAAAGTAGCAAGGTCGAAAAAAATAATACCTTCATTTTATTTTAGTAGTTTATTTCGATCGTCAGAATTTGATTTCACTTTTGTCATTGTGAATTCGTAAACCGCGCACACTTCAAATCTGATTAAAACAAGAAAAAAATACATTCATTTTTTTCACTAACCGTTTCTTAAAAGATTCGTAATCTGACAATTCGCAAGATTTCTGATTCAAAGCTTCTTCTGCTCGCTTTAACGATTGCATCATATCTGCCATCTAGAACAAACGTAACAACTCCGTATATTAATCGTGTTCACAAGTTTAGAAACCAATTTTTTAATTCATCATTTACTATCTACTTTTTGTTGATTGCATTTATATTATGTTTTCTATTAAATGTAGATATTTGCGTACGGTTAAAACGGAAATGTTGGAAATTCAACAGACTAGAATGGAAAAGCTAAAAATAAAATCGAAACGAACCATTCTTCGCTAGAATTGAATTAAACCGAAACGTAGTAAACAAATTAAAGTTCATTTTATTTACAACTTAACAAAACAATGTACATTTATCGGCTCTTTCGCTTTTTGTCTCTATCTTCTTATACATACCACTAAAAAAAGACATATCTGAAAGACAATACGTAGATTCTGTAAAGGAAATATAGCTCTACAGCGTGGTTATCGTAAAAGCTCCCAACATGAGTTTTTCTCCCGATTTCCACTAAATGTACTTTCAGTTAAAATCACTTCCTAATAGGAAGCGATAATGTTTTGTTAGTACATTTCCAATTTTTGTTAATTTCTAGTTTGTTTAGCACATTTCATTTACACGACATTAATATCAACATCCCGTAGTTCGTGCTTTGCAATTATTAAAAACACAAATAAAAAGCATAATTTAATGCACGAACTAAAAATTATTCGAAAATCCAAAATTGGGTAGTGACTAATACCGATAAATTAAAATACAGATTAAGCGAACGATACAGTTTAACCCAATTGCACAATTACGTGATACATAGGTTCAGACCCTGGCAGAGGACAATACAAAGAGCTTAAATAGTTTTAATACGTGAAGAGCCGTCGCTCGAAAGAGGAAAGCGTGAAAAAATTAGAGCAGAATATAAATGACCGTGAAGAATGAAGATGTAAACTGGTCACTGTACGCGGCGCTTATTTATTACGAAGCAAATAAAAGTGGGTACGCAAATAACAAAGAAGGATTTTAGAGATTTTGAATGAAAAAACTGAAAACAACTGAATTTATCAAAAATATCTCATTTCAGCGTTATTTAAAAAGGTCGCAATAAAACTAAACACGTCGATAATATTTGAAAATATGCGAGATACCGCAAAGAAGAAGAAAAAGATACCATTATTTCCAAAAAAAACAAATTTTACAATGTACAATATAAATATTCCCAGTTTTGTTTTTTTGTTTTTTTCATTTTTAAAATTTCTATATTACATGTAAGAACGAGCAACCCGGTGTTTTACACATTTTGAGAGAAACTGTAGGCCATTTTTAACTACCGGAAGGAGCGGAACTGGCTAAGGCGGCTGTATTATTTCTAGTTTATTCGTATTTCTGCTTCTTAAATATTGAACTAGAATCACCAGAGCAGAGTTTCATCTTTTAAAGACAAAAATGCACAATCGCTATTGGCCGACAGCAATTAAGTTAAATTAAGCCATTTGCATATGACACGGAACATTTAATAAAATAGTACTTGTTTCTCGAGAGCTGCAATATCCTGTTGTCGTTGACGTAGTCGCAGTAATTCCTCTTCGGCACTGCTTAACTGACGTAAGGCACTGGTTAGTTGACGTTTGACATCCTCTAATTCAATCGCTTGTTTCTCTAATTTCTTCGACATTGGCAATGATCGATCAGTCTGAAAAACCATTTTTTATAAACTTTTTCTAACAAAGAAGTTTTTTTTTTAAAATTACGAAGCGAAAGTTATTCCTCCGCTATGTTTGAACAAAAAAGTAATAATAGTAATAATAATAAACGTATATAATAAATTTAAATTCAAAATTAATATTAACATGCGTAGCAGCGTTGGTGTCACCATGTAAAAGGAATTTTACTACAATTGAAGAAACATTTTACCGTGCAATTCGGAATAGCGTTAGAAGTAGAAAAAAAAAAAAAATGCTATCCGTTTGAACAGCGTACGTTTCAATTCCGTGGAATAATTAATCCGCGCCATTAATTAAAGACAATGCCAAATCTATTCCCATTTTCCCAGCGTTGTAAAAAAAAAGAAATCGCTAAAATTTTTATTCTTTTTTTCGTTTCACGTTAACCTTAAGCCAAAATTTAAGAGAAAAAAAAACCAAATATCATACGCATGTCCCTGAAAAGGTAACAAACCAATTCTTTTAATTTTATGTAATCCTTAATTATCCCGAATTTTATATGGCCCACATATTTATCAAAAGAAACACACCAATCGCTTTATAGTCACGATCTCTTTTCTTTTTTAATATATAATGGGTTCGTCAATATGGGCATTGGCCCAAGAATAAAGAAAATGAAGGATAGGAGAGACTCAGATCTTTAAGGACCAGAGGTAGCCGATCAAACAGAAATAAGAGCTTGGATAACACAAGGAGAATGAGATAGAATGAACGAAACATTGTATGGAACAGGAATTTAAAAAAAGAAGAGTAAAAAAAGATTTGTTCAGTTAAAAGTGACGAATAATCAAACAATATGTGATCGAGATCATAAATAAAGAGGTTATTGGAGGGATGCAATGGACAATAAGGAGAAAAACGGAAAATCGAAGAAGGGGAAACAAATTGTGCTCAAAGTACAGGCGGAAAATCGTAGGGGGATTAAAGCGACGCATAGAAGGAAAGTCAAGAAACCAGGAGAAGCGAGGAAATGAAGGTTGAATAGGCAAGAAAACGGGGAATCCAGGTTCTAGAATGAGGAGGCGTATATACCAAAGTTTGCAATGAGCAATTTCTATACAAACTTTTGCTTTTGATTTCATCTGATCATTTCCAGTAGCGATAGTTTTGTTATTTAATTATAAAATCTAGTTATTTAAATTAACAATTACGTTTTGAAAACGTTGAATGAAAATTTGATAAATTATCATATCTATACAAAGTCCGCAGTAGTTAAAATATCATGTTAATAAATGAGGACACGATAAATTGTTTTAGTATTTATAGAGTATAAAACAAGAAACTATACAAAACAATATAAAACATATAACAGTGTTGGGGTTCGTAAAAATAAAATAAATTCCGAGAAAATCAGAATGAATATGAAAATATACTGCATTTATATAAAAAAGAGAATAGATTCAATTTAAAGCAATCAAATTTAGACAATTTATACTGATTAAGTTAACCATTACTATTTAATTTAAATTAAATAAAAGCGCACGTACCTTTTCTTGTAGATTAACCTCTACACAAGGAGTCAGAACATCGTGTCTGATGGAGTCTAAGGTAGATCTTCTAGAAGAAGGTGGAGATGACTTAGAATTTCGACTATTATATATACGTGTACGAGTAACTCCCCTAAAAATGAAAAAAGTAGCGAATATGTACTTACTCCGCATATTTAACGCGTTATAATTAATGTAATTTATTATACACTAAACTGCAAAGATGATCTTCACATTATTTAATTCATTTCTTAAAGGATGCCCTATATAGACGCCAACTTTCATTTTTTACGCTCTTCTAAGTTGATATCTTCTGTTGCACATGTTATAATCTATGTTATTTTTTGTTTTTAAAAAAGGTCAACGTTTTTATCAACATATCTTCCTCCCTAAAAACAGTTAATCAAACCAAATGCACATTCACGCAGAAATGAATAAAAGAAGTAAACGCTGTAGATATATTTAACTTATGGAAGGAGAGAAGAAAAGCTACACCCTCTGTTGTTACTAGCACGGAGCCGACTACCTCAGTGTTCTAAATCTGATGCAAACGTCTCCCTAAAATATATTTTATATATGCTTATAATTTTTTCTTTGCCTGTTTTATTAACAAACACGTATCAGATAATACCCACTAAGGCTACAGTCGGAATGTCTCAGTCAACTGGCTTCGTATTTTCTAGTATCGCTGATCGTGACGTTTCGTTTTATTTTTATTTTGTTTCACTCTTTTCTTTCTTGACATTGTTAATGTCTACATGGAAATGTTGCCTGGAAAAGTGAGACGGAAGTGGCATCATAGAAAGCGGAAAAGCGGAATTAACAGTAACGTCGTAGTAACTTTTTCCGCAGAAGATGTGAAATTGGCTTCAGCGATTAGTCCTATGGGTGTTACGATGATAAATCAGACTCATTCAGATATTTCTAATGAATGTTGGCAAATATTTGAAAGTTTGATTCGCAATTCACCACCATTAATGAAGTGAAATATAAACTCGATGAAATATTCTTACTTTAGTTTAAAATTACTGAAATGAACACATTTTCGTTTTAATAAAATCGCATTTAAGATAAAATTTAATACAATATTTACCATATAATTTATAAAATTCCCATTATATTTTGAATAAATTTAAACACTTGCCAAACAGGATATTCAGTTGTATTTTTTTTTTCTTTTTTGTATTTTAATAAATTTTATATCAATCTACTATATTTCAGAATTAATTTAAACAAATTGTTTATAGAAATACGCTGGCAAACGTTTTTTAGGAGAAAATATTAAAAACACATAGCTGTAAAATAAAATTTTTAATATAGTATTATTGCTTTAACATTTTTATTTTATGTTCATTACTTTAATAGGTTCTTTCAAGTACACACTTACAAACTTTTTACTTCAACAGTAATCTCTAATTTACATATGATTCCCAAGTATTCGTACGCTGCTGGAAAAACGTGTAATTTCTGCATATCATCTAAAAAACCTATGACGACGCATTACATTTATCTACACTAACAATGAAGTAAGCTTAAATTTTCCTTTTCAGCTACTATACGATGATTAAACATTTTTAGTGATCTCTATATTATGTAATTTTAACTCACACTGCAGTTCATAATAAGCATAAAGTTTACTATAAAATATTTTTGAGACACTAGCGAACGAGAAATACCTTCACATAACAAAAAACATTCATTCTTCACTTCACAGGAATTATGTAAAATGATTAGGTACATGAATCGCATTTTATTCACACTTTAATCAACTCATAAACATAAATATTCTGTAAAACGCTTGATTTCGTATTAATACGTATATCATGTAATAATGCTTATTTAATATTTTAGCAGTGATATATGTACTTACATATGCACTCACACGCGCGATTTTACATTATATAGATATATATATATATATATATTTATATCATGATCATGATCATCATTATCAACTTCTCCTGTAGGTTGGTATGAAATATATGTATATATTAATGACAACGTCATTCTCAGCCCTACCCTCAATTTCTGATGGATATTATAAATTATAATTCATTACAAATTGTACAAATACAGTGTAAATCTTTGCATTATTTCATTTTCAATAAATAATGAATTAATTTAACAAGCGCATAAGAATGAGAAACAAAAATAATCAGAAATGTTTAGGTTAACAATAATAGTCGGATAGGCCAATTGCTTTCATCAAAGGCCAAAATTAAATTAAGAAACAGACTCACAATTAGGAGATTCCAGAGTCTGAAGAAACAGTCTGTTCTGGACCCAATTGATAGTATATACAGCTACTCTGAAATTGAACTGGATAGCAGAGAAATTATCTGAAAAGTAAAGGCAGGTTCGAAAAGAAAAAAAGCCGGTCTATCCGCTACCCTCAGTACCATTAGGCTTAGCAAATTTCACTGCACGATGACGCTCAATTTATTCTCTACAAAGAACACTAAATAAGAACGCTACTTATGGGTCATTATCATTTCGAGCGGTGAACTTTCCGTTAAACCTCGACATCGTAAGCGGTAAAAGATACGTTAAATTAAAATGTCACTGATCTACCTATTACTTAAGCAACATGTTCGAGAAATTTGAAAGAAGCAATCAAATATTTCTAGATACCGTTCCGTTTTTCAAGTCAACGGCGATCCGCTCTATTGGTATCTAGAGTGTAGTTCAATCACTGCAACAAAAACGAATAATATTTACCGAGCTCTTTCTTTGACGCGAGATATGGGAGTTCTGTTGAGAGGTGGTGAAGGTGGTAAAGTTTCTCCCCAGTCGCTGCTACTTTCACGCCGACCGTTTTCCGAAGCCGTACGATATTCTTCATCCGATGATAACAACATTGACCTCGGTGTCGATGGAATTTCCTTATCAGCATCGGCGCTATTATACAAATAACAAAAAATATACATGTTTATAATTTGTAATTCATAATCACATTATCCAATTAAAATTAACTTAATTATCGCTGCTATGGCAACTTGTACGGAAAAATTGGGATACGTTATTCCATTCTACAGCACTGCAATTATACATTCATTTTTTTTTATGTATTATATTTTTCGAAAAAACAATTGAACACCCAATCGAACCTAATATATATATATATATATATATATATATATATATATATAATGTAATATAAAAAGGGATGGTAAAGTTACAATGATTATTAAATGAAAATAGAGATGATATTGTAAAATTTATTCACACGAAGCATTTATCAACACAAGTAAAACAAACGCTCGTATTAACTGAGTCCATTAAAATATTTTGGCTTTAAAATATCTACAGATTTGATATTTTCAATAAATAGACAAAGAGCGATTCATTTTAGTATCTAAAACATCGAATAATAAAGGTAAAATTCTGGGAACAAAATGAGATTACATTGAAATAAAGAACATCTTACAGATAAAGTTATGTCATCCATTAAATCAGACAGCTTAAATAATAATTATCACTAAACTCAGTGTGACGTCGGAATCTAGCTTAGAGCTTATTCTGTTTACTTTATGCGACGAACATATCTAATTCCTTATAATTTTAGGTGTACGTGCCTACTTAACGGAAACGCATAACTTAAATTATTGTAATTTCGCGTCTGCTCAGGACTGAAATATGCATCGGGAGCTTGAAATCGCAGCGAAAATCAGCGGCTAATCGAATTAGCACTAATTCTGGGAATGCTGCAACGAACCAGATTGATAGAAAAAATTCCGGTCCGAGAAATTTTAACTAATAAGACTTGATGCGAAAATGTTCAAAAGTACGGGAAAACTATTCCTGCGCATAGTGGATAGGAAAGCAGTCGAAAAAGCGTGTCACGGTTACCTTATTTCACATGAGTAGAGTTGTAGCTACACGATGGATTTTACTAATTTTAAAATAAGAAAATTTTAAGTTTGAAGAAGATATTTTAAGAATTATCCATCGAAAATGTTAAAGTTGCTCCGTTATTTAAAGATTCACAATTATTCGTAAATACATCGCGACTTAAATAAATAGATATAATTTCTCAGAACTATTTTAGCGCGTTCTGAAAACATCGCTAAAAATGTTTTAAACGTTACGCAATAGCGTACTGCACTCGTGTAAAGAACAAACACGCGTCCTTTTTTAATAGTTTCAAAGATGTGCGCTAATTGCATAAGACTAACAAGTACCGATAAATATGTGCGCTATAAAGTGTTCAGAGGGAATACTATTGAGTACTACTCCTCCACAAAAAAACATTCTTTATCACATTAAATTAATCGCTAAATGACTACTAAAGTTGGTCAAAATCAAAAAAATCAAAAAAAAATTACATACTCTGAAAATTATTGTACATTTAACTGCGTTCTTTCCGTTTATCATAAGTTCCTCATAAAAAGTTCATTAAACCGAAATGTATTAGTGGATAATAAAAAAGTGTTAAAATCGTGTACGGGATTTTACCTAGATATGCCGATAAAAATGCGTACTTCTATCGTAATTTATGCACGTGCTATTCTTACCAAAAAATTTGAAACATTTTAATTAACTTGAAAATTGCTTCTTGCTACCGGACTTTTTTATTCATTTTAGACAGAATAACATTTAACAGCGATATATATCTCACGAATGACCATTCCAATTTCCCTTTCCTATTGTTTATTTTTTTTTCGTTGAATTTGATTAAAAAAATTACGCTCTTTTACTATAACAACCTTTTAATATTGTCTTTTGATTCGAAGAAAAAAAAAAAAAAAAAAAAAAAAAAAGATTGATGACTTTAAATTTCCATTAAACTCACAAAAATGTAGTTTATTAACAAAAATTGGGCAAAAATTTTACGATTTTTTCTTTCCTTTATTTTTACTTTTTTAAGAAATTGAAAAATAAAATACGTTGAATTTCGTACATTCTATTTTCGCGGGAGCCTCGTAGTTAAGGTGCCCGACTATCAGAGCAGGGGTCACGAATTCTAGAGACTTGTCTCTTTCTGAATCTAAGCCGTTTTCCAGGTTTACACAGCCTAAAATAATTTAGTGCCAGAGAAATCCGAGAAAGTGTGGATGACCGGAAGAAAGTAACTGACTCCAGTGAATTTTCTTCAGATCCATTAAGCTTAGTAGTACATTATAAACTTTAACTTCACAACTCCCGACACCCTGTTAAGGGTATATTTTTTTACTTTATGTTTTTTCTCTATTTGTCGAGTAATTTTCAGTGTCTGTTTCAGATCGCGCATTTTGCTTTCAACTCTACAACGCTTTTTCAATATATTTTCCTAGCTAGAAATAGATGAATAAGTACTTCTCGAAAATTGAACACCAAATTCATCTTTACATCTTTATTCGGATAATTCAGTTATATTACGAGTACTCGTTTATCATTAATATTTCTCATATTTCTTTTTTATTCTGTGAAATAATCTCAAATTAACCAGTCTGATTTTTCACTTTCGTCAAATAATTATAAACATAAGAGACGGTTTTATTTATACCGCGATAAAATTAATGGAAAAAAATGTACTGTTTCAGACACAAATCCATATTTAATTCTTTATCAGATATTGTTCCAACAATAAATTTATTCCCTATTATTCGCGGCATAAATTTAAAAAAATTAATACGCCTTCGAATGCATTAACATAATCGAAGTATTTATGTTACTATTATTTTCAGTTTATTTTATTTGGACTTTCATCTGTTAGTGTTGTTGCTGCTGTTTGTTACATATAATAATACTCTTATTTACTGTTAAAAAAAATATGTTTATTTATCGTAGTAAATAGTAAATTGGCAACGGATGTAGTATCTAAATTTCACAGTAAAACATGTTTATTTACGATTTACACGGATGTGTCAATTAAAATTCGTGGCTCCTCGTTGTAGAGTTATATGAATGATACTTTTTCTAATATTTCTTATTTGTTAATTCCGAATTTAACTTCACTTTTTGAAGGCGAGGAATACTATAGCATGCAAAAATAATGTAATGCATACTAAAATGTAGCTCTCACATCATTTGTAGGTTATTGTTATATTTGTTTATGAAATTTGTTAATCTATTGATTTGCAAGGTCAAAAGTTATATATATATATATATATATATATGCGATTGGTTTTGGGAAATAGCTACAAAGATTGAACATATTAAGCAAAGTACTGTCCATTTCTGTGTTAGGTATGTAAATTGAATTACAGCAACACCATACAGAAATTACAATAATTTTAATATTTACAAAAATTACAACGACATGTTTCGTAGTGCAAGCTCTAAATCATCATAGTGTTACATAAATTGTTCCTTTTACACCATGATGATGTAGTTTGCACTAGGAAATATGTCGGTGTGGTTTTTATGACTATTAACATTACATAATTGTAATTTCTGCGTAGTATTACGGCAGTTCGATGTATACAGCTACAAAGATTTTGACACGGATTGATGGTTTTTCGGGGTTCAGAAAATTTTATTACACGACCACTATTAAATAAAGGTGAACAGTGTCATTACGTTTAGGCTTCATTAAAGGTATATAAAAATAATATGTTTATTTACATCAAGGTGGACAATATATTTAAAACAGATAAAGATGTGTTTTGTTTTTTTTTCTTTTGATAAAATACGTTTATTTACGATATTTATTTAACGACTGGAAATATTATTCTTATTAAACGTCAACAAACAAACTGCGGTCGATCCAAAATTCCATCCGACCGTATACTACTTCTATATCCAACAACAGAAAGGAAAAAACAATAGTTATCCATCAAGCTACACTAAAAATTAACTCCTTTTGTATCTCTTTAAAAGTCCACTTCATCTCATTTGCCATATTTGCAATATTCATCTTACAGTTCAACATTTTCTTCTTGACTGTCTCATTAAATTCATTCGCAAACGTCCTCATCGCTATTCCGAAATCCTTTCTTGTTTTCACAACGATTCCTGAAAACAAGTAATCCGTTCCTAAAAATTTTAATTGTACAACCTCATGTGCTTTCATGCTTAGGAAGACGCGACACACACATCCAGCGGCAACCAATAAGTAAATGACACTAACTGTTGTAAAGTTAAAAAAACGGATAATTTGTATTTTTCACTTCTGCGAAAAAACGCAGTGCATGCGAAAATTTTACATCGTAAGCATATTATTATTGCTCTTCTTTTAAATGTTAGCCGAACTACTTAATACTTTGATTTGTAAGTTTGCAACAGATCCAAGAAAAGTTCAGTCACCAAGATTTGCAATAAGGTAAGTTGATGTTAGAAACGTTTACAGATGAATTTTATGGACTAGTTGGTTTATTGTTTAAAAAATTATACACATATATACATATATTCAAAAAAGTATCAGAAGTATAAGAGAAATCGTTCGTAGTTATCAGTTTTTTGTTGATGCCTGTTTTTGTTTGGATACTTTTTTGTTTGAAAAAATCTGGAATAACTCTATAAAAAACATGTTCGTGTTAAAAAGATTTCCATCAAGAAATCAAGAGTCTATTTCTATTTTTTTTTTTTTTTGATTATCATCATACTCTTTCGAGAAGAAGTTTGAAACATTCGTGATGCACAATATAGCTGAATTCGGATTTAGCATAAACACAGCGGCGGCACTATTATTTGGAACATTTATAAAAAGCAACGTACTATATCAGTGTCGGTCGGTACGCATTCGCAGACTAAAAACCGGCAAGATTTTATCCGGTAAATCGTCTTTAAATTATGACGGGGCCTGGAAAATACTCGAAACCGGACGGAGTAATAAAATATCGAAGAAAACGAAGATATTTTCAAGCAGTAGTAATTTCGTACAGGTAACGAGTATAGATAGGTATAGGCCGGAGTAAGCGTATATTATGCGAAAAAACAGACCGTCTAGGCGGCCGCTAGGGACGCATTGAGCGATGAAGAATCGACAATGCAATCGATAAAAAACGTATACTTAATTGAAGCAGACGTGTGTAAACTCGTCTACTAACGTTAAATACACAAATACGAATTGTTAAGTGTGTCTACGCTTTTGCGAAGTAATAATCCCGTAGCGAAAGTCTCGCTACGGGGTACGTGGAGGAGGCGAAAGAGATAGACTCTAGGCGGTTGGCAGTTATCGCGCTAATAGCATTATAACAAAAATGCTCGCATTAAGCACCAGCACACATCATACTGACAATTAGTAATAGAAAGCAAACGCACAAACTGTACACGTATCGCGAAGAATTTTATGTACATCTAGTAAGCATGTATGAGAAAAACAAGTTGTAAACATACATGCTACTCGAATCATCCTGGAGTCCAGCTGCTCGTTTTATTGCTGTAATCCAATTGATTCTGATACCTGCGGTTACCGCTGATAAGACATAACGTTTTTCATCCCAACTCTAAACAGATAAAACATTATTAAATTGCATTTATTTACAAAATCAGCGCAATTTAAACGGGGAAAAAAAGTAAATCTGCAATTATTATTATTATTTAACGCTTAACGTTTTGTTGAAAAAGAAATAAAAAGCTACACTGAAAAAGAATAAATAATTTTAGAATTCCGTTGCGCGCACCCATTATTCCAGAAATTATTATTCGGATGATGCTGATCATTATGGAATGCTGAAAAAGCGAAAAAAAAAGGAGGCAGTTTTATTTTTTTTTAATGAATGTAATAAATTGCAAATCTCTACAAGTTGCTCTGCCGATTATATAGATTCGGAATCTGTGTATAATGAATTTATGGTAATTGGTTTTTGACAGGGAAAAAAAAAAAGGAAAAACAGTCATTTGTACTTTTACGCCCTTCGTGTGATCTACTTGAAAAGGGAAATAAAAACAAAAAAATTAAAAAATTGACATATATTAGGAAGAAGAATAGTTCGATCAAATAATAATAGTGTAAAAGTTGTCTTTAATTTTTACACATTTTTTTATTGGTTTGTTTTCTTCGGGGAACGTAGCTCCTCGAATATTCGAGATATTTCTTTAAAATATATCGAGGATAATGTGGATTTTATTCTTTCGAATTGGTACCGCATTCGTAGTCATAACAATTTTCAGCGAGAGCGCACGTTTCCAGTGAAATATCGTTTACTTTTGAAAAAGAGAAATGTACAATTTTCAATATTATTCATTGAAAATTACTTTGTTAATAATTTTAAAAAATAAATAAATATGAAGTTACACACAACACTGATAATAAAAATGTCGTAAATTGAAATTTTCCGAGAAAATTCTGCATTGTTTATGTAAAAGGTAATTTTTTTTAAATTTTCGTAATATATTAAAAATTGGAAGATTTTCTCAGTCAAGCCTACAACCGAAAACCGGGCATCAAAATATAGAGACGGCCGGGAGATCGAATCCAGTCCCGCTACACTCATCGGGTTTGGCTTAGTATGTGCTACGTCAACAGCTCGATTAAGAGGGATGAGGGTGAAAACCTTGATTCGCGATAACGGTTTTCATTTAAAATCATTTTTCTTTTTTTTTTTTTTTTTTTTTTTTTGTTTGAAATAAGTTGTGGGTCTCACAGGGCAAATATGCCCGTTGTGGAAGTGCCCGACACTCTTATTAACGTTTATTCAAAAAAAATATATACAATATAAAAATTATAATTTATCTTAACTTATTCTATAATCATAATATTAGTACTCTAGCGTTAAGATTAAGTATAAATATATATATACTCATGCAAAACTCCGTAACACGCCCCGTAATACGTATCTGTACATTATTACATGCCGACAGCTCAGTATTTAAAATGGGAAACATAATCTTCTTTACGACTTAATGTCCGGTAAAGACACTAGGAAGTCAAAAACAAAAACGTATAAAGAAAGGAGCATTAAAAGGTAGAGAGATTCAGAACGTAGCTTGTTGTTTAATCTTTGCACCATTCCTATAGCCAATTTTCCACCTCCTTTTTCCACACACCAATTCTTTTTTCCTCTAATATACGATTCGGGATTGTACTTATTAATTTAATTAAAACCGAATTATCCGTATTATCAATTCGCAGATTTACCCCACGAGGATAGATGTAGTATGTATTACTTTGGTTTCTTGTCAATCCAGTTTTTTGCCTAGATGGTAATTTTATATTATTGACGTTAAATTCTAGTAGTCTGTAATAGTAATAGTACATCTTGGGGGACATTTACACCGCAAGCACTGATATTGTATTATCGATCAAATATAACGGATTACATATTTTAATAAAAATCTTTCCAGCAAATATACGTTATGAAATTAATCGATTTACGAAAATCGACATGTTTTGGCGCCGCCACTTATTCCATAACTATAGATACAATTCACTCGTATTATGACTGCAAAATGTGTTACATAATATTTAGTGAATTGTTATATTCTCTTGTATTTTTATATTCGTGTTTGTATCGATATGCAGAAACTCGACAATTTTAATAGTAATATTTATTCAAAAATCCTTTCGACAAAAAAACAAAAAAATTCGACCACCACAAAAATCAGAAGTGACCTTGTATATTAATTACAGCGTCGATAAATTTGAATTTCGAAATAAATATGCATTTTTCGAAAAAGCGGTTTAATTTATTCGACGCTGAGGAGGAAATTTGTAAATACTTTGTCGCGCCTCTCTTATCAGCGCAGCTCCGATTAATTACCAGACTACGCGAAAGATTATTATCGCGAATTCGGGATTATTGCAACAATATAAGGCTTTTCATAAACATGCACGATCGTTGATTGGTTGGACAATGCTGTTTACACTTCAGCTAACGACTATTCGCGACGGCGTTTGCTACTGTTGTATGTACAACTATGTGAAACTAATGTAACAAAAATTCAATAACACGAAATATACGCGCGTCCGGTAGTGTTATAATTCCACATTACAGACCGTGATTTGAAATCCGTAATTTCTGGCCACCTGCACTTCGCTAATGTTATTCATAACGCTCAAGTCGATGACACCATCTAAAATTCCTTGATCTTCGGCAGTCGGATCGCGATAATACAACAAGGCGGACCCTCTTAAAACGAACCAGTGTTTGTGCCATTCCTAAAACGCAGAATAAAAATTCGTCACAAAAATGGTATTCGGCGCCTATTAAAATTTTACGTAACGCATCCGCCAACATATAATACACTACCTGTTGATCGTGGCCTTGTTTCATAAGCCAGCCTTTTTTAATATTGAGCAAATCTTCAGATATCGGTTCCATTCTTAGTTCGGAACTGGGTGAGTATCTTAACGTCGACAGATCTAATCCGCAACCATCTGGATCACCACGCACCTAGACCAGTAAAGACCGATAATATCAGTGAAGAACCGTAAACAAAACAGGAAATTAAATTTGACAACATTTTTAAATTGAAAATTTATAAAATTTTTTAAAATGGGGGGATCCCCAATGACGTAAAGTCGAAATAGTGAAAATATAAAGCAGCGCTGTTTTTCTTATTCCCATTGCGAATGTATTTAACGGCATTTGATTTTTAACGTATTTCCATATTAGCTTGCAGTATTTAGCGGAATAATGATTCCGCGATTTTTTTCTAATTGTCAACGCGATAAAAGACGATCGTTACACAAATACGCGGTAGATAAAATCAAAGTACTTTCAATTAATCGGAATAAATTCTTTCGTTGTTATTTAATCACGGGCGAATTTGGCAATTTATTGCATACATCGATGATTGTCCTCGATTCATAAATCAAAGAATTTCATCGAAAATAAAAACGAATTCAAACGAAATAATGATTTTAACAATAGCACGAGTTACTTCGATACGCAGCAACAATCGGAATTTTGCCAAGAATATTACGTAATACGAATCTCAGTATATATGAATTTCGATTCATCGGCAGACAGAATCTATTCACAGAAGACCTATTGCTGTCTCCTTTGTTAGCAAATCTCGATAGAGACTGTAAGTGCGTGTATCTAGCGGGAAAAATTAATTTTCCCACTACTACGCATTAATCATTCAAAATTTAAATTACAGTAAAAATACTGAAAATCCTTTAATACACAATGAAATCGAAACTATTGTAAGGACGTTATATTTATCCGATTTAAAGGAAAATATACGTTTCTGTCATAAACTTTCCTCTTTTGTTGGTTCTGTAGCTCTTTCCTATGTTCCCAACGCTGACGAATTAAATCCTTTTCCTGTTATAGCCTTAACCTTTTTGAGCTTAACTATTGCCTCCCTCCCCCGGTTAATATTCATCTCTAGGCTCAGACGGAATATAATCGAGACTTTTTTAAATATGCATAACCGTATATTTTTCTTCCTGGCGATAGGGTGGGGTCTCATTCATCTTCGCAGAATTTCTTTATTGTCGTGCTTTGCCAACAATGTTTTCAGAAAACTGTTTGAATCCATGTTAAAGAATTTCCTGGTCTGAAAATAACAGTATTCCGATAATATGTTTGCTTTCAACCCGGACTTTTGCGCAAAGTCTCTTTCTTCTTCTTTATTAATCGGCGAATTGAATCACGTTACATCCCAGCTCTTAATCACTTTGATTTATCTGAATTACCCTCATTTTACTCCATCTACTATACGCAGAGATCTACCGAGTTTATTTCCTAATCGTAAATCGTTGTTTTTGACATCTGATTTTAAAAGTGTTTCTGATTATATTTCCTCTTTGTATATTCATCCTTCTTTCGATCTAAACCTTCGATTCTTAATTTTTGTCCTCGTCCGCACTCATCCATTTCTCATAGACTCCTTTTCTTTTACGTACCCATAATATCATGTTAGAATTGCACGAAACGAAAGAGTAAACTATTTTGCCCGTTCGGCTACTATGTCGGATAGTTCCCTGCTCACGAACTTAAACAACTTTCGCTAACTGAAAATCATTTTACAGATGCTCCTTTTCTAATCCTCGTACAAATTATTTATTCATACAACCCGATCATCCCATCCATGGTTTCTTGATTTTCCCCACTTACGTCGCTCCGTCATTTTCTCTCTTCGTCGTCTTCGCAGCAAAGCTTCCTCTTCTTTATCACTTCTCCATTATTCCCTCTCTCCCCTTTGTCCTCTTTGCTTCGATAACTAGATGGCGTTCAGATCATTATTTCTTTCAAGCGCTCCTTTTTATCGTTTAAAAGAGCGACACTCTATTCAGAGCTTTTCTTATACCCGGTATTCTTGTACTGTGTGTTTCCTTTATTCTTATTGACCCCGAATCACTGCTAAATTTCTGCCTTCGACGCTTCATCGCATCACGATTTCTTATCGCTTATTCTCTTCCCCGGTACTGTTGTACTCCACAGCATCTAATCGCTGCCATTATTTTTTTCTGATTCTTCAGTTAAGACATTACAACCCCTCGCCCACCCGAAAGGGGCTGCTCTGCATGCGCAGTGGTATCATGTTGATTAGTGGATTTCTATTGCAATCAGCACCGTGGATTTTGCGGGGGCGTATCTCTCGCTCGCATCGACTCTGTTGCTCTTTGCTTTTGCAGCGGTGTGCCCATAATGCCTGATGATGGTCTTTAATCTATACAGTTGGCAGGCCCTGATTTCTGATTTGCGATGATAGCCTGTAAGGTAGCGTATATTACGTTCGTCCTTAGCGTATTAAAATGCACATTTTTATATCGGGGGGCTATTTTTCGCTAAAGCTTTGGAAACGCGATATCGAGCCTCTTTTTTCTGTACTCATTTTCCTTTTCCTTTTTGTAGATTGTTTTCTCCTATCCTATTTGCAAGCGGTATCTTCTATTCCTGCTTTTTCTCGAATTCCTCTTTTGTCCTTGGATTTTCTCCTTCCTTTCAAGATATTTTCCTCGCGATGATATGGGTAAACATCTTGACCAGACCAGGAATAAAAAAAGAAAATAGTTATATTCGTCAATATCAAAAAAAAAAATAATAAGCGATAAATTTAAAACTGGTTCAGCTTTTTAACCGGTTTCTTCGCTTTAATTCTTGGTGGCATTACTGTTTCAGATTTCGGACGGTAACAACATCTCTGGTTCTTTTAAAGAGAGGCAATCTCTTTGAATACCAAATTCTAGAAACTCACCTGCTTATGAGCTGAAATATCGACATCGCGAAGAGGATCTTGATTAGAGGAAAATGAACTGGAACTGTGACGAGAATGAGGTGTTCCCGAATCTGGCACATCTTTCATTTTACATTCTACACTGAAGTCTTCTATTAGTAATCTACGGGATACATCTGCGGAAAATACGCAACGCATTGAAAATTACAATGAACTGAAAGGCATTTAATATTAAGTAATTAATTATTCCGCTAGCGACAGTAGAGTATGCTTAGATTTCTCATTGACCTTCGCATTCTTCATTAAGAACGCTATTTCGTAAGCAGAAACAAATCTGATCGTTAATAAGTGTTCGACGATTGAAAGTCTTTCACTAGAGAAATCTTTTCAGCTTCTAATACTGGTTCAGTGGTGAATATTAACTCAATGGTAACGGTATTTTATTTGTAGGCCTTCTGAAATCAGCATCAGTTTATTACCTTATTACAAGCCTCCGACTATTTAAAATATCGCCGTAGCGTGCGGGATAATAAAAATCGATAGAAACTAAGTCGGCAGATTGAACAACAACGTTTTGCTCACAAACACCTCTCCTGCTGCTTACTTCAGTGAAATTTTTAACTATCATTTTACTTCATAACGGTTCTCGCTAAAACGTCATTCGAAATCTACGTTGAAATTCATGCAGTCTGATCGAAATCATTCCGTTTCTTAAATTTTAGTCGACATTTTCATCGGAATTTAATGTAGTCTCCGGATAACACGGTAAGCCGTCGATCAAACGCGTAAAATTAGAGGCATTTTTTAGAGAAAAAAAAAACCGAAATACACACGAGAAATAATCTATTGAAATAATTATCTACATTAATACATTAGATATATTTTAACAATTACCGGTAGTGGTAGATTTTTTGTCGTGCCAACTTGGTAAAATGTCTTCTTGCTTGAAACTGGTTCGAGGTTCGGTGGCTGATTTAACAATTCTCTGTTTCTCTCTAGTAATCTGCAGTCTTCGATTTCGAGCCTTATCATTTGAGCAAACTTCGGAGCAAATTCTAGGTGTCTTTTGTATTTCTAGGTACATTAAAAATTATATATGCCGAGTTACTACGCATGCGTATAAGCGTGAATAATAAATAATAAAATGCTCCATTAATGGCTAGATGTTAATATTACTATAGGTAGAGATCCGTCATCCCATTCACCAATGATATGTTTTTCCGTTACATACAAGCTTGATATTTCAGAATAACCGGCAGATTATTGGTAATTATTTTGCACATCTAACTGGGTTTTTTTGTTCTTTATTTTGACTCAGATTTATCGGCCATTATTTGATCACTATTAAAGAGTTATTTTCTATGTCGTACAATTCAAATAGTGTACCGTGTAACACAAAACGTTCTGCGGGGGAAATATTTTTTCGGTTTTTTTTTTTTTTTTTTTTGTTTTTTCTTTCTTGGCACGGATTGAATTATTTTGCCAGTCTACTTCAGTTATCTTGAAATATATTATTGCTTAACTGATCTTTGTTCTGATATACAAGGCTCTATATGCAATCAATAAGTTCACGAAATCCAGACTTACCACTTCAGAAATCCGCTCATTTTTATATATTTATTTATAGCAATAGCTCTTTCGCCTGCTGGGTCGGCGGTTATCTGCGGAATACTAACGGGACTAATGTAGTGTGTATTCGACACAGTTCCTTGCATAGTACACTGTGCTGTTATTATAATCGTATAATCTTCGGTTTATTTTTAAGAGTAAAATTGTTACATAGGCAGATCTTACAATTTGTAACGTTTATTCTGTAGCGAGAATTCGCGAGGTCACATACACAAAAAAAAAAAAAAAAACAAAATAAAATAAAATAAATGAATCGCGCGAATAAATATTCACCATCAATACGTTGTACTGGTGAATCTTTTTCCTTTTAATAAGTTAAGCTACTTTGACAATTATAACGCAGTTTGTAAAAACAAAAAATAAACGTCGTATCAAATTTGAAAACTTGAACCTGTATTAAAAACTATATTTTTAGTTTACCATCCGGCTAATAATAACAATAGACACACTGTGATTCCATTATATTTTCATAGGATTAAATTTATATAAACTAGTTCATTATTCGATCGTTTAGAACGAATCACTTTAATTTGTGCAGCGAACTGTCGCGATTAATTTAATTACCTTTATTACGATTGGACGACGCTGACTCACTATCCAGCGATGAAGAACACGACTGTAAACTATCGCTGTTCCCGGTCCAGATGTAACGCGAGCATATTTCTTTGACTGGTCCTCCGCCGTTGTTTATATCTACAATCCGAGAAAATATTGAACTGAATTAGCGCGCAATGGAAACATTTTTTCCTATTTATACGCATATTTATTATTAGTAGGCATTACGTATGAGAACTATATCATGCGATGACGCGTTCTTGATATTGATCTGTAAAAGCTGGATTATGTGTTAGCGCGTTCCGGTTGCGAAACGAACAAAACGCCTGCCATTTTCCGACTGATTTAGAATTCAAGAGACAATAAATATGGTAATCAGCGTTACTGTTGGTGCGAATTTTTAAACAAAAACATACAATTAAACGCAATTACACGGCAGCGTTCTGCGGATCTTTACAAAAGTACGTTATTATGATTATGATTATGATTATGATTATGATTATTATGATTATACGTATACGCATTTCGATTTGCTAACGGAAGTTTCGAAATTCGCAAAAAAGTTTTAAAGAACTATGAAAAATTGTACGCTTTCTTCTTTTTAGAGCGAACGTATTTTAGTTGGTTTTTTTTTTTATTTTTTTTGAGTCGAAGGAAATTTCTCGCATTTAACATAAACGATGATATAAAACATTTAGAACTTTCGCAGTGATTAATCATGGTGGTGAAATAAATTTAAGGACAACTGCGTTAGAAAATGTAATGTATTTAATACTGAATAATACATTACATTTTCTAACGCAGTTGTCCGTAAATGTATTTCAGCACCGTGTTTAAATGATACATATATATATATATATATTTAAAAAATTTCCATTAAGACGCTAACTGGATGTGGTTACTTGAATTTTTCTTCAACCAATTCGTAGGAGACGTTTTCTTTTGTTTGTTTCTTTTTTAATATTTCTTCATCTGTTAATTTCGGTAGTTTTTTTATGGCTGTGTACAATAAATACTTGTTAAAACGGTAGACTTGAGATTTTTTTACCACTACCTGATGAAGATTTCGATGACGAAAAAATTATGAAATCAGCCTTAAAAACCCTATTCCGCGGTAACGTATTTTAAACACCGCGTTAAACTTTCTCTATGGTCTTTCTAATGGGCACACATGTTTTGTAATAGTTTTATGTGATCTTTCAGAAGTTTTGCAGTGCGCATATAAAAACAAAATTTCACAATATAGACGCGAGTATAATGAAGCGTCAATAAGCTCAGAACTGTACGCTACCGTCCTTCAATATTATTTACATTAGACGTAGAAGAATTCTGATTCTTCCAGAGCCGCCCAGCGTGCAATGCCCCGGCACATTTTACCGCAACAAATTTTCATACTTCTTGCTGAATTAACGATCGTTTCCGTAATTTCTTTCAGCCGCTTACGGATCATATCGACTATCGAATTTTTACATTACCACCTCTAAACACGCTCTCCCCTAATGAAATTTCCGATTAAGTAATTCTAAAATGTATCCCCTGCATATGTGTAATACCTAAGCTATTGTAAAATGTTTGGTTCTCAATGATAATTTATGTGAATTTTTTTTTTTTTTAATGTTCTCAGATTCGAGTTTTTTTACACCAACGTGGGCAAGATGGAACATTCGTTTTTATATAGTCAAGATAAAATGTTGAAAAGAATAAAATAAAAAAAAAAAAACAAAGAACATTAGAAAATTAAAATAGAAAAATGATCTGACTGAATGGAAAAAAAATTCCGTCCAAGGAATCTATTAACAATTTCATTTTTAATAATTTCACGTCCTCGTAGAAAGCGCATTGGTCCTCATATCAGACTTTCGTAAGGTTAACCAAACCCGCAATTGAACTATGGTGACCAGAAAAAAACATTTCCGGCAGAAATTTAGCCGCTTGTCGCGTAATTTTATTTTCCAGAGACCCCCCTCCCACCCATATGAATTGTTCTTCCTGTTATCAAGATGCTGCCCCTTCAACTGTTCACATACTGCGTGACTGCGCAGTACTCTCACTCCATCGGCCCCCTTTTATAAATAACAAAACAGTTACTAACATTCTTGAGAATTCTCCCAGTGCAATTATTTCATGTATGACACAGTTTATCAGAATTAGTGGAATAAGCAGCTTAAGAAAAAACCGCGCATCTTCGTACTGTAATAGCCACAAAAGTGAAACACGGCGCAACGTATTGCGCGTACAACAAAAAAAGAAAGAAAAAAAAAAAAAACCTATTTCAAACCAATCAAAACGCATGGATAACGGAAAAATGTAATTTTAAACGTATTTCGATCTTTACATTGGCCAGCAAAAATAGTTTTATCGTTACGACCTATTAGCGTGCTGGCGACATGACCGTCTCGATAATCATCCTAATTAAGTGGCCCGGGGTAAAAGAGTGTAGCTGGAACAATGGCTCTTAGCTTTTTCCAGAGGACAAGGCAACCGGCTACGTACGAACTTTGATTGATGCTGCATCCGCACTATTTTGGCTCAGCCTAGCAACACGCATTTCACTTCTTTCACTTAACAGTCCGGCACTGTAGCCACTTTCCCTCCTCCCAAAACAAACATCGGACGACATGCATTCATCTTGCTCCCCCCCCCCCTCTTCGCTAGTCCAGACCGGGTACGAATTTTCGTCTGGCACTCGGCGTTTCTGAGTCGAACGCCAAGCATGCGCACTTATGTTCCTAAAGAGACGCGAGTATGCTGATCGGATAGCGGTGTGATCGGGAAATCGACTGACATCTTTCCTTAATCAAACATCGATAATCGTTGATAGCGCGCGAGGCTAACGAACTCTGCCAGCGAGCGACGATGTTTTACGACCAGCAGCCGGCAAAATGCGGTTCGTACGACAGGCTCGGCCGTTCGAATCTTGAGCAGGAGGCTTTGGAAAGTTGTGAATGGCGCGTCTGTGGCAGTAACGCGTTCGATTCGGCCGTAATCTTTTGCTCGGTGGTAGGTTATCGCATTTTCGGCGAAATGAACGTGTGTACGCATTCTCGCATTATGCAGACGCACACAGGCCAACAGAGCTGCACGAACAATGTTCGATCGATACGTGACGACTGCAGCAGGTTTCGACGTTGCCCAGCATGATGAATTCAATAAAGAGCGGTTCGTATGAAGTGAAAATTAATAATTAAACCTCCTCCTCGCACTCTTCTCCGCACCCAGATCGGCCGTTCTATTTGCTTTCGCGCTGTTACATCGCAGGCTGTGCCGGGGTATCGATGGCGACCACGGGGCGTCTGTACAGCGAGAAATAATGGCACCATCACCGACGCAACCGATTCACTTCAGATTCTAAAACCGAACCGCACAGGTACATTGGTCCTGCGTCGTCCAACAACCTGCCCACCTTCTAACGCCTTCATCGACAGAACGCTTCTTCGAAAACGGAATTGGTTTTTCCTAGCCGATCAGTTTTCGATTCTTCCGAAAATCGATTCATTCTAAGCCTCCGTTCCTGCATAATACGTGATAAGTACGCGCCCGTTAAAGGAAAAAACTAAAATATACCACCTAAATGTAAAAGTCCGACGGGGTATGAACGATTGGGAGAGTGAAAGCGAATAGCGGAAAAGAAGAATTAAGCAAAAAAAATCCCATAAACAATGATACGTAATACGTAGCAATCATTTAGAGTAGTCGGATGAATTTTTTTTCTTTTCCATCGGACATACAGGGCCGCCCTTTTTATCCGCTCTTCTGAAATTTAAATATTTACCGCAATAATTGTTACGAAATTACGAGGAATCACTCAAAAAAAAAAAAAAAAAAATGTGCATAACCGTCCAACGTAACCGGAGATTAACTAACCCTCACATACAATATGATAAACGTTTTATTTTTTCGCACTAATAGCGTCATGACTTTTCCATGTTTCTTCGATTGCGCAACATGTATTTCAGCGAAAATAATGCTTACAAAATGTATAAAAAAAAAAAAGAAACACCTGGAAAATTAACAAAACTCAAGATTTAAAATAAACGCGTCGTTTTATAAGTAGACATTAAGGTACGACCGTCGTTTATTTTAAATCTCGAGTTTTGTTAATTTTCCAGGTGTTTCTTTTTTTTTTTTATACATTTTGTTGTCAACCGGTATTGAAGAAAAAAGTATACTTGCGCATTAACATATTTCTATTAGTCTAGCATGAAATAATGGCGTACCAGAGAAATTTGGGAAAGCCGAGAGAAACGAACTAGCCCCAGTATTCTCAATGCTTAAGTAGATTATGAAAAGCTTAATTCCGCAATCCATGCTTATCAAGGATATATGGGACTTAGTTTACTTTTAATTTGATTAAATACACCTAATTTATATTTATTCTTGCAGTAGGTACATATCGCAGCCAGGCGAAGAGGCTACGGCACTCCCAGGAAGAATAAACAGGCACTGTAATTAATAATAATGGCCAAATTTGTTATCGGCAAAATTTTTCACCGTAAAAATTAAAATTTTTGATAAAAATTTGTTTTTAAATAATACATTTTACACAAAAATAAATATATAAATGAGAGAAGAGAGAGATATAAATATACCAAACATGTTTGACCTCTGCCTTTACATTTTCCTATATGCTACTCTCGTATTGATATTTTCTTCTGAACATATGTTTTCAATTTAATTTCATCAATTTTTTAAGTATCCTTCATCGCATCTCTGCTCTTTAACGCACGGAATATCACGTCTCTTCCCGTTGATCTTATTATTCTTTGCAACTATCGGATTTTGTTAATCCGCCCGCGCCATTCCCTGAATATTCCACAGCCTGCTGGAGTCTGTTTAAACGTTAATCGTATCTAATTTAATAATTATCGCTGTCTGCCACCCGACGCTGATTAGCCTGTTTAATCGTGGTAAGAAAGCCGATGAATCAGTCAGTGCGGGTAATTATTTTCCTTTCATAATTCTTAACAATTGCAGAGCTTTTAATCCAACTTCTGCTGAAGATGCGTACGAAATTATATTTTTGTCGTTTCTGAACCATCTTATTAAGATTTCGTACACTGTACGGAATTCTAAAACCGAAGGGAAGTTGGGGGGATTATTAATTAACCTAAATAAGCAACATATGTCGAATATAAACATTAAAAAATTCAAGGTTCATAAGAGTAGCGGTTACAGGAAAACATATATTTGGAGACCTAGAGGTGTGTAGGGTTGCCATGACTCTTCCGAATTTACGAAGAGTCAAATTTCGGCTTGCACTAAGAAACTACTAAAACGATTTTCTTTGAAATCTCTTTGGCCAATAAGTTTTTTTGAACGTCAGATTGGGAACTATTAAAAATTGGCTCCACATTTTAAGAATCCTATCTTGCTTCGTCTCTCGCTTATTTCGTCAGTAGTGGAAAAAGTTTAATTTCCTCTAAACTTATTTGTTTCTCTACATGAGATTGGTTTTGTCAAAACGTGTGTAAATTTCTATTGCTACAAACCATTCAAACCTATCTGAATCGGAGGACAATTTGTCCGATGCAACACTCGTAGTATGCAAAAATGCCTTCAAGATATAGTCTACTTCGATATAAATGTGCAAAATTTGTAGCAAATTTTAATTTTGCTTAGCGATTGTTAAATTTTTTAGCCTAGTGGTTAAGGTGCTTGGCTACTAAACCAGAGGTGTCACAGATTTTTAGGGGAGTTGTCTCGTTTCGAATCTAAGTCGCTCCCCCGAGTTTACCCGGCCTGAAATAATTGGGTACTGGGGAAATCTGGGAAAGTAAAGACGGCCGAGAGAAACGAACTGACTCCGGTATTCTCATTAGATCCATAAGTACATTATGAAAAGCTTAATTATACAATCCATGGTATCTTATCGAGGATGTATTGGACTTACTTTACTAAATTTTTTTCTGAATTTATTAATTTAACGAAGTACTAATCAAATTTTGCAAAAATTAAACAATCTACAGACGCGCCTGCGCGCACACATGCATATATTAGCATGCGGAATATTTAAATTGAAATAATGTTTTGATTCGGGGTTTTTATTTTAACTGATAAGTACCGATAACTTTGGAAAAACAGTTTTGAAGCACAAATTAAATATGTATTATCATAGTATGTCAACTATTCAGGAAGGATTTTAGTTTAAGGGGAAAAAAATTACTCTGTTCTTAGCTTTATTTTGAAAACTAAAACCCGGAAACTGTTTTTGATAAGATTTCTATGGTAAACCGGAACAAATATTTTTACCGAAACTACACAATTGTCTTTACTACGCAATGGCCGTTTGAAACTACTCCAGTACCGCATAATTTCCGCTCAAATTAAATGTAAAGACGATAATATGTGTAACAAGTAGGTGTCTCTATTATTTTCTCGTCAAATTAAATCTTGCTAATATTGTACCGGAATTCGTTAAATAGCGTCACATATCTAAATATCGCAAATGTACACAAACGAATTGCGACATTAAGCAAGTACATTAATTAAAAATTAATAAAAAACATTATAGTATAGGGGGAGGGTACATCTATTTAAGAACTTACTCTATGTGTTCCGTTATTTTTTTTTTTCTGCTTGTATCACGATAAACCGTAACAAAGCGGATCTCATTAAACCGACAAGAGATAAAAAAAAAAAAAAAAAAAAAAAAAAAAACAAAAAAAAACGAGACTATGGTAATTAAATGTTGAATTAACGCGAACTATGACACTTCAGCGAGCATGCACACAGAGATGTGCGGGAGAAACATTGCTGAAGCAGCCAACTTGTGGTCTATGAGATATTTGAATGAATCATCGTTGAATTAAGAGGGTGATGGGTAGAGCAACCCTTCTAAAAAAAAGCAAGCCAGAGAAGAGGGTTGACTGCTTGCATGCACATTTGCATTTATCGATTGCGCACACTTGTTGTAATCCATCAACTCATCTTCAACGTGGTGTTCTGTGGTACATCAGCGGACGAGAAGTTGCAGTATCGAATTCTTATAGATTCGAAGAACGTTTCTACATTGCCCAAAAATAAAAATGTCCAAAAAAAAAAAAAGGCAATGTACGCTGTTTACCACCTATGTTAACAGTTTAATGTTTAATTAACAATAAATCGAACTGATATTTCGTGTTGTATTTTAAAAAATCATTAATACGTGCACACGAGTCGTCAAAACTAGAGTCAACGGTGTAGCAAAATATTGCTATAGAAAATTGTTTGCAAAAATTTAATTTACCTATAGTGGAACGGTAATTTATTATTGACAATTTTTGTATTTTAAAGAAAATGGCGGGTCTCTCCATTGCTACCGTTGGTGTTAATACGTTGTAAACATTAACTTCACAATAAAGAATTTTTAATCAATGCAAAGTGACATAGATCATAGCTGTTTATCGAAAGTGTATGTGAACCGAAAATAAAACTGAATGTTTAAACAGTTTTATCAAATATTCTTATATAAACCGTTATGCAAAAACTATTTTTAATATAAATAGGCTTTCTTTTTCGTTACCATATTAAAAATGCTTTTTGAAAATAAATGTAGCGAAAAGCGCAACAATTTTGGAAGCGCCGAGTCCAAAGAACAATGATTTTGCTTTCGCCCGGCTTTTTTTTTCTCCTATTTTCACGCCTGTGTAACAGGGGTTAGGTGCGTAATTGTGGTGCGGAGATTAGTAGACCATTTTTTAATCGCGAGTTCAGCTAAACAAAGGTGTGTAATACTGATATTGTTCATCTTTCAAATGATGAAAAAGAGCACTCAAAAAAGATATGATCTGCACATATATATATATATATATACATATATACATATTCTTGTATGTATATACATAAATGCTAAAGGGCTAAGCCCAGTAGCTGCTTTGCGGCTAATCTTTCAGATTTTTAATTGTTTCAATTTGTGAATTTTTAAAATAAAAGGATAGTGCCCACCTAGTGTTAATTTTAGAAGAAAAAAAAAGAAGTATTCGAATAGGTCGATTAAAAAAATAAAATCTGGATTAAAATATCTGAAATACTAAAATTGTTGGCAGGCTAAAGAAATATTTTAGATTCTATATTTTTTGAAGATATTAAGCATACTGTCGTAATGGTAACCAACACCGATAATAATGTAGTTTCCTTTCTTAGAAGAAATAATAAATTTAGTTTTAAGCAAAAAGGTTGGTTGGAGGAAGGATTTAATTTGCATAATGAAAATTTACAATAATACTGTACTTTTGAACGTAATGAACAGGAAGTAAGCGAGAACACAGGGTTTATCATTTACACGAATAAAAAGTTAACTAAAAAGGAATTTATTAAACGCGAAAATGACTATTAGTAATGTACAATAGTTATATGAAATACCGAGTTTAAAAAAGAAAATAGTTCACATTTAAACTAAATAAAACGGAATAGATTTGAGCAGCTTTGAACACGAAACAAATGTCGGAAAGGAGTAAAAATGAGATCTGTTACAGATGCTCTACTAATTAGGAAAACATGTTATAAACAGGGGGTGTTAATTTAATAAAAAGTACCGATTGACATTACATATCTCTTTGTCGATTTGGTCCTTCAAATTCATTTTTTTGGGGAGATTTTATTATTTTTAGCTTTTTTTTTTCGACACGAAAATACGTCTCGATTAAAAAAAAAACAAAAATCAACACTGGGTACTGTTGAAGAGTCTAAACCATGGGTGTATCAAGAGGGAGAGGATTTGGGGATTCCACATCAATTAGAAACACTATGCGGTCCTTTTATCTAGTTAGATATAGTTGCATTTAAAAAAAAAAACAAAAAAACATTGAGTCAAAGATTAAAGAAATATAGAAGATAGCCGATAAAATTTTCCAGCCATATCATGAGAAATATCCCTCTCTCTTTCTCTCGCTTTCTTCACAGCTCACTCTCACTCTCTCTCATAACGTGCGCCTAATCGCGTCTCAAGCATTTCGATGAGTTTCTGTCCAAATCAGCTATGACCCTAATAGTTTCGTCTCAAAAAATGCCAATCGGATATCTTCTATATTTCTTTAATCTTTGCTGAATATGATTTTCCGGTAATGGCAACGTTTCAACTATCTGCGTAATGTGTGTGTGTGTGTCACTTACTTAGTTTATACGGTACCATTAAAAATCTGGGAATTTCTTTTAGATTTAGGAAATTTGGCAGCTGATTTTACGACCGAACAGCGCACCATATGTTTCTGTGCTTTAGGCAGGACTGTCACGTATTTCAATTCTGCAGTTGCAATGAAGTATTTAATATAAGCAAATAATCACAATTATTTAAACAAAACCATGCATTTTCCGCATGAAAATTTTTACTTGTTCTATCTTTTATTTAGAGCAGTGCAATTGCCTATTTTACTTCATTTTTTCTAAACATGCCTAAATGGTTAATGAAAAGTGTGTCAAAAAAAAATCGCTTATATTTTGGTGTTAATAATAGTGGAGAATGTGCAAGTTAAGTAGCAAATAACATTTTCAAAAAATAAAAATGGCAAAAGCGGAAACCCTAAAAATCGATTTAACTCTAAATCGGCTTGAAATAGCCGATTTAACTTTATTTGCTAATCTTTTAATACTAAGAGGGTTTTTGGGAAAATTTTTGGCGATTTATCCTGAAATCAGCTATTAAAATCAGCTAAAAATGCCCGTTTAAACTATATGTATAACTGTCAATGTCAACCACATTAGTTTCACGCAAGCGTCTTGTGTGTTTCAAGTTGTGTGTGTGCCATTTGGAAAAATAATTCAAAAGCTTTTTTTAAGCAATTCGGCACGGTAAGTGATAGAGTTTGGTTACATATTTAAATATTTTTAGACGATGAAGATACAAATAACAATGTTTCGAAAAGTGTGCTTTATTTTCTATGAATTTTAAGGTGCTGCATGTAATCCTTTTTCTGTCGAGTGTTTTCTTTTTTAAATGCCCCAAAAAAAAAACAAAACAAACCGGCCTGGGTACGTCCCTATTGTCTAAACTATTAAGGGTTGAAATAATCTTGCCTAAGTTAAACAGACGAATGGAACCCGAATAATAACTGTGACTGAGGATCAAACGTGAGATACGTGTGTTGATACAATCAGAGTCTGTTGAATGTAAGATCGTTTTTCTTCGGGAACCGAAAAAATGTGAATATTTAAATCCGCAATTCGCGTTTTTATTCATCCTGCTTTTTTCGTTCCAAATTCAATCCGACACACTTTCGACACTAAAGCGAAACTGTGAGTGGACCATTTTAATCTGTTGCAGAAGATTTGTTATGACAATAAATAATAGCCCTCGAATAGGTGCACCCGTTAAATAGCGATACGCCCGTTGAAGTAAATAGCGCTCGGAAGGCCTAAAATATAACTTTAAAAAATTTAAATAAAAAAATACGGCTTCGTTTTGCCGCGTTCAACATACTGCGCACTTGTTAAATTTCATTGTATACATTTATAGTACAATCCGTAAATGTAAGTAAAATAATTTATTTATTATCCCGACAGGGGCGGACGATCATTAAGCGGACTCGGGACCGGATCTAGATCTGTGTCGATGTAAGGAAATAAACTGATGCCTCGTACGAATCTCGGGAATCCGACTGATCTGTAAATGATGATCTGAGAATGAACGGAATGCGACGTAGGTAGAAGCGATTGCAAGAAGACAGGAGGGAGGAGGAGACACCTTATTTAAAAATAGTGGCACAGTCACTGCATGTGCAGAGTACACATTAGTCGTAGAAGTGCAACTGTTTCGGGACAAAAATTATAAGCATCAGTCGTCGACTAAAGTTAGATACGTACTTGGTCTGGAAACATTTTTTAGCTGAGCAGATTGCGAACCGATGGAATTATTTCCAGGACTGGAAGTTGGTACGGTTTTGGTAACCACTGAGTAAGCGGCGGTCCTTTTAATGCGACTCTGAAAGCAAAACAAACGTTCTCCGTTTAGTACTTTTTTCCGAATAAAATTAAAATTATTTAACGTGAAAATCTGTTTAGAACGCAAACGTTACGCATATTCTCAGATGTACATATATACGTAATGCTAAAGTATTCGCCGGCGGAAAAGAATGCGGTTCATTTAAGAGATCGACAATTATCGAATTGGCAGCTTGTCGGCGAAATATTTTAGGGCAGCTTTTGATACTTCGACATTTCAGAAACTCCAGCAGCAACGGACGCTGCAAAAATGCGGATAATTAAAAATCGGCATTATCCAGCGCGTCCGTATTCGAAAAAAAGACGTTCATTTCTAAAAAAGAAAAAAGACAATTCGATTCGGTTCGGTTCAAATTAAATTAAATTTACCTTAATATAATTCATCGGTAACGGCAACAGCCGTAATACGAGTATTATACCGAATAATATCGCTGATAATGTTTTTGAGGATTTTTCGTAATTTATTTCATCAACGGTGAATTTCCTAAAACGTTCGTTTCATAACGATGCGGAAATTCTAGCTTTATACTATCACTAACTTTCAATATGACCCCCAACCTATACTACATTGTGTCACATATGTTACAGAGTTTTTCGAACAATTATTTACGTGTATAGTGGTGCTATTAAACTATTAGGCACGGTGAAAAAAATGAGGAAAAAAACAGTTTGTTAATATTCGGAATTATTACACGCTTGTTGTAAATATGTCGTTCTTCAAAGCGAATTTAACTCAATAACTCGGTATTTCAAAGAAAAAGATTCAGTTCCTCATCTCTGTCCAAGTTTTCAATTCTGCCGCACTAAGATTCAAGTATCTTATTTTCCGCGTGAAACTTTCCGCTGCTTCAACTTTTCGCATCGGCACATTCTTTATCAGTCCTCCTCGCTTTATCTCTTTCTTTGTGCTCCGTAGTTTTTCAATAATGCCTTTCTGCGCATTTCCTATAATCATTTTCGTCTAACTACTTAAGAGCAATGAGAGCGGCAAAGAACTGCGGCGTTTGTATACGATGTATTAGTTTTCGAACAGAAATTCCATGTAGGTGGTATTTTCTCATGAATAGTGAAAAATATAAATTAAATCGACGCTCGCCACGCCCAGCCCGCCAACTGAACCGGACGCAACGATGCAAGCAACGTTAATCTTACGCGTAGGCATTTTATCGATTAACCGATTTTTCAATAAATTCCTTTTACGCCCCGTATAAAAGGTAATTAAATTTTCAACATTTCTATATAGACTCATAGCGTCCGTAATTTTTCCGACTAAAATCGAATTGTTTCCTAAAAACCTTAATATGCCACTCGAAATACAGGAAACGCTACGAGTATATTACAGCGTAAGCGACGAAATGTTGCCAATATAATGCTTAATAAAACCATGATTATATCTTTTTGTGTGCTTTTTCAGCAAAAAAGTGAGAGAAGATAATGCGCATTTTTCAGACTGTTATATGAAAATGTTTAAGCTTTCACGAAATCCTTAAAATTTCCACGCACATAGTAGATTAAACTGCGCTACATCACGGAGTAAACATATTTTCACAATATCTGCACCCTACATTTATCGTTGGTAATGTTTGATTGCGCGCGTCGTGAAACATCCAATCATCGTATCATTTGTTCCGGTCTGCGGCTGCCCGCACGTATTCTCAAGTCTTTTTCCTTGATTTCCGGGATCTAGCCAACACACATACATACATATATACATACATATATCTATTCGCTGGTCGGCCGTGGCCTCTTCTTCACCTTTCCCTGTATAACGATTTCTTCGAGTGAGACCAGTCCGCGCGGCGCGTATACCGAAGAATCTTAAAACCTGCCGTTGAACTGTTGGCAGAGCAGTCTTTTCGTATCTCAATTTCTAGACTGCTCAATATGGACACGTATTTGTGTGTTCGACTGTCCAAGCTTTTAGCATGCGACGTCAGCAAAATACCTCGAAAGTCTCTATCTTTTTTTTCTTCAGCTTCTGCATTTACGATCGTTCGGACTATCTTCTCATATTAGTAAATTCGGAATTGTGTCTGTTTCTCCATGTCCGCTTTTAACTGGTAAATTACGGTCTTCCCCGTATTCGAGATACTACACGTAAACAATCTGCTCCATTCCGATTCTACAGAACGTCCTCGTAGTGGTTAGTGGTCGGATTGCTCTTATTCGCAATTAGAATTTGCCTCTTCGTTCTGCTCGAGAAAAGATCACACTTATTTTTACAATTCTCTCTCCGACAACAGTTCTCTCGTTAATTTCTCATATGAGCGATTTAGTATAAGATTGTTAGTAAAGTCTGCATATTTTCTTGATTCTCCCGTTCCAGTCATCAGTCGCTCGTCGAATTATCCACTCTTCATATGCTTGTATATGTCATGGAATGGGGAGACACATCACACATCCATGTTTTCCGGTTTCAAAAAGTGTTGATGTTTTCTACGAGTACGTTAGCGGAATTTTCATTGTGCAAAGAATACAATAGTAATGATACACACTTAGTGTCTCATGTCGCTGAGTTTCGTCCACAATTCCCGCATACTGTAGTCTAGCGTATTCTATTCGTGATTTTTTTCCAATATTTGACGAACGTTCATAATCTGTTCTTTAGTTTCTCATCCGATTCTATCCAGGGGAGGGGGCACTCAAATGCTTATAGCTCGAGCTCTGACCACGAGAAAATTGTTGCGCCAAAAGCACTTAATGGTAAAAAAAAAAAAGGGTTTTATAAATTCTTTTAATATACGAATTTCCACTAAATTCCACTCATAATTTATTTAAATGATTAAAATTTTAATTAAGAAAAATAGTCCATTCCTCCCGCATTTTCCTGCCTCTGACATACTTTTCCTCTCCCCAAGTCTCCGTGCCAGACTATGGATTGACATCTACCCTTCTTTTTTTGCCAGTCGTTCCTCCTTCTACCTCCTCCTACAGCCTACTCCCAATTCACAGCCCTGGTACCAATTTTTTCCCTTTTCTCGGCGCTCGGCTATTGTTTCCTTAATCAGACTAAGACTTGGTCATTCCCTCCTTCCCTTTTCTTGTTTTTCTTTTTCTCTTTCACCTTCTCCCTTTTGCCCTCTCCACTCTACTGATCCTCCCTTTATATGCGACCCAACCATATCCTTTTTGAATGCCCTGCTCTTTTTCCTGAGTGCTTCATCTATACGCTGAACTTTTGGCGTTGGATCTTCCTACCCCTTTCAATGCTTCCTTTATCCTTTCCTGCTCATCTCTAGTCGTTATTCCCCTCCTTCTTTCACTTATACTCTCTGTCTCCGATCGCCTCAGAATCTGAGTAGTCGATCTAAGCTCATGTAGTTGGGTGTGTTGACACCGAGCCCATTTACAAAAAAAAAAATTAAGAAAAAGACAACGGCAATAAATCTACTGGGCCAAAAAAAAAAACTAGTAATCACAGTGATTATCTTTGTATTCAAATACAGATTAAATTCAAATTTTTACATCACTCGAATTATACGAGAAAGATTTGGGTATTGCTAGAGAAATCGGGGAAAGTAAAGGCGAATCTCAAGTAGAAAGGAACTTGGGCTTAGTATATTGTGAATCTTAACTTCAATTTACTTTTTAGAATCGATTTACAACTACCAAATTAAAAATAAAGGGGACATTTTGATCAGGAAGTAATATTAAAAAATTACGAATTTTAATGAAAAATGACCGTTCATACTAATCTATCATTATATCGATAATTCTAAGAATGAATAAAAGAAGGAAAAAGTGTTAATGGGAACTCGCAAGTTACATTCTGTAAAAAAATATATCTACATCTATATCCATCTATCTATATTTATCTACATATATATATATATATATATATATATATATATATATATATATATATATATATATTAAAAACAATATAAGCAGTAGGTATATTAAATTTTAATAAAGTAAGCAATTAAAATAAAATGCATAGAGAAATTATGTGATTACCGTGAACATTGAATCTAATGGATGTAATTAATAATTTGGAAACTTTATTTTACATAATAGAATTTACAGTTGACCGTTCCTCTTCAAAACAAAAACAAGAAAATCTAAAACTAGAAAGAATATTCTGCACCAAGTGCCTAATTATAATGCGAGCGGTAGGATAGTCTAAATTATCATCGCTAAAATCTTTAGATTTGTCAGTTGAGAGTAGGATACGCCCGCGAATTGAAGACAGAAAAGTAATATAATAATTTTAAAACCACTAATGACTTTTGTGGAAGAAATAAAGCTGACATCTATAAAAGCTTATGCGGTATAGCAAATATTTACCAGCTTAATGACGAAAAGTACTTAATATTCATTCAACTCGGTAAAGGGTGTGGGCATTATTATATCTTTATTTGTATTGGCAAATAGAAGAAGAAATATAATTTCTTTACAAAATCTTACAAGATGAGACGGAAATAATACGTTTTCAATGCACATTTTTTTTTTCTTTTTTTTTTTTTTCATTTAATTTTTTGGGCACATCAACAGTGAAACTTCACCAACGTAGAGAATTGTACATTATATAAGGAAAGATTAGAAATTGAGGAGATAAAGGAGGCTAACAAAAGAACCATATTGAGAGCAGGGATTGCAAGAATGGAGTGGGCACTATAAGGAGTAGGGAGGCCAAGGCGCACAAGATTAGAATACAGGGTAGCACGTTCAGAGAAAATAAAGGGACATTTGAATAAGAGGTGATTCGCATTTCAGGTATAATTGAACTCTGGAGGGCCTTAGGGACACAAAGGTGATTGAACAAAAGAAAAACGGAAAAGAGAAGCCGGAAGCAGACTACGATTGAACCGTAAGCGAACTATAGAGGAAATAATCGAACGGCCAAGGCAGAGGAAAAGATTAAACTAGGGAAGAGAGGAAGGAAAGGGCTGGTTAGAAAGGTAAAAAGATCGAGGATTGGTAAAGAATGAAGGATCGTGATGGGTGCGATAAGAGGTAGTCAGTAGAGAGTTTGAGCAGGAAATATATTAGTGACATATCTAACGCTTATATCGTTAAAAAGATTTCACGATAAAAACCGTATATCGTCGTTTCAAAGAAAAAGAAAAAAAAAAACAAACATTTTTTTCCGCGTGAACAAACTTTGACGATTTAATGTTTCACAAAAAACATTAAAGACTTAAGAAACTTTATCTCGATGTAATAGCTAAATCTAAGAAGACAAAAAATCACCAAAGTTCATTAATATTTTAAAAGTTTTTTGATGATGAGTCATTGCCCTTGGTTGGTGCCCCCCCCCCCCAAAAAAAAAAAATATTTTAAAAGTTTTATACTACTATCATGAAAAAGTAGGTCTATAAAAAGGAAACATGCGGTATTTCACCGATATAAAAACATGTAAATAAAATGCCAAAAATATGCCGAACTTAATAAAGAAATAAATAATTCCGCCGTAAAAATTTAATCTCTTACAGAAAAGCTCATTATTTTACAACCGACTTCGTTGTCCGATTAGCAAGATAAAAAACCGAATCAGATCTGATATTGGTAAAAATAGTATTTTACAATTCAAATACGGACCTCCACAATCGATTTCTGAATCGGTACACATTGCACCGCTTATCTTCGTAAAAATTTTGAGAAAATTCGAAAACGATTATAAGCATACTTTATAAATCATTCAGATCAGCAACAATCCGAATTATTCCGAGAAGATCGCTATCGATTACGAATTAAATGTTGTCGAAAATTTTTCGACGAAGGCTCTTTGCCTGAAATGTGCCGAAGGGTAAACCTTTTTTAGTGGAGGAACAACTCTTTTGCCAGTTCAATCTCCATAAATGTACACTAAACCGTCAGCAGTCGCATAATACGTGTTAATGGACTACATACTACCAATAAGCCGGCAACTTGACTCTATTTAAAATCTCGTTCTGAACGGTGAAAATAATACTTGAATAAAATTAAATAATGGCATTTCCTCTGAATTGGTATTGGGCCCACCATCAATGGAGATTGTCCGCGTGGCGGCAAGCTGCACTGGCAAAAAGAAAGACAAATACGGAATTTGTTGTTCGAAGAAAGTTTATATGTAAAAAACGAGTTCCTTGCGAAATACGGTAATAGATTTATATTGACAATCCACCGCTGAGTGAACACAGTAGATATTAAAATAAAACTGGCAATATTTACATCGCAAGGATATTATTAGACCGATTTCCATGGAGCAGCGGTGTAATCGCTATTTACAGCGGTCGAATTTCAGCCTGTTTGTTCCATTTTTGAGCTAGGAGTTGCTTTAATTATCTCGTTCGTATATTTTATCGGCAGAGAACACATCTTACATACCATGGAGCGTGTCAAAATCCCCTTACACGATCTATTCACTGCTGTCACCTCCATCAGGCAGTTAATCATGAATGAGAACAGTCGGTGTTAATTTTAACTTTAATTTAAAACACACTGAAGAACGCGCTTTGTTTAATGCACACGCTGTCAGTGATTTTCTGAATCAAGTGTTCATTTTCTGGCCAGGATCACGCCAATATTTTCTTCGTAAGCTGAACAATTCTAAAGTATTTAGTCGTTTTTTTTGTTTTTTTTTATTGGTATTTTAATACTTTTTTCAATTTATACCTGTTAGCAAACTGATTAAGGGTGGCTAGACTAACATATCAGTTTTAATCATTTCAAGTCGTGTATAGTTACTTTGGAATGCAAGGATGATTGGTTCAAAAAAAAAAAAAAAAAGTAAAATATTGACATCAATTTTTATTTTACAGTCTCATATAATCCTATAAAGTTTTATTCTTTTCACGACAGTGTATGTGCAAAACGTCTACTTTAAAATATTCACGCAGACCCCTTCCCGAAATATACACTACGGAGTAACTTGATAAATGACCGAACACCGAATTAAATTTTTATCATTCCACATCATCGACTCTAAATGTGTACGTATTTCCGCATTTGTCGAGTTAAATTATGATCAAAATGATTTATCGAAATTATCAATATAATTACAATACGCCTCGCCTTGGCTCGGATAGGGGAGAAAAAAACGAAAACTTTCTGCACACATATCACTTTTTTCATATGATGCGGAACACGAATAGAGAACAATACAGAATAAAGACTAGTGCGATGTAATAAAACCTCTATAATATCGGTGATATGTGTAACTGCGTAGACAGAAGATAATGAGCACACGGCAGATACAAGATTACATCATATTTGCACAGATCGTTTATGGCAACGAAGATAACACGATATTTATTTTTCGTCTAAACATCGGGAGTGGCTAAGATAAAAATTTATGGGTCTAGCTGGTAATAAAATATTCGAAATATTTCCTTAACCGGCGATCGGTGCTAAAGCCTTCAGCTTATGATTTACGTTATACGCGATACCAATAGAAAAAAAAAAAAAAGTAATCGATAAATAATATTTTAAACATAGCTGCCGGCAGCAGCAATGCGGAATTTTACAAGTCGGAATTGATTTCAAAAAAACAGTTTTGAAATGGGACATACATCACAAGCTGAACGACGCTTCTTAAGTAATTGTAAAAGATATTTTCCGAAGCCTCGTCTGTATTCCGCGTATTTTTATGCTCATAAGGTGGTACACTACCGGTTTACCTCAGACCGACTCATAAAGCTCAATCTCCTGCCCGATACTTAGAGAGTACAAAGTTATTTCACTCATACGACAAATGGCGAAAATAATTTTCGATCCTTTCAACTTACCGCACTGCTACACACCGTTCGGGATTTTTTTACGTCTTTTCTGAACAATTCACTGACAAAAAATGTCTCGCAGTTTTAGGCCTGCTCAATATCTTGACCGTTTATTTAGTTATCTGTTTTTCAATAATCTACTCAGAAACTGAGCCTGAAGAAAATGTATGGTCCTCGAAGTAACTTTTAATTATGCCCCGTTGTAGCCGAAATAATCTATTTTTACCGATTTCTAGCGATGCCATTTAGAGATCAATGAATTTATCGGCTCGATCTTTCCATTTGTTTTTCATAATTCTCTTACTTTTCTAGGGCAGTACATCTGGTTTTCGTTTTCTTTTTGTTTTCTTTTTTTTTTTAATTCTCGGTGTTTAGTCAAATCTTCCTAGCCGTTTATTTCTCCTGTCGTCTCTAATCCCATGGACCGCTGACAATCATCGTGAATTACGGAATTCAGCTGTTTATTGTGAATACTTGATTTCTGTTGGGATCCGCGTTTACTTTCCTGAATATCACTTCTCTGGCACCCAATTATTTACCCCGTCCTTAATCTATCGTTTGTACTAAGCTCTTCTGCATCTCTCTCTCTCTATCTCTCTTGGTAACTTCTTTCTATTTTGTGTCATGATTTTCACGATAATTCTGGTCTTCACTTTCTTCGAATGCCCTTCAATCGACCGCGCATGTGCAGAGGATGATTCCTTTGTTAGAATCTTTCCTTAATTTTCTGAATATTTTGTTCGCATTCTCGTAATAAATGACATTACCGAGCGAGGCTCAGAAACCGACTCTGTAGAGAATATACTTCCATTCTGTGTCATAATTGGTCATGTGGAATTTTTTTTCTTCATTACACTCGACATAAAAATAAACTGTAGCGATTGAGAACAACACTTTGAACAAGGAACGGTAAAAACGATGCGCCTACAAAAATTCTTGTAAACGTGTAACCGTCTAAACTGACGCCCTTTGTCATTTTTTTTAAGAATAATAATAAAAAGATCTTTGCCTTTCCACCTTTTTCTTTTTTTTTTTTTTTTTTTGTCGTGCTAATCAATTTTGACTCCAGTTTTGTTCACCACAGGAACATCTCAGCGGGAAGATCATTATTTCAAACGTTTTTCCGCGACAACGCAAGTTTTCGAGATGATCGTTTCGTATGTGGCGAACAATAATTGTATTCGTGTATACAAAAAATAAAAAGAATATCGAATATCACGCGATAATGATAGTTAAAGTATCAAAATTCGACATTCATTTCTCCGAACGTTTGGATAATGTGTTAAACGAGAAGAAAGAATTCGACATTCCTATTTTTTCTTTTTGAATGATATTCCCTACAGTTTTACTAATTACTACAAAAAAAAAGTAACGGAACGACAAAGAAAAAAAACAACCAATACAGACGAATGTCGTTGAACCGACTGAATATGCGCAAATACATACTAACCAGCTAGATACACCGATAGGGACGGAAATAAGGAGACACCTTTCAATCGGCAGAATACAAACTCTTTTTATGATAATGCACGATAGGCCTAATAATAACTTATCGCACATTCCGAGCATACCGGGCGTGCTTTACTCCTCCATTAGATCGCGAACTGCCACGCTAACGTTGTTTTATTGCTGCATTCGCCTTTATTTATTTACGCATCGTTTTCCAGCCATGTCTCGGCGGTGGTTTTGCTAAAATCTGCAGCATCGAACGCATCGAACGCATCAAACTATATTTCGTTAGCTAAATTTCTCAGGCAAGGGTGTGCATATAATATATCAAGCGCGGTGGCGTTAATTAAACAGAAAGCGACAACAATTTTACGGCAATTGTTTACGCATAGCGTCTTACGTTTGTATAGTAATTGTTCAACAAGTCTGATTGATTGATGGAACTGAGGCACTTGGAGTTGGCAAATTAGGCGCGTTGATTGATCGGCGACGAAAAAAGAGCTGGTGAGCGGTGGTCGGGAGAGCTGCTCTAGCACGAACAAGACGTAAAAACGTCCGAAAACAGGGACCCCGATCGATTATATAGTAGAACTCGACAGGTAATGCAGAATCGTCAAGTGTAACCTGGCCGCGATAGTGGATAAACAAAATAACCGGCGGCGGAAAAAGATACGGAAGTGAGCCGTCAACGAAGCTTCACGGCTACTTAGTTCTGAGCAGTTTAAACGCAAAAACAGCCCACGGACCATCGATCACCAGCCATTATAATAATTATAATTAATAAGAGCACTTTTCCGCTAATTAACTTCATCCACAAATAACCAGCGCCAATTCTATCAGTGCAGATTAAACACTCGACTAAAACTCGCGTCGAAGCGACAATTATTATTATTGTTTTGGCCCGACGTCAGTTTGAATCTACAATTCATAAAATAGCGCAGCATAAATGCAGTGTTTTAAATTTTCCCCGAAGAATTAACCTGCATCGGATAATTCTATTGCCGCGGAAATACCTTAAAAAGCTACGTTCTAACATCGGAACAGAAGACCGAAGTGTGCTGAAGACGAGGAATCCAGATAAAGAAAAATATTGCGAATCGGAATGGTTCAAAAAACGTTTAATAGGTCGAAATTTCATAATATCAGTTGTAACGATTGACGAACAGCCTTATTTTTTTTTTCAAAATAAATTTCCATAAGATAAAAGCCCGTACCTGTTTGTTAATCAAACTGTAAAGAAATATTGGAACCTCCTGTACATACACATGTAGTTCCAGTATTTCTTTGCAGTTTAGTTTTATCTGAGTGTACGCTATTATATATTGTTAGCTGATGATTAAACGTTTCCTTAAATTAAGGGAATTTATTTTAATTTATTTAATAAAAAATTATTTAATGCTAATTTTTCTTGTTATTAAGATATTTCTTTTATAAATTTCCATAAATTTTCCAGCTCTTAAAAAACAATGGCCTTACGGATGTTTCCTTTTTGGCGATATACATGTACAATTTAATTCCGATGATAAAATCTCAAATCACTTCGCCGACTACAAGCTCCCATTTTTTCGATTATTAATATGTCGCAATTATTTTCTTAATATAATGCATCCTATAGGGGGGGGGGGGGTATATCGGTACCTTCCTCGTATTCCTTGTCTCTTCCTGGATCAATGAAATTCCCCGACTTTTTCCGGTTTCGCAGCATAGCCAATTTAATAGGCGCAAAACAACTATAGCTGACTAAAGCAAAGACTGTGTGTTTTGCTAAAAGTATCTACAGATGAAGAAAGATGCCGAAATGGAGACAACTGAATAGAATGTGGAAAATTATAATAGGGATGATACTGAGAAATACGGAGTTAAATGATCGAGATCCAACTGAGTAAAATGGTATTTTTCAAGAGAGAATTATATATAGCGAACGGCGGGAAAGGGTAAATGCGACGAAGCGAAGAAGAGAACAAAATTAATATTAGAAAAAAAGAAAACCTAACGGGACTGCGATTGCATAATTTTTTCCCTCATTTCGACATTAGTAAATCGTTTGCTTTTTCTCCTTCTCATGATTCGATCAACTGCGCGCTGGTGTTCGCATTGTTCATTGGAAATGGTCGATTTCTTCAGCGTTTCCTTGCTTGCCCTTAAGTCCCCATCACCATATTTTCTGCTGCTTCAGTCTTTAGAAACTTAATTGGAAAGAAATCCATCACTGAGGAGCGCTGGATAAAATTATAAAAAAAAAAAAAGGATTCAAATTTAATCGCTAGCGATTACATTTTAATATTGTCTTAGCGAGGTTAGCTGACTTTCTCGCTTCAGTGGCAACCACGAAGTTACCACCAAATATTCGTATTTTAATAATTTCCGCCTATTCTATTAATTGTGAAATATTTCACAATTTCTATATTACAAAGTGAAAGAAAAAAGCTCCGCGAAAAATTAGTAAACTTTTTTATAATACATATATATATATACAGAAAGATTACACACCTTTTAAGTATTTGCCAAATTCGCGTTTAAAATATTTTACCGGTCAAAAATTCCTTTTCTTCGCTTCTTCCCGTTATTATCGTTCATCGCCGGGGGGTCGTTGTCCTCTTTAGCTCTGGTTGTACGCCGAAAATAATGAAACGAACGAAAAATATTCATTGATCCAATTTTATCGATTAACAGAATAACGAAACAAGTTAAACGCTCCTCCTACTAGCACTAACGATGATGATAGCCGCATCGTATCAAACTATAAATATGCGTAATAAATCAAAGAAATATAAATAACTTCCGCGTTCCAGGCGCAGTTGCGACAGAGAGAGAGCATTGATGATAAACTGAAAATACATAAATGCGCTTTCGTCGAAAATCGAGCAACATCAATTAGCAATGCATCAATAAGACGTCAATATATGTAGCTGCTTTGCCGACATTTAGAAAGACTTGCGAAATAATAATATTAAAAACAATTTCGAACTCTGTTTATTACGGTGAACACTCTCTTCGAAATGTAACGGAATTTACAAGTCGAAACTGGCTGCTCCGCGTTACATTTTTCATTTCCATCAAAACGCATTCGCTCGGAAAAACCCTCATTCACGTAACATTTTGGTTCTTACAGAGATTTTCGAAAACCATACACTTTAGGAAAACCGAGTGGAAAATTTTTGACCATAGCTAATTATTAACGTTACCCGGACCTTTTTTTAATAATATTCAGTATGTTTAAGTCATCGGTATTTCGTGGTCGGGCGTACGCTGACACCCGACGACGCACTCGATAGCACGTTCAATAAGAGGTGGTGGTTCGAAAGATGCGAAATATTTACTTTAAGCTGATAATATATGAGACGGTATTTTTATTAACCATGCTCCGACTGTTTGGAACTGATCCAGCGTAAACAGCGCGTTTTTGAATTACTGACCGGGTCTTTAGCTTACAATACTATTCAGCGAAACTCGATCTTACTTAAACAATAATAATGTTACCTTGCTAACTGAGAAAATCTAAAAGCACCTGCACAGTTTCGCATCGCCTAAATAACAAGGCGATTACGTTCGAATTAAATTTCCGTAATATCACATATTTTTTCGGGTCGTCATAAATACCGATTATTTAAATCATTTTCCTATTTATTTATTTTTTTTTTTCGAATTCCCAAAAAGGTTCAACGAATACTTTTTATCGGGTACATTTGACGAAAACCGAATGCAGTATCAGCATCAAGGTATATATTGCGCAAAAAATAAAAACGCGGATTTCCGGTGTTTTCTTTTTTTCTTTTTGGGCCTGGCTGTAAATACCATTTGGCCGCTAACTACTTATTATTAAATCAGCCTATTCCTTTTTGGCTGGGAATCGAACTCACGACCGCTATCGCAACAATCAAGAGTTCATGCTACTAGGGTTTCGCGACGGTCTTCCGGTAATTTCGCTGCAATCTCAAAAAACTATCACAACTAAGACCAAGCCGAATGTGTAGGCGTGTGCATCGGACTCAACTATTGCGGTAGTCCAAAGTTCATAAGAAAAAAAAAATTCTACACAAGTGAGCAGACGGAGTAGGCCGCAAAGCGGATAGGCTGTGTGTAACTTTGTCCTTCCTCTGAACGTCCTTTTTTAACATCCCGCTACTGTGATATTTTATTGCTGTTTAACATCAACCAACCGCGCCCGCCTAGGAGATTCTCTTTCTCCTCGCGCCGTAACTTCCAATTTCAATATAAATCAACTGAAACACATATTCTACAGAATATAAATCCGATCACACTCGGAGGCTTGACGGTTTTATCTTGTCCTTAGGAATTTATCTGATCGCGCGCTTACAAATCTACAATTCTTTTCTTTATCGTTCTTCCCCATTGCTACGTGTATTCCTAAAACAAATTCTTTACGTCCTATCTTCGTGCCATCTTATCTCAGGAAATTCGTTTCGAGGCTCAGCAGGCGCCTTCTTTGGTAGCTCGAATATAAAATAAAGTTGGCTTTCGTCCAAAATCCGGCGCACTGCGGCAGTTTCTTCATTTTCAGTTTAAATCAATCTCTCATCGGTAAGCAGTTTACCGTGGCTACATTTGTCGACATTTCTAGCGCACTGATAGTATGTTAAATAACATTTCTTTACACTTCATTGCTGTTATCGTTAATTATATGTCAAATCGCAAAATTCTATTCCACTGCTCCGTTAGGCTTGGAGGAATGCTTTTTTCGTGGCCTCTCACAATGTTCCTAGCAGCCCTACACTTTTCAATATCTACATCATAAAAAATTAATCGCCAACATGTTTCGGGAACGCAATCCCACACTTATTACGGTGCATTGTAGTACACCGTGAACACGCCGGTGATTAATTTTTTATACTTTCCGATAAAGTCTAATTGTTGTTTGTTCAAATTCGAATCATCGGAAAAAATCATTCAAGTATCTAATCTACATCGTTTCCGTCGCGACTCTTCCTATCAATTGCTCTTCACTATTTTTTGCGTACGACATCCTACTCTCTTCTCTCGCTCTCAAAATATCGATATTAATCGGCCTCTTGCCGTACTGAACACTTTCTCTTCTCTTTTTTTCCTTTTTCTTCAGAATTTTCCCGCTGGACCGGGGTCTGCTTGACTTATGGCATGCTTCCAAGTTCCGCATTTCCATCATCTACATTTTCCCGCTTATAAGTAGGCCAGCATTCCCTGCTATACAGGGCCACCGGACAGGATAACAGACCGATAAATTTTTGATTTTAACCTTATTGTGAACATCTTCCCTGCTCTTTACACCTTTTTACTAAAATCTTTTTTTATCGTGCTAAATTCATCTTCACTAGTAGTCAAAGTTTCGATATAGGGTATGGAAATTTCCGACTGAAGCAAAAGTCATTTTTCTGAAATAGGTCGATTTTTTAAAACCCACCTTTTCTTTTTACTCACTATATTTGCAAAAGTATTTTTCTTTATCCGAGAGAAAGCAGCGACTATTTTTCCGAAAAATTCAGTCATTTCGTGCAACGGTGGAACACGGTGAGTTCAAGTAAACACAAATCCACAAAGTACACAATTGAACAATTTAAAATAGCGCGCAATTCTTTTCAGAAGTGCATAGCAGCCAATAAAGTTTGAACATTTCAAGCGGCTGTAAATCCAGTAAAGAAATTATTGCAAAGAAAAATAAAGAATAAATTATAAAAACACACTTGTAAAACCGATGATAATAGAATTCGTTCCTTCAGAAATCAGCGAAGCTTACAGTAGCATTATGAAAGAAAAAGGTTTACGCGTAAATAACTTTATAATTCGTTTTATTTAGAGTAACTTCGGAATTGGTTTACAATAATACGGAAACACAATTTCAGTGAAAGAACTATATTCTGAAATTGACGAAAACTAGGGAATAATCGGAGATATCAGTACGCAGGAGAAGTCGTGATGGAACAGTTTTTATTTATAGCGAACCGATTTATTATCGTGATCCCGATGTCCGACAAAAGATGCTTGAGAAAATTTTTCGTTAAAATGCGGTTTAAAGGAAGAAAAAGAACCTTGCTAAGAAATCAAAACAAAAACTAAAAGTGAACAACTAAATAAATCACTTAACTTTTGAATAATTTAAATAGTAACGCTCTGTATTTTTAAGAAGATGAATCGGTCACCAGGGGGCACGGTACGTATGCAATGTCATAAGGTGAGAAACAACTGTACCTGAGTCATAACATCTATTGTACGTGCATTTTCCCACTGCGGTTCATGTTTTCCGCAATCGAATAAACGATGTTTAACGTCATCGCGATAGTTCGCAGAAATGTAGCAATCGTCCGTGTACTGTTAGTCTCTTTAAAACATTTAGCTAAATTTTAGCACGCATACGGTTCGGTATTTCTGCCGATACTAGGGAAGTTGACGTCTCTTTATAAAAACCGCCCGGGGCGGCATTTCGATAATAGGGTTAAGCAAATGATTGTTTGCATTCTCTTTAGACTTACATGCCAAGTCTGCGAAAGGTATTCACACCCGTGGTCACATTACCCAATTCCCCTCGATACCGTAGTGGCGGGGTACTCGGCAAAATTTAATTGTAACGACATTATTGGTTAGCGGGTAACACTTATTTTTAATATCGTAGATTAATCGATGACACCTATACTCAAAATCAATAAGACATTCAACCATTATAAAGTAAAATGTTTTTACACTGCTTTAAGCCATTATGTATACAATCTCACATGCCTTACCTGTAGCAGTCAACTCAGCGGTATAGATGATTGGCTCTGGGACGCGAGCGAAATTTCTAATGTCGCTTCGACATCATCATATTTTTGAGTTCCATTTACTATATATATATATATATATATATATATATCTATTTTAAAATCGGAGTCCAATGTTTCGATATCATTAATAAAAGGGGACTTAACTTGGATTTTTAAATTACTGAACATATTTACGTTTACATTCAGATCTATTAAGTTGCAGTTACAAGGGAGACTGCGAAGAACGCGGGGGATACACAGGGGTAAGGGCCGGACTAAACTGATGGTATGCCTGTATGCTTTTGGATAATAATGGTAGTTTTGAATCTTTGAACCGCCAATTATTATATATGTTCACAATCTAATCGACTAGTAGTAATGAGCTCTGATTACAGTATTTAAGAACGAACTTGTCGGTTAATGTATTTCTTCTAAAGTATAATGGCGTGTGGTAAGTTTGTTTCCGTCTATAAACAAGCTACCGGAGAAGATCTAGTTTCCAGTCTCAGGGCACTGTACCGAGTACAATTTTTCAAGACTGGTAATAGTAGCGGCAAAACCATAAAACATACGCAATCCATCTTCGATCTAATTAGTGACTTATATAATCGTTTTTATTACTACCGCGACGTAATACGTAATGCTTCAAAGAAGGTTCAATAATTTAATAATTTTGGCTTGAAGGTCTGCTATACTATGTTATACAGAAGAGTGCGCGTCTATTATTAAACCTAAATGCTTTATATGAGGCAATAAGTTAATTACTTCTGAATAAAATGCATATGTTACACGTGGTCTCGAAGCTGGTTAAGGAAGATTTTGATGTGGATACGTTGAAAAATCGTATTTTCTGAAAATAATTGTCGCGTACATTTTTATTTAGTTCTCGCAGGAACCCACGAAAAATCGTCGACATACTAAAGATGGGGCATGTTAGACTTTGTGAAATTAAAAACCTTTGAAAAGCACTTTTGCATAGATGATGAACCACCGGGTGGTAGAACCTAAAAAACCGACCCTCGATGTAATCCATGTTAAATAATTACTTTCAATCTTCCCTGTCATATAGTTCGGAAAGTGTAATTGTTTGTCCGGAAATAATTTGTACATAAATTTAATAAAATTTAAACACGGACTGTCTGTTCTCAACTGCACCATTAAAATGAAAATGTTTACATTACCGAAGAAGTGTTGCTATTAAGAATTTTTTGTAATAAATAGCACTGAGACTAGGCGAACTATACAGTCGATAGTGTTCGAGCTTGATTTCAAACCGAAAATCTTTTTTGTCGGAAAAGATTGTTATGTTCGCTCCACCCCGTCAGCTTAATGAATGCTTTACCTAATGTAAGTACGATGTCGCAAAAAAAATTATGACGGTTTTCCAGGCTTCAGCGCCGAGAATACCTGGAAGTCAGTCAGAAACCGGAAGTTGTCTGTTAAAAGTATTCGTTAATTCAATCTCAGTTTTATCTCTGATTAGATATAGTACCGAGAAAGTGACGTCCCATCCGATCTCGGGGACGTATCCCCTTTCTTCAGTAAGAAGTAAAAAGTTCTTCAACCGTAATTTAAAAAAGAAAAAAATACATTTCATCTTAACTGCGTCATCTATTGCATTTACTTCTGGCGGCGAAGGAAATATATAAGGTGGCATAACCAACGTATAGTAAATTCTTGAAACCAGCTGTCGCTTTTTGGTAGATCAAATTGATATGGCCCTTATTTTTAAATCGCTTAATTAATAATCAGATTTCGCCGACCGATGTGTCTCTGTGGAATTTCTATCTCTTCCGAGCTAATTATTTTTTTGTTTCATTCAACGATTTCCGAGTAACACAAGTTTAATAAAACGGACAGTTCACAATTGTTTTAATTCTGAACAATTCGCCAGCATTCTTTAACTTGTCCTAATGAAATGGTAGGTTTTAGAAGCTCTTTTATGTGTAAATACGTTCGGTTATTTTAATTCTTCGACGTCCGACGTTTAGGCTCACTTCTCGAACACTTCCATAAATCGACTTATACCGTTGACCGGAACAGCAACAACCCACATACACCGGCAACAAGAGAGCAATATAAATGGAAGTCAATTCAGCTAATATAAAGTTTAATCAAGTCTAATAAAGTCCTCCACGTCAAATAGGCTGGTAATTTTTAAATTGATTACGTCTCATTAATGTGCAACGTAAAACGGCTCGAAGTTTCGCCGGACATGACGCAACTGCGTGAGATCAAACCCGGCGGGCTCGGAGAGTAATTGAATGGCGCGATTATCCTTCTTTTTTCTTTTTTCTTTTTTTTGTATCCGGCATTCGTAATATTCGCCATTATTTCACTTCGTCAGAGAAAGTCACCCGCGTCCGCTGAAAATCCTTTTCGATTTGCGTTCAGACTGTATAGGGCGCGCACAATCGACGACTGCGTGTCCGTTTAATTTATTCCGACATTGGCTTCGATGTTTATCCGAATAAAATCTTAACCGCGGACAATCGACGATAGTATCTCGACTAAACTACGTACAGCATCTATCTGAGTGTGTATTCGGGCCAGTGTGTGTAGGTGCGAGTGTGCGTGCGCGATTATATCTCGTCGTTAAATTGAACGCGTTCAGTAATTTTTTCAATCTGAACCGGCGATAGAATTGAAAAGAAGGAGAAATGGGTGATGAGACGCCGGAATATAATAACATAATCGAAGCTCTGACCACTGACGCAATTACTATCTAGTACGAGACAACGACCTGAATCATTTGCATCAACCAGAAAAGCATCGCAGCATACTGCGTTATATCATGCTTTGTGCAGGCCCTATACGACGCTGATCATCCGGCGATCATCGACCAGTTTTCATCCATAATCCCGGCTCCTCCGGATAAGATTAACGAACGATCTTACCTATAGCTAAACTGGCAATATAATAAAACTTTAAAAACCCGCTCCCGCCACCCCCTTCTCTCGCTCCATTTTCACCATTCAACCTATTCCCAATTACTTATCTCCCACGCCAATTCCAATCGCGCATTCCGTCAGCATCATCCGCAGGTCTTTGTGTTTTTCCCTTCCGCGATGACCTATACGTACTTATCAACTTCTATTTATCTCTAGTAGTTCGATTAAATACCGCTGACCAAAATGTCCATTCCCGAATCATGTAACAACAGCGTGAAATTAGATTAGAAAAAAAAAACAACAATCAGACACATTATAATGGATTAAGGTAGTACGCGGAGAAATTCGAATTTTTCAATGATACATGAAATTCCGTTTAACTGAACTCTTCCAATCGGCTGAACTGCTAAAATTTGTAAACTGGCCGAACTCGGTACAATTTCATCGATTCAGCTTTAAAATGTCGAGTGCATCAGATTTCATAATGATAGCATTACATCGAGAAGCAAAAAAAAAGAAAAAAGCAAATGAAGATTTACAGACGCAGCTGGTCAGCCGGTGACCGAAAATTGCGAAAAAAAATGATCGAACCTAGAGGATCTGATCATTTGTCGCGATTGCCCATTCGAGCGACACGACGCATCAGAAAAAGATATAATTTTGATCGTAATTATCTTCTTTGTGCATATTTTTAATTTTTAACGAGTACGCGGGTAAATGTTATTTTTCATTAATAGCTAACGTAATTCTATAATTATTGGGGCTTAATAAGGTTTCTGGAAAAACCGAATTCCTAATTAAACCCGTGCAGATGTCGGTGCACCGCCAGTTTCCGTGTAATCTTAGGAAGAGGAGAGTGTAATGAAACTGAAGAAATTCACTCGTATTTTGTAATTTATTCAGTTATACGATTTGCGCGTGAATGACAGTATCGTAATATAACAGAGGGAATATGCGGCTTTCATTACACAAGATTGCAGTGCGACTAGTTGGGATGCAACAACTGTGACCGTGTGAGAAGGACCGTTATTTAGATAAGCCATGAAAAATTAAGTGCCGGTCACTCCTTTTATGCAAATTTGTATAAATTTCGCAACAGGATTAAATACAATAAAAATAAAGTTAAACCGAGGCGTTTCGGAATATTCGCGGTTATCAATAAAAACTATTTAAACCTTGATTATAAAATTTTACATTGACGGACCGTAATGTTAGTTCGATAAAATAAATAAAATTAAATAAGATTAAGTAAGATTAAATATGATTAAGTAAGATTAAATATGATTAAGTAAGATTAAATATGATTAAGTAAGATTAATTAAGATTAATTAAGATTCAGTAAGATTCAGTAAGACTCAGTAAGATTCAGTAAGATTCAGTAAGATTAAGTAAGATAAAATAAGAAAAACGAATATTTAAAAGAAAAACACAAACGGTATGCAATTTAAAAAATACAAGAGGATTTTGGAACTTGATCAACACATGAAATCTCAATTTTTTAGAAAATATAATTTCATAAATAAAACGAAAAATAGACTAAATCCTAAGAGTTAGCAAACACGTTACGAATAGTAAAATATTGAATCGAACTTTAAATTTCCAACACGCAAACGACAGCAAAAGAAATGATATAGAAATTTGGAGTACATTAGATTCCAAAAAAGTCTCGAATGTGATTGCGGAAGAAAAAAATCAAAAAATCAATAAAATTATATTCTACGCAACAAATACGACAATATGGTGTCATCAGGATGGGAGTGAAATATCAGACAGGTTATTTGCTCTAACAAAGTCCAATTTCTATCGACACTGAGGGGGTTATGTGAGAGAATTTGTAAAACCACTACTCTAAGGGTTACGAACTGTTGACAATCGCAAATGTTGATCGTTATGATGTTCTCAAAACAGAAAGGGGGGATAATTCGTAGGTGAAGTGATACCTTTTAATAGTTAATCGTTTCTCAGAATTACACGACCTCCTCGAAGTCGAACAGCTTAAACACGTTCCTCTCGGTAACACTATCGAGACTACATTGCGGATCTTATTTTTCTAAAAATGCAATGGCCATTGTTTCACTGGTACCACCATTCAAGTACGCAGTCGTTTGCGATGAAGTCTAGCATCGATGGAAATATAATGTATGCAACAATTAGTGTTAGTTATTATTAAAAAATTAAACTTTGTTCCTTTCCTTAAATAAAGCTAAAGTAGCACTAATCGTTCTAAACAATTTACGTCACTGTTGGAGTTAACTGACCGTCACACTGGAACTTGTAAGAAAGTTGCTACCGGCGAGTGAATTGATTCGGCAATAAGGCGTAGCAGAAATTAGTTTTTTCCACATACCCCACCGTGCTAAAATTCAGTAAATTGCTAGCAGAAGAAAAAGAAAATTAGAACCTCGAAAAATCTAGTCAACTAAGTTGGTAATACTTTCAGCAATTGTTCTTCCAAGAGTCCTTTGACAGTTTGGGAAAGAGTCAAAAAGTGCAGGGTCATTATTTGTACAGGAAAAAGTGAGCGGAACAATAGGAAATCGACCTCGCATGGATCACACTGCGTTCTCAATGCAATAAGCAAGTCCTTTGAAGACTACATGAGCATATATGATAAAAAAAATAAGCATACGATATATCGAATTGCAAATTCACAGTCACTGTGTCGTCTACCCGAACGACTCTCTGCTGATCATGGTCAGAAACTGGATCGAAAACCGAGAAAGTAGATGTATCGCAATCGTATAATAATCTTAAATTTTAGTTGCACAGGAAGAAGCAGCATGATCAACCCACATTCGCGTTACGGTTAGGACAAGAAGCATACGCGTGTACGATATAATCATAAACACACCTGAACATGCAAAGTAATCATCTCCACCAACGCGTATCCGACTAGTATGCGCAACATCACTCTATTGTTTTCTGCATATAGTTCGTTATTTCTGCTTCATTTTTTCTCCATAACTTACATCTACCGCTCTTCTAATTATACTACGACAAATTCTTTCCATCATAAACTGTTTCGCTCACTCTGGCGACGATTAGTTTTTACCAGCTGATTCTTTGCGGTACAATCGATTTTTAATATCGCATACATTCTATAACTGATTGTCTCATAAAGTTAGAATCTTCTCCATCTCACGGGTCACAAGGCAAATAAACAACTAACTGCATTATACGTATACACACGCATACAGACTTGGTTATTTTAGAGCTATTATTATTCGGCAACGATGATGATAAATAAAGAAAGTAAACGAATTTATAAATGATCGTTCGACGAATATTAACGAGGTTTAAGTGCAACGTGCTTATTGCAGGCAGTAGCGAGGAATTAGCTCTGAGCGGGACTCAAAAAGTAATTTTTCGTAAACCGCTATGATGATATGCAAGTGGTAGAAACTCTGTTCTGTGCAAGTGGAACAGTAAGCCGCGCTTGGTGCAGCGCAAAGGTATATCAGCGCGGAATATATCACTGCAATAGAAGATGCAGATGATAAAGGTCGTGTTTGAACGACTGAATTTAATCTAATGTAGCGTACATGGTAATCGATCGATAGTTGCTAGTCCAAGTGCTGGACCGTAATGGTAGTATATAGATTACAGATGATCTCTATACCAATTTTAAAAGTTTCCTTCAGATACTGCATTTACCTTATGTAAAAGAATAGAGTTAATAAAGAGAAATCTGAAGTTAGTCTAAAAATTCTTTCAGAATTTGAAGAACAGTAATTTGACCTAGGCTCTCAGAGTTTACCGTAATAATAAAAATTAAAAAGAAAAAAAAAATCACACACAAAGGAAAAGAGGAAGTTTTTGCTCTTTTGGATCCTGGCGCCCGAAAATAAGATTTGATCTATGAACCGAGTTGGTGTAGAATTTTGCGGATGGCTCAGTGAAAAGAACAGCCTCTCTCTCTCCGAGGAAGGCATCCAAATTCCAGGCGGTCTTCGTATATATAAAAAATAAAGTAAAATAAGTCCCATACCCTGACAGGGCATCGGGGATTGTGAAGTTAACGTTCATAGTGTACTAAGCCCCAGCAGTAGTGAAAGTAGAGGGGCTAGTTGCTTCCTCTTGGCAGCCTTTAATTTACCAGATTTATTATTTCGGACTAGGTAAACCTAGGAGCCACTTGGATCCGAAACGAGACAAGTCTCGAATCGGTGACCTCTGCTTTAGTAGCCAAACACTTTAACTACTAGGCTATTGTGTTACCATTTATATATATGTTAATTACAACGTAATTTTAGGCTACCCCCCATTAGAAAAAATGTCCCAATTTTATGTAACGTTTGTTATATTTTATAGGATTTTTGTGATTGTTATTTAAAAAATGTCACAATTTTATGTAACGAAAATGTAACGAAAAAATATCTTAATTTTATATAATGAAAGTTAAATGTTAGGATCGGATTTTTGTGATTATGTTATTTTTTTTTGTGTTGATGCCAGTAAAAATTACGTTGTAAATTTTGATCATTTTATACAAAGTATAGAAGAGAAAGAGACAGAAATAAAAGCAAGGGAGGTCAAGGGGCCCCTTGCGAGGCAAAAATGACCGAGTTTATATATATATATATATATATATATATATATATATATTTGCACTAATACAACCAAGAAAGAAAATACAATTTTCAGATTTTTTTGTAGCAATCTTTACAATCCCTAGTATCCCTGGGCTTATATTTTCATTTATTTTTGAAATCTAATTCTATATTTCTAATCCATTCAAACTTTTATTTCGCGAGTTGCTGCGAAATAGTCTTCTTAAACTCGGAACGTTAATAAACTCTACATAACTGTTAGCAAAATCCAAAATACATTCCTATTTGTCACACGCTTTTTTTTATATTGTTCCGATGAACAGTAATAATCCAGCAGTTCTGATTATGAAAAAATAAAGTTCAAAATTTAAAGGAGGAAAAAAAACAAACGGTTAAAAACAATAACAAATGTGAGCTAATTACCTTAGACTTAGGAAAAACGGTTAACATATCCATCCACCATTTTGCTTCTTCACGACACGTTGCCTTCACGAAATGTACTCCATCTTCCGTGCTAATAGCTAAGCTATAAAGATTTCCTGTTAGTTCCTCAGCATCCGACACGTCGATAACCTTATTCATGTCAATGCATGCCTGTGGAACTGTTTCCGGCTGGAACATAAATTATATAAATATATTCTTTATCAGTTTTGTGTATTTTCTTTTATTATACAAGTAGCAATAATAGATTATCTACAAACGAGACTATCGATACAATAAATTAAAAGAAAAATTTTTGCCTTTGCAGTTGTTACTTTTAAAAACGAATTTTGGAAATTGCACAAGTTCTCGATAGCTGTGTTGCAAATTTTACACCAGATTACAATTTATAACACCATAATAAAAAATAAGATCGTTTGGTCAAATGTATCTCACTAATCACAGCTACTTATTAAATCACCTCATATATTAATAAGTCATCAACTCGTCGATTATCAAAAAAAAATTGCTAAAGTTTCTAGTTTTCTTTCCATCCTTCCGTTTATCTATCATCGCATCCCTTTCACCTCTGCTCTTTTCTTCTTTTCATTTTTTTCCTTATCCGACGGTGCTTCTTTTCTACTTTTTCTTTAATATATATAAAGTAACTTTTTTTTTTTTTTTTTTTTTTTGTTGACCGGATGATAAGCCATTTGGCCACTATTAAGTCGATTTAGGAATGATGCGGGTAAGTAAAAATACGTAAAGTTAAAAATGAAACATTAAGTAACGCAGACACACGTGGCTGTAAATGTATAAATTAACCCACGAATGTCCGTCTAAAATCATCAGAAAAAGTAACTGCCCAGACCGAGTCCAAGATATATTAGGCCCTTGTACTCGACTGGGTAGCAAAAATTAGGAAAGTGAATCTATACAAAAGGAAACATAAAACAAACAAACGAACAAAAAAAAAGAAAAGAACAGAAAAAAACCAAAATATTTTTGCATAAATTAAATAATTATCTTATTTTTTAAAATAAAATTGACAACTAACTCTGTAGTCTTTTCGCCACAAGCAAGTAAATAATGAAAAGAATAGGGCAGATAAATCTTCATATTTAATCATTTCTAGCCTGGACTGTCATTCATTTAGCCATCCATAATACTTTACAAATTACACCAATATGTTGTTATTAATTATAAAGCGGACCATAGCGTAGATTGCAGTATGGCCAGAACAGAGTAAATAATGAATACACTATCTATATATATATATATATATATATATATATATATATATATATATATATATATATATATATATATATATATATATATATATATATATATATACATATGTAGGGAACAATCCGCATGAAATTAATTCTTCATAAAACCTCTTTCTATTATGTTCGTATTTGTCGCAGCTGGACAGCGAGTGATTAAAAAGCCACTTAAAAGTGATTGCAAGACTCGAAAAGTAGATAAAAAAAAAAAAGAAAAGAAAAACTACGAAAAAATAAGAAAAAAAGAAAGACACAAGTGTGTTGTTTTGAATCAAGGCGGTTGGTATTATGAAGCGAAAGCAAAAAAAAAAAAGATTTAGTAGAAGGAAAGGAAAGAATGAATAACATAATTACGATTAGGCATTTTCTGCTAATTATAACCGGAACGTAACAAGAAACACAAAGTACAGCAGGAAGAAGAGGAAATTTGATAAAGTAGGTACATGAACGAGGAATGCGTTTGGGACAGGAAGCCAAGATTCCTGTTATTCATGAAGTAAGCGGGTGTGCGCCGAAGACACTTTAACAAACTCTCAAAAAAAAAAACTCCAAAAAAAAAAAAAGAAAGGCGGTGTGCCGATTGAAAGAATGAAGAAAACATACATAAACCGTATCAATATGAAGGGGACAACAAAAGGAAAATGATGAATTTTCACGATAGCCCCCGATGATCGAAGTGGCAGTCATAAAACAACAACGTATGCCACCGAATATAATTTTTCATTTTCATCGTCAATTTATTATATAATCAAACCTTCAGGGAAAATACAAAAAGAAGGCTTGATCAATTTTAAAAATGAGATACGAAAAAAACTTATGACATAGAACTAATAAAAACTTTCAGCCAAAACTCAGCTAACCGTTCAAACTTAAACGCGTAAACAGCCATACTAATATTTGAATAATACTGCATTCAAAAATCAAAAATCCATTACACTTACATGCAGTCAAACGATCAGTTCGCGATTGGAAATTTCAGCCAGAAGGTCGAAACGATCAAGTGGTGCTGTGCCGCACACGTATCAGCCATTCCATTCTCACACTTGCATATATATTTCAGAAGCTTGCTCGACCAATATGTGACAGATGTGAAGTTCCTATCACAATCCCCCACCTTCTAACCGAATGTCCAAAGATCCTTGAACCTATACCTCAGCTTCCCTTCGCAATATCGCTCTTTGTCACTCCTATCCCAAGATTCACCATCCGTTGCATTCCTTCTCGATCTTTTCAAATCAGTAAACCTATTTTATAAAATATAATAAATTTGCAAGCCGCGCTCCTAGCCTAGGAGGAAAAAAAATCATCTGCGAAGAATACATAGAAGAATGAAGAGAAATCGATCGAAGTAATTAAATCAGAAAATAATAGGAATCGACAGAAAAAATCGTGCGACAAGTTCAAAAATTAATTGTTTTTCAGTACGCGCCTAAAATTTGAATTTAAGCGAAAAAGGACAAACAAGCTGATCTGGTACTCGCCTAAACGCGGAACGCACGAATACAAAAACCAAAATGAAAAACTGAAGCTGATTGTGAGTTCGATTAAGGACTGATTATTTTATATAATATTAAATACGAAACAATTTTTTCGGTTGAGTGGTTAAATATTTCTAAGTGTATAAAAGGCGCATCAATTATCAACCATTTTTGAACATTGCTCAACAGCGATGGCGGTATTCAGAATGCCGGTTCGTTGACGATCTTTCCATCACACCTTGTACAACACGATTGGAAAAGAAATATCTTTGATGAACTTGTAAGTTCCTCTTGAAATTCAAGTTTGAAGTTATCGACCGTATCCGAGAAAAAGTTCCTCTTTATGCAAATGCTTAGAGTACAATTTCAGCTTTTACAACCAAGCTGTGGAAAACATGTTTTTTTTGGTGGTTTTTTTTTTTGTCTTTGCACCGCTGGAAGATGCAACAAGTGTTCCACAGAAGGGTAAGATGAGTCGGAATAGAAAGGACATATGGATAGGGGAAGAGTACCCTCAAGTACATAGTTATGAACATGAATGCTGCCGACACTTAAAATATTTTTATCTGTTGCGGTAAATTAAAAACACTTTCCCGACAGACCGTTTTAATTGGAGCTTTGTGTGCGGCGCAACGTTCATAAGTTGATCATCCAGAGTTGTTGAATTTTATTTGATTCGATCCCTGAACCATCTTATTAATTTTCGGCACACTTACAGAAGAATGCTAAAAAGAAAAGAAGTTAGTAGGTCGAGCTGTAATGGCAAAACTGAGGTTATTAAAACAGGAACAAGTCAATAATTAATCAAGGATAAAAAACAAAGAAGTCATTATTTTAATGTAAGCTTCGGAATTTAGAAATAAGTCCCGCAATATTCGACGAGATTAAACTGTAAATAAAAAAAACCAAAAAAAACTCTATTACGAGAATACCGAACACACCGGTGATACATTTTTGCGTCTATTAGGATAATGTGTCATATTTTTAAGAACCGCTGAATGACGATCACTATATGCACCTTTCGATGTTTCAAATAGTCGCGTTAGTTTAAGTATTATATCGTCCGTGTTAACTTTCATGAAAAAGTTCCATATCCAACAAAATTTCTACGTCAGATTAATCGTTGGTGAGCCGGATCGTTGTTAAAGGTCAGAACGAAAGTTCCCCTCATTTAGAGATTGGATACTCGTGCGCTCCTTAGTGGAAAGTTCTTGATAACATACAATCCTTTAGGGAGTTATAATCTAATAGGCATACTCAAAAAAACTAGTCTTGATGCCAAAGAAGAAAATATCGCAATAACTTTATTTGTCCTGAGGATTTTTTACATCTACCGCTCTAATGAATAAATTTACTTTGCCTCGCAATCGTCATTTTTTTTCAGCCGCGGACAGACACTCCTATCTTTTCATATTTAACCGGTTCGCGTACCAATAATAGTCTAATTGGTTGGTGAAGATATGCATACTATATATACTTACGGACGGATCTAAAACGCTAAACCTGACCTAGTCGTGTACACCTCACTTATATGTTTTAAAAAAGTTCCCGCTCTCATGGTTATATCGAACAAAGGCATTACCGAGACCCAAAGCTATTAACTAGAGGTTTTAAATTTTAATTCGACTGGATGCTGACATGAGAAAAGAAGAAAGGATTGGGATGACTAGTATAGAAGGAAAGATTTTAAAAGAAGTACGTTCTACCTATCTTTTTCTTCACTACTTATTGCAGAGTGCATGGTCGCTATTAAATTTCTACTATTAAACCAATATTTCCGAGAATTTACTCGAGTACTTCTAAAAAATATCTCTTCAAAATCTCTCTCTTAACGGTAGAACATTCTTCCTTTCGTTTAAAAAACGATTTTACACGATAGATTTGACGGAAAAATGACGTGCTATATTCAATATTTCGTATCGCTTTGGCAATGGTGAGAAAGTGATATTTCCCTATTCTTTCTGAAATACCCCGCGCTAAGATGTATTTTGTTAAAGAATATTAAAGTTGTGCTCTTTGGCAATAAGTCGTCAACATTGTATAAATCTGTGAAACTTAATATTCGCAGTTTTTGTTTTGACTCGTGAAGGAATCAGTTATAGCTTGCTACAGATATCACTGCGGCACGTCTCTTTCTCAGATAATAGTAGGGAGATTAATAAATTCATTTTTGCGATACGATGTCGGTTATTACTCGAGAGTGGTCAACAGCTTACAGATTCTGTAAATATAAACAAGGTTTTAGTCTGCTTTTATCTTTTTTTTTTTTTTTGTGTCAGCAGACCACCTCTAGGGAGGAGTAAATTGGAAAGCACCGACCATATTTATTTTTGAACGCATTCAACGTAAAACCGAGTAGGAAGTATTATGTAATTGATTGGTTTAACTGGAGTCGTCTCAGATGGCAAAAGCTAGATGAAAGAAAAAAATGGGTCGTATTTTCCCCGTATTTCTTTGACATCACCATATTTCAGGTACTATGTGCATATACGTAACTAACAAATATTGATGTTTTTAATCTCTCCGTATTAAATTCATCAACTAGTTATCATATCCCCCCCCCCAAAGACTTCAGGATTATTTGCGATATCGAAAACTTGTATAAAGGAAAATATGTACATTTTCAAATTACTGGCAAAGATAATATACAGTTTCATTATTAATATTATAATTTTGTATTTTCACGATAAAAATCGGATTTTTTTTTGTATTTACCACTTCTTGTTCTTTTTTTAACATTTTGATATTAGTATTAATTGGAATGGATGAGTAAATATGTAAAAAATTTTTATATAAATATATTTTACCTGTAATAATTAATTGCCTTTCATTACTTTATATACATACACACACACACACATATATATATATTAAAACCGAATTGTTTTATTAAAAAAAAAGCGCAAGGTTTTTAACGAATGACGTGGTGAATTAAGCGATAAATTAACGTTCTGTGTTGCAATATATTAAAATAATTTAACAATCCTGTCCGTCGATCAGCTCTTGAATTATTTTTTATTCACAAGCAAGATAAAAATTAAAAATGTAATTAAATAAGACAGCTCGATATTTAACAATCATTTAAAAAAAAAAAAAAAACAACTTTTAAATTTAAATTTCTCGAAGAATAATTTCGCAAATAATAACTCTTTTTTTTGTTAAAGTAATTATTTATCGTATTTTTCGTTTAATCTACTTGACACATTCACTTGTAGCACACATGTTTTCAAAAAGGATTAATGAAATCCGTTAAACACTTTTCTGTTTTAACTGGTCACATTACTAACAGAAGGTGTATTATAAGATCAAGAATAATTTTTCTTCCCTTATACGTTACTGTAGTTACATCGTTTCTTTTCCACGCATAATATTTCTTATCGCTTACTGGGTCTTCCTTCAAATCATTTTGTGTTCATTATTTACAATTTCTCTTATCCATTGCTTCATTATATTCTTCTATATTTCTAGTACTTTAATCAGGTGTATTTTTCATTACGCAGCACTAATAGTATGGTATCCTTATCAACATAAAACCGATTATTATATATTTATTTTCATTATGTAAAATTATATTTAAACAAACACGGGCTTCAAAAAAATTTGCATTGAAATGTGAAATATACTTAATTATTATTTCGAAATATTTTCAACCAGATCGCTCATTATTAACGATATTAATAATACTGAGATAAACATTTAGCTTAAGGCTTCATGATTACACAGAAATATTCCGTCATCTTGAATGTTAAGGATCGAAATGCGTCGAAATTTATGTATAAATAGTATCCGCGACGTTGCCCGCGTTTTGTGGTACAATACATTTACAGTTCACGAATAACACGAAAAACATATAATTTAGCTATAATTAAAAGCTTAATATAAAAGATTCATGCTTCCTTCTCTGGGTGATGTTCGTATCTTTAGTGATTTTAATTTTAATTTAACTGCAATATTAATTTAATTCTTTTTTAATTTTAGTAAATGTATTTAATAAAATCTACCGTAATTATTAAAAACTTAAATTCTAAAGCTGAAAGAATTAATTAAAATATTGAATAATTTAGTTTTAATATAATTTTTGTAAATGTTAAGTGTTATAAAATCAATTCCGGCAATTTACACCGTTAAGGGAGTCAACACGGTGGCTTTCTCGTTGCAATAGTCTGCATGCATGCTCGACTTTTTCTTATTACAAAAAGGAGTTTTAAAGAAACTACACGAAAGGTCTATTTAACTTCTGATTCTTCTCACCTGTCATCTTGATGTTGGACACGAATCCAGTGGGATCTTGCAAAAATCAACAATTAACTAATAAAAGTGCAAACCGGGAATTATCTAGTCAGCTAAGAGCTTAAATGTTCCTCTAAAACATGCGATGATATTGACGCTCACGTAAATTCTGCCGTACGGATTATACAACAAAAAAAAAAAAAAAAAAAAAAAAAAAAAACGGTATAAAGAACTTAAACAGATTATCTCTCACTATTATGGTAGAAAAAACGAAACATATGTGAACATTGAAATCGGCGTGTTAATTATGTGGAGTTGCAATACGAAAAGAAAGATGCCAACAGTAATGCCATTGGTACCGAATAAAACAGAAGGAATAGAACATGTTCGGAAACGAAATAAAGTCCGTGGTTACTGACTACAACGACCGAACATTCGAAATGCATCTTGAAAATCTTAACCGAAAAAACATATCATTCGTTCCGGAAAATCATGAAGTACTCAAAGATGGAACCGCAGCTTAAGAGACAACGAAAAATCGTAATATTTTACAGAGCCCGTAAGAACAATTTTCCAGCTGCGACGTAAATTTCTAGCAGGTATTTCCAGACACCACCGCCAATCATTATTTTCTCTTCATGAAGAAGAGTACGAGATAGAAAAAAAATTCTGATAATAAAGCTCGCTCCGGACACAACTTGATAACCCCGACAGTACTATACATTGTGCGCCTAAGAACGTTTTGGGAGAGCTCCTGCGCGTTTTTTTGAATGGCAATTATTCGAATTTCTACTGTCTGGAAAATGTTTGCGATTATTTTCATCGGACCGTGTGATTTTCAACCTTTTTCCACGTGCTAAATACATTTTAACAAAATTTCGATTATTTTACAATCTGCGCCGCTGGAATAGAATGAAAAATGGTGTGGAGAATAAAAAAAGACCAATCGGAAAAATATTCACCGATTACGTTCAGTAAACAGAAACCACCGAGAGAGCGGTCAGGTGAAGAAAAATAATACGTACCATTCTCGTAGCGAAAATAGTAAGTAAAAACTAATAGGCATGGACAGCGACGAATGTTTTACAAGAATGAGAGTGTAAACACAGCGAGCACAACTGGTTCAAAAAAACTGGAAGAATCTGAAACGCAATACGAATCGAAAACTAAAATAAATACGAACGATTCCAAAAAGAAAGCTACCAGCGGAGAATCATTTGTGCGAGTTTAACGCGCAGGTTTGTAGTTTTTTGTCCGCGTACCCAAAACAGAACAACATGCACCCGTGGCGAGGGGGAAGAGACCGGGGGTGATATTAATACGACGATGGTCGGATGATATCGGACCTGCTACTGCTCCGTATTCGCATCCGTCCGGTCGGATCTGATGCTGGCGTCGAAAAAACCTCAAAACTCAAACCGGCTCGGCTATTATTAACAGAAAACAGATTTAAAAAAACTCATACATACATATATATATATATACACACACACACACACACGCACTTTCCGTTCCAGTCAGATATCGTATAACGAGGATAGGCGTGATAATAATTTTCAACAATGGCTCGCTTAAAAGTAAAAGTAATTCCGAACTTTTAGACAAAACAACCTCAGGCCCCAGTCTGCTGTGCTATTCCCGCCACGGTAAAGGCTTTCCCGATCACCGCGTAAATCATGTCTAATTTCTTCTACGACTTTCCTGTACGCATTTTCCGTCTAATTAATGTTTCGGCCGATCGCGAACGAAAATAAAAACACGGCAACCGAACCGATTCGGAAATTAGAATAATGATTTATCGATCGCGTCTCAGACTGCGCATTTCTAATAAGTTTATCGGTTTTTTCCCTAGTTGGTTATTTATTATTATTACGTTCTTTTTTTTGCGTTCTTTTTGGTAATTTACTTCCAGTCTAAAAAGTTCCTCCTCCTTAATATCTAATTGTAAATCCCACCGGCAGTATAATTTTCTACCGTTCCAAAACGGCTCCGTTTAGAGTTATATGTTGCTTTTAAAAATCTAGTCGGGAAAAGCAACTGAAAGTGGTATTTTATTTCAGCAACAGGTATTACACATATATACCTGTTGCCCGGACACCTCATTCATCAATTAAAAGCAGTCCGGCCAATATTTTTACGCACTTGTGTACACCTCTCCTATGTAGAAACTGAATTATTTTTCATCCTCTTGATCTGACTCTACACTTTTATCTTTTAAACGGTCGTTTTCTCAATTCCGAATTAAGTGAAATACCCCATTCCGCCCATGATCGTATCTTTAATGATATTAACCTGGTCGGAAAATCGGGAATAATTGTGTCCTTTCGTTTTTGGTGTATATTTGTTAAATTTTTAGAGTAATTCTTAAAGTCGGCATTTTTTTTTTTTTTTTTTTTTACCGACTACTTTATTTTCCGATGCAGTGCTATACCGATATTTCTTTTCGTAATTAGCAACACGGAATGTTTGTAAACACCTGTTGTAAATATCATATAACAAGTTTCTACACTTTATACTTTCACATAGGGCAGCAGAAATATAACATTTACATGTAAATATCATAATGTTTCTATTTACTAACTTTATCGCGCTGCCTGTTTTGCGCTAAGTATATGCGATGAGTTCGGTCTACCACCTTTGTAATAATAACCATTCATTTTTCCAGTGTATCGGATTTAAATACCTTTTTATCGTATAATCATTAAAAAATATATACATCGATTTTTTGGAAAAGTGTGTTGACTATTTATAATCACAAGTTGAGCGATTTACGTCAAAATTACATGGCAAGTACACTAATAGTGATCAAAACTAACGAGCATCGTTCGCAACAGTGATTCACGAGCAGGGCTGTATCCAGACCAAAATTTCGGGGGGGGGGAGATTCATATACATATATATATATATATACACACTGTCAAGAAAGTATCGGGAATTGTTAAATAAAACGAACAATTTTTAATTTTCATCCAAATTTATTTTGTCACCTTCAAAATAACATCCATTCGAAGCGATGCACATATGACAACGCTTTTTCCACTCGGCAAAGCACTTCTGATAGGCGGTTTCCGGGATGGCCTTTAGCTCTCGCGTCGCATTCGTCTTGATGTCATCAATCGATTCGAAGCGCATTCCCCGTAGCGGAAATTTGAGTTTTGAGAATAGGAAGAAGTCGCAGGGTGCTAAATCTGGTGAATACGGCGGTTGTTCGATGATATTTACCGAGTGTTTAGCCAAAAACTCATTCACAATTATGGCTTTGTGAGACGGCGCATTATCGTGATGGAGAATCCAAGAATTGTCGACCCACAAATCGTTACGTTTACGACGGATAGCCTCTCTCAAACGTCTCAAAACACTTAAGTAAAACTCTTTGGTGACTGTCTGTCCGGCTGGCACATATTCATAGTGTACCACGCCTCGAATATCGAAGAAAACAATTAACATGATCTTCACTTTCGATCGGCTTTGGCGAGGTTTTTTCGGCTTTGGCGCGCCAATTGGCCGCCATTCGGACGATTGCTGGTTCGTAAGCGTGTCGTACTCGTACACCCATGTCTCGTCACCAGTAATTATCTTTTCCAAGAAGGTAGGATCCAAATTGGCTCGATCCAGCATGTCTGCAGCTACCTGTTCTCGGTACTTTTTTTGAAAGAAATTCAGGTCTTTCGGAACAAGCCGAGCCGCAACGCGTTGCATACCCAATTTTTCGTGCACAATCGTACGTACGCTCTCGTGTGACATGCCCAATCCATGAGCCATCTCTCTCAAGCTCACATGACAATTTTCAGCAACGATTTCCTTGATTTTATCGACGTTATCATCGGTCACACTCGTTGAAGGCCGTCCAGAGCGAGGCATGTCTTCGACCGTCTCCCGACCATCCTTGAACGCTCTGTACCACTCGTAAACCCGCGTTTTTGATAAAGCAGATTCACCAAAAGCCTTCTGTAACATTTTCAGTGTATCGGCACAAGAAATTTCGTTCGAAACACAGAATTTAACACAAGTACGTTGTTCAATATTTTCACTCATTGTAAAACTTCGACAAAACCTTCAAGGTCGACTGATTTTAACAGCTGCTGTAAACACACTGGTTGACAGATCGCGCTAAAAATAGGCATCATAATACAAAACAGTTGTACCAACCTGGAAAAAAAAAATTATCTGCCTAGCTATTACCCGGGAGATTTAAATTGACAATTCCCGATACTTTCTTGACAGGGTGTATATGTGTGTGTGTGTGTGTGTGTGTTATCATAAAATATATTCATTTATAAATGGTACACTAAAGCCTTATAGTCAATTATTGTATATGCAATATTTAGACACTACAATCAAACAAAAAAAAAAATAGTCGTTTCTATAGAATTCATAAAAATTTGAGTTTTTTTTTCTTTTGTCAAAAATTGAAAAGAAATAAATTTGTTCTGAATTTCGATCCATTTAATTCGAACAGTTATTATTTCGCAGACATTTCGGGGGGGGGGAATTGAACCCGGAAAACCCCTCCTTAGATACGGCCCTGTTCACGAGTAATAATATTTTAGCGATGGCTTCATCGTTTTTTGCTTAGTTTCGTTTTCAATTATTACTCAAATAATATTCTATTTAAGTAACGTTCAGCTCTGTCAAAATTAAGACAGAATCTGACCGCTCGAGTTCGGGACAAGAACGTATCCGAAGAGTAGTAAATCGTTTGAGAAAACTCCAGCTTCAGAAGATGGTCAAGAAGCACGATTGATGGCAAAAACTGAAAATGACAATAGCACGATGTCCGTAACAATCGAAAAGCTAGCGAGAATAGAAATGAAATAAGAAGATACATAAATCTTTGAAATAGCATTTAAAGTAAAGTTACCGGATTCACCCGTGAAATAAATTTAAATCAATGATAAATTTAAAAATGTAAGCAAACGAATAATTTTAACATAATAATAATTCGACTTATAGAAAAATCTACTTGTATCTATCATCATCTTGCATGCTAAAATTATTAATTACTGTTAAAATATAATAACGAATAAATCAAACAAATAACAATATACTTATTGGTAGTAACGGTTTCAGGTGCAGTCTAATCATTGGCTAAGAATAAAATAGTTTTTAAACAAAGGTTGTCTTAATAAAATTCTCCGGAAATGATAATAAAAACTATTATTATTTTCATTATTTTCATTAATAACTTTCAATTTGAAATAAGCAAAATTATTGCCTGTTTTGCGAAATGGACAAATAATATACCATTTTTTAAGTATAATTTTATAATTTCGTTTTATTTTTCACCCCTAAAAGTAAAACAAAAGTTAAATTAAAAATTGTAATAATAATGTATTTTTAAAAGATTTTTAAATTTCTTTAAAGGTCGCTATTTGATTTTCTTTATGAAACAAGGTATTGTTCAAATCTACTGCCTACCGAATAAGGTACTATTACGTAATTACATAATCCTCCCAAAATGTCTTTCTGGATCCGTCCCTATATATTATATAAAATTAAATACTTTGGTTTTCTAAAGTACAAATTAATTGTCCTTTATTATGTTTAAAACAAACTATTTTTGAACATTAATGGCACTTTTCCTATTTAATTCATATATGTTTACACTACTCGTGTTACATACTTCCGTATTAAAGTTACTACATATCGGAAATTTTACTAATCGCATAGATAATTGTTTTAAAGCATTGGCGGATAATTTGGCAGCGTAATGCCGTTAAATATCATAAGATGTCGATCAAGTTTTAACCTATTCTATACATTTCAATAGCACTTATGATTATTCTACGAAATTTACAATTTCACAAATTGACGTAAAAGATATGTGCGTTGTGTTACTGTCGATAATATGGATAATAATTTAAACAGTTTAAATATTCATAGTATTTCATATTATACAGAACACGTTTTTATTTCATATTAAATCAAAGATAATTTTATGTTTTCATTAAATATTTATAAAAATATAAAAAAAAAAAAAATCTTCCAAAGACTGAGCAATTCAAAAGAAATATACACGTTTTCGTGAGACAAAATCGTACATTTTAATAAAACACCAGTTGTTTTTAATGGTTAATAGCAGTGATTATATTTAATATGTGATTCTTATAATTTTCGGTAGAAATTAAACACGACACTATTGATCGATAATTCGTAATTTAACTTTCTCTCAACAACGCGATAATAGCAAAAAAAAAAAAAAAGCTGATGTGTGACGGTTTGAATTTAGAAATGACAAATGTGAATACTAAATCAACATAAAATAATGGATAGAAATAACAGTGGTACGGAATAGGAGATATCGATTAAACTGAAAGTTCTGGGCCTATCGAAAATCAGCTCTGTGGCGATGTATGAACGCGAAAAACTTCTGCGTTCGTTAATGAGAAGCACCGTAGGTGTTCGCAGTCTCGGATGATAAGTAGTAGTTGTTCATTATCTAATAGACAACGGTAAAAGCAACGGTATCAAGATGATATTAGCGCACACGAGGGCAAACAATACGAAACTTTCTTTTCTTTGTCTAGCAGTAATTACTCAAAAACGGATTCATCTGTTTGTGCCGAGAGGTAAACAGCCGAGGAGGTTTGGTGTACAACGTGCTGGAATTCCACAGCAATTCTAGCGAACCCAAATAAATTTCAAAAAGTAATGCGTAAAATTTACGTTAATCAAATCAAATAGCTTCATTATTATTATTATTATTATTATTATTACATAAATTCCATCTATGCGCAAGAGATGCGCGAGCGATGGATTATTGCAGTGACGGATCCAACCGGGGGGGGGGGGATAGGGGATATCCCCCCAAAGAACTAAAGCCTCTATGAAAAAATTTGTTATAACAGAGAAACTTAATTTATGCTTAAAATCGGATACCGAAAAAGTTGGTAATCGGGAGTCATATTGTTTTTTGTATTTTTTTCATTGCTATTAGACAGCAAATCGGACATGATCTGTTCGTCCTATCCCAACGAGAATACAGCATGTTGCGCAGTGTACAAATTTCAATTGAATTAAGCGGCGTAATAAAAACGGAAATGTAGAAAAGAACCTGGCTTTATACGTGAATCGTTTACATGTAATAGCGCACACATCGTTTACGATTGAAAAATTAAAATGTTTTTCGGGCCGCGTTGATTGCGCAAATTATTTGATTTTTTATTAATATTGCTTTGTCTTATTTCATCGAACAGAAGTACCAAAGTAACTCGTACATTATGTGACCGCAGCAAATGAACATATTTGTCTATCGTAATCGGATGTACGTATCTTACGCTTTCGTATTCGTGGCACCGTTGATTTCCGATCGCTATTCGCATTATTCTTGTTTATCCGTTTTGAGCGATCACAAATTCTTGCTGTTGACTGACTTCCTCAAACAATGAACATTCTCTCGAGCAAACCCCACTGTATCGATATGCTTTTTTTTTCATTCAGAAGTGTAGCTAACGTTGAATAGAAATAAAAAGAAATACTTAACGCGAAGTTAATATTAAAACTCAATGACAACAATCTCTCTCCGCATGATAGTTTTTCCATAATAACTAATAGAAGAGTAAATCTGATTACGTCATTGTTAAGAAAATAATAATAATTTACGGTTTAGTAATAATTTTTATTACAACCAAAACGTAACAACGGGATTATTTTGGCAAAACCCGCGGGCGACGACCTGAGAATGGCACTGTTTCAATGCTGCCTCCTCCTTCAGCGGACAAGTGTGCATAGATTAATGACGTGTAGCTCTTCTGAGAGGCGAAGTAGTTGACTTAAAAAAAGTATGAAATCTTTTACCTAATTCAAATAAATCTCGCTTAAAATAATAACGGCGAAATGAAAAAAAAAAAAAAAAATTATATATAGATATATATATATATATATATAAATTCTTTCGTACAAAAATCTCGTAGTAAGGAATTTTCTTTCATTTTGATGTTATCTAGAAATTATACGTTTTTTTTTTCAGGAAGCTTTAATTTATAAAAAAATTTTTATTTCGATTACTACAAATAGAAAAAAAAATATATTATCTGGCAAAAAGACACGTCAATCGAACTCTTTCATAGAAATAGAAAACTAACAGCTGAGAGTTCAGGGGATGTTCTCGATAAAGAGATCGATAAGAGTCGCTTCCAGCCTGAGTGGTTTTGCCGATATTAATTTGAGAATTTCTTCGGTCATTCTGTACTGAGTCTTGGCTAGCAGGGGTCTTCGTTTTCTATTAGTTCCCCGCATAGTTCATTTTTTTCGGTTTTATGGTTCAGTTACGTCCGGCAGGGCCGTATCTAGACCAAAATTTCGGGAGGGGTTACGAAAATATTTTTATAATGTGATCATGAAATATATTTATTTATAAATAGTACACTAAAGCCTTGTAGTTAATTATTGTATATGCAATATTTGAACACTACAATAAGAACAAATAAAAAATATTCGTTTCCATAGAAATCATAAAAATTTTGATTTTCTTTTATTTTGTCAAAAATTGAAAAGAAATAAATTTATTCTAACTTTCGGTCCATTTAATTCAAGTAGTTATTATTTCGCAGACATTTCGGCAGGGGGTAACCCCCACCCACCGTACGAGTCTGATGGCCGGTCACTCAACTTAATCAACTACTTTTATTAAACATATACTCTAGTAAACTATGAAAAAGGGATACTAATATATGACAATTAAATGTTATTACCGCAATTTTATATGATCACTGTTTAATTATCGCGACTTAAAATGCGATGTATTTTATTGGTTACTCGTAATTTCGTATATACTATTTCTGTTCGTTAATGTTGATTTTTAATTATATTTCACGTTTATATTGCATAAATAAATAGTGTAGTGTTTTAATTATATTAATAATAATTGTTTATATAAAAAAAAGTTAATTTATTCTAAGGTAAATTAGAAAATTATCACAACATGTAATACTTCAAAATAAATTCTTTTTGCTTTATATTAATGTTTTTCATCTTTTTCTTTTTCGTGTCGTTACTTATTTAATTCGGGAAATAAATACGAAAAAAAAGGCGATTAAATTCTTTCAACAAGGGGAATTTTTATATGTTTTAATAAGTACCATAACACATTCCCCCTCACATGAACGCGAAATAAGAAATGAATTAATTTAAAAATGAACTATGTGAGTGTATAAAAGATCCACGCCAGCAGTAAGTTTGCATATTATTGGTTTAGAACTCATCCAACGGAAAAGCAGATGAAATTCAGCGGATTGCACAGAGTGACAAATGCGCAACTGCCAAAAACATCTCCGCATTCGGAATGGGAATTATTCTAAATTTCGATAGCATACTTTCGTGACATAGACGCTCATTTACGGCATAGCAATCAATAATTTTATTACGCTAAGCTCCAAAACATATCCAAGATTCCGTATTTCCCGGTGTAGTGGAGAAAATGCGGGATTCTTTTTTCGGTAATTTTAATTCATTCGGATTTCGGTATTGATCTCCTCCGGACACTGCTTATTTTTTTTCAATAAACACTTTACATGTAATGAAAATGTATAATATACTCGTATGTATACAGCGCGCGCGCGCGCGAGAGAGAGAGAGAGAGAGAGAGAGAGAGAGAGAGAGAGAGAGAGAGAGGGAGGGAGAGAGAGAGGGGGGGAGAAAAACTGTAGGAGAATGTTTATAAGAAAAAATGGATGCCAATGGTAGAGCAGCGGAAAACCAATTAAATATTAAACATCGGTGACGGACTAAGGACGGTAGGCTGAAAATAGGACTGGACTACCGGTGCACTTGAAGAATGAACCAGAAGAAGCCGAATTTCTCGAGCGCTATTTTTCTAATATGCTCTACAACACCGCAGGGATTGCTATCAATAGCTATCGGCATTGAAAGTGGAACCCCGCAGGTGGCATCCGGTCTTTACACAGATACCAAACATTTTATCTGTTGCATCATCGAGAATTCTTCTTTCCGCTTTTTCATTCTCCACACGCTTCTTTTCTTTAATCTCGTTCCCCGCGCCTGAGCGCGTACAGTTCATGTTCCGCGAATCATACGGAGACTGCGTTGTACCGTGCACGATGTTACAACAGAATAATGCCGAAGTTCAGATGCGCCAGCTCTACCGATTCGGTAAGCGTAAAGAGGCACGTCAGAGTCGGGGTAGTAGGAAACGAGGATTCCGAAGCGGCAGAAAGTTGGATGCAAGCAGGAAATAGATCTGACAACCAAATTATATACTTATACCCCGGGTATAATGATAATAATGCTGCTCCGCTGGTTGATTGGTGTTGCTTTTCTGAAAACCGGAGGCTGTTCCGACGAGAGAGTAATATTATATATATATATATATGTGTATATGTATGCATGTGTGTAATGGAAATCGGGAAGAAAAGACGGCAATTAGGAGGCTAGCCTAGAAACCAGTTTAGCAGAAAACATTATCAAAATGTGAACTAAAGGAATCTTGTTAAGGGTCTTGCGAAGAAGCTACACCATCATCATCCACCGGCCCAGAGGAACATTTTCTTGATCTGCGGTCAAGCCGGAGGAGTCGAGATGTTAGTTCGAACGGTGCAAGTTGCTGTTGCTGCACAGTTCGTGTGATGTTAAAATCGCCGGGCAGCGCGCAGCCTTTGCATTTCTTTAAATTATATAATAATTATATCTTTGCCGACGACACAAGCAGTACCGAGAGATTGTTCAGTGAAACCGCTACATGCAAGGTCGCCGAGCTAACATGCGAACCAAGCTTACACTTAAACTATTATTCATAAATGAACATTACTATCTGCGGCTTCAATTATAGTATACAAATTGGCAAAGCTTTTTTTCCTATAATTCTTCAGCTATGCGTTCATATTTAGCGCTTATTTCGCGATCAGCGAGGGAAATCTTAAATTTTACTACGATTCGATAAAGAAATCAAACTCAAACTTCTCCTTTATACTTATGCGATAATCGGCGGACATTTTTTTTTTTTTAAATTACCAAAAACACTAATTAAAAAGAAGCAATAAAAAACGGAATGTCCACTTACGAAATCACGATAAGTAATTTCGGCTATTAAGGCTTTTTTAGTAGCAGTTTTTTTCTTAATATATATATATATATATTAACTACAACGTAATTCTTAGGCTATCCCCCATTAGAAAAAATGTCCTAAAAAATATTCCAAACAAATGTGCCAAAAAGTGTCCCAATTTTATGTAACGCAAAATGTCCCAATTATATGTAGCATTTGTTATATTCTATAGGATTTCTGTGATTATGTTATTATATTCGTATGGACCGAATTAAAATTACGTTGTAAATTATGATCTTTTTATACAAAGTATAGAAGAGAAAAAGATAGAAAGGTAAGCAAGAGGGGTCAAGGGGCACTGCCTCTTCCGAGGCCAAAATGGCCGAGTTATATATTTATATATATATATAAAAAATTCAGCCCTCCGTTTCCCACAAGGGGCTCGGCCCGTTGACCCCGCCTGGGAACACCGCGAACTTCTACCTCTATCACTTCTGTACTTCGTATAGAACGAGGAAAATTGACACAACGTCATTCTTAGCCCAACTTCTACTACTTTATCTGCCGATACTTTATCTTCTTATATATGTACAATATATATATGTAACATTTTGAAACAAAAAAAGTGATAGGGGTCGGCCTAAGAATGACGTTGTCATTAATATATAGCGGTTTTGGCGAAACAACTGGAAAAAGGTTAAAAACGATTGATGATGGGGAATAAAGAAGATTAAAGTAAAGGAATTATAGCACTGGCCATGAAAAACAAAGGATAAAGGAGATACAATTGCGGAGTACAGGTGGAAAATCAGGGTGAAGCGTTCAAAGAAAACATGATTTGGGCCGCACATGAAAGAAGGGTTGAAAAAAAAATATGAAGAGGCAATCAGGGAAAGCCGACAGAAGCAGTTGAGTAAATATTTTTGCAATAGTCACTTCGGTTCCTTCTGTGCCTTTTTTTAATACGCCGTGGCTACTTTCTTACCGGCCGACTATTGCTGATTTTCATTAATACCTTAGACAGAATTAAACAAAAATATAAATTATAATTTAAAATTTACGAACTGTAAATTTGCTTTTCGGTTTTTTCATTTCTATTGAGATCCACCACACGCCTGGTAAGTTTGCGATTTTTTTTTGTTTTCATTTAAAATTACGTAACCGTTTAGATTGGATGCCACCTAGGTCCTTATTTTACGAGTTTATAAAATTTACGGAAGAAGAAATCATTCAGTTTCAATTCAGTATCGTAAATCGAACTGTTTATTTCCATAGTATGGCATTAAGAATAGTAAACACTTACAACCATCAAATCAGATTTTAATTATACATATACTTGTATATATATATATATATATATATATAAAAATATATGTGTGCGCATGGGCATCGCCAGAGGGGACAAGAAGGGCAGCTAGCCCCTCCTGGAACCTTGAAACTTTTCAATCAATTGGCCATGATTAGTATTCATAGGCGCGTAATCATGGACTATTTGGAAGACTTTTATAATTTTATTATAAAAATTTGTCAGAAACCCACAAAAATTATGTTTTAATTAAGATTTTATTCTTGTTTACTAAAATATTAAACGTTTACAAATTATAAATTTTATTTTTCTATAACTCATATCATCTTTCTATCATCTTGCCCTCTGGCTCATAGGCTGGTGACGCCCTTGTGTGTGTATATATACAACTCGGCCATTTTGGGCTCTTACTTTCATTTCTGTCTCCTTTTCTTCTATACTTTGAATAAAATGATCAAAATTTACAACGTATTTCTTACCGGCATCAACACAAAAAAAATAACATAATCACAAAAATCCGATCCTATCATTTAACTTTCACTATATAAAATTAAGACATTTTTTCGTTACATAAAATTGGGACATTTTTTCGTTACATAAAATTGGGACATTTTTTCTAACGGGGAGTAGCCTAAGAATTACGTTGGAATTAATATATGTATATATATGCCCTGCGGGGCACAGGTTGCTGTAACTACAGTTAACTTCTCTAGTAAGTAGTCACTCGAACTTCATATGGTGCTAGTCCCGCCGACGGAGAAACGAAACAACAATCACGTGAGTTCTGTACGTCCACGTCGTGCAGAGTGGTAATTTTCTATTTCACGGGCTTAGCGTGAATTAGAAAAGCTAAACCAAAACTCACAAAACACATAGCTGATAGGAAAACGGAGGAGGATTCATTTTCCGAAGGTGTTCCTTCTAATAAATACCGTTAAGCTCTTTACTGCATTAACAACAGCAGACTATCAGCAGCTCGCTCGTGACAAGGTGCCCTAGTCGGATTGGCGAATACCAATCTAGAGCGAGTAGCCGAGTACTCGGCGCCTTAAAGCAAAGTTCTTCGGCTAAGGGAGTTAACCCTAACATAAAATAACATGGAAGGCAAGGCGAAACCACCATGTTCTCTCTCGCAAGAAAACCTGATGAGCCCGAAAAATACAAACGGCCCCGAGTCCCGGCGCCCCTTAAATGGGGCAGGGGTGCTAAGAATCACCGTTCGCGCAACCCAGGCTACCTGCATAAAGTCTAAACCGAAGATGATATATATACATGTATTTTCTTATTGCGTAATTGTTACTATTTCATTCGGATACATAAAAACGTTATGTCCAATTGATACAGAAAATGTTCTTATTAATGCCGGTGTAAAAAGCAAATAGTTGTCAATAATATACGTATGGAACAGATTTCTCAGAAACGACTCTAACAATTTTAATAAAATTCATGATTAAGTTGGCTAGAAATCGATTTATGCTGTTGTAACATGATGCAAAAATACTTGCCAGGACTAAAAATCTTCTTTTGAAAAAAAAAAAAAGTCTTCACAAAACGTTCCGTATTTTACGAACAGTAAACTTAATATAATCCTTAATAATATTCCTTTTCTCGGTATACTTTGACGCGTAATTGACGTAATTTATTAAGCCACGTGATTTCAACGATTTCTTTTTCTTTTTTTTCGTCTATTAATTTTAGAAAACCGTTTACCTGTCATCAGTTTAATTTACGTGTATTTTTTACAATTTCTATCGAATTTTTTCATCTTTAAAAACGTCTGCTCGTCAGTTTATTTGTCGCACGCGCTGAAATTTCTAATAATTAAGAACGCGGCAGTTTTCATAGCTGCAATTATTCGTCAAAATTGATACACTGAGAACAACGCAGCAGCGCCCTAAAATTGATAATATATTTTCGCGGAAAATTGATAGCTTGCCGCCTTGATTTTCTTTTCTGCGCTTTCATTTGGTCATCTTAACTTTTACGAAACCGACCACCTCTTCAAAAATTCAACACGCGTCCTCCGTACGGGGACCGGTATGAAAAATTAGTCGGGCACAACGTACCAAGGTCGCAGGTCTTGAAAACAATGAAAACAGACGGTGGCGAAAGAAATAAATATAAGAAAGAGACAATAGGCAGCATCGCGCGATGATAGCGGAACAATTGTGCAATTGAAAGTTCTCAAATTTCAAGCGGACGCAGCTATGCTACGGCGGCAAGTGTGCGTTATTTATATGTCTAGACTGTAAAAACTAAGACGTTCGGTGGCAGTTCAGCTGTAACCAGTTCGCACAACGCTCGACCGAGAACTAAACAATACGAGAATTCCATAAAATCGGTCTAATTTCGTAACTTTGATAACAAAATGCCCGATGTCAGATCATTCGCTTTAATCTCTCAGACTGGCCGCAGTTGTCAGATCCATCTCCCATCCATCTCCCCGCTTTTAGGCTTGAACATATTCTTCTCCGATTAGTTTGAAAGAACGCAATAGTTCTCGGAACGATACACGTCTGAAACTATCCGTAGTTATTCAGTTTGAACCTGACGTACTAGAAGACAATTATTCCTTAAAAGCCATACTCTACCATGTTAGAATTTAATCTCGTCATCGAAGTCTTGTGATCTAGTTAGACACAAGCACGGTAACTTTTACGGATTTTTAAATATACTGCGCGATTTATGCACATACCCAACAAGCAGAACACATATGCGTGCGACCAAAAAAATTGTAAAAGTCTAGCCGCTCCATTATTACGACTAGCAACTCCAAAGATCACTTGCGCTCCGAAATTAAGATGCAGCACTTATTTTTATATCTGAAAAGTGTCGCTCCTCGGCCAAATTAATCTTGGGAGCACTTTTTTTTTTCTTAGGCACGTCAACTAAGGGCATTAACCTAATGCAAGTGAAATTTTTAGAACTATGTATAAACGAAACGCCACTGCCTAATGCGCTACGGTGACTGCCAACTATTCTTATTTTTCTGTGTATTATTATTATTATTATTATTATTATTATTATTATTATTATTATTATTATTATTATTATTATTATTATTATTATTATTATTATTATTATTATTATTATTATTATTATTATTATTATTATTATTATTATTATTATTATTATTATTATTATTATTATTATTATTATTATTATTATTATTATTATTATTATTATTATTATTATTATTATTATTATTATTATTATTATTATTATTATTATTATTATTATTATTATTATTATTATTATTATTATTATTATTATTATTATTATTATTATTATTATTATTATTATTATTATTATTATTATTATTATTATTATTATTATTATTATTATTATTATTATTATTATTATTATTATTATTATTATTATTATTATTATTATTATTATTATTATTATTATTATTATTATTATTATTATTATTATTATTATTATTATTATTATTATTATTATTATTATTATTATTATTATTATTATTATTATTATTATTATTATTATTATTATTATTATTATTATTATTATTATTATTATTATTATTATTATTATTATTATTATTATTATTATTATTATTATTATTATTATTATTATTATTATTATTATTATTATTATTATTATTATTATTATTATTATTATTATTATTATTATTATTATTATTATTATTATTATTATTATTATTATTATTATTATTATTATTATTATTATTATTATTATTATTATTATTATTATTATTATTATTATTATTATTATTATTATTATTATTATTATTATTATTATTATTATTATTATTATTATTATTATTATTATTATTATTATTATTATTATTATTATTATTATTATTATTATTATTATTATTATTATTATTATTATTATTATTATTATTATTATTATTATTATTATTATTATTATTATTATTATTATTATTATTATTATTATTATTATTATTATTATTATTATTATTATTATTATTATTATTATTATTATTATTATTATTATTATTATTATTATTATTATTATTATTATTATTATTATTATTATTATTATTATTATTATTATTATTATTATTATTATTATTATTATTATTATTATTATTATTATTATTATTATTATTATTATTATTATTATTATTATTATTATTATTATTATTATTATTATTATTATTATTATTATTATTATTATTATTATTATTATTATTATTATTATTATTATTATTATTATTATTATTATTATTATTATTATTATTATTATTATTATTATTATTATTATTATTATTATTATTATTATTATTATTATTATTATTATTATTATTATTATTATTATTATTATTATTATTATTATTATTATTATTATTATTATTATTATTATTATTATTATTATTATTATTATTATTATTATTATTATTATTATTATTATTATTATTATTATTATTATTATTATTATTATTATTATTATTATTATTATTATTATTATTATTATTATTATTATTATTATTATTATTATTATTATTATTATTATTATTATTATTATTATTATTATTATTATTATTATTATTATTATTATTATTATTATTATTATTATTATTATTATTATTATTATTATTATTATTATTATTATTATTATTATTATTATTATTATTATTATTATTATTATTATTATTATTATTATTATTATTATTATTATTATTATTATTATTATTATTATTATTATTATTATTATTATTATTATTATTATTATTATTATTATTATTATTATTATTATTATTATTATTATTATTATTATTATTATTATTATTATTATTATTATTATTATTATTATTATTATTATTATTATTATTATTATTATTATTATTATTATTATTATTATTATTATTATTATTATTATTATTATTATTATTATTATTATTATTATTATTATTATTATTATTATTATTATTATTATTATTATTATTATTATTATTATTATTATTATTATTATTATTATTATTATTATTATTATTATTATTATTATTATTATTATTATTATTATTATTATTATTATTATTATTATTATTATTATTATTATTATTATTATTATTATTATTATTATTATTATTATTATTATTATTATTATTATTATTATTATTATTATTATTATTATTATTATTATTATTATTATTATTATTATTATTATTATTATTATTATTATTATTATTATTATTATTATTATTATTATTATTATTATTATTATTATTATTATTATTATTATTATTATTATTATTATTATTATTATTATTATTATTATTATTATTATTATTATTATTATTATTATTATTATTATTATTATTATTATTATTATTATTATTATTATTATTATTATTATTATTATTATTATTATTATTATTATTATTATTATTATTATTATTATTATTATTATTATTATTATTATTATTATTATTATTATTATTATTATTATTATTATTATTATTATTATTATTATTATTATTATTATTATTATTATTATTATTATTATTATTATTATTATTATTATTATTATTATTATTATTATTATTATTATTATTATTATTATTATTATTATTATTATTATTATTATTATTATTATTATTATTATTATTATTATTATTATTATTATTATTATTATTATTATTATTATTATTATTATTATTATTATTATTATTATTATTATTATTATTATTATTATTATTATTATTATTATTATTATTATTATTATTATTATTATTATTATTATTATTATTATTATTATTATTATTATTATTATTATTATTATTATTATTATTATTATTATTATTATTATTATTATTATTATTATTATTATTATTATTATTATTATTATTATTATTATTATTATTATTATTATTATTATTATTATTATTATTATTATTATTATTATTATTATTATTATTATTATTATTATTATTATTATTATTATTATTATTATTATTATTATTATTATTATTATTATTATTATTATTATTATTATTATTATTATTATTATTATTATTATTATTATTATTATTATTATTATTATTATTATTATTATTATTATTATTAATCCTCTAAATGCAAAACATTTTAGTAAATTATCTATAAGATTGAAAAGTAAGTTTTCCGTGCAATAATCATCGGGGGCGGATTAAGGATTTACGGGGCCTGGGACTAATCTTGAATGAGAGACCCCCTTCGAAAAAAAAATTATGAAAAAACTCAGTATTATATATGTTCGTGAAAACAAACAAGCAAAAAAAAAATCTTACTGCGTACGTATGAATGACTAATGAAATTAAAATTATGCTCTCTTTAAAAAATCAACTTTCTTGCCTCAACAAACTGAATACTACATAAATTAAACGTCAAATAGGGAATTTTTTCTATATATATATATATATTATATAAATTATATATTAATTACAACGTAATTTTTAGTATAGGCCACATCCCATTAGAAAAAAGGTCCCAATTTTATGTAACGTTTGTTATATTTTAATTTTTACTGACTTCCAAACAGATAGAGGTTATACGTTCGTCATTTATGTTTTTTTTTTTTGTTCTTATGTTTATTCGCGCATAACTCATATTTATATAGAACGATTTATCCGCAACTCGAGTTTGCGTTCGGTGGCAGTTTTCGCTTTTTGGAAACACATAATGAATATACTTCTTGTTACTGTGCAGGTTGATGAATAAGAAGCCCCACCATAGGGGGGAGAAGCATGTAAAGACTATATTGTTAATTTAATAATACCATGGAAACGCAAAGAAAGTATTTATATGCGTTGTAGTATGTTTTCTTTTTCTTTATCGCATAGGCTATTACGGCATACGGCAATTACTAAAGTTTAAATAACTGGAACGATCTGATTTACTTTAATATATTCCAAGGTTTGGGCGATCGTTGCAGGAGCATTGGCGAGGATTTTTAGTAAAGAAAAATTTAGGTTGAATGACGAGCGGGATGTTGCAAATTTAATATACGTGGAAAGAATATGATGAACTGAAGAGTAACACGTTCGGAAAAAGAAAGAGCAGGTTGTGGGAGGTGACGTCCTGTGGAACACGTAGTCGTGAGACAAAGAAATGTGCCCAATTCTTAAGCGATTAATTATTATAAAGTCGCGGTGGGACATATCCTCTGGTGGCTACCAACGCTTAGTTGATGGATTTATTGATCTTAAAAAGGTATTTTGAGAAGTCCAGTGTGACCTCCATTTCTGCTTAGACCTATGTTGCTGATTGGGCGACATCTGGACTCACAGGACAGTAAGTTGCTGCAGTATGTTAAGTTGTTTCGGTAGTTTAATAAAATTTATTTATTTTTTATTATATAAAATTGGGACATTTTTTCGTTGTAAAATCTAATGGGAGCCGGCCTAAGAATTACGTTGTAAATTTTGATCATTTTATACAACGTATAGAAGAGAAAGGGACAGAAATGTCAGCAAAAGGGGTCAAGGGGCATAGCCCCTTACGAGACCAAAATGGCCGAGTTGTGTATATATATATATATATATGTTGATGTTTGTAATTTTTTATTAATAACATTATGTCTTCTTTTTCCGCAAAAAAATATTTATATATAAAAATTAAATATTGTGAGAAACAAAAAAATAATCGTTTTTTTATTAAAGTAAAATCTTTACTTTACAGCGGCGTTACGCTAGTATTTTCGCTAATTTTTAAGCTAATTTTAATACACTCATACAATGTTTTTTGATCAAGTTCTTGTCCTTATATAAATTAAACAGGCGTGTTTAAAATTCCACATCTGTTTATGCGATCAAAAAAAAAAAAAAAGGGAATCAAACGCAGCATGATTTATTAAATTTTTTGAAATGCAAATACATTTATAAAATCCGCAATAGATTAAAACTCGATTTTACTTTAAATAATTTTAACTTTCAATAAAAATAAAAAATAATATCATCATCATCATTTGGTCAAGTACCCCAGAGGGGTGCCGTGATCATGGCGACGCTGATTTAATTATTTTCCGCCATTGTTCGCGACTCTCTGCTTTGTGACAGGACATCTGTAAGCTCAGACCCGTTGCATCCTGTATCGCACTGGTCCAGCGTGGTGCTGGTGGTGCAAACCACTTGGTCGTTTGCCTTCCACTTTCGCCTGTATCAACCAGCGCTCCATTCTATTTTCTCTGCGAATAAGATGTCCAAAAAAATTTCATCTTACGGGTAAGCATAACGCTCTGGATAATCGTTGTGCAGCCCCGATTTCTTCCATTATACATAGATACATTAGTTCTTTTTGCCGTCCACAGGGTTTTTAAGAACCCTTGGCCAACACCAGATCTGGAAACTTATCTATCCGTCTCGTGGCTATTCTCGGTGTCCAAGTTCCTGCTGCGTATATTAAAATCGATAAAATCAGCGTGTTAACCAACTTCACTTTTGTGTTTCTTGTTACAGAACCATCTTTCCACATCTTACTCGGTCTGGACATAGCGCCACGGGCAATTTGTATGCGACGTTTCACTTCCTCTTCGGCACTACTTTCTATCAGCGATCCGAGATATACGAAGCTGTCTACAGTTTCATATTCGGAAACCGTTCTCCCATTTAATGGTATTGTGTTCCCTCTGTCCATTACCATAATTTTTGTTCTGGCTTAGTTTATACTCAGGTCATATGAACTATAGCTTCTTCAGTAGTGCTTCCATTTCCTTCATGCTGGCAGCGAATGTGCATATCGCAAATTTGAGATGTTTCTTCCTGCCATTGATCTATACCACCCGTCCATTGCTCCATAACAATCCTTATGACGTGTTCGGAATATAGATTAAATAAAACGGGCGACAAAATGCATCCCTGTCGGACTCCTAACAAATATTTACAACGATTGTGTATATGGATATCAATATATTTGAATAGAGAATTCTTATTAATCGATTTATCGTTTATTTAATGTTAAATTATTATTCAGTGCGTACGTTATAGCATACATTTTTTTTAACACAACAAATTAAATTTATCGTAGAAAATTTCGATAAATATTAATTTTATGTAACATCTAAGTTTATTGGAGAAAAAAAGAGGAAGTTTTATAATTTACTGATGAACATTCTTTTTTTTTTTTTTTGTATATACAAAAATTAACTGAATTCTTTTTAAGATAAAAAACGCAAATTTAAAATCTCGCATTTTTACAATACTGTGAGTATTTTGAGAAAAGAAACTTAAATTTTTCACTTGGAAAATTAAATTTTCTTCTATTGAAGAGCGCCGGCCCCCCTGGCGGCTGGGGCTCGGGCCGTGAATCCCCACCTTAAATCCGGCCTTGTTAATCACCGGTACGACGAATATTAGAAGGTTTTTTTTTGGGGAGGGTACTTTTAATTACTGTATCAATGACATTGTTTACGTAAAAAATATACGCAATCAGCGCGAAGATATAAATGTGCAGACGAAATTTAATAGCGCGTTTTGCTCTTCTCCACACGATAAATCTTTAAATAAAAACAGCTACTTCGCGAATCATTGGGTCAGCGAATTTTTTCCATCAACAGAAAGCACGTGACTTGCACGTACTAGAGAAACAGCTGAGAAATTATTATCGACGATAAATAGAAAAACATTTTGTGAAACTTGAAATACAATCTCGTAAGAGTGTTTCAAAACTAATGAGAGCCTATTTTCTAAGTAATCATTATTAAAATAAACAAACTTACATAATACGATGTATCGAACTAAAATCTTAAATATGTATATGCAGAATATTCAATTCATCGACCGACGGGACATTTGAGAAATGAAAATTTCTTATTGTATTCGTGTGTTTTCTGCTATTTCAGACAGAATTGGATATTGTACCCAGACTATTAGAAGTTCTGAAAATATCTTTCTAAAATGAACATGACGAATTAAGGAGAATGTATATAAATGCTGCGGCGTTCAAGATTTCGCGATAAATAAGGTCCGAAATCTCTATGAGACTGGATGTGAGAATTTTGCTAAAGAACTGAATCAAGCGCAAAGTTTCTGAGTAGGTAACTTGTTACACTTATTACTAAAAAGCGTAGCGACCGAAGCCAGTAATATTACGTGTAAGAAACAAGACGAAAACAAAGAATTGAATTTGATAAATTTTGCAAACCCACAAAATTTAAAGTTTTTTTGAATCGCATAATTACGCAAAAAAACAACAACGAACGAACAAAGTACATCCAAGACGATTTTTTAAACTACAAAAACAGTTGGACGAATAGTTATTGTCGCCGATAATGTCGAAAAAAAAAATAATATTACTCCAACACAGATCGATTCGTTTGCAGTAGGAAGAGGTAATTTTCAACAGTTTTACTAATCGTCCAAAAATCATACATAATTTCGACGAGATGTCACACAGGCATTCGATAAGGTCTGGCATACAAGTTTGCTGTATAAATTGCGGCAAATTCTTAATGAGGATATTTTTATCTATTACTCAAATCGTACTTGGCCGAACGCTCGTTTGTGGTTAAAGTAAAGGATTCACTCTCGGAAATACATTCAATCAGATCGTCAGTACCTCAAGGCAGTTTGCTAGGGCCTTTATTGTATTCCGTCTATACCGCGGACGTACCAATTTCTAATCTAACGTTACTAGCTACATTCGCTGATGACATTGCGATACTCGCGTCTAATACGAATGTTACGTATGCAAATGCTGCTCTTCAAAATCATTTGAATAGGCTAGAGAAATGGGCATGCCTCTGGCGCATATCGTTCAACCCAACTAAATGTCGTCACATTTTATTCACAAACAAACGAGTAAGGTGTCCCCACACTTTATATTTGGGAGCACGCAGATTCCGCAAGTAGACTCTGTGCGCTATCTTGGAATGCATATAGGGATAGACGATTAACGTGGCGTGATCATGTGGAAAATACAGGAAAATCGATAATAATTAGCGTTAGACTGCTATGGCCGCTGCTAGGACAAATATCAGTTCTAAACCTGGCCGTAAAGCGAAATGTATATTTATCGGTTATCGCTTCAATATGGAGATATGGATTAGAGCTATATGGAACAACATGCCGAAGTAACCTCCTTAGAATACAGCAACAGCAGTCCAAGATTCTCCGTACAATGGTATCTGCGCCTTATTTAGTATCGAACGACACATGGCACGCGGACACTTGAATGTTCCATACGTGAAGGATGTTTATATGCGTAATAGTACGAAAAGTTCTTTGAGAAACTTAAGTTTAGCTCGAATCCACTTATATACCGAATGTTCACTTATTGATCTTCCAGCCAGATCCAGCAGGCGACTGAAAAGGAAAAAGTGGTGCCTCGATGCACTTCCGATAACTTAAGCGCTATTGTACTGCTCTCGGAGACACTACGCATAATCGTTATGTAGTGTAAAAATAAATAAAGAATAAAATTAAAAAGAAAAAAAATAAATAAATAAATAAACTATTTTCTTCTTAAGACCTGAATTGGGCAATTCGTTGGAACTATCAGGTTAATATTCGCTTCCTTTTCCTTTTCTATTAATTCCACTTTTCCCCAATCTTCTCCCTCCTTTTCTTCTATTCTTATATCACCATTGTTTATGGGAGGCTGCTGTCGGTACAATGAAAAAAAAAAAAAAAAAAAAATTTCGACTCCGTGGTTTATCTTGTTTTTCCCTTACAGAAAGTGTCGATACTAGTAATTTCTGACTAAACAAATGGCTTAGTGGCATTTCATGGCGAACAATAATAGTTCGTACACAGAATCCAACTAAATCACTAGACAACACCGCTGGAGGGAACAACATTGGTTTAATATATTTTATAATTTTCATTTTTTGCCACGAATACGTCCAGTGTTTTCCCATTCAGCCAAGCCCAGCCAGCTGAAGAAACTATAACTTATTAGGCGTTTCCAAGTACTAAAAATCAAATATGTACTCGCGTAATAATGCATCATCCGCTACAATCTGTCTAGCGCTTCCTGATCAACGCGGCAAATACGAATAGAGACGCCTAATAATTTATTATATTTTACAGGAAATACTCTCTATTGCGGACAATGGTAATATACACATACATATATGGTACATCTAGAAATGGCCCGGGAAACTAAAAGTACTCAATATTATGTTCAAAAGCCAGTTTATAAGCTTCCATAGATAGTGGTTCATTAAGGTTAAAATCCGTTTCCAGAATGAAAGTCTGAATGCACACGGCAACTTACATACCTGCTACGCGATTTCTCTGCTTCGATGCTTTCAACGTTGTTCGCTATTCTAAATAATGGAGAGAGCAGGCGAATGTGGCTTTCCAAATCGATTCTTTCTTAGAATGCGGGGGGTTCGAAATTGACCTACACCGTCGTGCCCACGCACCTTGTTTACTCAGCCGGATCCCTCGATAGCGTTTACACAACTGGCATTTTCTTTCTCGCATTAGATCGGCGCTGCTTGTTATTTACAATGATCGACGACGAACGTTTTCGATCAACAGCCGACGCGGTCAACTTTAAGCAGAGGCACACATGAAAGCGCGTCTATTCTGGACGCGGTTCAAGGTTAGCCCGTTGATTATTATAAAAATACAAAACTTTCCGCTCACACGTCGCGGCGTTCAACATTCAATTGTTGTTACACATTTCCGTCGTCAGAAATCCGCGGAACAATGCAAATGACGGGGTACACTGTCTGTACCATTCATCGTCGCCTTCGAGATTGCGTTAGACTCTCGACGACCCATTCCCGCCCGTCTCTAATACGACGAATCATCCATTGTACACAATTTGAGCCTACGACCTCTAGATATACTATTCCTAATAAAAATGTAATCACAGCGGCTAATCCGCCGTAAATTCCGACGCTGCTATCATTTAACGACAGCGACATTTACGCATTCACAAATACACATCGCGTGCACCAGTCACAGCGAAGGTCGCTGTAATAAACATGGTCGACTTACGTTTCGTCACCGCTCGACTGTTGTGTTACCATCTTGTAATACCGACAGCCATAATTATCGCTGCTGTAGAATAACGATTATGAAAATTGCCGGAAAATAAAGTCGAAAATTTTCAAGCAGCCTTTCATTCGGTCAGCGACAAAAATACAACGTTTGTTTTTACTTTAACAGCGAAGCAAGTGATTAATAAGCATGCAACAATGTGTGTGTGTGTGTGTGTGTGTGTGTGTGTGTGTGTGTGTGTGTGTACATGTACACGTCGAACGCCGCGAAATATTTATCGATTTCCTACCAACTCCAACGTACAACATAGATAAAACTAAACCCATTCCGAAGATTGTGCTAGAGAAAGTATTTGGCCTAACAAATAGTCGCGAATTCGAATACCATTGCGAAGAACCATTTCAAACTACACGCGTAATTCGGTATGACCATGCAAGTGAACTCAAACGTGTCCGAGGATGTATCGAAAAATTTCAAAATTGCTAATTGTTTCAAAAAAAAAAAAACAAACTAAAAACAAATGTTTTTATCGGTCCGTTTGAAATGCGCATAAAAATCAAATTCCTATAAAGCAGGCATTTGTGGAAAAGAAACTGTATTTAATTTGGAAAAAATTAGAGCATTTAATTTTTTTTCAATAGTTAATTTGTTATTCCAACATCCGGCCGAAATGATATTTGTTTCGATTTTTTCCGACAGTGCGAATCGAGGTAGCTGCGAGTTTGCCTACATCTTCGAAGACCGGTTGTTTTCTCTCTGTTTTATCTCTATGTGTGCACCCGGTGGTCCTATCAATGTTAGCATTTTAATAGGCCCGGTGATAATAGTTGAATGCTCGCTGCGTTGCATCTTCCATCGTGGCAAAGAGGCGCTAGTGTATTTATATATAGTATAAACAATATTAAATTTATGTAATGTATATAATTTAGCGATTTCATCAGCGGCTCGGGGCAATAATAAAAAGGAAGGAAATTGCAAGTTGACTCGGTACGGTCATCTTTTAAAAAACTTTAAAGTCATGCTAAAAAATGTGTTTGAGCAAAACATTTATTGTCCGGTTTTTTCTTATTTTGCTTCTTTTTTTTTTCTTTTTTTTTTTTTTTTTTTTTTATCTTGTAAAAGTTACATTGACGAAAATAAGACCGGGTCTAAATATCTAGATTTGAAGTTATAATATCTCTCGAAAACTTTATTAAACGTACGCCACGAGCCCGTTTTGAACTTCAAAGTACGGAAAACTTTTTCTTTGATGTGTTTTATAACGCCAAAAGAGAAACGGTTAAATTGATTATTTTTTTCGGCGATACAATCATTTTTTTTATCCCGAAGTTTTTTGATTTTTGTCATGTCCGTTATTATAACGGTAAGTTAGAATTTTTAAAGTGATTTTTTAGAATTTCACCGTAACTATTCTGACGTTTCTTTTTTTTTTCCCAGGGGGAAGGTGACAATTTTTATAAGAAACTGATTTCCTCGATTTTTTTTTATTTTAATTTTTTTGGTCTAATAGTACTGCATCATTTGACTACTGTTTAACCGTACCATAAGATTTTCGCGGATATTTAGTCGATTTACATGAGAATAAACTATAAAAGTTCAAATTTATTAACGAACTAAGGAGATGAAAAATATCAAAAGAGCGAGGGAAAAAAATAAAATAAGAAAGCAGCAAAAAGAGAAAAGGAAGGAAATCGAAAACAAAAACAAATTTTCCAGTTAAACTGTTCCGACCCGCTGGAAAGATCAAATCTCTCTCTTTAGGAACCACACTTCGTATAAACTTCGGGGTAAAATAGGTATACACAGTTTATACCTATAAACTTAAACGAAATAACTGGCGTACGGTCATCACAACATAGTTAAGAATACATGTAATACGGCGGACGAAAATGGAAACCAACTCATCTGAACAGCAGAGATTCTACTACGCTTGAACTGAAAAACAAATGCTTAATGTGTCCTATCTAAAAATTAGTAGTGTGATTGACGTAATTCCGGTCGAAATTTACGTGTGAAATTTCAGGTTTAAAAGTTAAGGTTGTTCCCGAGTTATTGCATATTTTGTTTTTTTTTTAACGTTTCCGAATCACCGTATCAGAATGCTATACATTCAATGCGTGTGAAATTCCAATAAACGAAAGGTACCCGCGTGTTCCAATCATACATAAAAAATATAATAATAATATTAATAATAATGATGGCGATGATGGCGATGATGGCGATGATGGCGATGATGATGATGATGATGATGATGATAATAATGATAATGATGATAATAAAATAAAAATAAAAGAACTGTTCGTTATTTGTTGAGGAAAAAATAATCGATATCTATAAATTTGTTATTTTAGGATTAATTTTAGATGTTAAGGCTTCGCGCGGCAAATTATTCATCATTGCGCGCATTAATGTCACTATTAGCGGACAACGAAAACGACGAACAAGTGTTATTTAGAGAGCATAACGCAATTTCTTTGTGTAGAACGGATGAAAATGCGATGCTCGGATCGACGCGAATGAGAAGAGATTTAACTTATTGCTTCAAAAGGCCGCCTTCTGTTACATACTCAAACTATTTCACGATAAAACAACACCCTTAGACTATTTTAGAAAAAAAAATTCCCGTATAAAAGTTGTTCAGTTCTAGAAGGATTACAAATGCGCTTCGTTGACTTCCGTTGTCCGGAGTCAAGCGGCAACGCCCAGTTTTACTTCCTGACGCCGGTTCGATTAGCAGCTCTCTTTTAATTTAATGGATACCGACAAAATTCATATGGCCCTTTGTTTTTCTTTTCTTTTTTTTTTTCGACGGCGGGTTGATCTGTCGATCGTTCGAGCGATCCTATCTTTGAGGCAAATTCCTTGATCTAATCAAACAGGCTAGTTCGGAGAAAACCGATCATCTGTAGTCATCGATTAGGAATTTTCCAATTACCGACGCCGTTTTCAAATGCTAAAAGGCAACGTGTCGATATTAAGTAAAACCATCAAAGATCAAATTTTCGATACTTCTCTCTGTTCGTCGTTCTCAAATACTCCCGCTTTTCTTTCGAAACTTTATGTAATGCTCGATCAGTTATGTGAAACGTATTTTTTAAGAAATTCAGCGGTATCTATCTGTACCTTTCGCGTTGTTGAGCAGCGAAAATAGCGAAAACAAAACACCTTTTTCACTCGGTCGGCGTGTGTGCACTACCGGTAAAAATTAATTTGGCCAGTACTGCGCGGAACAAGGAAGCAGGTTAATTCGCGCAAAGTTCTATTTTCTTTCTTTAGAAAACAAAAAGAAAAATCAATAAGTAAGCCGAAGACTAGTGAGGGGCCAAGGGAAGCAGCGTAATAATGATGAATAATGCAACAAATATACGTATTATCGTGGATTTTTTTATACAGATCGTGTTATCCGTTCTGTAAAGATGCATTTTTTCTTCGTTCTTCTGCGTCTAATTTTTTCCCTTATTTCGCTCGTTCATCTCGAGAAATATTTCTGCGTTACAGGTAATCTATAATCACTTGACGACGGACCATGCAGCGACTGCGAGAGACGGCGTTCGTTGTCAATATAATTATTGCTCGGCCAACCGGCCGAAAGAAAAAGAATATCGGCTCGGTTCGCGGTCAAGTGACCACGTAAAATAGTCAGCGGCAGTTGAGCGGTCGGAAGGCAGGTGCCTCCGGGCGCACAGACGATCCGCCGCTCAGACTGAAAGATCGACAATCCGTAACGCAATTAAGCCCAACCAACGACTACCTCGCCGTGCTGGAGCTGGAACTGCCGAGACTTCTGCCACTATTAAGCCGAGGCTCCTGCTTTTTCACTGATAAATCAGCATCACAGCGCTCCGCAGGAGGATATACTCCGGCAACGCCACCTCTATTGATTTTATTTTTCCATCAGATTTCCTCTCCTTTTATGTGCTATAATCGAGCGCCTCGCGCGGGCAGAGTCTAGAAGGAAATCTGGAAAAAATTATTATAAGCCGGGCGCGAATCCGTTTTGATTAATTTCACCGCGTAGGATACTTTTTTCTTCTTTTTTTACATAAATTTCCCGAATAACTATTTTTCGAACAATAGAATCTTCCTAAAAAGAAACAAAAAAAACCAAAAAAAAAAACCACAAAAAAAACGCCATCGCCCGACAAGCAATTAGTTCCGGGAACGTTATTAATAATATCAAAATATATAGAAGCTCTCGCATTCGCTACAAATAAAACAGCAACATTCTGGCGCGTTTATAACCAGAGCCAATTATCTCCCGGAATTCTGATTACTCATCCTCGACCAATTAATCTAGCGCACACTTTTAGGATATGTACCGAATTTTATAATTCTGCCTTTTAAAATGTCGAAATTTTGCATAAAGATATATCAAACATATACAGAGTTACTTCGTGTTTGCATTCGCTCATTGTCACGAGAGCGCTGTCGCAACATTCGAAATCAGTACGTACTATCCTTTCCGCGTCGAAAAGGCCGACTTTTATTTTTTGTTTAATATTTACACGATATAGATCCGATCCAACATATAGATACGGTGGTAGTGGGGTTTGAAAAATATCACTACGTTGGAAACCAGAGCCACCTTATAGAGCTCTTAAGTTTCAAGTTTGAAAACGTTACGTTGTTCAGTGTTTGTTCGGCAGCCATCAATAGTGAACGTTTATCAGTGAATTTGTAAACATGAAACAAGAAAATTGATCGTCGTTATGTGAGACGATACTTTTATTTGAAGGGGTCTCATTCCAACCAATGTTGTAAAAATCGAGCTAGATACTGCCATGGAGGAATCTAGCAGTAAACTAATTGACGGTAGAGTTTAAACAAGGCCGTACGAGCTGTCAAGCGGAATATCGCAGTGGTCGATCGAAGGTAACCACGCCAGAAATGGTCAAGAAAATCCATTAAATAGTATGACCATCAACTAAAAGTGCGCGACATGATAAGCATTTCAAAAAGTGCTGTACATCGCATATTGACTGAAAATTTGGACATGAAAGAAGCTGCGAATCTCGCATATTTGCTCACGATCGAGTAAAAACAGCGTTGTGAAGATATTTCAATCGAGTGTTTGGTGCTGTTTCGCAGCAATAGATCCGAGTTTTGCCGTCGACTCCTAACAACTGGATCCGCTACTTCACACCTGCGACGAAGGAACAGTTGAAACACAATGGAAGGAAAGAGAAGAATCGGCACCACCAAAGAAGGCGGATACAGTTCCATCTACAGGCAAGGTGAGTTTTTTTTTAAAAACTATCAACGGCGAGCATTTACAACGTCTGGGCGATGAAATGGAAAAAAAAAACGGGCGCACTTGGCTAAAAAGAAAGTGTTGTTTCATCAACACAATATGCAACATCCGTTATCGCGATGGCCGAAATCAACGAGTTAACGTTCAAATTGCTTCCTCATGCATCATATTCGTCACATTTAGCCCTTCTCCGCCACACTGGATTATTTTCTTTTTCCAAACTCAAAAAAATGGCTCGGTGGTCCAAGTTTTGCCAACAATGAAAAGAGTTCACAAGTCGGCACATCTGGAACATCCCTCTTTAGCGCCCAATAGTAATCTGCAAACATACTTGCACTCCACTGCCACCGGTACCTATTTTCATTTATTGCTATTTGCTGATGGACGCGTTCCTCATGCTCGTCACTGACAGCGCCGAGATTGTCCGGAAAGAAATCCAAATGTGAATCCAAAGAATGCATTTTCAAAGGCATTTGTACCATTGCAATAATTCACTTACAATGAGGGGGTAATTGGAGGGGAGCTTTATTTATTATTTCCTAAAAAGTTTTCTACGACATTGATATAAATGTGTCTCACGCTGTTTTCTCCACTTGAGTCAATACTTTATCATCTTTAATCAAAGTTCTTATTTGGGACGCCACAAAAACGCCTTCCTTGATTTTAGCGTTGCTAATACGAGCGAATTTGTATTTCAAATAACGGAAGCCAGCACCATCCTTATCCATCGCCTTAACAGAGTTTTAAATAACCCTAATTTGTTATGAAGTGGAGGCAAAAGAACATTTTCCTTGTTAACATGCATTCTTCTGTCCGGGAAAAAGTGATTTACGCTTGGGCCATTCCTTTTTTTTCGCTGTCCCATTAGCATAAAAAACAACAAAATTTTGTATTGCCCAGTTGCAAACCCGTTAATAACGCGATAATTTTTAAATCGTAACATATTTTCCAACGGTACCGGTTATACTGAATTTTTTCTAACAATATTTTCATGTTGCCATATGTTTCTTTCATATCTGATGCACATGCCGATGGCACAGAAGCAAAATTGGTTATGATTATGCAACAGAACAACCTTTAAGCTATAGTTTTTGACGAATCAATGAACAGTCTCCACTCAGTGTAGGGTTACGATCATGATTAAGTGCATATCTATAAGTACACAAATATTGTTACACTAAACTATTTTCATCGGAATAACAACCCTGGAACTCTTCCTAACGATTGCGACAGAAACTTATTTTACTGTCAGCATGGAGTAGATTCCAGCCTTTCATCCTAGAACCCAAGAGCTCAGCTTGTTTTACGTCATATTCCGATTCATCATCTATCGTCACATGTGCTGGCGGTTGCGGTACAGGTTAATCATCACAATGAAGCGCACTCCGAATTTCTTACAGCAGAAATTCGGGTAATGCAGTGTGTGTTTAGATTTGGTAACAATTTCGTTCATTTTAGTTAAAGAGAAATAACAGTTTGATAAATGGTTTTGAGGTTCATGCCAGGCCATAGGTATGGCAAAATTCACGTGACACTTAAAGACACCACACACATGATATCATTTACGCACTTCCTAGGCACAATTGTAAATTAATACCGGGCTCACTTTACACACTTTACAACGGAAATCACATAACAGAATGAAGTTACCGAACGTGAAAACGATTAAGCAGTACTGTGACGTGTGACTAGATTGTCACAATTGCTCTGTGCGATTACTCATACAGTAATTGAATCATCACGTATGATAAATCAAGTAATTTACTTCCCATTGATCTGCTTATATGTCTAATTAAGATAAATATCTTTCCTAGTCAGTTATTTAATGTAAAAATAATTAGTAGTTCTATATGCAGTATGTCGTCGCGATAGCCTATAGTTGCTAGATCGCTTGATTTCCGTTACGGAGATCACGGGTTCAATTCCGGGCGACGACAGAACTTATTACAAAGAATTAAATTAAATACTCTACTAATAATCACGTGGAAGGCAATGGCAAACCACCACGTACAACATCATATGCGCGCTAGGTCAGTACACAGCAGACACACACAGGACTGCACTTTTGTAAAACGATGTAAATCAAACGATTACTAATCAGTTCCAAATGAAGTCTTACGCTTGTACACATTCGTATTACATATAACAATCGCTATGAACACTATATTCCAATGTTTGTACAGCTGAAATGTACGAATAGGTAATCGCCGACGCTCAGAAATTAAGTATGGCACTATAAAGAAGATATGCAGTATATATGTAGAGCGCTGCGTTATTACATTAAAAATGCTATCACACAAAAACTGTGGGTGATAGGAAAATTCTGAGTGCATATTTGAATTCAGCGTAATGAGTTTCAATAGGAACACAGTAAAACATCTTTGTGCCAAAATTTTGTTCCCATGCGTTATTTTTAATGATGTTTTATTACCTACATATTTTCTCAACGTACACAACGACGGTATTACTAATCTCTTTTTGCTACATAATCCCCGTATAGCCATCTTAAATGTTACTCTACTATAACTCCGAAATGTTTATAACTTTGTGCACCCTTTCGATAAGTTCACAATTTATTCTTTACATTTATCATTTTTGAATTCGTCAACGAGGACATTAGCCCAAGAGATGAGGGAAGAAGGAGAAAATAAAATTCATATTTTTAAACATTTAAAGATACAGAGGATAAAAATAATTCAAAGGCAGGAATAACCGAAAAACAGAAGGAAACGAGAGAATGTAAGAAGCACCGATAGGGGGAGTAGGAGAAAAGAGTAGGAGGACGATTGTCCATTAGGAAAGGCCGGACATTCTAAAACATGATATCAGGATTACAAAGGAAGTAATTAGAAGGGGGGATGAAAAAGACAAAATAAATGATACGGGAAGGAGACTGCGGTTAAAGCGAAAAGAAAACCATGGAAGAAGTTGAAAACGGTTAAATAGAGGCAGGATTAAAAAAGGAAGAAGAATAGGAATTGAGCCATAGTCTAGAACAAGTCATTTAAGGAAAGAAGAACAATATATTAGGAATAGAAAAGGCGTCTAAAAATCTGCTACCCGAATTGGAGGAACACGGGCTAATGAATCCACCACGTCATTACCGACATTTATCTTCTTTTCCCGTACTACAAATATTATTAGTAACGTGCACGTTCAAATTTTAAAACATTTCTGGTTAATTATATATACGATCGTAGTAGACAAATGCTTGCACACCAATCGAAAAAGGCCTTGCAATGTTGACGCTTTAAAATATTTCAGTTCGGATATGCGCGGAACTTTCGGTGCTTTTCGGAGGTTTCAAATTTCGTCGGAATAAATTCGCTCGTTTCTAGCACATGTCGCCGCATTAATTTTACATAATCGCCAAGGCATTCTGAGCAGCGCGCAAGTAGTCGTCATACGATATTGCCGTTTAGTTCGTATCTTTCGCGAGATAGCCGATGAAGATAAAAGCCGATGAAAATAAAACGCAAATTAAATGCCCGCTTAATCAGTTCCAGCGGCGCAGAGTCGGCAAGTCTGGTCGATGTCCATAATCAACGAGGAAACAGACGCCCCACCGGAAAAACTTGTTCTCTTCTGATGTAACCAAACACACGCGTACCAGTACAAATACTCGTATAGGCACAGTCGGCTGCCCGACGATAATATTTAATAATTATTTTGACGGTCCCTGTTCAAATCCAAAACGTCTTTAGCAGCAGCAGCAGCAGGCCAGGACCGCGATCCTGGCGCAACGTTCTCCTATCTTCTTGTTTCTTTTTTCCTTTTTTCGATGTAGTAGGAAAGGTTCGGGGACATGTACGCGTGATGGTATCACGGCGGCGGTTCGGTCCTGCTGTTGGGTTATACTTTTCACGTTGATCATCTTCAATCACGTAACTTAGCAACAACCTGCTTATTATACACCATGTTCAATAGTGTAATTATTATTATGTGATCCGTGCACACAGAGCGCAAGCAGGAATGAGTAGACACGCCCTACACATCTTACGGTAGAGCTGATCGAAAACATTAAAATTCTTTCTTTTCCACTCGCTCGCTCAGATGAAAGCATAATTACCTGCTAACGATATAGCATGCGAACAGCTAAGGCACTATTCAACTGCAGACGTTACTGGAACCGCACGCAAACCACCTTACAAAACCCGCATTTGCCGCGAACTAGGTGACAATTCAGAGCGTCCAACAAGGACGCGACGCAGCTTAATTATTACGTTAAATTTCACGTTGCAGCCGCCTAATCTCTACTAAACAACTCTCTTCATTCGCAGTCATTCTGTGTTACGTCCTTATACGAGCTGCAGATCTGTCTGATGGTTTATTTACAATAACGGTGATTCCAGTGTACAGTTTTAGAGCAACGTATCGAGACAATTTTTTATCTCTCTAAAGTTATTAGCAACAATATGTGTTTGGTAACGCGTATAGGCGTATATGTTTTTCTTAGCCTCGAAACAAACCTGAAATTGTTTAGTAGTAAAAACGAAAGATTAGATGGCTAATTAAATATACGTATGAAAAGAATAGAAAAACGGTAAAAGTCAGGTGTGAAAAATATAAAAACAGAGTTTACGGCGAAAAAGTACAAGCTCTTCCGGTATAGTAGAAACGAAAAATTCTAAAAATTTTGTTTCGTTAAACACGATATTGGTATGTTTCACGTATACAGCGTCGCTCAGAAAGTAAATCTGATGACTTAATTACGCAGTGGAAGAGTGGTCGTCGAAACACAAAAACAAAGTCATTTTTGAAATCCACAAACAATTTTCGAAACATTTTTTATACAAAGTCCCCTAAGTTGCATTGATTTACGTTCGGTTTTTTTTTTTTACACGATTTCCTGCGTTAAATTGAAGCGGTTCAGGATGTCGCAGTAGTATGCCGTGTTAATAGTTTTGCCTTTTCCGAGGTAAATCCCAAACACAGTTTTCAGAACCTTGCAGAAAGAGCACGTCGTTTTGCACCTTTGTCAAGGTTGGTCGCTTTTCTTTAATTATTCAGGTGTACAGTGATACACCTAAGTTTCGGTGCAGCAGTGACTCCCCTTCATTTTCATTCGCATTATTTAATTTGCAGTTTAGTAGCTGGGTTTTATAAAAACTTGCAATTTTACAATCACTGCAAGTACATAAATAATAAAATTACTAAATTTATAAATACATTCGCAGAGCTGTTTAACAATAACAATCAGATGTGAAATTTAAACATAAAAAAATGATATCACAAAAGTTTACTGTATATTATAGTAGTATAATTTTTACAAGGAAATATTGCAAAGTTTAAAATAAATTTCGAAAATTTTTAGCGAGTATACACGGAATATCATAATAATTAAATTAATTAGTGCTTACGAGACAATAAATTATACAAATGCGTTGGTAATAGGTGGAATGCTACCGTTAAACTTAGAAATAGAAAAACATATCACAAAATTTTCTCAATCTATAATAGTGAATAAAAGTTTAACAGCGAGACAATTTAAAAAATATGTCAAAAGCGTGTATTGTTAGATCATGATGGAATAACTAAAAGTTAATAAAGAATCTTTTACCATTCTGTTTATTAATTATAGAATATAATGATTTAAAACAAATACAAATATAACAAACAAATTCGAAGTTTAAAATGATTGCTTACTTAGAAACGTTTTCGGGTATAACCGATCATTTTAAACTTCGAATTTGTTTGTTATATTTGTATTTGTTTTAAATCACTATAAAACTAAAAGTTATTTTCCAACAATTAAAGAAAGATTCGATAAGACATATTATATACACCAAACTTCATCCGGACATGGAAATTTTAAAATCCACCTCAAAAGGTTTAATATAGCGGAGACGAAAAATTGTATTAAATGTAATGAGCGAGACATAGTATACAGCATATTTCGAATGAATATATATATATATATGACATATTAAATACAGACATAAAGAAAAATTGCAGAGAACTGGTACGGACGGGAAAAACGTGGGTATGTTCAATGAATTTGTCAAGAATGAGTTAGAATAATAGTAACTTATATTAAAAATAAATTAGATTCAGATAAATATTAAGGATTGTAAAATGTGTAGGGGAAGAATCCAAAATTTAATTGGATGGTTTTCACTCCTAGACTACATTAAATTTTTACATGTACTTAAATAAATAAATGACCCTACCCACCTTGGAATATGAGATTTGGAGACTCAAAAACGAATGTTTTTAAAAAAAATATGTATTTTAAAATTTTATTCAATAAAAAGCATACTTCATTCCCTCGACTTAAAGTACACGGTTTATTAATTAACAAGTTATTTATTATTTTAGGTATTTAAAAGGTTATCATTTTTTTTTTTTCGAGATGTTAATTATTCCTAAGTGGTATTAGAATAGCAAACACGATTCTTCCATTTCTGAACGATTACTTGGTAGTCCTATTAAATACAATAATCTTTCAACACAGCGTTAAGTCATGAATTTGAACACCGGTGTTCAATATTTTCCATTTAATTCCCTGAAATTTACACGTAGCTTTTTTTTACAACCTGAAATCCATCTAAAAAAGCATCAATAGATAATTGCGTAATATTTTAGCGTTACAACCGAATCATTTTTTTCTCCGCTTTCAGCTACTGCTGGCGCATAGTAGGGAGTATTTTTTTTAATTAGACGCACTCGATAGCGCCTATATCATCGCAGGTCATCCATCTGTGTATGATGAGTTAGTTTAAACTTTTATTTCTAAAGTTTTAAAGTTTTAACCGTAATAACCATTTTTCCAATCAACAAAAATCTTCGAAAGATGATTACGAGCAGTGAGCTCTTTTTATTTTTTGAGGTACGTTCTAGAATGAACTGTATATAAATTTACACATTATTCGAGTGAATAAAAACCGGTTACTACACGAAATAAATCGGCCCTTACGAAAGAATCTTTTCTATCTATATGGCACTTGCTCGGCATAGCAGTGCGCAATATAATAAACCGAAGTAAAAGACTAGAATCGCCGAGAACATCTAAAAAAACAAATGCAAATGAAAATGCGACGTTTTTGCAGGAAAACATTCTGCCAGTTTTGTATGGCGTTATCTGAGAAAGCTTGTAATCCTGCAAACTGTCAAATGAGAATAACACTGGTACCGGTCGCGACGAGTTTAAACAATCATCCGCGTATAACGGGCGTAAAAATTACGGTTATCTTGAAAGTGACGATTTTCAAATAGCGAAAGTCACGTTTTTAACACTTTTCCCAAAAAAAAAAAAAAAAAAAAAAAAAAAAAGTATCTTATCTTTTATTCTCCCCTTAAGAAAAGGATTATCGCAGAGAAATATATTTCTTCGATTTATTTTCAGTAAGTCGTCCGGAAGTTAATAATTTCGCCACCTCGCTTAATACCATCTCGTACTTGAAACGATATTATTCGCATTTTGCAAATGAAATTAAAATTCAGCTGTTTTTGAATCCCCCCTCCCATCGGTAGGCACGCAAACTTCGTAGTATTTTAATTCATAAAAATGCGTTTTCTACACCGATTATTAATTAACTACTTTTAATTCGAAGAGATAACATTTTAAAGGAAAAATTAAGTAACACATTGGTGTCGGAAATAAGGGAAAATTTCAATCTATAACTAGTATATAATAATATTCGCGGCAATCAGTAACACGTGCATAGGATATACACACACATATACTATATATATATATATATATATATATATATATATTTATGTATGTATATTTAGCCGTAAACTGAGATTTCCTGGAGCGCGGATAAAATCAAAGTGATCATCTCCGATCGAACAGCTGCTGACCAAGGTCGCATTAAACACGCAACACAATACTCGCTATTAGCTATGGGGTTGCTATCGCAGTATCACTATCATCTTGAAGCATATTATACACACCCCGAGCTATGAAAAAATAAGATAATTTTCTCAGGAAAAAAAAAAAATGGAAGAAAAAAAAGGTTCCTACAATGTATCCAACGAGTTGTTCTTTTCTTAGATTACATTTTTTAAGCTATCCCGACCTCCCCCTCCCGCCCCTTTTTTCATCTATACATTGTAGCCAGTCAAGCGTTACACATACCATTTATCCGCCATTGTAACACACGCACACACATGCATGCCTATAAATCATAGAAGAGATTCACCGTAGCGCACCTACGCAACAATTACCTACGAAACAAGTCCGATAGAAAAACACCTGAATAAACGCGCAACCATTGCATATGTAGCGCGCCAAGCGGCAAAATGTCTCCTATAATTTTTCGTCGAGAATTCCGCTGTTCCCCACGAACGAAAACTGGATATTTTTCATTCTTTTTTCTTTTTTTTTTTTGCTTTTTGCTTTTTGCTTTTTGTTAAATCTTTTTTATAACGCCTCCGACGAACGAAGCATCGCAACTAACTTTTGTTTAGTTATCATCGTTGCGCGCTCCTACATACAAAATTACTGTCCGCAAATGCTAAAATTTCAGCAGTTACCATCGAAACAGTTTTCAAACAATTCTTCAAAACATTTACAAAATCGATTCCGGATGATTATTTAATCATTATACAAACTCGCGACAGACTTTCGGTGATCTCTCCTTTCAGTGGGTAATGATGAAAACGGTGTAGAGGAAACCAAAAAGCTATATAGAGTTTCGAAATTACGTTTAGGGTAAACACTAGAATAATTAAACGTTGTCGATACTAAACGAATTCTGATTCGTTCTTAAGTAATTATCAAAATAACAAAAACGCACGTAAAAAATTTATACATCTAGAAATATTGAATGAAATTTCTCCTGGGAGAATTACAACACTTCGGCTTTTCGCAGTCGTAGCCGTGGATTGCACAGTTCTTTCTACTTTCCTGTCCACATACAGCGGTGGGGTGGGCCCTGCTTGTACAGTTATGGCCACGTTTTTCCTTCCTCTTCCTAATTTGTAGCGTGAGCTCTGTCCGTGCATCCATATTGTGTGGGATCTGCTCTTTTCGATGCAATTATCATCATACATAGTTTTTCTTCGCACGTCGGTATCCTGCTTTGAATGGGCTTTCACGACTTTGCTGTCGACATTCTCCACTTTTTACGTGGTCTCGATAGTACTATCGAGCATATTGCACACGAATATTATGACGCGGATGACAGATGTTAAGATGTTCGTTCGGGCTAAAATAATCACAACATCGGCTTCTTTCACTCTCATTTTATCAAATACGGCCGGCGTATAAGAATTAAAGACGGCGAACGAGTAATCAGCTAACGGACAGCCTTTTAAAAATTGCAAATACAAATGACTAAAATCGTTCTATTCGGTAAAGGCTCTAGCGCTTGTGCGTGACTGAAGTAAAAAACGGTGGGAGGGGGGTGGAATAAGCGAATAAAAGTAAACTTCAACTTATGGGAGAATTTTTTTTTGTTTAATACGAGACCGGCTTCTATTTGAAATCCGGAATTTCTGAATATTTTCTAGTCGAAAAATTATTCATTCAAAAACAAGATTTTCCAGTTCGACGCGCTAGACCAGGGCTTACTACATTTGAGGAGAAACGGAGAATTGCTTAGCGTAAAGATGATATAAGCATTTTCGAATAATTTGAAAAGATGCAAATTTGCGGCTTAGTATCTAGCGGTACGGGAATACATGCATATATGAGTCGGAACAGGAAGCGCGGAGCAACAGCCAGATGATCAATGAACATCATCGCGCGTGTGCTCGTCTTGTATGTGAATACTTTGAATGGTAGCACCATTCGACGATGGCGCAATACTGCGTGTTTTTAATGGCGCATCAACAGTATTTTCGAAGGGGACTGCAAGGAATCAGATGCTCGCCAGCGCCTCCTACCAGTAATAAGCAATTCCGGAAATACCGGCCAAAAATGTGGCGACATCGTTGTACAGTGCGGAGGCGCTTTACTCAAAATTCTCAGTGCCAGTGTCTCGATGATGTAGCATTATTGGATACCTAAATTTAAAAGCAATATTCACGGTCAAATCTCTGGTTTTACTATAAAATAAATCAATTCTATTTAAAACAGACCCAGCTACGGTGTTAAACTTCTTTTTCTCGTACCACCCGATTTGAGTATTGTCAAGCATGTAATAATAACTCTCGGTCTTTTTCTTCTCTGAAATAAAATCTTCTGCTCTCTTAATTCCGGTCCATTTTTCGATATTATCTGGCCAAGAGGTCTTTCTTCTTCCTTCTAATCGTAGCTATTATTGTTGTCTACAACAGTGTCGGTATTTGACACCTCTCATGAGGTGACCGAAAAAAAATTTGTCTTCCGTCTTTTTGTCATTGCCATTTATTTCAGTTTGCATTAGTTCTGGTACTTTTTCATTTTTCCGCGGTATTTTCCACATTCTTCGGTAACATCACATTTCCAGCAATCAGATACGTTTCTTCATACTTTTCTTCAGTACGTCTCGCATATAGAAACACTGACCGCACGTAGCAGAGCGCAATACTTCTTGATCATCTCCGGGCTTAACTTCTGATCACAAATGATGTTTTTAAATTTTAAAAACATATCCATGGCCACCTCAACACGAGTTCTCGTATTTCCATATCAGGATCATTATCTTTTTCTTGTCCAGCTGCCGAAAAATTTATATTTTTCTAAAAACGTTTGGATAAAATATCCTCCGCTGTCGTAGATCGTAACTTCCAAAAATTCTGCTTAAGCTAGTTTGCATAGTTGATGCCCCGAGAAAAGAATTAATATAAAAATGAGTAAAATTTTATCATGTTGATAGACTTAATGAAACTATAAAACTTCCAGATCAAAAAATAAATAAATAAAAAAAAAAATGTTTCAAGTATTACTACGGCGGAGTTACTGTTCAAGTCTAAATATTATCTGCGTGTTTTAAACGGAAATTGTAGTTTAAATTATTTTAATAAGGACTTTTCAGTTACTTTACAAGCTCTGAGCTTTTGTAAACGATAATATGAATGGATCCGGGCTGGAGAATATAATCCGCCTCGGGCTCGGTCTGGTCAGTTTTTTTTTCTCCTAATTATTCTATGCTCGCATTCGTGGGTGATGCTAACACATTTACGGCCCTGATTGCTTTATATTTTAATATTTCGCAAGGAGTAATATTAATCTTAATCGAATAACTTGGATAGATGGTGTGGCGGATAGATCCTCCCCTTATCCTTACTATCCCTGTACTAAGTAAACGACCTTGTTTAGTTTTGCGCTTATATTAACTTAATAATTGCCAAATGGTTTCTTGCCAGACCAAAAAAAAACAAAAACGGATGAATTTCTAAACTATTCTGAAATTTCTACAACAAACTATATTTATTCATCCGAACACGATTATTATATTTCTCCTCTTTGTACTACCGCTTTTCTTTTTCTCTAAATTACACAAAGAAAAAGTAATTTTCGTGAAAACGGCTGCGCACCGAGATAATTTCATTTAATAACTGAAACATCTGTAAAGGAAAATAACGTGAGAATCATTTTTCCGAATGCGTTCCTCCCCGTAAATGTGCGTATTGGTCGGGGGGAAATTGAATTTGCCGACGTGGTAACGAAGAAAAAGTATTTTAAAAGATTTCTCGTCGTGATGCATCATCCGGATAATAGCGTCAACTTTTCAATGCAGAATGGATGATAAAATATCAATCAGATGATAAAGTATCAATCACTTTTATGCATCGAGAAACTGCAATCGGGATCGCTGATTTTTCGATTTGACAAAGACTAGTTGTTCTGTCATCGTAGCTGTTTTTAAAAATATTGAGCAATTACCGAATCGGATTTTTGTTTTTTTCGAGTGCTACGAGCATGATAGTAATTCGGAGGAAATTAAAATTCGCGCTATTTCTTCTCTTAATTACAATAAACGTTGCGAGTGCCTCCTCTCGTTAAGGAAGGAAAATATACGCGCGCAGATAACATACATTCTTCGCTCGAAAATAAATTTGATAGCCGGTAATTTAAAATTACGCTATCGGAGGGCTGTATTTTTCAGTTCACAGGATTTTAAACTTCTCCAACCGTTTAAAGTTCACATATATTGTAGTAACTTTATTATTCGTTGCGAATACAATAATAATCGGTATTACTATACAACTTTATAAATTACAAATTTTATTCTTAAGTTTTTAAACCGTTCGTAATAAAATATTAACCGAGCCGGCTGATAACAACGTGCAATGTTTGAAAGTTTCTTAACAGTTGTTACCTCACCGCCCGAAAGATAACACAGCGCAGAAACATAAATAAAACAGTCCAAGACGGTGTTTTTACCACTCATCGATTATCTACCGATGTTACAGGCGTTTAAAATTACGTATTAAGAAGAGACTAAAGTAAATATAATTTTTATCGAAAGCAAACGAAGAGGTTCGTTTATTAAAAGTTTACACTTCTTCTGATGGCAATACCCGTTGCAGTTCCTCGAATTGGTACAAACAGCGTTTTTTATTTTGAAAAAACAAGCAATTTTTGAGTGTTTAAAACGATAAACAACTCTTTTCGTGCTACTATTTATTTATTTTATTTTATTTTATTTTATTTTATTTTATTTATTTCTTTTTTTTTGAGGAGTAATTTGACGAGGCACAAACGTTTATTCAGTTCAAATTTCAAAGAAAACTTATAGACTAAGTACTCGTAGAATCAAAATTTAATCAAATCGCTTACATCATACTAAAACGATGATGCTCAAGACAATCTTCAACAGCATACCCAAACAGAAATAGTTCAATTCGAATAGATAAGCTTAATTGAGAAATTAAATGTAGAATAAAAAAGCACATTTTTCTCAGTGAAACTATTCTTTCATTTCCTTCTGGCCCAGACGACAATCTTCATCACTATTGCACTTTGTGTACATACGTTTCAAATGCGGAGAAGAAAATACGTAAAAATTCTATCAAAACTGAAAAGCTAAAGTACGCGTTAAGTTTCATTACTTAAGAAAGCCAGAAAAGCTATTTGAATAATTTTTTTCCAACAGAGTCGAAATCGTGAATAACAACATCAAGGCGGGACTATAGGCAGAGAGTAAAACAACGAATTGAGACCTAGGCGAAAACGTCTTTACAAATTGGATTACAATTACCTGTGTGGCAGCTGCTCAATGAAGAAGACAAAGTATATACATGTAAAGATACGGATATCTTTATCTTTATATCTTTATATATGTAAAAATGAAGCGACCATATGTTTGTGACCGTAAAACTTGAAAAGTAGTGGATGGATTGACCTGAAATTTTTACCCAACGTTGTATTTCTATATAAGAGTGTTTGTATATACTTTTTATTCCTAAGATCTTCCGAGAAGGGGAAATTCTAAGTGTTTCGAAAAATAATTTAAGTGGCCCGATCTATGATTTGCTTTCGGCACAATAAAGAGGAATTGCAAAAAAACGTGTCGTAAATGTATATGCGGGGGGATGTATAATTGCATAAGTATGTGTAAATTAAAATACATGGCGCGGCCGTCTCCGATCAGGGATGAGATGATGTGAAAGAATATATATATGGGTGATAGAGGGGGTGCGCTGCAACAGGTTCGTTGCATGTAAACGATCGTCATTAATGATGCTAGAAAAAAAATCTTGTTCTTTACGGTACTGTTCGTGATTTCAAGGGGGAGAGTGCTGGAGAAAGTTGAATCGCCTGGCATTTGAAATTATGATTTTCACTGTGTACCTTGTCTTTTTCCAAAGTGTTCGTCATTTTTTTAACAGCTTTCTTTTATTTAAATGTGCATAGTAAAATAAATATGTAACATCAGTAATAAATTAAATGAAAAGACAAATTGTATCAGCCTTTCATCGCCGATTCCGTACTTAGTGTTCTTCGATTTAGGGAAGACATTCGACCGTGTTCCGAGGTGTTTATTGCTTCAGAAATTAAAAGCGGTTGGGGTGAACGGAAATCTGGCGCGATACATTCGAAGCTTTCTCAGTAACCTTCCTGGGTGTGTCGCTAGATCCCCCGTTGACACGGAGATACAATGTAACTAATCTAAAGTCAAAATGCTATCATTCCTTAAATATTATGAAATGTTTATCCAATCGCAATTTCAATATCCATCCAAAACTACTACTAAACATGTACAAAACATTAATAATACTCGATAAAATAAATTATGCATGTCAGGTGTACTCGTCAGCAAAGAAATCCGTATTAAAGATACTTTTTCTTCGTTTCCACGTCAGCAAATTCGCTTGCATTATCCTGGAAGCACATCGTACTTCACTTTCATCCAGTTTGTGTTCATTAACGGACGGACATTACCCTTAAAATACAGTCGCTCGTTACATAGTTATCGTGGTTTATTAAAGTGGCCGATTGAAAACAAATTTGTTTGCCCCTTCAAATCTGCTTTCCCCAACGATGTACTCCCAAAAGTAAGCAAAATGCTATGTAAATATAATTTTCCCCTTCCGCGCCTGACGGAAGATAATAGGTTACCACTGCTCTCACCAGGGGGCCAGTACCCAGTAAAGATAAATGTATCACTATTAGAGTACAATAACTCACACACACCTGCAGAAAATTTCAGACAGAAGGCGATTGAGGTGATTAACAGATATGAAGATTCCACAAAACCGTATACAGACGGATCTAGGGCGTGTACAGCTAAATTACCACCAGCAGCGCGCGCTTACGAAATTGATGATGTACTAGTAGGGGTCCGTTTAAATTATGCTCGTTCGGCACTGGATGTAGAAATGTTTGCAATCCTGCTTTGTCCCCAGGAGTATTGCAGTTCTAAAGCTCAACGGAAAAAGATACTGGTTATTACAGATGCTCTGACCACCATACAAAGTCTACGAAATAATAACGCAGAAAAATTAATCGCGCAAAAAATTCAAGGAACTCCGCTATTGCTGGACCAGGAGGATTGCCGGGTTGAGTTTCTGCGGGTCGCTACACATACCCAGATCCCAGGGAATGAGCGCGCGAATCTAGAATCTCGGTCTGTTATGTTATCCCCGATGCCGCATAAATTTCAAGCTCCAAAAACGCTCGATACGTTTCTACGAGAAAGAATAACTGAACAGTGGAGCAAAGAACGGATGCCCAAGACTACGTTCTTACGCCAAATAAAGCCGATGATCGGCCCATGGTGGCCGCCGACTAATAGCCCGCGTGTCGAACACACAACGATCAATCGTTTAAGAATAGGGCATACAGCTAAAAGTCTTGCAAAGAATAACTCCATACTGTGCTGAATTTATTCTCATTTTAACGTTACCTATATCCTTTCCATCCTATTACCTTCAGTTGTTCCACTCCTGCTGTCCTTTGTAGGTACCATTTCTGACCGCCTGGCTATTTAGTTTTATCTCCTAATTTATCACGTTGTTGGGTCAAGGCCGCTGGGGCGCCCAGGGTAGGAAAAAAAAATATCTGTCAGTACAATACTTTCATATCGTTAGCAAAAATAATAAACAACAAATAATCGTATAACACTTTGAAGAAGTACATTCAGGCTAGCGGACTGTTGAGTAGTCTTTAGGTAGCCTATAGGCAGCTCTGATCGTGATAACCTTAGTAGTTAAAAACGGTAATTCAATGAAAAAATAAAAATAGGTAAAAATAAAATATACCATATTTGAAAAATCAGGTTAATAAATTTGTATGAAAAAAATATATCACGGAGAAAATGTAACGGAGAGAAAAAAGTAATTGAAAAATACGCAATCCGAACGATTAAAATAAAAAATTAAAATTAGAATTCAGTTTCATAAATTGTATACGTAAACATACATATGTATAGAGAAATAAGTACACAACCACACTCATCAAAATTGTTTCGCCTCTAAGTACAACCTAATGCTGGGTAATGCCCTCGACTGGCGACCCCCCCCCCCAAAAAAGTTCCTTTCCCTCTTCTTTGCTGACGACATCCTCATTTATTCCTCTCACTGCAACATCGCGCAGGCTAACTCCCAACTTCAAAACTCCTTAATTTCATTGCAAGACGCTCTATCCAACATCGACCTAAATCTTCTATTGTTGTCTTTACTCTTCGCCCTTTTATTCCTTTCTTAATCAACCTCGTTTCAGATAATAGCCCAATCCCCTTTGTTCCTCCTTTCGTTATTTGGGCGTTTTTCTGAAAAGTCGACTTTCATTCCGCGACCATATCAATCTATTCATGTCCGCCTACAAAAGGCTTAATCTCATTAAATCTCATTCTTATACTGCTTATGTTTTACAAATATTTTATCCGCTCTATTCTTGATTACTGTTCCTACATTTATGGAAATTCTTCTAGATCCCTTTTGTCTCAGCTCGATCGGGTCCAAAATATCTTCGCTTTTGCCTTGGAGCCCGAAAATGTACTCATATCTCAGCTCTGTACGCTGAATCGCACATTCGTCCTCTTTAATGTACGCAGCGAACGACATCCGTCTCTGTACAACATGCTATACACATTGACTTCTTGTAGTATCGACAAGTTATTTCTTTTCGCAGCCTTAGCACATGCCTCCAACAGTGCATTTCAAATACGTTAATGCGCTTAATATTACTCTTCTTTAGAGCCCAGCATTCCGATGCGCATAGGAAAATCGAGAACATCACTGTATTAATGAGACGCACTTTTGTGCTGATTGTAATGTCGTGGCTCTTCCATACTTTTGTGGACTCTGTGATAATGCCGGCTTTACTATTGCTATTCGGCGTTTAATTTCTTCCAGTTGAACCAGCATCTTTTGTAATCAACGTTCCCAAGTATATGAATTTATCGACCACTTGCAGAGCGATAGATTCATATACTTGGGAACGCTGATTACAAAAGATGGTGGCTCAACTGGAAGAAATTAAACGCCGAATAGCGATAGCAAGGCTGGCATTATCACAGTAACACTGACCATACGTAGCATTTTAAAGTTCCGATTCTTAATCCGAGAGATATTTCATGCGATGTGAGTGTTTTCCTCATTTTCATAAATACCACTCCGGCCTGCCCTATTCTACATTTAATTTCCTCCTTTGAGTCTCCAACGTTATTAAGCCACGCGCCTAAGTATTTGTATTTATTTACCACTTCTAATTCACCATTTCTTAGTATTATCTTCGGTTTACTTTGATCTACTGTTACCAATACTTTAGTTTTTTTTTTTTTTTTTTAGTATTAATTACAATGCCGTATTTATTACAGGTTCTTTCTATTGTTTTCAATAATATTTCTACATCCTTTGCATTTCCAGCTAATATTACTGTGTCGTCTGTGTATCTTATATTATTTATGATTTCACTTCCCATTTTAGGAAATGGAAACAGCAAACATGAGTAACATTAGTTTTTATTTTTTCAATATTCTAATACGATTGTAAGGAATCTAGTGTATATAGAATAAAATGTTGCCGGGCAACAAATATAAATATGTACCATTACATTACAAAAAATTACATTTGTCACGTAGGTTTCCTTGTTTTAATTAATGCTCGAGAATAAAATGGTTGAGTTTTTACATAGCCGAAGCATGATAAAGAAACGTTAAGAAGCACTGATCCGAAGATCATCAGGCTGTTGTCGTCGGTGATGAGTTGTCTTATGCATTAGAGTCGTACAGAAATTCCGTGATTTTCTTTTCGGTTACAAGTTGGCGCGTCTTCCTTAATTACAGTTGAAATTTAGTTACTAGTTGGCCAATTTCCAACAAAACAGTTGACCAGAGTCACTGGTACAGAGAAGTTGGTATAGATTTGAATCTAAACAACAGGAAAAGAAACAATAAAATACTCCCCCACTGTCCATTAAATTGATGCTGATGATACGTTTAGAGTACTGATTGTTAAGTAATTTATATAACTTCGAAAAAACAATTTTAGGTTAATAATACAATAAAAAAAAAATTAATAAATGTTGAAACAAACGTAATAAACACTTACGTGCTCGTCCACAGAGTAGCTAAGTTCACCGTCATCGTACAAGACGAACCAGCGTCTTTGCCATCGCTGCAAAAGACAAAAAAAGAAAACAAACCTTTAATTAAAATACTCTGTTCTTTTAATATAACGGTTTTCGTGAAAATTATAAAAACATTCAAAAAAAAAAAAAAGCAAAATAGTTATTTCTAATAATTCTAAAAAGAAACACCCCGTCGTTAAGCGATTGAATTGATCTCGACACTTTACAGTGACTTTTGTTTAGTTCAATTCACCACTGTTTTCGAATTCGTTAGAACTGTTAATTCGCTTCATTTTGAAATTTTACAGCGTTAAAAAATACCCTAGCCAAATACCTTTCGCAAAAACGACAACCGACACGTACTTACGAATAATTTTAATTTATTTATTCCACACACAGATAAAAAAAGCAAAAATTTCGTTAATTTAAAAATTTTAAATTGTAAGATTTATAAATAATTTTAAGTTGTTTTTGAAAAAATTTCGAACTTTTAAATTTCAATAAGTCGCGTTCGTTTTCTCGATTGAACTATAGAAACGACCGAATCGATACGAAAATAAAACGAACGAAAGATACAAAGTAATATGCCGGCCATTAATTATTTACAGAAGTACGAATTATATTCCTAACGAAAACGTACAGCTTCTCGAAATATAAACTGACTAATGTGAAATTCAGCAAGTCGTAACTTTTTAAGATCGTCATGTGAGACAATCTGAGTAAAACTTAATTTAAATTTGTCATAGGCTCTTGTAAATGCGCGCAGAACCAGAAAAAAGACTGATGCTCATAATATGTAAAAATTTCGTATCCATTGCACCGGTTAGGTCGACAGCAGCTCGCCTTTAGCTTGATGTAGTTTGATCGGCCCTCAGGTTGTGACCAAAATTATTAAGTGAGTTACACCCAGTCAATAGCTAATCATACCGAGTAGTTGTCGAAAAACGCCGATGGTGCTCTACCTTGATTAAGCCCAATACGGATTGAACCATCGAAGAAGACACGAATATCGACGAGTTTATTATCTCTACAGACAGTCTCGCGAGCAGTCTGTAATTTGGACCGTTATTTTTCGGCCGGAACATACCGAGAGATAAGCTCCTTGATGAGCGTAATACGCTGCTATCTGTACCTGGCAAACTGCGGAGGCCACGTAGAAAATTCAACGATATCTATTCGTCACGACCGGTCATAAAACTAGTGAAAAACTACTCGGAAAACTGTTTACGACAAGTGCGTAAACTGCTCGACCAACTTGCACATTTTCATAGTTGTAGCGCGTGAACTAAATCACGAAAATGTAACTGACAGTTTAGCACGAACTAGAGTACTAGAGTAAGAAATGCACGATTACACGATATTTAAATATATTATAACACTTATTAAATTATTTCCATTCTAGCCAGCATAGTGTTCTCCCCGTTGCGGCGTCGTGATTATAATTTTACAAAGCCGCATCTGTTCGTCAGCGATCTCGATTTCGGTACATATCGGAGAGCGCGTCACGAACGGCTCTCTTTATCAGTTCGCGAATCACATCAGTCTGCACGAGCACTCCTTTGAGCAAGAACTCCTCCCCTTCCATGATGATTTCGTCTGCTTTTGTCTTTCAATTTTCTGGCCGTGTTTGCTTCACGCGCGCGCGATACGACATCGCGGTATTTTAAAGACTGTAACCTCAGGTGGAACTCTATCTGGTTTTTTTTTAATTCGCTGAATACTCTTCACGTCGGGACACTACATGCGTATAGTAAGAGTTTTGGAACTATAATTAATTAACACTACAGAGTTGGACGTCTACACACGTACAAGTTGAACTTCGTTTGAACAACTTGAAATACCATAAATTCCGAAGTTACCGAATGCGCATCTACTTAAAACATAACAATTTTACGTTTCGAAAATTCGTTTCTACAGGTTTGTAATACTATTTACAATTACCCTGAATTATTGCAGCCATTTTATGTGTCGCTATACCGTAATAGATTTTAGTTTACCTTTCGTTTTTCCTTTCAATTATTCATTTATTTTTCTAGGCTCTCTTAAAAACAACTGCGTAGCTTTGTTTTTTTTTTGTTCGGTTTCATTTGAACGTTTTGTCAGCCAAATAAGCCTGTTTTTTGAAAACTTTTAAAGGTCGCATCAGCTTTTTTTTGATCCAATCCTGATTTGAACAGTTTGAAAATATCGAAATTTTAAACATGCTACTAATGATCATCCAACTATTCAAATGTTAACAATAAATAAATATGAATATATATACACACACACACACACACACATATATATATATATATATTTATATATATTATATATATGTGTGTGAAGAAGTTAAGCTTTTGAATATGGAGTGTCGTAAAAATAACTGGAAAGTACACTAGGCTAAAACTTTGACTAAGTGGCTCAGAAGACTTTCATAAAATGTTAACGTAATTGAAATACAGCAAACAAAATTACGTTTTCCAAGAGGCACGATAAATATAAAATTCTATGAGTTGTCGAGCTTCTTTCCGCAACTTAAGTTTATTCACCTTTAGTGAGAGTTATTTTTAAACGTTTCAATTTGCGCGACCGAACACGGTAGACTGATTAAAAATGAAATACGAATTTATAAGGGTTACGTCCCGACTGATCAGTCTCAGCGCTGCATATTATTCCCTAATGCATTAATTCAAGTTCTTCTTTAGAAAATGAATAACAAACGATAAATAAATAATAAAAAAACAAGTTAAGAATAATATATAAATGTTTTTTGGTGATTTTTTTTTGGGAGGGGGGAATTCACAAAATTCAGGGATGCTGTAAAACGTTTTACGTGCAGCTTTCCCGTGAAAGTGTTAAAGCACATCGCCGATTTTATCTAAACAAAAATAATACCGTTTTACAAATTAAATGTTTTCTTGTGATTCAGTTAAATTAAATTAAACCGAGAAAAAACTACCGTTTTCTAATATTTCACCTTTCCAATTACGAAAAGTGTTGTAATTGAAGGATTTAGGCGAATTATTGTGCACGTTATATTGTATAAAATCATTGCATTCGCTTCGTATTACTTTACTAGTCCAATAAATCACCTGTTTCCTATAAATTTCGAAACTGCGGTGGTGGGGTAAGGGCTGTTTCATAAATTTACGGCAAACAAAAAAGCCAGAAAAAAAAAAAAGCGATAAATGAAAAGAAGAATATCCGTACCCAAGCACGCAACACGAGTACCAAATTAATTATTACAATAATAACTGCTACTTAACGCGACTGTGAAACTTTAAACTCCGAACAATGCTTAATATACCGTTTGTGTTTTCGCGTAACATTAAAACTCTTTTTCTTTTTTTGGCAACATGTCATCACTCTCCACTGACATCAAAAAAGGCACGAAATACTTTAAAGAAGCCGTATCGATTGGGGCAACGGAAGTCAATCGGACATTTTCAACGGAACAGGAAAAGTTTGTCAGACAAGTGATAAAACGACCATGCTCTCCTGACCATATCTGGCCGCGAATTCAATATTTCCGAAACTGTAACGCGTTTTCTGACACTTCACCGAAAATTACGATTAAAAACATTTTTCAATAACAGCGAAGAAAATAAGCGGTTTTCGTTTAGTAGCGAGTATTAACGTCTGAGAAGAGCCAGTGCAAACAGCATGTGATAGTTTTATCGGTGATTGAAAATATTCAATAAGATGGCAATTTTACAAGTATTACCGTTTTATTTCACTGTTCGATAATCCAGCAGTTTTCGTTTTTTAAATAAGTCGTGGGTCTCGCATATGCCGGTTGTGTGAGTGCCCGACACTCTTATTAACGACAGAAATAAATTTTTAACACTTAATCAAACAATTATATATAATTTTTATATCGCCGACAAACAAATAAATAAAAAGAAGACAATAAAAGAAAATTATAAAATAGAATGATTCGAAACGTATCTTTTGATTTATACTCTTTACACCATTCCTTCAGCCATTACTTCCTTTTTCCACACACCAAGTTTTTTCCCCTTTAATATATGATTAGGGATTGTACTTATTAACTTAATTATAATAAAGGAAAAAATGGAGAGGAAGCTGAAAGAGCGTGTTAGAAAGTGGTTACAAATAGAAAAAAATATAAACAAAATAATAAAATAAACGAAAGGGAAAATTAAATAAAGAAAACTATGTGGAAATGAAGTGGATGGATGGATAAAAATGCTGGATGATTGAGCGCTTATATACTTTAAAAACCTATAATAAGATAAATTATAAGAACTCCGTCGACAAGCGCAAGCTCGACGGATGTAAATATAAGATTGTTAAATGTTACAATTGAAATATACGTTTAAAAAAAAACAAAAAAAAAAAACTGAATCATCAGTGTGTTATCAATTTGTTGTAATATATGTATATATTATTTTGGTTTCTCGCATGGTAATTTTATATTATTGAAAATTCTAGTGATCTATAATAGAAATAGTACATCTTGGAGTGGGACATTTCGTTGTTTTCTTTCTACCAAGTTGATTCGATTTGCTTCTAGTGGGTAAGTATAAGTTTCAAAAACCCTTTCTGCATTTTGCTTATTTTATTTATTTCCGTTTTCTTAGCCTTACGGAATATATTTGAATTCCATATAAAATTCTACGCATTATTATTGAATTATAATATATATATAGTGTGCGATATGCTGGAACCTGTTTTATTTTACATGATTGTCTAAACAGATGTAATTTCACAATGTAGTAATCGGTACTTGACTCTCTAAGGTTTTGTCATCGGTGATGGCGCGCACGACTATTTTTACTGTCCCGGTAAATTCGCTCAGACCGTTAATCACAAAAACGAGATCGGAAAATTCTGCAAGTTGTATCGATTACAGTTCTCAACCCCGAAATACAATTATCAGTCGACACGAAACACATTCCGTAAAAATCGACGGTAGTCGAACGTACTTTGCGCAAAATGTTCACCCGAAAATTTCGCTCGCATGTTTCGTTCTCTGTAACAATTCTACGCCCATCTAGAATACTTTCGTAGCTTCCTTTGATTTCTTTGCGCCAGGCGAAGGCGCTCACCGACGATTTCCTTTTTACATTCCATCAGCATTAATCGACTGCTCCTCGAAAAGTAAATTTATCTGTCCGAGCTGCTGGCCGGGCTGCTACTCGCCATCATCAAGTTTATAACGGAATAATGAACGTTAAAAGCGGATTCCGGCGAAAAACAGCTATAACGCATTAACCCAAACAAGGTGCAAAGAGAAAGCGCGCTCGTGTGCGTGCTCATTGTAATTACAACCTACCGAATATGATAAACCGTTTGAAGCATGAAGAAAATCAGTACGCGCCGGACAGCGAGGAATTAATCAACTCGGACGGACATCAATATGCACTTTACCTTCGGCACCGGAGCACCGGAGCACCGGAGAGATGAGATTATTTGACGAGAGGCAAACAAAAATAATTACTATCGCCGCTTTTTACGAGAAAAATCACCTCGTTACTCTAACGGTAAAAAATATTAATCTATCACTCGACCGTATTCGCCAATCACAGTACGTTACTATTCCTAATGTAATCGCACGCGCGGAACTATCTGTTCTGCGAGCGTTCTTTTTAAAAGAAAAGAAATAGACAATTTCAGCTTGAGCGGCAATTTCGACAATCGCCCTAATATAGTGTCTACCTGTAATTACCGGAAAAATATCCGAACGGTAGAAGTTAGAAATCTAAGCGGTAGAAATTTTAATCGTCGTAAATCCGGAAGATGCGAGCACAGATCGAAATCATTCTAGATTCTAGCGCGCCCATGAAGACCGATGAATTATAATATTAACTGGTGTTCCCGTTAACAGATTCGCCATAAAAATTAAATATATCAAAAGGAAGAGATCAAGATCGCGTTTATTCTTTGTTTTCTCTCTCTCTCTCTCTCTCTCTCTCTCTATGTTCTTCAGCAAGGGAAATGAAAAGGAAAAATAAATGTACATTCTTAGTCGCTTAAGCGGTCAAAGAATGAAAATAATTCGACAGGAGTAACGGAATAAGAGAATACAAGCAGCACCGGTAAGGGGAGTAAGTATATAACAGCGAAGGATAGAAGGAGAACTTTTCATTAAGAAACGTCAAACTTTCAAGCCATAACATCAGGATCACAAGGAATGTATACAGAAGAATAATGAAAAGGACAAAATAGAGCAGATGCAGATGAAAACCGAGAAAATTATGTAAGAAGGAGACTATGATTAAAGCGACAAATTACAGAGATTGTAGAATGTTTAAAAGAGGGGAAGTATCAAGAAAACCACGGATGAAGTTGAAGAGATGGCTGAATAGAGGTTAAAAAGGAAGAAGAATAGTAGTTGAGCCATGGGTTTGGAATGAGGAAATTGCGGAATCTTAAAGTAAACAACCAGCGGTAGCCACCATCGTCAGCAACATATACGTATATATTTAGGTTTTCGACCGTTTTGGCACAGAACGGATGTAGAGCGACGGTCTAACGACAACCGTCTAGAACCGTATCGATTTTTATGTAGGCAACGCGCAATTTCGGAAAGTCAACTAATAACCATAAAATGTATCCCCCTATAAACCACCAGTAAGATACCTTAAAACAATTACCGCAGTATTTGTCAAATCGTTTACTCCTAAATTGCATCGGAAGCCATTCGGTACACCATTAGACTCTTCGAATAAACGCTTAAATGTCGTCCGCAGACCTCACCATCTACTAGACATTCTAGCCGAATCTATATCGCTTTATCATACTGCGGATGACGTTAATACTGTCTCTTTCCTGCAGCATGCAAATGATATTCTTTCTAGCGCCGTCAACTTCTTAAACGACTGCTAGCCAAAATTTCTCTCAGTAATAAAACTTAAAATGCTAACAAATTCTCGATTAACAATATGGCTGTACGAGAGCCGCGAAATATAAACCGACAGCCCCCTTAATTTGGCCAAAAAGGAATTGCAATACAGAAAATACAATATCAATTTATATTAATATTATGATATGTTAAGATAAGATTAAGAATAGTACAATGTGAAGGGGAGGAAACCAAAAACTTAATTGGATGGTTTCCACCCCTAACCACATTAAAGCTTTATATGTTAAAAATAAGTAAATAAATTGAAAAAAAAAAATGCCCCCTTTGTTTCGAAAAGTAAATATCCACCCCAATTCGAATATAAGCAAAACATACAGTTCCAAATAAAACGCCGATTAAGGTGACGTAGAAACTCCGGTTCCGTCTGCTGTCAGGGAGATTTAAAAGACAACAGACGCGCACATTCCGTCTTAATGATTTGTGTTCTAAACTCTACGACGCAGAGAACTCTGCAGTACGACTTAGGCATTTACTGACTGGTGCCTTCGAGCGTTTCAAAAAATACCGCTAGCAGCACACAGAACTTACAATAATAAATTCCAAAGTGGCAACTATTCCGATCAACAGAGTCGTTTAAGGAGAAGCCCGTTTGATTGCGAACATTCTCTCTTGAAGGCCATTTTGAAAACAATTTCCGCGATTGTGTTCATCGAATTTACACACCCGTGAAACGTTCAACGAAGATCCGAATAAAACACATACGTGGATCGATGGCATGTTAAACATTCAAAAACACAAAATTACATTTCGTAATTTAATCAGCAAACGACACTGGTTTCCGGAAGACCTTTAAAGAAAATTATTTTGTTTCCCGACTGATACAAATTAAGGAAAATTTCAATCTCAGGCATCAGGGCAGGAAAAATAATGATAATTTTATAATTTGCTAAATCAACATTATTTTTTTATTTTCGAAAATTCCGGTTTTTTCCTAAAAACCGTTTCTCATTTTTTTGCCCCGTAATTATTACGATCATTTTACTTTTTGACTTACGTATTTTTTTTCCTTTCCTCTCGTATTGGTTAATTTTTGTCGATTTTTCTCCTTCTTCAAACCTTTTTCATCTCCTTGAAATATTTCATCGTTTTCCTGTCTAATCTATGATGATAAACGTTTCCTTCCTCCTCTTCGTCAACCCGAAACTGGTGACGATAATAAAATCAACCAAAAAGAGAACAGCAATGAGGCGGAAGAGAAGGAGGAGGAGGACAAAAGATGGCCAGAGGAAAAATCCGGCACTGATTAATGAAGTGAAGCAGCATTTTAGTGGTATGGGGGTTCCGGATTATTCCGGGCCGCCGGGTAACTGATTTTTAGGTCCGCGAAAGAGATTAATTTCAGACGGCCGCAAACAATAGGACAAGGAGTGTAAGCGACGGGGGAGATATATCGCGCAACAGTTTGCGTAAAATATGGCAAATAGTAATTTCAGACACAAATAGATACGCCGCAGACACACGCGTAAAGCGTATATCATCGTTAACTTCAGTATTTTGTATCAGTTCCGCTCTATAAAATAGGCCCAGGCCCACCATGAAAAAAAAAACAAAACCGCACCATAAAAGAGCGACTACTAATAAGCGCTCAACGTATCATCCGAGCGCCAGGTAGGCCTGCACGTTTCCATCAAAATGTGCATCGTTGAATGGAGAAGTTCTCCGAATCCGTATAATATCTGCATCGACTGTAAGTACGATAGATGACGTGATCGCGGTGGCGGAGCCGGGAGGACTGGCCTATTTTTCATATAGTCAACGACTGCTGATTATAACCCGCGGTACATGCGCTTGTCGACTAATAGCCACTACTGCTGCGCGAACAGCTGTAACACAGTGTTCCAAACGAACGATCTGGACACAGAACAAAAAACATTCCCGCAGGGTTGATTTATGACGCAAATTAAAGCGACACTGGCAGCAATTTCAATGTTCAGAAAATAGGAACTTTCGGGAGTGTCTACCTGGTAACATCCGAAGATGTGATCCGATAGGAAGTATTGTGCCCCAATCCGTCAAACGAATTTTTCGGTTGGGATTTTTTTCTCTCGCAATATGTAGGTTTTGGCCGAAGATCAATTCCGGTATATTCCGGTTCCGGCCAAAAGATTGTAAAATTTCGACTATGGTTTCGGCTGAAGCGTTGAAAGATTTTAATACAAGTTACATATAATACTGATTGTGAGTGAGTGGTCGACAAATTCGAGAGAAAAAAATGCTAATCGGCAGTACACGAATTACTTCCCCGGCGGTCAGTAAGTACACCGAGTTCCGTCGAGTCTGGAGTTGCATCATCCCACGGTTGAATTTCTTACCTGATATCCCCCCATTACTAAGTTGATTCGAGCCGATTATGAAATAGCTATACATTTAGCCCGTCAAGGAAGTTTTACCGTTAACCGTTGCACTTCGGCTAAAACTCTGGTAGAAAAAAATTCAACAAAATTGCTTTAGGTACAACGAATAATACTGATTACACAACTCCGAAATCAGCTTTTTTTCTTTTTTTTGAATGGATTCTTTGGATTTGCTATTTCTACCTCCATTTGAAGTAGGTGAATCTTTTTGCATTTTCGTTTCCATTCAACCAAAGATGCAAGAGTTGAAGAATTTTGTGATTATATATTGAACAATTTCTGATGATGCTCATTTTCCGCTTAAAATGTAGCCAGAATTTTCATCGTCAATAACTCGCAGCACGAATAATTACCAGTCTTTTCATTTCAAAATCAATGCATCGTTTTATATATACCTCGAATCTGAATTTATTCAAATTTCTGATAGTACTCCTTCCACGTGCAGTGCGAAGTCTATGTAAAAATGCATAAACAAAGCCACCAACTAAGAAGACTGTGCAAAAAGAGCGATTTCTTCACAAAAAGGTGCTTCTTTGGAAAAGTCGTGATACTAGTCGTCAGCAATTCGCCACGGATGTGTCGTCAAAATTCTTACCGGCTTATTTTAAACAGAAACATAAATAATTGATTTTAATTTTGTTTGTTTTTTTTTTGTTTTTTTTTCTATTCTAGTTTTAGCGTTCATTGCTACGAAAATTATTTATTTGTATACTGTTTTTTAAATTGAAATTAAAATTTTTCTGTTTATTTAATTCTAATAACTTTTTAGTATCGCATTTTTAAACATACCAACTATGCTATTTACAATGGAGCTGCCTCGGACGTATACCTGAGAAAGAAGATACTTTCTTCAAGTATTGAACTTAAATTATCTAGTTGGACTAGACGAAAATGCGACAAAACTAAATTGCCATAATTCGGGAGACTACCCCTGTAGATATTCAGCTGAAATCAGTGTGCTGATAGATTTAGGTGTTTTTTTTTTCTGACATGAAGGTAAAATGTTATTCTGGCACAGACAGGTGTCTCTACTGTCTTTTTAATTTTTGTAAAATCCTAGAAAAAGTCACTGCTTTTGAGTGTCGTTAAGAGAAAGAGACAAGCTTTTTTCACATGTTTTCTAAGTATCTTTAGACCGGACTGCGGCAGTAAATGAAACGATCTTTTTATTTGTAGAATTGAGTATGACGAATGTTACAATCGCTAAATAATGTTCTTGGTATTGTGTAAACATTGGAAGCCTGTGTGTAACTTCAAATGACGCAAAAACATTATAAATTTTATTTTATTTAGAATTGTATACTGGAAAACAATTTTTTTTTGTTATTTTGTAGATAATTTAAATTTAGGACACATATTGTTCACTTATATTATTCTAGAATATTTAGTTTTTGCGACGTATTAATGTAAAAAATTAAGATTTTGGAACAAAAAAAAGGAATTTAAAAAAGCGAGAGAAGTATTTGTGACGTTAGCCATACTTGTTCATATCTACTTTTCAGTAGTAACATCGATAACAATTTAAGCGACTCACCGATCATCCATTTATCTCAGAATTTTGATTACATTACCTTTAAACATTGTCGAGGTTGGTTTTTTTCCAAATTCTAAAGATAGAAATATTTCAATTTAAAAAAAAAAAAAACATGGTCAAAACTCTCTAGCTACTCCCACTCTGGACGTTTATCAAAGTTCTTCGTATAAATGAAATAGTTACGGTATTGTTTAAAATTAAGTTACAAAAAAAAGTAAATATATAAAATGAATGTGTGGCGGAAAAATACTGTAATTTAATTGAGACATAATTATCGCAAGGTTATATCCCCGTCCACAAAAATAAGAGCTACATGTAACTATGCAAAATTGTGGTAAAGAATTCACCAGTGCAGCTGGTATCGACAGCTTTTATAGAGTACTACGGAAGAATCGGAGGGGGCTCGCATTGAAAACCATTTTACGGTGTACTCCTACCATTTGTCAATATTCATTCCAGATTGTCTGTAATACTCTTTTAAGTCTGGCTTTTATATCTTTGGTAGGAATAAAAGCCGTCCCCTTGTGGTTTCCCCTAGCTGCGCAACCGGCCGCGCTATTTAGGATACATGCGCCGCATGCATGTAAAAGGCAAAAACCGTACTACATTTCCACAATCAGAAGTTGTTTCCACAAAGTATTCCTATAAATATTTGTTTTTCCAAAAAAACTGTTTAAACGCCTTTTTTAATTGCACTGGCGTCCCGGGCTCTTCTCAATATTTCTAAAACTTCGCAAACAACATCGTTAAGGAACCGAATCTGGTTAATTCCAGATATTTCCACCATCGCAATATAAAACACACATCCGGTGAGACGGACAATTCTAACAAAGGCACTCGAGGGTAACGTGAAGTTGTAATATTGTTCCAGTGAAGAAGAAAAAAAAGGAAGGAATTGTTGTTGCAATGCTGTCTTTTCCTTATGAAATGTGATTAAATGTTTTGTTTTTTTTTTTGTCACGTGGAGTTTAATTTTTAAAACAGCTTTTCAATTTCAGCGTGTTGTGCGCATTCTGACACCTTTTAGGGATTCCGTTAAATTCTCCGTATTGTAGCATCGATATTTTTACGAGAGGTTTCAGTCGATCGCACATTATCGGTTGTCTTAAATATACATCTGTCTGGAAAAGTGTTGTTTTTAGTTGTGATTTATGCGTAAATTTTTCAGTTTACGAGTGAAGCCCCAAATTTGAATGATTTTTCATGTCGTCGCCGTTTATTTATTTTTTAATGGGTTTGTCAACGAGAACATTAGACCCAAGAAGAAATCGGAAGAAGGAGAACACAAAGTTCTTCTTTTTAAACATTTAAATATACAGGGAATAGGAATAATTCGAAGGCGGGAATAACAGAAGTAGAAGAAAGTGAGAGAATGTAAGAAGCACTTATAGAGGGAATATATGTAACAGAGATACTGAGTTTTATTATAGCAGAGTAAAAGAACGACTGTTCAATGGAAAAGGTCGAACATTCAAATAAAACATGATATGTCACAAAGAAAGCAATCAGAAAAAGATTGAGAAAAAGAAAATGAAGTAGATGCGGATGAAAATAGAGAAAATGATACAAGAAAACCGAGATTACGGAAGGTTTCGAGTGTTCTGAAAACCATAAGAGAGGTGCGTGAATGGTGAGATTAAAAGTAGGCAGAATTAGAAAATGGAAGAAGAATAGGAGTTGAGCTATTTACGGAATCCTAAAAGTACGAAATATTACAGATATTAAAAATCTCTTATTTACCAAGTTTTCAAAAATGTAATTGCTACATTTCATTACCGACCCATCGTAGGTTGCTCTCGATCGGTATCAATAAAACAAAACCCCTTCTGTGTTCAAGTGAAAAATAAAATAAAAAAAAAAGGATGACCGCGTTTGTTAATAGCACATATTTGTACAATGTTAAACGATATTTATTTTAATTTCTTTTTAATATTTTTTTAAATACAGTATTCGCTTAACGATTTCGCTTTTAGTTGTATTTTCTTCCAAAAGACAAGTTTTTCAGTTTATTTTAGATGTGACCAGCGATTTTTATTTACCGTCGCACAACACAAAAAAAAAAAAAAAAAAAAAAAAGTAAAAATGGCCACTCCTCAACCGTTTGCGATCGAGTCTTTTTACCTGAGCTGTTGTTGTCCGTCCGTTATTGTAGTAAGTCCGTTCTTTGTTGTTGTTTATTTATCACGTATATCGTTTGTTTTTTCCTGTGGTCAACTTTGTTGTGCTTTTCAAGCCCGAATTTTGTAATTATTTTGTGTTGAAATAGCTTTTTTCCGGGCTCTGTTATCATTTTTGTAAAAGTCAACGTCGCCTTACGTAGTTATTACCGGGTATTTTTTCAATATTATAATTTTTACATTGGAAATTTTTAGTATTTTAAATTAATCGTAAACAACGTTTGTTATTTGTTTACGAAGATGCGTTCCGCGCTACCGAATTTAAACGGCCGGGGGGGGGATGCGAACATGTAAGCGGAGAAACACAGTCAGCAACGAATGTCGACGAAAATGAGGGATACGGAATTTTATATATGATACGACTAAGGATTTTACAGGAGTACGATGCAACGGAATGCCTGAGGAATGACGAGCGATGCGGTCAATGTGCACAGATTTATGTGCTCAAGAAAAGGCCAAATGCGGTTTGCGTACATTTCAGCGGCTCGGAAGTAACGCTCGCAGTCGAGCAGCGGCAAGCGGCCGTACATTATCCACTTCCTAATAGCGCATGTACAGAGAGTGCTCTCTGCGAATTATCGTCGTTGATCGGAAAAGCTGCCGCCTGTAAAAGAAACGAAATGGCCTGGTGCGCGCGGGGGGAAGGGGAGTTGAATGTGGTAAAAACGCCGAGATGAGTCATTACATTTCCGATGGTCGCTGTAGCGCAACAATAAACAACAAATCATTAATAACGTAACGGGCAAGATAGCTAAACATCTCTCACCGTAAATCATGTACGTCACCACGTCTCGGCGAACCGGCAGTGGCTCGCAATTACAAAGAGACGAAGTGATTAACGACGGAGCGTTCCGGTCGCAACGTCCAGGAAGCCGTGGACAATTCAACGGCAGAGACGCTGATAGCGCCAACGTGATCAAGAAATTAACCGTTAAGTGTGTTTAATTTGAGCTCTCGACCAGAGGCGCATGACGTTATTGCCGGAGACGCACTTCTGCCCGACTACTCGGCCACTGCTCGGAAAAGCCATTTTAATCCTCCCGACTGTTTTTGTACGCATTTTCCACTGCGCATCGAACGATTCATTTTTTTACATCCGCACGTATCGAACTAACAACATTGCTGTGCACATCATGCGCGTTGGAAATCGTTCATTCGGTCTCTTCTCATTCAACAGCAGCACGCTGAGAGGATTTTTCGAGATGCCCCTCCACGCCATGGTAACGAAGTGGCGATTAATGGATTACGTCACCACTATTTGGTTTGCGTATTATTTTTCGCAGGCGGTTAACAAGAAACGTGTGCATATTATCGCCGAACAACATCAAAAAGATAAAAATGACTCATCACATTGTAAAAACTTAAAAAAGTCGAATATATCTTTTTTTTTCTATTTTTTTTTTTTTTTTAAAAAAAAAAAGAAACACATATTAACATGCGCTGATCTATTCACTTGGAATATTTAATTCTATTGTTGACTCGGTTCAATAGTTACTTCCCAACAGAACAAGCCAACTTTAGAGTCAATGAGCAGGAACAGCTTAAGGTAGCTCGCGCGACTTATTAATCGTCGGATATATCGCGATTACGTTTCCTCAGCTTACTTATTCTAGCATTTACATGTTCTTGAATCCTCTGCTGATGTTTTCTATTGATTCGATTAACTTGAAGATCCCGATAAACAACTAAATTTTGTACCAGCTAGCGAGCCCGTTATCTGCCTGAGAACATGGTTTTATGCCAGCTGGATGCTCTAGCTCCATGTAGGTATCTGACTATTTGATTGTAAAGCAGAAGTTTATGATTTGACGATAGCGCACTTTAATAATTATATACATTTCGATCAGATTTATTTTTATTCTTAGCTGTACGAATTCGCCGAGTCATTTTTTCATCTAAATAAATGTCATTCAGCGGGCACAATTTCTCCGCTGATCAGTTTATGCTAAAGAATCAATGTATCCCCGCGCGCAGGACCGTATCTAGACCAAAATTTCAGCGAGGATTATAATAATATTTTTATAATTATATATATATACATGCATATACGAGTATATACAATATTTGAACGCTACAATAAAAACAAATAAAAAACGACTGTTTCCATAGAATTCCTAAAAATTTTAATTTTATTTTCTTTTGTCAAAAATCGAAAAGAAATAAATTTATTCTTAATTTCGGTCCATTTAATTCAAGCAGTTATGATTTCGCAGACATTTCGGGGGTTTGGACTCGGAAACCCCCCCTCAGATACGGCCCTGCCCGCGCGTATATTATATTTAAACGTGCACGACACCATGATACGAAGATCCCGGAGATGATTACTGTTATCATGTTTTCGAGAAGTTGCGAATGTTTCGGCGAATACGCTTTTCAGCACATAGTGAGTTGATTTCCTGAAATTTTCGACACGTTAGCAACTAACGCATACGAAACGGTAGCCGAAGAAATATTTCAAATAGATGAAACTTAGTGAAAATGGTGTAAATACGAAAACAGGTGCACACCGCTTTATTATTTACGAAGAGTAATTGACGAATTCTTTTAAATCGTATCTGGATTTTACAGTTTTCATCTTAACGGGTTTGTTTTTATTATTTCCTATAGAGTTCGTGCGGGTGTGATCATTTTTTTTATATAGTCGAAAATGTAAGGAGGGATGATATTAAAGGCTGTTGTTGTTATTTTTGACGACAAAAATTTTTAAAATTAACTATCAAAAATTAAAGCCGAACTTGTAAAGTTTTTTTTTTTCTCTCTCTGTTTTACGATCTGCCCTAAGGCTCATGAGGAAATACGGGAATTCCGTTCTGTAAAAATAAAAAAAATTACCGGATCTTCTTGGCATTAAATAAATCTGATTTTCAAGTCCTAGCAGTGAAATAATTTTAACTCGCTACCGAAAGTGTCGGATGATTCTAAAGTTTTCCAGTCTCTGAATATAGTTGGGGGAGCGAACAGACAAACGACAAGCTGCATGCTTGCGCGAAAAGCGCACAGCATTTAACACACTCAACGAAGAGAACGTTAAATTGACGTATAAAATTTGAAATACACGCACAGGTGAATTGCACAAGTCTCCAGACTGGTCCTCCGATGACGCACAATAATACGTCTCTTTAGAGGGGCACTATTATTCACGATTTCCTTTTGTAATTTTCAAACGCTTTCACGGGGGCCGAGGAATTTCTAACGGATACAGAGTTAACATTTAGTTCTATTCCGATACCTCTACACCGGAAGATTGCGCTGAAACTTTTTCCATACATCGCGCATGAAATTTACTTCGAGACTAAGAATTTACAATTCCCGCGATAATTTTTTCTGTAATAACGCGTATAGTTCTTGAAATTTCAAAACGGTTTCATTATAGTGTGCAATTATTATTGCAACACCTAATCATCGTTTTACACCGCTCATAAAATTGTTTTAACGTATATTTACCGTGTGTATACATTCCCGCACCGGAGACACGGTGATTAACTTCTATAGGGCTGAATGTGGAATCGCGTCCTTGAAAATCCACGATACTTCCTTATCTCGCGTAAGAACGTGTGCCAGAGCACAAAATTTGTGAACAGTCTATGAATGATCGCAACAATTATTCCTATTTTGCATCCTCATTAAACAATTTCATTAATTAGTCCAGTTCCAGTGGGATTTTTCGAAAAATTATTTTTAGCACGAAAAAAAAAAAAAATCAAACTCCCCCAAAAAGCGCGTATATCGAATATTCCGAATAAAAAAAAAAAAAAAGTTAACGACGATCACCGACGTTTATTCGATTCAAAATTTCAACATCAGGAGTGCAACTTGTGTTTCATTTTTTCCTTTAAAATAATACCGTTTTAAAACGACACACAAACACACATTAACACTGCGAATAAGCCTAATAGTATGCAATACGAATAATAAGAATGGAATTAAAAAAGAAGAAAAAAAAAAACAAAAACAGTAACGAGTTGCATACAAAAGAAAAACAAATTACACCAGACATATTATCATTACAATATCTCATATGGCCCCGATGATATAAGGGTGGGCAAAACGGATGATGATGAAATTGAATATCTTCATAATGTATCCGAAGGGTGCGTTCTTCTAACGGCTCTAATCTTTCACCCAGAGATTTTACTGTTATCGTATACTTTTATTCTACTATAAAGATTGGCAAGAGGTAAATTGTCTCGGACATACATTCAACGCGGAAAAAAAGATTCATTATCGCATTTGGTATTGAAGCAGTCGGCAGTCGTAAACCTATGCCGTGACAGCGGTGCTCAATTTTGGAAGTCTATGTCGAACGGCAAACTCCGCTTTGTCGTATAGTGCTCACGATTGCGGCAGCGGACAACTCCCGAAAACCGACTACTCTCTCATGTTACCTACTAGGCCACTCCCATCTGGTACATCTCACCGGACACTCTGCCAGTCGGTTAAGACTGTTAGGCCTGCGGAAAAACCATACTACCAACGAGAGCGACTAGAATTTCAGCTCGAACTATCGAAACTTAAGAATTAATTACCGTCAGGCAGAATTTTCGCCTTACCCATCTGCTTCGGAACCTTGGTAGAGTGCTATTCCATTTCGAGCGCAACATATGAAGAATAAAGGGTTCATAAAGATATGACCGGAAGCGACCCCCCTCCCCCAATAAAAGTACCCCCGAAAGCACGTTTGAGAACAATTCATCGCAGCATCCTCGACACATGGGAAAAATCATGAACCGAATCGGTGCCGCAGGACATCCATGCGCGCGACCGGCTGCTAAACATTTTCACCGTAACATAAGCGCATTCCAAGGCGACACGCTGGACATTATCTAGCAGTAATGCGTGCGCCTAAGGAGGGCTGACGGAAAAATCGTGCAAGCAATCTGTCGCTTCTGGCGGATGAGCCTCGCAGCGGAAAACCCGTTAAAACGGGCGCGTCGTCGCCTGTGTGAACGTTTTCGCGCGGTGGCCGTTACATCTCAGCGGAAAACATCCGAAATTCGTAAGAACAAAATCGACGTTCGCGGCAAATCGCACGCTCGAATCCTCGCTGCGGAACTACGTACCGAATCTCGACCGACTACAGGCACATGCAGGGGGGCAATCGGGGCGCATTTCTCTCGCACGAAGATGGCGGCGGCGATCGTGCACAGATTGGCATTTCTTCTTCACCGTGTGACCGTGTCCTATCATCTGCGGACAGATAAATCGTCTGAAAAGCATAGAAAATCGCTCGACACAGCATCCGGGCCGAACCGATCCTCGCACGCCACCGACCCAACTAGCATTTCGCGTGCACGCACAGAACGCGCGTCCCAGCTCACCATTATGATAGCCGGTCGCGCAGCGTCGACCATACAAAGAATTTTCTTCGGGTCGTCCTGCTCGCGAAATCGCATCATACCTTACAGCGTATGTGTCTGTCCTGCTCAAATATTACACACGTTCGTTTTTTCACAAAAGAAAGCCCCACATAATATGCGCAGGCAGCGTTCAGGTGGCACTTTTTTTCCTCTCATTTTTCCGACTCATCTCGTTACTCGCCAGCGAGTCACTAACCTCATTTGCTCGACGGCGACCGTGTATCATTAACTGTGCTCTTTATCGCGACAGGTTGCGTTTCGATGGAATTTTCGTCTCCGAATTCAACCGAAGAAATTCTCGAAATATTTTTCGAAATTAAAGTGTGTGTGTGTGTGTGTGTGTGTGTGTAAGGTTCGGACGACAAAAATAAAACGGCACCGAAAGAGTACAACATCGACAGTCAGGGGGTGAAACATGCCAGCGGTGTTAAACGAATGGTATAAAAAGTTTGTAGTTTATAAAACATCGATTTAAAACGCGATTAATCGCAGTAGCAGCGGTGATGCCATATTATCGATTTCGACCAATGCTGTCGTCACGAACGGAAATCATCTTTAAGTTGTTCGAAGAAGTTTTTTTTTTTCCGAGCACGTCGACACCGGACCTTTAGAAGAGAACGAGTTACGATGCTGATTCGCCAGTAAATTAACGAAGGAATAACTAATTAGGACGTAGGCGTTCTGTCAAGAGAGATTAATATTCAAAGAAATCATGGTTAGGATCACAGATAGTTTTGCAATTGATGGTAGTTATGAGAGGGAGTTAATAAGCCATAAGCGAACAATAGTAAGAGAGGACAGTGGAACAGCTTAAATGGGAGGGGGGGATCATTAAATGGGCGCGAAGATTGCTTGTCGTTGAAGATTGTGTGATCCTACGAGAGCGCGTTGCTTTTTCAGGACTATTACAGCTGCGATTTGAATTTTCGACGGGAATACATCGGACCACAGTATTATTGAGAAGATTTTTCATCTCGTTCAAATAAATTCCATTCGGCGTCAATACGTATACGTTTTTGTTATATCCTCCTTTTCGATTTAATCGTCGTCGATCGAAAAGTAAAATTACAAAGTGAGCCTGTCGTACCGTTTGTAATAGTTGCAATATGTGTGGTCATTAGCGTCGCCAGCGGGCGGCAAGGGGCAGCTCCCCCCCCGGAGCCTTGAAACTTTTTAATCAACTGGCCATGATGAGTATTCATAGGCGCGTAATCATGAACAATTTGTCATAAACCCACGAAATTTTAATTAAGATTTTATTCTTGTTGAATAAAATATTAAGCCTTTACAACTGATAAATTTTATTTTTCCTATAACTCATATCCTCTTTCTATCATCTTGCACCCCCCCGGCCCATCTGCTGGCGACGCCCTTGTGTGTGTGGTGGACCGTAAACTAAGAAATAAAAATTCCCTTCACTATATCACACATGTTAGGCGAACTACGTTTCACTCTCTCTCTCTCTCCCTCTCTGGAACTCCGTTGAAAAAGCTATTTTTATTCTTTTTAAGCCGTTATAAATTGATCAAACACTTCACTTGTTCGAACAGTGCGTAATTTAAATGAAATAAACATTAATATATTAAATCACGAGCTCATTTTTAATATTTACGATGTATGTATATACGTTACTCGCGCAGACGATGAAATCCCGGAATTTGAAGAATATTCAAATGATCATCGGTCTTTAACGAAATGGTTTTAATAAAATTAATAAGGTACATTTAAAGAACACGAAACTTGTACTATTAACGAGAACCAGTTTGACTATATAAACGAAATGAAAAATGGAAATGACACGAATATTAACGCGGCTTTTATTCATTGAATTGCAAGCGGTCAACATGATTTCGTTCACACTTTATTAATTCTACACACCTGCCGTTGCATTACATTTTTATATAAAATACAAAGCACTTTCTTTCGGAACATTTTCGCGCCCTCTTCTATTATTCTCGGTGAACTGATTAAAAGGGATGCACATTTTGTGAACGGAGTTCGTCGGGGGAAAAAAATGGAAAAAAAGTGCAATTATCTCGTGAACTGCGCAATTTCATTAGATGTCTAAAAATAGGAAAGTCCACTGAAATAGTTTCACGAAAATATTACAAAAATCAGCGTGAAACTGAATGTACATATTTAATAAGTTCGCGCTAAAGAAAATTATAAGATTCCCGCCAAGTCGGTCGCCGTATCACATCTTTAAATTTCCCCGTATAGCAGCGGAAATGAGTTAATTGAAAATTCGTTCTTTCTAAAGCCGCCCGCATTTTTTACATTTAATGCAACTGCCCCTCCACCGTATTATTACATAAAAAGTTTATCCCGCGTTCCACATAGTTTTTTTGCCCGTTTTCTCAATATCACGTAGAAACACTCCGTACTAATCAGAAAACAATTACTAACACCACTCTTATCTCACTCCGTCGACCGAAAAAACAAACAAATGGAGAAAAATGGATTGCGGTCAATGTTATTATCGACCTTTGGAAGTGTCGGACCGAAGAACCGCTTGAAGACTCGATGAGAAAAACGGAGATGGAAATAATTCGAACAGGAAAAATGGTGCAATCGAGTCGTAAAGTGAAGCGAGCTTTAACCCGGCACTGTAGTCTGAAAGAAAACAGAGAAAAGTTTTTTTTATTTTCTTAAAAATATTTGTAATTTAATAAAATCGATTTTTTCCCTCGTTAAAGCAACTTCCGCGAAACCTACACAGGCGCGCCATATTGAGTATATTCCGCAAACCGACTACTTCCTAAATGTCCGGCTCTATTCTCTTTAATAAGTTTTTTTTTTTTCAGTTCTCGTTACTGCCGACAATTCATATACAGCATAACACAGCCAGAAGAAGCTGCGGGTTGACCGCGCTCGGTCTATAATCTACCGAGCTGGATATGTTGCTTAACAGCGCAACGACAGACTCCCGAAATTATTGTGTCAGTTAGTAGGAATTAGTCTGCGTCGCGAAAATCCCCTATTGTATTTTGGAAAACGATCTGCTCTGTCAAAGTCTTCCCTGGTTGCAGCAACTTTACATATGCCTTTTGAGCAGGAGTGTGTGAAAACAGTGTTACAATTTAAACATAGACGGGCATAAGACTCGCAAGTTCTCGACGCATAAAAGACAAAGCGTCCCATCTCCTAGATACGGTCACAATAAGCCAGCTCGTGATTCCATCCGCGACGTGTATCCGTACGTAATTGCATCATGATTACTACAAAGACGGTCTTTCACTGATAATGACATTGTAATAAAGCCAACATTGCCGTTTATCTTTCAGCGGTTTATGTGTAACATTTTCATAAAACACCGAGCCGGTATTTTATTCATCGTCATATTGTTGCGCGGCTGGGTTAACGTCCTTCATTGACGGAATCTCAACAGTTCCCTGAAGGAATAATCGTCTCACCAGCAACAGTTGAAGACCTCAGATCGGGAGATGCTGTACGCGTGTTTTCGTGATGAAGTCGAGCAACTGAAAGCTGTAAATCGAACGATCGGTCGCCGAATAGTAGTCGTCAGACCCGGGATAATCTGAGCCTGCGATGATTAAAGTTTCCTCTGTATAATTCTTTTGGTTTTTTTTTTTTTGTTAAAATTTAACCATAATTTGCTTAAAAACTTTCTGTAATATATTCCGAAGATAGTTCGGTACCGCTACTTCCATCCAGTAGTGTTTTGATTAAATACCTGTCGATATATGTAAACAATGCACCGAAATAGAAATAAAATTTTACAAACGTTAAAAATTTAATTTCTGTTTTTACACCTTTTAGTTAGTGTGTAAATATAGTAGATTAGATGTTGGAAAGCGTTTATAAAAATTGTGACAATACAAAATGTTTTTTTTTTTTTTTTTTTTTTTTTTATACACAAGTATCCAATTTAAGATAAACTATAAAATTTAATAAAAATGCACTAGAAAGTAAAAAAAAAAAAAAAAAATTACTCCCGATAGGAATATATTTTACAGTGAACTTAAAAGGAGAGATATTATGATAATTCTTGTACAACATTTACACCTTAATTAGGAGAAGACACGGAAATCGCAAATTAAAATATCTCGAATATGTTTAATGCAGTTTTTAACTATTATTTCAACCTGAATTTAGTACACCGAAAATCTAATAAGTACTAATACTGTTTAAGAATTATCATTAAGGTATATTATTTCGCTGTAAAATATATTATCTTTTTTAATTGAGAGTATTTTTTATTTTTTAATTAAATTGTTTTAAAAATATATTTTATTTCACAATTTTTACAATAATGCTTAAATTTTTCGTCAAAAGTCAACTTCTTTAAAAGTGACAAGCTGATTCCTTTTTCTTAATTCGAATATACACTTATCTCCGTGATAGTTATCACTGATGAATACTTTAATTTTTTCAAATTTAATACTGATATAATATTTTAAGTGTCACTGGCATCTGTTATATTAACGAAACACTATCTAAATGATCCTTCTTTTTTTAACGCTTATTTCTGAATGACTGTGCGAGGATCTGTGTTTACCGATATAGTCAACACTTATGCCGCTGAATGGTACACACTTTCGAATGAACAAACAGGGTATCATGCTGGAATATCGGTCAGCATTGGTACAAGAACCAGCTTTTCCCAACTGGAAAATTCTCGCTGCTTCGATTGTATTTTGCGATACTTTAAGACGGTCCAGCTCTTACACATCGTTTTCCGACACAACTGTATCAGCAGCGGATTCGAACTTGAATTCCACCCATATATATATCTTTATTGTATTCTTTAATTCCACAAATACATAGTATAGGGATGCGCGTTAGATAACGCGCAACTGTGCAACCGGCCAATTATATACCAGAATAGCAGTTGCTTGTTTATACGATAAAAATCGTTGTGATTAATAATATTTCGATTTTTTTAAAAATAGGCGCCGTTTCTGTCGATTGTAAACCGGTTAATCCTCAGTTTTGAATTTTATCAATTTACCAAACAGCGCCGTTCTAGCAATTTCTGCGCCATTGAAAAATATCGTCCAGCGCCCTCGATAATTCGTATTTTCTCCAACTGTAGCAGTTGTGTGACTGTATGTTATATGCAGATTGCGAATGATACACTGTGGCCTTGAATTTTTTTGATCTCTCTGATGTGTTGGCACATCAATATTGTTTCTCATATGATGTTAATCATTCCGCTGCGACACAAGACTTTTCTAGTCTGTAGGAATTAATTGCTAATCATATCCTTTTTCGCCGTACCGTTTTCTACGTTATCGGGATTTTATTTGCAATACTTAAACTTATTGTAAAAAATATATAAGTCTAATACGACGTACAGGCGCTTCTTTCTATTTATTAAATAATTTAGTACTGGACTAAAAAAATAAATGAAATGTACATTAAGTTCCATATATCCTTGTTAAGGTATCATGCATTGTGAAGTTCACAATGTACTAATCCCAACAGCACTAATGAGAGTAGGGGAGCCAGTTCCGCCTTTACTTTTTCAAATTTCTCTGGTACCCAATAATTTCATGCTGGGTAAACCTGGGAACAACTTGGATCCGGAATATATATATAAACACACACACACACACACACACATATATATATATATATATATATATATATATATATTTAAAACTTCAAGATTTGCTTCATAATTGAATAAAAAGGCACTAATTCTTAATAAGAAGATAATTCATTTTACGGTGAAATATACCATTAGAAGAAGGGGATATTATGATTATTTTTAAACAACATACATACCTCAATTAGAGTCTTAGTAGTACACCAAATACAAATTAAAAAACCATATTAAAACATCGGGAATATTAATTACGATTGTAATTTGGTGTAACTCAGTATAAATGTTCTTTAAGAATAATCCTAATATTTACTTTGAAGTATATTATTATCAGATGATTATTTTTTACTTTTTAATGCACTTTTATTAAACTTTTAAAGCAAATATCGGAATCGGTATACTTTAATTCGAGATCTTTCGTGTAAACATGTTTAAAACAGCGCTACTTTCGATACTGTTAGTATTGCTGTAAGAATGTTCAAATTTCGTTAACGAAAAGTTCGTACATTTTCGACGTTTCAATTATTTTTATTCGCTACATATGCATAGACTCTAGTACATTGTATAATATTGAACGGCGTTTATTGCCCTTTCATAGTTTTAGTTGTTCATACTGACTCCGTGTTCGAAATTTTTTGTCTAATTCTTATCTGGTCATATTTAGCGGAAAGAACTGTACCCCTAAAAGGAGTATTTTTTTTTTTTTTTTTTTTTTTAAATTTAAACGACTACTCAGTAAATAATCGTCGAAACTTACCGATATACTTATATGCGGTACCATTACTAACCGGTATAATGGATATTCAGTCCCCATACGATAACAGTCATACCCATAGTAATGTTAGGATATTTTCGGCCGTGATGAACTTGTAAAATAACTATAATATTTTTTTCCAAATTGCATTTCACTAGTAAATAGATAACATTTGGAGTGACTAATAACAACGTTTCTCCCGCTTTTTTAACGTAACTTTTTAATGACAACCGGGGGTGTACCACAATGCTTATTGATATAATGGTGTACCATCATTACGGCTTTCGAATAATCAAAGGAAATCATTTAAATGATCAAAAGTTACATTAAAATAGAATAGCCGGCTCGTTTTAATGATTGCGAAAGTAAGAATCAATATGGATTTCGGAGCGCAGAGTCCGTCGATCGAATTTTTCGCTGATAATCAGTAAAACGGTAGCAGAGATGGAGAGCTCGATGCTCGTCTTTAAAACAGCTGATGACCGTTCCGGTCAATTAAATAAGCCACGCCTTGGCGAAAACTAAAAGGTAAGTTTACCGTTACTGGTTCAATGCAACTCCTCCTATTAAATTACCAAATCGGCAAACTGAAGAAGAGCACATTTTAGCCGAGTGACGATGCGTATGACGACACGCTATTTAAAACGCAATAATATACTGGTACTAGCGCGGTGCGACGGAAAATAAAAAGCTTATTTGTCCAAAGAAGACAATTAGAATACGATCAGGTACCGGCTATAATCTGTCTTACAGTTCACAATATTCACTGAGAGTTCTAGCGCTGAATTTCCCGCTAACCGATACAAATTCCGAATAAAAAATCCGTTCGAAATTTAATAAGAAATTAACGAAAATAATATTTCCATATACTGACCAGGCAGTTACTACTAGTTGAATTACCTGTTACACGCGTATTTTTTTTTATACGTGATAATATTCCTCTCGAACGTTTATCTCGCACCAGTTTGTTATGTACTCACATACGCTGGTAAACTCAAGTATTTCCGGCGTTATTAATGCGCGAGCGTTCACTTTTTTACTTCACACAATCACAGAAGATAACCTTTATCTAGCATCAACTACGACGCCAGACGCAAATTTCGATGCTGCTCTTCATCGAGTAAAATTAAATGCAGCATCACGATACCGATTGAGAATGGCTAAGGTGGCGTGTTCCGGTGAAATTATTTCAAATTATTATCCGCGACATTAACGCAGATTACAATATTTTAGCATTATTTTAGAAAAAAGTGACCATTTCAGTGTACCAGCTGGAGCTTTTAAATATGTTCAACTGAATTTGTCAGCATCCTTCAACTGTTTATGGCGACGAGCGCGAAACCCGCGATAATAACTGAAACCGCCACGTTTCATGATTTCCGCTGCCGATGTTTACATTAATAAATATCGAAAAATATTTACACTTTTCCGAGCGGACGTCGCGTAATTGTCAGTATGTACAGCAACGCTAGCAAAATAGATTAAAAGCTGTGTCGCCTGCGCAACTATAATAATGCCAAAAACCATACTCCGGATTCAGATTGATAGAGACTACAATTATTAAGATAATTTTAAACTTGGAAGCTTTTCAGGCATAATTACATATCATTTTTACCGCGGTATGCGAGACATTTGAATTTACCAACTCTATCAACAATCTTTCACCATAATAGTATTTGGCCTGGTTCAACTGTTTCTTGCTAACAATTTGTCTTCTCTTTACATTGATGTTCCAATTCTGTACAACTAGATTCAGTTTATTAATAAGATGTTGGAGGTCTCGAATGTCATCTGCCAAAATGGTGCAGCATCATTCGCACAACGGATGTTGTTAACCATTGTAACTAATCGCTCTTGTCCCTGTTCATGGGCGTCATTTGTAACTGACCAGCTACCGCGATGATAAATTTAAAAAAAGAAAAAAATAAAAGAAAATAAAAGATTTCGGGCGCCAATGACACTTAACCCCGGTGTGTCATTACCGGAAACTCAATTCGTAGAGCTTTAGGCCTTCCTAAGGTTTAACGAAAAAAAAGAAAGTCTCCGCGGCGGAGATGTCACCGGGACCCACCCCGTGTCCAATAAGAAAGATTTCGGCTTTAAACGCGTATATTTTCGCTAGGAAAAAAAATATAATAAAATTGTTAGGATGATTTTAGCGTTCACACAAGAAGTATACTTGTGCACAAATTAACATATTAAAAATTTTTTACAAGAAACGCGTGCGGCAGAGCACGTACGATTTTAAAACCGACAACGCGACGAGTTGCTTGAGGCAAAAGAGCCTCGACGACGTTCAGCCTAAGACTCTTGCAAGCGACTCTTGCGAGAGACTAAAAATGTGTCTGGCGAGGATCGCTCGATGTCCTCTTGCCTTTCGCTAAGACGACTAATTTTACACAAAAATATTAACAAATAAAAAAAAAACACCGCCAAAAGGATCTTTTTAGAAAGTTGGTTGTTAATTTCTATTTAGCGGCGATTACCCTGCCGGTATTCCTTTTCGGGTTTTTTGACAAAAAAACTTCTGCCGGCCCAACATAGCTCAGTACGCATTTCAAACGCCTATACCGCCAGCAAAGGCTCTTTCTCCGCTTTTCGGCCACCCGCATAGAAACCAGTTCGCTATCCCGGCGCAGCGGTCAGAACATCTGTGCCGGGATCCTTCGATTTTTTAGCCGAGAAAGCGTCTTTGACAACCATGCCGCTTTTGCCCGCTGCCGAGACCGCCGAGAAGTTAATGATTATTGCCAAAAAATATTATTTTCTAGCTCGGACAGCGTTGACAAAGGCCGTAAGAAATGCCGAATCCGTCTCACTGCCCCACCCTCATTTTCATCCAAAACAGTAGTTTTGGATGAGAATTCAGGTGACCAAGAACGAAAGGATTCGGACAAGCCGTTTCCGAGCTACGGAGTCTTGAACAGATCTCCACCGTCTAAACCCGCTCATGTACGCCGCAAATCATCCCTTAAGTTATCACACGTACACCACTCTCACAGACCGCTCGGACCACACTAGGTCAGAAAAATATAGAACGGAAACTTTAATAACAATTAAAAAACAAAATGGAACCAAAATAAACATGAGAGATAACGAGTATCCATTCCGAACAATACGAGACGCATCTCGTTAAAAAACAAAACAATACGGGAAACAACCCGTCTAAAAACAGTTCACAAACTACAAAATATCGGAAAGAATACCCTAAGATCGGCTTCCATGTTGGTTCAATACAAAAAATTTAATTACGTTAGCATTAGCTGAAATAATTTGAGAATTGAAATATAAAAAAAACGGTTGATTAGATAAATGCCAAAAAAAAGAACAAGTTGATTAAATAGTTGCAAAAAAAAACAAAAAATAAATTCGTTGACATCTTATACCTCGCGAGCTCATTGTCCTCTGAGAGATACAGGAACACATGAGGAATACGACAAAAATTTCCTAACAAAGAGAGAGGCGCGGCAGACAAGACCGGTACCCCTTTTGGACGGGTAAAAAAAAAAAATAAAAAAAATACATATCGAGACACCCCCTGATATAATACGCGGAATGCGTGCAACTGAGCCACCCGAAACAAAACAACAAATAAACATTGGCCCATGGCCCGGAAAGTGGCACTCAGTCACGCACTACGCAACGGAACCCCCCGTTGGCCTACGCAGTGGAAATTTAATCCCCCCAATGACACCCTCTCGCATCGGCGCTGGAACATCGCGCGAACACATCCCCCCACATGGCCTACCCAACCTAATGGTGGACAAGACTGGGACCCCCTATAGACACCCCCTGAGAACGCTCACCATCTTATTTCATGGGACGTCAACAAGTCCCCGCGACGGTACGAACATCTACATCTTCATCTTCATCTTCATCATCGATCGGACCGCGCGAGAGACCTTCCTTTGGCCTACCTAGAGGAGCCCTCAAAAAAAAATATAAAAAAAATAAAAAATAATCCATCAAACTTTCCGACGATCTTCTTCTCCATCTGTAAACCGGACACCACGCCGGTCCTCGGCCTTCCTTAGGCGTCGAGTCTACCTTGTGTACCTTCCGGGGGCGCACACCACCCATTGGAATAGGAATAAGAAGAAAAAGAACAGGAACACACCAAATATAATTATGAAAAAAAGATAAAAGGAAAAACATCTGGAATTTTACATGACCAGGGCACTGAAACTCGCGAGATTTTCAAAAAAATTATAATTTTGTTTTTTTAGCCTGACCTAGTGTGCACGCATTTTAATCACACACCGACCTGCGGACACTGTAAGCGACATTCCCGCTCCCGGCCGAAAGGTCGTACATTCACACTCGCACGTTGTCCCAGTGGCAATATAAACGAACGAACAAATAAAATATATACTAGTGAACTAAATTATTACAAAAAAATAGATCGACCAAACGTCTAACTGACAAAAAAAATAATCGAATAAAATATAGGACAATAAGAACTCTAAAACTGGGTCATGACCTGAACAAAAGTACTGAGAATAATTGAATGTATTTAAAAAGAAAAAATATAAGAAAATAAGCGGTTAACTGCCTGTCTTGATTGTGGGGCTTGCGGGACGCTATCGTTACCTGATTCCGGAACGAGGAAAGAAAAATCAAAAAAATGATTATCAAAATAGAAAGAGAACAGTTGAGGTCACTACCAATATGAGAACGGAGCTCTGCGTCTTCGTCCTGCGCCATTATTATATTTTTTTTTTTTTTTTTTTTTTGACAAAAAAAATAGAATACAAGAAAAACAACACACGCAAAGGAGGAAAATAGGAAACAAAAAAAAATAAAAGAAATAGGTACATCGTTGAGATAAAAGTATCGATCGTATTGCGGGAATAAAGCAAAATTCGCCATTAGACCGTCACCACGGAGAGATCCCAGCCAAGAATCACCACCATATTTCCTTTTTCCCCGGTACCCCGTGTCGGGAAAGCTCCTATGGCTTATAAGGTATTGTTGTGCCACTAGGTCAAGTTCTTCGGCAATTGCCGGTATCGGGCGTCAATTGACCCCACTCGCCAGAAATACTCGGTGGCCACAATAAATCCAACCGATTCGGTTCACCACTTAGCGATTAAAATTGTTATTCTCCGTATTTCTCGCCGAGACTTACGCCCAATGCCATGGCCGCACACGTTCAACGTTGCCCACTACACCGAAAGCTCGTACAACGGAGAAGAAAAGATAATAAAATATAGAGCCCCGCCGGAGTACCAGGTATTCACTCTCTCTCCCCACCGAACAATATGGCCACGCTTGCCTTAGCAGCGCCCACAGAGCCTGAGGGGTCGACCGGAAATCCCTCCCGATCCGCCTAGCGACGCTGTGAATGGAAAACATAGAGCAAAGAAAGAGAAAAACAATATATTTAGCAGAAAAGAGATGGAAAGAAGCTCAAAAAAATCCGAGAAAGAAAATATTAAATAGACCGAAAAGAACCGGTGAGAGGAACATTGCCATATGTAAATAATTTTATCACAGCAATGTCCATACTGTTAACAACGCAGACCGACAACTAAAACGTCCGCCCACATTGGCAGGAGGTTAGGTATAAGGTATTAGGAAGTTAAACCAGACAGGAAATGAAAAGAGAATGGGAGAAAAAGGAACAAAATGGTTAAATGAATCCGAAATCAAAGTATCCCGATGCCCACAAGATTGGCAATTAAATTATAGAAATAATAAAATTCATTGCGAAAGAGGAAGAAACTCTTAGTTGATAACTCAACAGATGCGTCACTAATAATCTAGATGACCCCACGGGGTTCGCAAAATTATAAATCAAAAAGATACTATTTCCGAAAGACGTTCAAAAAAAATTTTAACTATGTGCGCCGACGCGCAATTTCTATAGGGCTACATGATTAATATACGCATTAACATAAACTAAATAGAAAACAGTTATACATTTTACATAACAAATTATATATAAAAATTTAATATTGAACACTTATGTGTGCTCAGCTCCACACCTGTTATTATCCAGTGAATGGCCGCATCCTTGCGGAAATTCGCTACAAAGCTAAAACAAACTATATTTTCTAATCCTAATACATAACGCCGATTCTACTCACATTTCTTAATTCCGTAATTTAATATAAGCTCAACCACACCGCACGTAAACGTAGGAGTTTAAAATCAGAGTGGTAGATACGAGTATAAAAAGTCTCAATGATGTTCGAACGAGTAACCAGTTTTTTTTTTTTCTTTTCTGGAAAAAACCGCAAAAAAAACGAAATCCGAAGCGAAACGCCCAGATAAAAAAAAATATAAAATTTTGAATTTAAATAAAATGAACAACTTTCTAAGCGAGGGGTGATACACACTTATATAAGGTCGAAATCAGAACGAATCGAGCTCGCTCTCGCAAATCGAATACACCTTGCTTCAAAAAAATTCAAAAATTCAAAAAAAATATCTACTGATCTAAATTCCAGTGAAAACTGACGCATAAGTCGTCTGAAAAACTAACTAACCTAATCTAACGAGAAACTAGAAAAAGAACAGCAAACATGCAAATTTCGGGGAATCGACGAATTATCTGACTGAAGTTGAAATCTGGCCTACACTACTCGAAAATTAGATGAATAATTCAAACATAGATAAATATCCGGCTGCAATAATTTGAGCAGGCTCATTGACGAGTTAGACGCAAGTAACTTGTCCAAAATTTCTTTGTAAAAAAAAACGGAACTACCCCTTGAATTATTACGCATGAAAATCAACGAACGCGGACACAAAATCTTCGAAGACTTATAACATTAAAGCGTAAAAAAAAAAAAACGATACTGCACACAACATACTTCTCTCCATCGAAGCAACACAGGGCACCTGTCATACTTACTCTAAAACAGTTACTCACACTCGTGCTCAAGCCAATTTATAATAATTTTATCTATTTTTAATGATTAATTTAAATTCTATCTACGACTGGAATATGTTAAATAATACTTCCTAGAGAAGTTATCTTCTTTGTATCTTCATCGAGTGGATCCCTAGCTAAATTTTGTTTTATCTTTTGCGTATTGGTTTTTAATTGATCTGTTGACGTCGTACTCCGGGAAAATCGGCTAGCTTTTTTAATTATTAATTAATTATTTCCGCCGATACTTCCACCACCAGGATCCACGACGGGAGCAGCGCCACGACCGGCGAGAATTATTATTACTTACCTTGGAATCTTTTGTATATTCGGACTTTAAATAATTGAATTTGGGCTTGGTTTTCTTTGTTTTTCGTTCATTGTTATGTTTATTATTTTTATTTATAGATCTTCCGATTTTGTATTTAGTTTTTCCAATTTTAGATTTATCTGCTTCTCTTCTCTTGTGACGTATTTTCTTGCCGGTTTTTGGATCTTTCATGTTACTTGTAAAATTTATTTTAACCAGATCAACACGATCGTCCTGATTATTCATATTGGTCTGCTCGCTAATATTGCCATTATCATTACTATTAAAATTATCATTATCATTATTATTATTGCTTTCGACATCTTTATATTCCCTACTATTATTGTCATTATTTTCAACATTATTATCATAGGTATTTTTAAGATCATTTTTATTGTCATTAAGCCCCTGTTCCTCGTCACTTTTCACTCGTTTCTCATCATCCTCCATTGGCATAGTGATGCGCTCAACTAATTCATTCTCTATCTTTTCACCTTGCGTCGGCTCCCCAGAGACCGCAGATCCATCCCCAACGTTTATTTTATTTTTTAGATCTGGATTATTTTCGTAAATTTTAACTTCGGGTATTTTATTCAGTTCTTCTTCGACTTCGATTTTAGGTTTTTCGAGTCCCACATCTAATTTGTTTTCTAAAATATCGAATTTAATTATTGAAACCACTTGATTTTTATTTAGTTCTTCAAATTGGTTCTTCACGTCTTCTTTAAAATTGTTTAAGTTTTCATTAAAATCTTTAGCATTTTCTTTGAGTCTTTCCTCAATTTTGTTAAAATTATTAGCATTTTCTTTGAGGCTTTCCTCAATTTTATTAGAATTTTCTTTGAGGCTTTCCTCAATTTTATCAAAATTTTCTTTGAGGCTTTCCTCAATTTTATCAGAATTTTCTTTGAGGGCGGCCAAAATTTGGTTGAAAATCGAAGAATGCGATTGGGCAGAGGATATTCTGGGGTCCTCGAGGGTGTGACGCGTTGCCTCCGGCCCAGTCTCCGAGAGACGGTCCGAGATTTCATGCGGTGCATCACCTTCCTCGCTTAAATCAATGTCACGGTAATTACCCCGGGTCACCACCACTCTGGCTAAATCCTCATTCTCCATCACTGATGCAGGGTAATTAAAATAAAATCAGACAATTCGGGCCTACCTATCGGCAATTAAATATTAAAATTTTAAACATAATTTCGAAACTCCGGTTCGAGAAAAAATTTTAAATAATTCGTAACACAAGAAAAAATAATTTTAAAATTTTGAATGATTGAATCACGAGAAAGTGAAACGTTTATAACCTATAGTAGGCCGAGGAGAGAATTAAATAATATAAAATCTTATCTGTTTCCGCTTGGCAGATCCTTCTCCGATGAAACCGCTGCTTCCTTCTTCGTACCAGGTAACGTATATCTATCTATATACTATCGAGTCCCTGTTCGTTCGGGCCGCCATTTGTGAAGAATTCACTCTCTTCACAAGTCCCTGTTCCGGTAGTCATTTGTAACTAATCGCTCTTGTCCCTGTTCATGGGCGTCATTTGTAACTGACCAGCTACCGCGATGATAAATTTAAAAAAAGAAAAAAATAAAAGAAAATAAAAGATTTCGGGCGCCAATGACACTTAACCCCGGTGTGTCATTACCGGAAACTCAATTCGTAGAGCTTTAGGCCTTCCTAAGGTTTAACGAAAAAAAAGAAAGTCTCCGCGGCGGAGATGTCACCGGGACCCACCCCGTGTCCAATAAGAAAGATTTCGGCTTTAAACGCGTATATTTTCGCTAGGAAAAAAAATATAATAAAATTGTTAGGATGATTTTAGCGTTCACACGAGAAGTATACTTGTGCACAAATTAACATATTAAAAATTTTTTACAAGAAACGCGTGCGGCAGAGCACGTACGATTTTAAAACCGACAACGCGACGAGTTGCTTGAGGCAAAAGAGCCTCGACGACGTTCAGCCTAAGACTCTTGCAAGCGACTCTTGCGAGAGACTAAAAATGTGTCTGGCGAGGATCGCTCGATGTCCTCTTGCCTTTCGCTAAGACGACTAATTTTACACAAAAATATTAACAAATAAAAAAAAAACACCGCCAAAAGGATCTTTTTAGAAAGTTGGTTGTTAATTTCTATTTAGCGGCGATTACCCTGCCGGTATTCCTTTTCGGGTTTTTTGACAAAAAAACTTCTGCCGGCCCAACATAGCTCAGTACGCATTTCAAACGCCTATACCGCCAGCAAAGGCTCTTTCTCCGCTTTTCGGCCACCCGCATAGAAACCAGTTCGCTATCCCGGCGCAGCGGTCAGAACATCTGTGCCGGGATCCTTCGATTTTTTAGCCGAGAAAGCGTCTTTGACAACCATGCCGCTTTTGCCCGCTGCCGAGACCGCCGAGAAGTTAATGATTATTGCCAAAAAATATTATTTTCTAGCTCGGACAGCGTTGACAAAGGCCGTAAGAAATGCCGAATCCGTCTCACCATTTAGTCATTTTAAGACGACTGACATTTAAAAAAGCAGACTAGAAAAAGAAAGTAATAAGAGAATTTCAAAAACTTCAAAAAGAACATGTGAGGGACTTTTCAGCAATTACCTTAATAGCTAAATCTTCAATAGATGCATCGTACCTAGCTGGCAATTGTGTGAAACACGGCCTTTAACATGTAAAATTATAAGTAGGTTCAAAACGATCTATCGATGTTAAATATCAACGTAAATGATAAAAAATTAGATCGATGCATTATGAAGCGGAAATTTAAAAAAAATACACACGCGGGTGAATACATCGGAACAAGCAAGTCGAGCATGAAACTAAAAATCGGTCGCTGGACGGATCTACTTTTTGGCACCTATCTCGATATCATCTCAATATGAACGTAAAAAACGATGTCAATTGATTCGGATGCACTTGAAAGTTTCCTTAACATTAAGAATTTCAAAGGGTGGCATATTATTAAATAGAATGGAATAGGAGCGCTTGGAACCTTTGTTCAATAATATGAGTCAAGGAGAAAATAAGTATTTACGTTTATTATAAATCGAAGCGGATTTTGTTATTTAAGACCTGTTCAGAATTGCGCGAAATGATATTCGGCAATGATGATGATGATGACTGCGAAAGTTAAAATTGTCGAAAATCACGACGCTACTGTTCTGGCAGTAGTGAGCTCTGTCGCGTGCAAGTAGGCTAGCATACTACGATCGGTGCTTGTGCATGGCTTGTGGCACAGAGAAGCTTTACAACGCGCAGAGAGTTGATAAGCCAGTCGGGTATTCGTTCGCTTTATTTATACTGATGGTAGTGCACAGGACGGTCGGTCGAAAATAAAACGCTCAAAAGTCAAAATCCAATATTTTTAAAATTATTTTAGCAATAAAAACGGTTGTTCAAAAAATATTGTTAAATTTAAAAATTTGTTTTAAAAATTCGGAAATTATTTTGACCCAGGCGCTCGAAGTAGCTGGTTGAAATCTATTCGAGGAGCCAATACGGGACTTCGTAGATCGCCGGTCAGAAAGGATCGTCTCTTTCTCCCTACGGCAAAACATTTGGAATCCAGAGATGGTCAACGTAAGTTCGCCACCGGTTTTTCGAAGTCAAAAAATGGGAGGTCGCATCAATGTATAGATAAAAACTATGTCCTTTTAATTTTCCTTCAATAAAAAATATTTTTATTTGATATGCATGTACATCAACCTCTTCATTAGCTTTAATTTCTTCGCTAATCACGAGAATGGTGCGCAATTAAAGAAAAAACAATATCTATATTTACAATTTTTGCACTTCTTTTTTCTTATTATTTAAATAATTTTCTATAGAAAAAGTTTATTTTTTTTTTTTTTTTGGCCCGGTATAAATTAAGAAAAGGAAAATAATGTATGGTATGCAAACTCTCACAGTAGAAAACCGTAAAAAACCATTATTCACCAAATGAAATCGTAGAATATTATTTCGGCTAATCTCAATAAATACTAAAGGTAAGTGAATTAAGATGGAGCCTGTGTAAGCGGAAGTGTAGAAACCATAAGAGGAAAAAAAATCTGAAATCTAAACTCCCACTGAGAGCCGAGACAGAATTAGCTGCCAGAGCAAGTCCTAAGGACCAAATATAGTAGTTTAAACTTGGATGAAATAACTTGATTTTTGTAATAAAAGAAAACAGGAAAAATATGGTCTACATTAGACACGAAGATAGAAAAAGAAAAAGAAGATATTACACTAATATAGAGATCATCACAAGCGTGCTGACATTTTTTTAAATAAATATAGCAAGTAAAGCAGATGACGACAATAGGAAAATGTTCGTTTCCGATTGAAAAAATGCTGTGGACGACTTGTGTTTGCTTTTCATTTTCTTTAGAATTGTTCTGCTTACGATTTTCTTTTTCGCCTTCACAGTTCGACGTTTTAAGAGTCGAACATTTTTCTCGATGATTCGCTCAATCCCCTTTTTGTCCAGCTCTCTTTCAATCGCGAAATAAACTGGGCCCGCAATTTCCGAGCTTGTTTGTTTCATCTGAATCTTTTTTTACTTTTGCAATTCTAAGCTGTACATCTTACATTCTCGCAAATGCCATTCTGCTTTCTTCTTTCTGCAAAAGGCTATAACCTATTTATCAGTCTGTCTCTAAAATATCCGTCGTGTTTCGTTCGAATAAGAGTACACTGTCTTATTATCTCTAAAGACCATATACGGCCCAATTTAAACTTTCTCCATACACGTATTCGTTTGAAATCGCTTCATTTCACTGAACACAACATTAGTAGAGTTTCCCGATTCGGCCGGTTTTCTTTCGATTAACCAAACATACTCACTCTAAAGCTGCAAAAATTGCACGCACTCCATGTTCTATTAAAGAAAGCGAACAGCGCCGAAAGGCCCATCAGATTATGGAAAATTGCATTCGAAGCCGACGTATAGACTAAAAAACCAGAACTGCGTTTATCGAAGTATGCCAGCCACCGTTGCGTTTCTGCGGCGTGTAATAATTAATGTCGATGTCGCGAGAAATTTTATATTCATTATTTTTTTTTAATTGTACATTTTTTTACAAAGTAAAAAACGTTTCGGTGCGATGGTGCTGCTGCAAGTTGACGTCATTAGCTTCGCAATGACTTTAGACAGCAAGCGAACGAGCCTTTGATATATCGACTGATTTTCGCTTTATTTATATCATAGGTACGTACGCGCGCGGTACGAATATATATATATATATATATATATAAACGCGCTTGAGTATCGAAAGCATAGCTATAAAAACAATGGTTCTCGCCAGCAGAGGAAATGCAATTATTATTTCCGCCTTGCAGAAGTTATTAACGAACGAAAACAAAGGGAAATAAAAAATCGGAACAATAATTTAAGAAGTGCAACAACGGTGACATAAAGAGATAGTAATAGAGGTGTCCGGTCAGCGGAGGGTGTAATAGGTTTTTTGAAGTGTCGGAATGCAAGCGCACGGTGCCAATAAAGCGCAGAGAAAGGCAACTGGCAGCTGATCTCGATATATAATTCCAGATAAGAGATCATTTATAGTAGCCTTATATGGAGCCGACGGTCAAAGAAGCAGAATTCAGACGGTTATAAGTGAAATGGACTAGAAAGAAAGCGGCAGTTGCTATCATAAAGAGTTAAGTAAATGCCGTGCGTATATTATCAGCGGTGAAAGATAGACGCGAAGTTTCAGCAAGCCGATAAGACAGCCTGCTACCATGTGCTGGCCGCGAACGCGTATAAATAAAAATGTACACCGGCCGCCGATGAATGGAAATATAAATTTAGAAAAGAATGCAAACGGCTCCACCAGCCTTCCATTAAAATATAGCAATTGCGCGCACATTATTCGGTTGCACGTATTTTTCAGGACCGGATTTCGAACGGTTAAATATACACCTTGTAATAATAATAAAAATAATGATAATAATAATAATAAAAATAATGATAATAATCATAGTAATAATGATAATAATAAGGATCATCAGAGTGATAAGGGAGACTGCAGCAATGTTTAAGCTAGTTTGTTTTAGTTCGAGGATGTGCGCACGTTCGCGCGACAGCGTAGTTATTAGCGACCGGCATATGTTATACGCGGATCACTCATTACATACACCCTAGGAATTTACACGCAACACTATCAACAATTTCCCGAATTCCACAGCTCTTTGAACTCAATTGCTGCTCGGTTCCGGGCACACCTAGCTCCTTTTTTTGTCCTCGCCGCCTTCCCATCAACTATCAACAAAACTCTGGAACCGTCTCGTCCTGGACAAGCCACGTGGACCTTCTGCAGAACAAAAGCAGATCGGCCGCAGGGCTTCTCGATAACCGACTACGAGACTGACGCGTTCCTATCAGTCACAATTACTTATTATTTTTGCCGCTATTGCTCTTTTGTCGCCGCTAAGAAATTGAATGACCAGAACCGCGACCGGGGGATCTGCATGTCGGAAACGTGCGAAAACGAACAACTGCAGTGTCGCGTAATCTGAATTACTTCTACAAGGTCTGCGACGAAAGTTAATTGGAAAAATCGTGTCACCGCGCTATGATTGTCCGCGGGAACAATGTGCGCTCTCTCTCTCTCTTTGTTCGTAATTGACTGATTACAGTTAATGCTGCAGTCTCGCTGGAGTTCGTCATCCGATCTAAACAGTTTCCCGACATATGTGTACATAGTTCGCAACGTGATGATTTCGAAAAACAAAAAAAACAAAATGGCGTAACTTTAAAAGTTTAAACGCGAAAATCAAACGGAATTCAGACAAACGTTATAAACAGTGTCCGGAATGCGGGCTCCCTATTAGGAAGATGCGAGAATTTATATTTGCGAAGAAATCCCGAGCGAGAAGCCTGTCGGTCATTTCACTTTAAATCGAGCAAACCTTTATAGCGCTACGTCGAAATGACCTGCCACGCGATTGCCTTCGAGATGTTTATTATTCTGAGTGAATCAGTATCGCAGATTATTACGCAACCAACGATAAAAGTATTATTATTATTTCCCACGCGATATTTTCAATGTTCGATACGAAATTAATTTTCATCCTCGGGGATTTCGGAGAATTTTCAGCGTCTCCCGATGAAATTAAATTCCCCGCACCGGTATAATTGGTAAGTAAAGTAAGTCCCGTATATCCTTAATAAGGTATCATGAATTGCGGAATTGAACTTTTCATTATGTACTTAAGGTTCTCTAAGGGATCTAAAGAGTATATACTGGGACTAGTTCCGTTCTACTTGGGATCCGCCTTTACTTTCCCCCAGCAGATAATTCTCTGGTACAACCAATATTCAATTTCAGATTAGATATAAAAACCTGGGAGCGATTCGGATTCGGAACGAGACAAGTTTCGAACCCGTGTCCTCTGATTTTTGGTAGCCAAAAGCACATCTTAACCACCAGATTATCGTGCTATCATACCGATATAATACAAAAGAAAAAAGAAAAAAAATCGTTATTAACAAAACGCATGATGATAATATTCTCGCTCGGCGTCTCTCAATGGTCCATTCCTTCAGCATTTTCCTGCCTCAGATATCCTTTTCCTCTCCGCAAGTCTCCATACCAGACTGTGCGTTGACATCTACCCTTCCTTTTTTGCCAATCGCTCCTCCTTCTACCTCCTCCTACAGCCTACTCCCAATTCACAGTCTTGGTACCGATTTCTTCCATTTTATCGGCGCTCGGCTATTGTTTCTTTAATCAGACTGAGACTTGGTCATTCCCTCTTTTCCTTTTCTCGTTTTTCTTTTTCTCTTTCATCTTCTCCCTTTTGCCCTCTCCACTCAACTGATCCTCCCTTTATATGCGACCCCAACCATATCCTTTTTGAATGCCCTGCTCATTTTCCTGAGTGCTCTCATCTATACGCCGAACCTTCGGCGTTGGATCTTCCTACCCCTTTCAATGCTTCCTTTATCCTTTCCTTTCCATCTCCAGCCGTTATTCTCCTCCTTCTTTCATTTATACTTTCTATCTTTGATCGCCTCAGAATCTGAGTAGGTGATCTAAGTCTATGTAGTTGGGTTAGTGTTAATACCGAGCCCATTTAAAAAATAAAAAAAAAAAAATATTCGGCCTATTTCTGTTTTTTGGCAAACTGGTATGTGTTTAAATGTAAAATATAAAACTGGCATGTTTCTTTACGAAAATGGACTTCTCTGTTGTTCTTAACAGCTGCCGGTAGGGAACGGTAATAATAAAATCACCGAATAGAAAAAAAATTGTTCGGTTCTTCTTTTTATTTCTTCAAATTCTCGTACCGTGGCGTAGTTTTGGGTAAGCAGTGGTGTTACTGCGGCACATTGAAACTTTTAAAAATTTCACTTGCGCTAAGTTAATGTCCAAAAATGATTAGAATATACACGTGGTGTTGGGATAACACACGCACGCTTAAAACCAATGTAAGAAATACGCGAATAATTGCTTTTGAAAATTATTTTGGTTTCTCTATTAATTAATCGAAGAAAAAATAAATAACGACTTCGGAACTACATAAAAAAATCATTCGTACACAATTACCAATTCATATATTAGTCAGATAATTAACGAACCAACTTCAAGAGTAACTGTGCGGAGTTACATCGATTTATAAAGACTGATAATATTATTAGTGATTAAATTAAATTTTTTTTTTTAATGGGTTTGTCAACATGATTAAATTTAATAGAAATATAGATATGGCGCTAAATCGGTAATATTGGGACAAAAAGAAAAAGAAAGAAAAAGAAAAAGAAAAAGAAAAAGAAAAAAGAAAAAAGAAAAAAGCGTTTTCACTTTATGACTCCGAAATGTGTCTTAGAAATACCGCGCAGTAGTAAACGAACGAGCTAAACATTTATACACACACCAATATAGCCATCTCATCTTTTAATCCCGTATACATGTATATTTCAATGTCCGCACAGTTTTACCGCCCTTAATTAGACACTAAGCCAATACTCTAACTGAAGGCTCTCTAGCTCCCATGCAGTAATGACTCTATTGATTCACCGCTAAGACTAATAAAAGAACCCTGTAATGTTTTTACGGAAACCCTGTTACATTTTTGCGTTACACAAGTGAGTCGCAAAAGTCGGTGAAAGCTATTTTAATGATATCCGCGAGTTGTGGCCCAACAAAATTAGAAATTGCTTCGAAAATGAAAGAACAACGCGAAATTATTAAAACCGAAACCTGCACAAACTATTCCGTTTGGAAATGTACTGATTGCGAGGTCACATTGAGTTGTATTGCCATTCCTTATCCTTCTTTCACTAAATTAATTTCTCCCTTCAGAGTTTTACTAAGCTAGTTCGCGAGACGTCCGGAGATTTATATCGAAAATAGTCGTAGTAAAATTCGGCGCAATATTTCAATATTGGCTCTTATTCGAACCGAATTAAAGCATAAATCGAAACTATCATTATATCGCGAATAGAGATCTAAACTGAAAATTTTAATTAAACTTCCTTAACGAAGGCCAAACTAAATATTTACTTACGAAAAATAAAAACGGAAAAAATTTACGATTACTTCCTCCTCCTCGGAGCATCAGTATTCAACATAAACAAGTCCAGTCACACAAGCATGATGTTTCAACGGCGCCGAGAATTACGTATATTAAATTAAAGATAACTCCGTAACGTTCATATTCACATAATTAGTATTCAAAAAACAAAGAAATGCGATTCTTCCCGCCGTAAACATGGAGAAACACGTCGTTTTTGGCGCCTTTCTGTTTAGTTACGGAAATGAATTACGGTTTCATTCCCGACAAAATGTGATCTTTCCACCAATGTAATGCCCGGGAAAAAAAAAAAATTTTTTCAAAAATTTCGACCTTTCGGCGCCCCAAAGGGCCTAATTTTAAAATTAGAAACCCCCGGCTATTTCAGACTGGAATAAAATATATGGGGTTGCGTATACTTTTTAACCTTGTTCGAAATTTTTCTTTAACGCAAGGGGGAGGGGATACACTTTAGTTTTTACACTTTTTTGAACTTTACATAAAAAAAAATAATAATAATACTTTTCTAATGGCCACGGGAAAAAGCGTATGCATTTTTTCTCAAATTTTTTTTTTGGAAATTGTACCAAAAAACCTATTACCAAAAGTAGTCTCATAATGGTTTTTTATAATTCCAATAGCTTTTACTCATTTGCCCACTTTATCAAACCGACGTTATTATTAGATAATTATGCTGTAATGCAGCGACTGAAACCGTTATTATTAATAATTTAGTTCTAAGCAATAAGGTAGAGTAAAACAACAAAATTGGTACGTAATTTCGCTGTTGGGTAATTAAGGAGAGAATATGAAGTTAATATCAACGCCGCCAAAATTGTTTAAATATTAACGGGGAAATTTCACGATGTTCCTTAATTAGCTCTTTTTAAAAGCGAATCATCAGCAATATACAATCTTTTTATTTTTCGTTTCGTTTTTTTTTTTTTTTTTTTATACTTTTAGTTGCAATTCCCAAACATGAGAGCATTTAATTAGGAGTTTATTATAGTTCGATCTACTGTCATTACCGAAATTCTTAAATTTAACCTTCAATCGAGAGCCAGTCAAACAGTTCTCGTGCATAACCACCGTCCCCGATTTATGTGGTTGTTCTATTTTTTTTTTTTAAAACTCTTCCGTCATTAATTAATCTGCGCGCGTTTACCAGCCATCTTATCAATGTGACTTTTATTGATTTAAGGTACGACGCAGAAACCCGTGTCTACCATTTAATTATCTGCTAAATGTAAAAATTGTCGTTCGTTAAAATGAACTGTTTAGTGTTGGGCAGTTTAAACTGAACTATTTACCGATCCTGTTTTATACCTTCTAATCTCCATTTCATATCTAGCTGATGCACTATGCAGACGAAAAATTATACCGTTTCGATTTAACTAGTTATCAAAGATCAAAATAAATAAATTTTAAACTAATCAGAAATATCGATCGAACGAAATTTATTCGCCCCCCCCCCCTTAAAAACAATAAGAAAAAAACACATTGAAAAAACCCCGTTTGTAATTTTGTCGAACAAAATACGCTTTCAAGACCATCTCACGCAGAGGGAACGTATGTAAAATAGAATGAACCGGGAAAACTGAGAAAATACCTCGAATTAAGAAACCGAAAGGCAAAACAATACATGGTTTTTGTATTGAACAACAATAGAGCGAGATAAGTTGACGATAATTTACAGTCGGTACACTCTGGAATTACTATCGGTAAACGAATATCGTGTGGGAAAGAACCGCTTTGGAATCGCTTTTTTCAACAGCAATTATCGTAATGATAACGGAGAGACGGTACCTCTAAAAGATACTGCACGAAGAAACTACTAGTTGCCAGCCAAAGACCATATCATTACCGGCACAAGTGCTGTCGATAATTAGCAATAGTCTAAAAGAAAAAAAAGCACACACATTTCGGATGATAACAATAATGAACAATCACCGTTCCAGCTATATATGTATTATCGCTTCTCGTACGAAATAGATCCGAATGATTATCGGACGACACCCGATCCCAGCATGCCAGTCTTCACAAAGCAACCCTTCATCAATGGCGGTATTCCTTTCATCGAATGTCATTCGCCTCTCTTCGACAACAATAAGTCCCCGCGTTGCCGAGCTTACACCATTACATCTTATTTCACAGCTGTAACAACAAAACGTTTGTTACCACGGCACGTACGTATACGTTGCGCGCGACTATGTTACAAGCAAAAACCAAACAAAAACGCATAAGGCCTATATAGAGAGATTTAAAGCATAGCGCATCCTATACAATAGTAGCACACTGACGAAAAATTTCCTGACATTTATCTCCGACCAAAATCGAAATATTCGAGAAAAATTCTTCAGTTATTTATTCACTTAGTTTCAACTGACTACTCAACATTTATTAACTACGCGGACACATTGTCCATGTTGAAGTAGTGAAAAAACAGGTGAAACTATACACTCTGAAACTGACAGAATTTGCAGAATTTTGACGTGTCAAAACACTTGCAATGTAAGACTGATTGACTGAATTTTTCAGATTTACATGTTTCTGAAACGCGATTCTCTCTTTTTTTTTTTTTCACACACCCTTTTAAATAATGTAATTTTATCGTATTGTTACAAATTCCGTTTTCATCTTTCTTTTTCATCTTTATTGACATCGCTTCCGTTTGAACTCGGCTGTTTACGCTCGAAAATTCGTCAAGCGATGCGTACAATTTTCTTGATTCCTAAATTTTTACAAATACCATTGGTGAACAACCTTATACTTAAAAATCCCCGAATAGAGCAATTTTCTTCCTATTTATTTTGTACGCTCATGTTCCCTTTCATGGTGGTTGCTTCTATTGTTCGAGTTGGATATTCTATACTTCTTTCTTTATCGACCACTCTTTCGATACAACTCGTTGTCGCTGTTTTTGTTTATACTCATATTATATGCCTTAAAAATGTTTAGTTCATCTGATTTAGGGAGGATCATAATTCCTGTTCACTTTCAGCTATTATTCTCCATGTCATCCTCAAACCGAAACATATTTATTATATTTTCACGCCGTTCACTGAAAATAAAAGTTTTACATTTTTGTGTTATTCCCAACCCGGGCTATGTCTTGAACAGTGTAGGGGATAAGGTGCAGCCTTGCCTAAATGTTTTTTTATATTCTTACATCTTTTCCTACATGTTTTATTACTATTTTTTTGATTTTCACGCAATACCTTTTATCTCTGATATCTCTGTATGTATCGTTTCCAGTATTTCATTAAGTAGTTTCCAGTTGCATCTATATCGACCCCGATTTTTCTAGATCTCTAAAAGCAATTATAGAGTGGTTGATTCATTTCTATTACCAATTTTAAATATCGTGTTTCTCTACTGGCTTTTCCGGAAAATCAATCTTCAGCTCTTGTTTAATTTTATTTTTAATTAAGTCGAGTATAATTTCTGTTAATATTTTCGAAGTATGTGTTATTAGGCTGATTGTGCAATGTTGTTCCCATTTTGTTTAGGAATCATTATTAATCTGTTTATATTGAAATTTATTTGGAACTCATCTGGGTTTGTGTATTTCTCTAATTTAATCATATCTTTCCATGTCTCTTAAGATTTTGAGCAGTTCGCTTCTATGTTAAATTCATTTGCTTCTCTTTTCTTTTAGGGTTTTTTCAAATTCTCCTATAGAGTTATTGTTAGTCCTAATTTGTCCATTGATTTATTTTCTCCTAAATCTGTTTTCTGTGTTTATTATTAGTATCTTTATTTTCCTCGCTCTATATTGTTTTTCTATGTATCCATCTTTCTACTTTTTCATCGTCTTCTATTATATTCTTTTATTTTCAAATTGAATTTCATTAATTTCAGATTAAAATGCGCGTGAATTTGTTTTTACGCGCTTTCTACACTTCCCTTTTTTGATATTATGAAAACCAAATTGAATTTAACAAAATGAAAATTTACCTTCGGTACAATTTAAAAAATTTATCAAGAATCAGTATTCAAAATAAAATAGTTCTCTTTTGTTTTTTTTAAAAAAAAAAAAAAACAAGTTCAATCAAGCACGATGTTTTATGCGCTGAGGATTCCGCATGTCGAGTTAACGATAACCATAATATTTATATTCACATAATATGCTAAATTCAAAAAAAAGAGAGGAATTTGATTTTTCCGCTGCAAAGAGGAAGAGGAACGTTATTTTTTGCGATTTTTTGAAATTATCGCCATTTCGAAAATTTCGTTAAGATAATGAAATACAGTTTCTTTTAGCCAACAAATCTCTCTCGATTGATATGTCACATGATCGAGAAAAAATTTTTTTTTCCAAAAATTTCGAGTTATCCGCGCCCCCAGGGGCCTAATTTTGACGTTGGAATCCCGGATGCTCCAAACTAGAAAAATATACGGAGATGTACATATTTTTAATCTTGTTTAAAATTTTCAACAGTGATGCTCGCGTTCTCAAGATGTCATCTTTCACGTTTTTTGAACTTTTAGTTAACTTTAAAAGTTTTGTTAAGGAAATGACGTATGGTTTCGTTCCCGTCAAATAACGATCTTTCCAACGATATATCACGTGCCCGGAGAAAACGAAATATTTTTTTCAAAATCATCGAGCTTTCGGCGCCCCGTGGGGCTAATTTTAAAGTTGTAAACCCGGATGTTCTAAACTAGAGAAGCATACGGGAATGCGAATTTGTTTAACCTTATTCAAAATTTTTAGCTATAATACTAGCGTCGCAAAAAGGAGGCTACGTATATCAGTGTTCTCGCGCTTTTCTTACTTTTTCGTTAACTTTGAAAGTTTTGTTAAGGAAATTAAATACGATTTTGTTCCCGTCAAATAGCGATTTTCCAATTCAAAAAGGAATTTTGGTTACCTCTATTTTGCTATTATTGGACCCAAAGGGGGGTTTAAATAATGTTTTAATCGTAATTCTTTGATTTTACGAAAGGACTCTTGCATTTTATTTTATATTTTGAATTTCACCTTTGAAGGTTTATCTGGTAATGAGTTACGCATTTTTCAAGGGTGATTTTTGAGGTCGTTTTAAATACCATATTATATATTCTTGACGATTATTTGAGTTTTTTGCCGCTCAGCGTAATCAGTTATCTTGAAGTTATAGATCATTTTAAAGAGAAATTTAATTGTAATTTATGTTCCAAATCGGAAGTTTATAAGTCAAACCGATATTTTAGTTGAATATTTTTCTCGTTTCTGAACCATCTTATTAGAATTCCGTATATTACATGTGTACGGAATCCTAAAAAAGAAATACCGACTTCAAAACTTTCCCTAAAAACTGAAAAAAAAAAAAAAAAATGTAATAAAAACAAAAAATAATTTGGAGTAATAACAAATGTAAGAATTATATTACGATTTTTCCTATTAACAGAGTTGGTGGCAAAATATTGCAACAGTTAAAATCAATTTAAAGAGCATAACTGATTAAGCATTTGGTATTTTTTAGTGTTCGGCTTGTCGAATACTCATTTAATATCGTTTTCTAATTGTCGCACAATATGAATAACGACCGTAAAGTATTAATCTTGTCCAAGAGCAAACATAATACCCAGTTTTAAGGGGGTAATAATATTACTCATTACTATCCTTTATCAAATAACTATTTTTTATTATTCAGTATACGATATTTTTGTTTTTTAAATTTCTAGGGAAAATTTACAAGTAGGGAGGAAATGGACGAAACTAAAATGATATCCCAGACGATACACAGTCCCTATCGGGAACGGGTTCTTTCTTTTTTCTTTTTTAATAATATCCCGAGCAATACGCAATCGCGACCGATATTGTTATAATATTTTTATAGCGGCTAGCTGGAAAAAAGTTTTGTGCGGAAGCGAAAGATCGGCAAATGGTGTTCACAAACAGCACTATTTTTCGGAGTGACTACAAATTGAATTACGTATTAGAGAAGGTCGCGAGTGGAGGAACATCACCGCTGATGAACATCTCGGAAGGGATGCTCCATTAAGAAAGAGAGTCGTGCAAAAGTTTGTTCGTGTTCTTCTGAAAGTTTTGGCACAATAGTCTGCATCGGCCCCACAGTTGGTATAGCAAGTTGTTACGCACAGGACTCACAAACGAATAGCTCTTCTAGCAGGCAAGTTCCTCGTTCCGTCAGCAATGTTTCATAAATTACAATTCCAGTGAACCTTCCGGAAATTAATTCTAAGAGCCGTAGGAAGCATATATTATATTTTGTTTTATAAATTATCCGCGTGAGATTCCTATAATAAATGACAAAAAAAAAAAAAAACAATAAACAAAACATATAATTGTTTTTCGCGGAGGGAATCTATGTAAACACGATATGCCGGGGAGGTGCAAAGGATTTTACAACACAACAGGAATGAATAACGTCATTTTGTAGACGGCTGCGTAGTCTAATTTTTTCGATTCTACATCCAACGTTTTTTTTTATTTTGCGGGGAAATTAGAAGAAAAAAAAAAAAATCAACACTCTTCTTCTTCTTTCGGTGCTATGACCGTTCTCGATCTTAGGCTCATCTGATGGCAAGCTTGATTAATTCTTCGTAGGCACCCCTATCCTTTGCTGTGTGGAACAGTTCTTCAACACTGCAACCTGTCCATGTCTGTAGGTTCTTGAACCAAGATTGTTCGTCCAACTCTTCTTTTTCCTTCCACCTTTCCCATCAATATATTCTTCGGTAATGTGTACTTAGGTCCACGCATCACATGACCCAAGTATTCTATTTTTCTTCTTTTGACAGTGTCGATCAGCTCCGTTTCTTTTCTCATCGTCTGTAGTATAACTCAGCGTTTGTCTTCTTTTTTTTGGTTCACTAACAAAGAACACATAGCTTAAATGTCACGAAACGGTACAGTACTGAATCAAGAATGTGACAGAATTCGTTTCTCAGGGAAAGAATATAAACGGGGATTGCTGGGGTTACCCGAAGACTCAAGTACATATTTCACATGTTCAACATGAAATCAAGTAGAGATAGATTACGTAAATGTACACGACGGATTCAGAAAGAGTCTAACGACGGTTTAGTACCTATCACATATAGCGTGCTGAATCGTTGCACCGAAGATTTCAAAGGGCAGCCGTAATTTACGGTATGAAATAATAATTTCCAAGAAGTAAGGTTAAATTCGAGCGAATTCTAGCTAATACGTTTTCACTTGATCTTCTTGAACCCGAAGATGTCTTTTAAGGTAATTTATATGTAATTTCCAGTTAAATATTCTAAGTGGGAGGTAATACGTTCGATACAGCTTAAAAAAATGCAGAAATGGGTGACTAACTTGTAGTACATATCGTCTCTAAAGTCAGATTCGACTCTGTACAAGTCGAAACTTGCTTCGAGTCGGTCAAACGTTGTGTCTAGGGGTCGTTCGCGAGTAATATCGATTAGTTGTTACCGCTACAAATTAATCGTTAAATAATGGGATAAAGTCGAAAATCTAATATACTGTTTGCCACGGATAACATGGAAATTTTACCCAGCAATAGGTTAGCTTTTTGAATAACCGTGTAAACTTTCGCTATGAAATGAACTGAAAATAACATTAAAATATAGGGCCATGTATGAACTAAATGACGGTGACCGGAAAATAATAAAAAACCGGCGATACGAAAGCAAAACCGACAACACTGCAAAGCGTTCGCTTATACTGCAAGAAAACAGAGTTGCTAACCGATACTTTTAGATTCGAGCCGATACTGACTTTTTTCTTGACTCGTTTATATTGAACTAGAGTTCATTTTTTAACGTTCGTCCGAACCTCCTCCGGGTCAAAGCCGATTCTGCTGTTAGAGCCGCCCATCTTCATTGCAGCGCGTGCGAGAAAAGTTACAAAAAAAAATATTGTTTAGAATCCCCCCCCCCCCCTTGGAAATTATCTTTACATTAAACCCAAAAACTATTATTGAATATTTATAATCCAATGTTACAACATTTAGAATGTTACTCCGGAAAAACAAGAAAGGGAAACAAAAAAATAGTTTTTTAGCCTGTCACGGAAAATTATACGATTTCGGTAACGCGTTCGCTGGTGAGAAGAGGGAGCAGAGCGTGAAATAATCCTGGGTCATCAGCTGGACAGGTTGTGAACTTCCTGCCCTAACAACTTGTTAATTCCCTATGAAGGGGGTAATAATAAAATCAGACGAGTGTATTCACATACCGAAAATTTTTAAAATAAACAGAAGCAAGACAGGCAAATGACGGGAAATTACCAAAAAAAAAAAAAAGAGACGAAATTGATCGCAAGAAAAAAAAAAGCACCCGTAATTTTAAAATTACGAATAGTTGGAATTGTTCGCACGAAGGCTTTGTAATAATAAAAGCGTTTGTCTACACTACTTCCACACCACTGAAATGCTTTCGGAAGAAAAGAAGCCGTATCGAATTAACGCACGCTATATTAGGCGAGCGTTGAAATGCAAGCTCTCTCGTTGTAATTACAATTACTGTATACGTTAAAAAAAAAAAAGAAATGTGCCACTCGGCAAATAAACGATCCAAACCGGGCACCGTGACTCATACGATGTCGCGAATTTCGTGTAATTCGAAGAATTTTGCTATGTTTATGCGCAGAACAGCTGTCCAAGTCCGAAAGCGAAAAACAAAAAGTGTGCATTAATAATTAATCGCTTCGTTTATTGGTCCGGCCAACTAATTGTCACCGTTCGATTCATTTGTTCCTTTATAAGTTCCTGTTTTATGAATATATACACGATCACATCCAGAGAACTCGCAAGTTCATTTTAAAAAATGACTTCGGTATTTCCAAAAGTGACATAGTAATTTTCCGGATCTTTTAAAAACCGTGCACAATCGTAGGAATTTAAAAACGATTTAAAATTTAAATTATTCAACATATTCGTATATATTATGCACCGGAGTTTATATTTAAAATTAATTAAACGTTTAAATTATTTAAAAAAAAAGGACTGTTGCCTAGTATCACGTAATCTATTTTTGTACATTGAAAAACACTGGCCAATTTCAGCCGAGATAATCGGTGGTGCGCATTCTAAACGAAACTACCTCGGCTAGTGGAAAAGGTGAACGCTTGAAGCAACGAATTCACGAAATGCAACCGGATAAAAATTGTTGCGCGGTAGTCACGATAATCGGGAGGAGGCATAGAGTAATTGTTATGAAAGTCAGTAGTGTTTACATTATAGAAAGTTCTTTCGAGGAGAACTGTTTTATATGTTTAAGAGTCGGGAAGTTATCTTGCCGAAATTAAGGTGTACATCACCAATTTATAAACCACGATTACGGATCTTTGTTATTCGGAGCTGGGGCCGACAATATTTTATTAATTTTTTGGAATTACATTTATTCGTGTATATATTTTGAACACGTTATTAAGGTATTTTATTTGATATTTTTAATTTTGATACAAATTTCGAATGTTCGTTCCAGAAACAGTAATGCGCATCGTGAAAAAGTGACCTCAAAAGGATGCGCTGAAAAATCTCAAAAAGTGACGAAAAAAGGGACGCCTCGGTGAACATTTCCTTTTCGGGGCATTTTATTCATTTCGCAATTTCATCGTGACGTAAGCGCGCAAAAAAAAGCAAGCACACGTGGTCAACTTCGGCGCCTTGATCATCGTTCGAATCTTCATTGATAAAAGATGATGATCGGGGCGGTTCTTGATTAATCTGTATCACTGCGCTGCTGCTGATGCGGTCTTAAACAATAATGGTAATATTTCGCTGATAAAATCTGCTTCGTGATTTCGTTGCATACTTCATATTGCCCAACAGTAAGAGCAGATATCCAGCGTTTTTATTCGCATAAATTACGTTCGACATTATCTCATATCGAGTCGCTGCGCTGTGCGACTCGTACAAATTCGGTCTACATCGTTTCTGTTCAATTCGTCTGTCTGTATTTCGAAATATTTATTATTCCTGTTACGGTATTTCTCGTCTTATTTGTTTATCTAACTTTCTGTTAATAATGATTAAATTTTGGTATTTACTTTTTCAATATATAGACTTAATCATAATTTATGCCGTCTGTCAAAGATAATAATAAATGTAATTTTCAAATTCGCTAATTCACTTTATTCTTTCGATTATTATATAAGAGAAGTTTATTTCATTTTTCATCAATAATTTTTCAGCTTTTATTTTAGTTTTTACCACTGAAGTAAATTCGATTTTTACCGTTATTGTTGCGTATTTCGGTGTTACATTCGTTTCTACACGTATTTCATTAAAATGTAAATGTGTTATCAGGGAGAGGAGGATTTAAAGACATTTTGGGGGGGATTATATATTTACGTAAAATCTTCTACGGTAGGCAGTAGATTTGAGAAATACCCCTTGTTTCATAAAGAAAATTAAATAACCACCTATTTAGAAATTCATAAAAATGTGTTTTAAAAATACATAATTATTACAATTTTTAATTTAACTTCTGTTTTACTTTTAAGGGTGAAAAATAAAACGAAATTATAAAATTATACCTTAAATATGGTAGTTCAGAATTCGAATAGTAAGAAAGATAGTATTTTTATTAGACACTTTACTTCTTTTTTTATTCTTCTTAGTAATCCGATCCGAATTCTCTTTGTTCAGGAGCAAGTACAAAATATATATATATATATACATATTTCTCACTAAACTATTTTTAATTAAAATTGCAAAATAAAAATTAAAAATAAATAAAAAAGACAAAAGATCCATGATAATTGCGTTTAAAACAGAATAAAAACGTATAACATTAATGGTTTTACTAGAAAACAATATTACATATTAGTTATAATTAAATCCATAGGTAAACTTCGAAATTATCACATATTGGTTCTTCTTCTCCACACGATCTCCTCGCCAAATTTACCTACTTCAAAACAGATTTTACGATCTCTCCGAGCAAACTCCTTTACAAGCTCGCACTTTCTCTCTTTGGCAGTCCTTACGTTGCACTCCATATCGAGAATATACATACAATCAAATATAAGCACACCTTTAGGTCTCAAAATTGAAGAGCTGACACACGTGGAACGTTGTTCCTCTAATCCGACCATACCGCCATGGTCTTGCTGACTCGATAAATTTGATTTTTCCCCGATTAAACACCGCTCATCAAGATTCACCATTGTACACAAGATACTCTCAGTGAGAAGGTCTCACATCTTTTACACAGATGCTTCAAAATCGCAGAAGCACGCAGGGTGTGCTGTTATCCAAAACTTCGTCGTGGTAGATAGTTGTTCGCTACCGACAACCTTTTGAGTAACATCTGCGGAGCTATACGGAATAAGGCTGACAATCGAATGTGCAATCACCGCGAACAAAAACAATATAATAATCTGCACAGACTCTCTGGGGGGCCCTACAACGCACCCAATTGCTGATGATATTTGTGGTTATTTACTACGTTCTTCTGTGCTGGTCGCGTCGTTCCTCTGGATACCTGGACACGCAGATATTCCCGGAAATAGACTAGCGGATGCGGAATCAGTGAAGGCTGCTAAAAATTGTCCCCCGTTGAACATTAAAACGCCGTTTGAAGACATGAAAAACTGGTTAAAAAAGCTTCTGCTGGAGTCATGGCAACAGGATTAGATAAATAAATCAGAGGAACCTTCCCGTCTACACTCTATCAAAATGCAAATATGCGCATGGAATTACCCGTTAGATAGCTGCAGGGAGCAGGTCGTCTTGTGCCGCCTGCGTTTAGGGCACACTAGCCTGACACACAAGCACATCCTCGACAAAACTCCGCACAGGCAGTGTCTCGTATGCAATGCGAACATGACCGTAAAACATCCCCTGCTAGAATGTCCTTCCTATTCCGTCCTCCGGCAAAAATTGAACATCAGCAGTAACATTGCTACCATCCTCCAGAATGACCCTAACACAATTTCCTCTATGTCCTCTTTCCTAAAATATACTGTTTTTTTCCATTTAACATAACCCGTTATTAAGTTAGCTTGCACGCTCCTAGCCTAGTTACTGTACATGGCATGTAAAGAAAAAAAAAATCCATAGGTAACATTTGTACAAATATTTTACAGTATAAATTAAGTTTCTCCGTTATAACAAATTATTTCATAGAGGATTTGATTTTTTTTTTTTTTTTTTTTGGGAAGGGGGATGCTCCGCTATCGACACTCCTGTGGATCCGCCACTGGTGTTATCTTTAATTTTAATTTTAGAAGATAGGAATTTTTGAAGATAAGTCGCCATATAGGCGTAATCTAAATACGCCGTTTGTTAAATCTTAATTACAGTAATTCGGAATAAAATGTAAATATAACAAAAACAAATGTAAATGCGTGTAAACACGATATATAATAATTAGAAATCTTTTTATCGGCCGTAGCTGATCATCATCAGATAAAAATTAATAATACATATAAAAGTGTATGGTCAGAACTAACAAGTCTATAAACGCGCTGAAGTCAATATGCTCAATATGAGACGAGTGTCCCTCTATTTTTTTTCATTACCGGTACGTAATTTTAGCGGAAATTGTATTTTATTTCCGCTTAATACGTGTGTTTTAACATACTTGATTCCGTCTATTACCAGATTAAATGTTAATCCGAATTTGTCTTAGAATCAAATTTCGTCAAATCTTATATCCGATTAAAATAATCATTCGCCGTTTAATTTTACTGCGATATTCTTAGCTTCACCACTTGCTAACAATCGCTTTAGATAGAAGAATGCCGTAGAATCATTTTCACTTTCCTCCATCTAGGCGATCACGCATTCGCGCGAATTATTGAGATGTTCTGAGAAGCAACCAAATGAAACTCATTAGCAAAAACAGAATGCTGTGAATATTCCGAAGGCAAAGAAATTTTTAAGATACGGCTTGTTGTAATTCCAGAAGCTGCTTCGCACAGATTAAGAACAGAGCCGAGTGACGATTAGCGAAACGATAGAATGATTTTTCTCAATCAGGAAGCGACCCCGTAATTATGTACAACTCCTTATTTGACTAAAGCCCAATAAAAAGTAATTGAATTAGTCGCGTTGCGTAATCATGTTCACAGAAAACACTAATAATCGATTTCCTTTTACATAAAAAAACATCTGCCGCCACCAACTCCTTCTTTTTCGTTACACCTTTTTTCATTTTTCCTTCCTTTCCTTTTCCCTATAATTACGTTTTTCGACTAGACACGAAAATAACTGGAAAAAAAAAAAAGCAGAAAGGTTTACTGTGAAAGTAGTTTTCTAGCTTAATCGATACATATAAATAAAAACCAAGTGTCCATTACTAATTTAGAGAATCGACTTTTTGTGTACTTACATATTGTCGAATAAGTAGACGCGTAATACACAATTTATAAAATTATTGTACTGAAAAATACAGATTAAGTCAAGTTTGGTCCTCGGGTAGAAACTATTTTTTGTTGAATTTTACAAAACGTCTGGTTTTCTAAAGGACGACTCAGGGTTAATATTTCTACAAAACTTATAACTACTATTATTATAAAAAGCAATCTTCTCAAAAAGCAATTAAACACGCGAAATTTCGAAATGTTAATAGTTGAATTAATGATAAGTGGGTTTATTAAACAATGTATAGCGTCGCAGAAACACAAAAGGACATTTATTCATGGAGAATTTTAATTGATTACGAAAGACATCCAGTTTATTATGTTATTTTTAAAACTCTGCAAAACACTTTATTCATCTTTTAATTTCTAGTTTTTTTTTTATATATATATATATGCAACAGGACGCGTAAGGTATTTGAGGGCACCATATATGGGGCTGCCATTTTCATGCTTAGTAATATTTTCTTTTTATTTCTTTTCAGATTGACAATAACCTAATGCGCGCTGTTATCGTTACTTTACTCGCAAATCACAGCGTGTTTGAAACTTTCGATTTTTGCACGTCGCCTGATCGTTTGTATATAAAGTTCGTCAAGAATCGGACTTATCTGGTGGCGATGTGGAAATTATTGCCAAATGGAAAAAGCATGAAACATATTATGGTCATATTAGAACATCATAGTTTGTTCAACACGCTGGAGACGTTTATTTTTTTTTTCTCAATTCATGGGATGAATATATTTAAATAAAAATGAAACAATATTGAGACTGAAATCAACAAAAAAATCGACAAAATGATATACTTAAATTAAAAACAGAAAATAATGTATGAATATTGTATTTTTTTTTTTATATTTGTATTATTTTTTTATTATAAAACGTATAATAATATTATGTTCAATTATAACAGTGCATGCAGAAATACTTCTACATTGAAATTTATGTTATTTATTCTTTGTTTCAGTTCCATATAACAAAATTCACAAAATAAATTTAACTTATCATTAACCGGTGCAGTTGGATATCATTGACCAAGATCCTTCAAAGTTTGTCAGAGCTCTCGGGAGAGACCTTAGTGTTTCTGAAAGTAAAATCCATAATATCGGAGACAGTTTACGTTAGCACAAACTCGGAATCAACGGATTAATCCAGGTAAAACGACTTTTGAGCAAGTCAAAACATCCTGAAAGTCCGAATTTGCTTTGTTTTTTTTCTAGTGAAAAATTTTTTGACCAGGATCACAAAACGAACCAACGAAATGACAGGTAGTTATGTTCGGATCCTTCAGATTTTCCCCGTGTTATATAGACAAAGTTTCCCGCAATCATCATCGTTTTGAGAATGCTTTACCGTCCTACTTCTTTCCTCAGGAGCTCCGGGTGAATGCTGCCGCTTACAACGAAGTTTTAGAAACAGATGTGAAACCCTGAATAGATAGCGTGCGCAGTTAAAGTCGATACGCATTCCAGCAGTACTTTCCACCTTCTTACAAAACCATAACAACTTAAGATTGGATGTTTGAAAATCTGCATGATCAGATCACCCCAAACTTGTGGCTACCTGGATCGATAGATCTTAATCCTTCAAGTTACTATGTATGTACAGGACGTTGTTCAACTGAACATTAATAAACACCTCCACAACATGCTTCAGTCCCTTGCAGCTATTATTACCATAGTTATGACCAGCATGCATAAAGATCATTTGATTCGGGTGTACACAGACGTTTCCGACCGAGAATTGAAGCTATTATTGCCAACGAAAGGCGATTTTATTAAATGAACGTTCAACCTAAAAGTTGTTTATTTAGATGTAAAAATTTCATTGTACTATTACAATGAATTTTGTTAGAAATACCGATAATTTAGTTTTAATATCAATATTCCTCAAACACCTTACACACCCTATATGTGTATTTATATTTATAATTTATATACATACATACATACATACATACATACATACATACATACATACATACATACATATATATATATATATATATATATATATATATATATATATATATATATACACACACACACACACACACACACACACACACACACACACACACACATATATATATATATATATATATATATAAAAATATAAATAATTTGTTGTAATATGGAATCACTGAAATCAATTATTTAAAATACATATTTACTACTCGGGTTAGTTCACATTATAATGTTAAAAAAATGAATGTTAGTTTTTTCGCTTTCGTGCAAGTACACATATGTATACATCACATCGTGAGTGAGAGGCGAACCCTTTTCTTTTGAATCCAGAAGATGGGAGAGTCGACTACGAATTGTTAAACCTGTAAATTATATTATTTTCACCGTCGAAATGAATAATTAGGCTTTCGTTAATGATTTTATTCTAGGAATATTTCGAAGCTTTCTCTTCTGTTTTATAAGCATTACCACACACTGTCTTGTTTTCATCAAAGTTGTGCATAATTATGCAGATTACAAGGCTCGTCAATCAATTGAATTTAAATACGTATTGTTCGATGTATGCTCCGCAGCGAAAAACAGACTATAGAAGATTTTATAAATAGTTGAAGCGATTAAAGAGGTCACAAAACATATTTTTTTCTCCGCTACTGAAAACATTTTGCTAGAGTCTTGCTCTATGCATTAGAGAAGAATCATTTAGTATTTTTGGAAAGTTTAAAATGAGCAAAAATATTATAAACAAAAATTTTTAAAAATTTCTTTACAAACAACGAAAAATGAAAGAGAGCAATGTCGAACTACCCGGATTGTGTTCGGGCAGTGTTGAATTTTGCAGCATCGAACAGACTGTAGCGCCTTCTGTAATTTCAAATGAGTCTAGGTGCCGTAATAGCCCAGGTAGTTACACACGGTGCCTAGATTTATAAAAAAAGAGCAAAAATGAGTGAAAAACGGAAGATATGCCAAAAATTCTGAGAAATATTTGTAACGCAATATTTTATACGAATAGGTGCTAAATGTGCATTTTTTTATATTTATTATTACAATCAATTTAAAACTTGATTATTTCATTTCTTTTAATTTTGCAGTCCTTTATTCTTGATCATTTGAAATTCTCTACACAACGAAAAGTAACATCTAACCTAACTGTAGAAAAAAAAAAAAAAAAAAATTCTTCCGCAATATAACACTATATATTTGCAATAGTAGTTTTTTCGGTAAATAAAAATTCAATCAATTTAATTTTTAAAAACAGAAAATTATTGAAATTCAATTTTATTAATAAAATTGCTAAAATCTATTCTTATTTTGTGTCAAAATATCGCGGATAAGAAATATTAATTTCATAATTAATCGCTGATCATGTATTAAACAGATTCGCATCAAAAAACAAAATGCGGAAAATGTTAGCTGTATCGGGGGTGTTTACATCCAGTACTTCGGCTTCGTCGTTAAGATGGGCAGGACAATTAGAGAAAAGTGCGAAAAGAAAACAAAAATGTAAGAAAGGAAGGAGAGGACGATTAAGACGTAAACGAATAGTGGAGACGATAGCGGAAACCTTGACCGAATAGGAAGATCGCGCGTTGAATGGATAGATAGAATTGGTTGGAAAAGGAAGAAACGTAGGTATTTGATTAGATCATCTACTACGAAACTTTTTACGCGGTAGAAGTAAATTAGAAGCTGGGCCAAGGAATCTGTGTCATTTCCTTATAGCCTCTATCTCCATGTAGCTAAGAGCAAATAGATGCACGGATAGAAAAAGTGAGAGAAGATCGTGTAAATGATAAATTGAATCTACGAAGCTGTCACGTGTTGTATGAAGAAGAAATCAAAAAAAAAGTCAAACGATAATTAATAAATTTCGTTTCTTTCGCAATAATAAGTGAAGCGCCTAGTGCAATTATTCGTTCACACTATACTTTTTTTTATCTTTTTAATAATCTATCGTTCGATAGAAATTTCTGATCGCAGTTCCTTCGTAAGTTTTTAATTAGGGTTTAAAAAAAAATAAACCCGTAATTTATGTAATAGTAGTGAAAGGGATAACACGCGCGCACGATGATATATAATGTATCGATACGCTCGAACAAAACCGGAATAAGAAATATATGTTCAACGGTAGACAGATTAATGAAGAGTAACTTTTGAAAATCAAAAATGTTCTAGGGTAAAGTCGACAATATAATAGCGATTAGTAAAGTAAAGATAATTGAAATTTAATATCGACGAGGTGGCTCTTGGGGAGATCCTTATTTTTGAAGAATCCGATTCTTTCTAATCGTTTAACACAACAAATTCTTCATCGAAATCATCGATAGAATTAAATCGAGCCAGCATCCAGACCGATAACGATTGATCTCACGTCGGTGATGTGACATTTATTGATCGTCAATTTGTTTTAATTTAAAATAGCGACGACTGAAAAGTGGGTACACAGTTTTCGATAGTAATATTTATCCCGTATATAATTCAACGCCAGGTAATCGTAGACTTATACTTAATATAAATTTTGCATAGGAAAACTTCACTAATATACGAAAGAAATCAACAGATCGGCAGGCAGTCTTAATGATCAAATAAAAAAGTGCTCCTCTGGCATATTCATACAAGTACATACAATTATACGGTTGCGCGTGTACAAACGGATGTTGTCCGTTAAAAAGATATTAAAAACAACTTTAATGCCTTTCTAAATGAAATTCCTAATTATCGACCGGTGGAAGTTCGAAAAGGTGAGAAATGCAATTTTTTGTTCCAGCCTCTTCGGCTGTTATATGATTATCTGGCACAAGCTCCGCATATTATGATGTCGCGCATACTGGGCCGTTCGAATATTTCCGTGTTTCGGCACAAATTGATATTTAAGTCCCGTAAGCGATTCCAACAAATTTCCTGGCGAAGGAATAAAATACAGAAGAAATTTTATATTTCTTTTTCGTAAATGTGTTCAAAAGTCAATATCTATCCCAGCGTAGTTACTATTGTATATACATATATATATATATATATGCATCATTTAACATCATTTATTCGAAATATTTACAAACTTGAAAATTAATTATATCATCTCTTTAAAGGGAAAAACATTAATAGCACTAGTGAAACTATAAAGAATGCGATGTACAACTAGTAATTGAGAAATTATAAAACCAGTATAAATAGTATACAGCACTAAAAATTTAGTCGAATTGCCGCTAAATATGTTCTAAAATCATAGGTACCATTCAGTCTAAAACTACACTACCGAAAAGTACACGTTCCATATTTACGTAGTCCGAAATAGTCCGAAATAGTCCCAAAAACAAGATTAAATCCCGCGCTTCAAGGGAAAGAGATATTTGTCCTCAACCCCCTTTTCGTCGGCTTCAATTAATCTGATACTAAAATTCGAACGACGAAAGTCGAAATCGGAAATCGAAGCGGATTTTATAAAAGACCGACAGGAAAAATAATTCCGTGGAACAAATCGTGTTCCTTTAAATTAATCGATTAATTATTAGAGGTGGGCGCGAAATCGCCTTCGAAATGGGGCAGGTTACAAGCTGGATATTTTAATTTACTGCAGAATTTAGACAACAGCCGACGCACCGGCAGAGCAGTGTACGTCTGAGACACGGTGATCGCGCGCATACCAGTCAAAAGTAAACACGACTTAAATTAAATTACACTGGCAGGCTCCCCGGCGATTTGTTAATTATTATTAACTAACCGATCCGTCTAAGCATGTGTGTTCGGACAAGAGCGTACGCGGCGATATGGCTCGAATTCCGCGCGCCAAATAGCGCGAACGCCTCTCCACCGTATTGAGTAACGGATTTCGCAATCTCGAAACCGAACCGGCTTCCCCGGTCGGTCGGTCGGTCGTCGGTGATTGAACAGTTCGATTAGGAGCGACGGCGACGGAGGCGAATGAAAAACCAGAAGGAAGAAATAATTAATAGCGGCTAATAATAACCTCCGAAGACATTCCGTAGGTGAACGTGGAAGCGCACAACGTCCGATCGATGCCCGCAGCTGGAAAATGCAATAATCCACGCAAACACGAACGGTACACCCAAGCGTTGCGTCCGACTAACACCTGCCGCTTCCAGCGCAGTCGCCAGCAAACGAGCTGGTGCACCGCTGTGTGCGTACCTTTAAACTAGGCTAACGCGCATGCCACGCTATGCACCTATCTGGCGGAACGGCACATGAGGCAACCTTCAACCTAACACGCCGCTGCGCTACGGCCTCAGTCGCAACGGCACAACTACCACGCGAATGCGGCAAATACCGATACCGAAATACCAACAAGAACGGCGAAATAGTAGGTTATCTGCCGGTTGCCGTGCCGAAGAAGCAGGCGAGAAATATCGTCCCACTGACCTCCTGCGATCGCTTCGTCGCGATTCCAAATCGACACCTCCTTAGCTGGTCGCTCTGTTACATCGCTGTACCTCCGAGCTGCCGCCATGCACACAATACGTCCAAGACGCGAAGATACATACAGTTATTTCACCTTAAAGCAGTGTCCAGCTTGTAATTACATCGACGAAACAGCAATCTGCCGCGCGACCGCACTCTATAATTTATTTCGCCAAAAAGCGTAATAGCAGTTCTTGGACGCCGCGCATGCCGGCACCGTCCCCTCTGCAGAAGAGGGCTCTGAATTGCACCGACATCCATCTCGGTCCGGTTTTTACGTAATCGGAATTAATAGAGAATCGCCGTATCCCCGAGTCTCTACTTGTCCCTAATTGTCCCTTCTTACTCGAACCGGATATCGGAAAAATCAATCGCGGTAAACTATGTTATTTGTTGTCGCAGTGAAGCGCTATAGAGTGTATGGTATCCGAAAAATCAAACGACTTGCTGACGACGTTCACCAGCGGCAGTTGGTAATTCGATAGGAAGGATCAAGATAGCAAGCGAATGATGTGTAAAGTTATTGTTGGCTTTAAGTTTTGTTACGATGTCACCACGGCCTTCTAATTACCGTGGACGAAAAATTTAATTATTTTTATTATTATTATTATTGTCTGAAATTTTTTACAGTGTAATTTAATAAAATTTACCTGTACCAAACTTTCGATGACAAACAGTAACTCTAGACGAGAATAAAAAGATTGATTAAAATTAATATAAAATTGCACGTATCACTGTTATCGATCCGTTAGTCCGATGACCTTCCGGTGATCGGGGCTGCAATGATTGAACGGCACGTGCGGTTCTTTAATCTCATATGGGTTTCCTAGAGAGATTTTCGTAATGACTATTTTAATCGGGCCTTTGCGTTTACTTTCGAAGTTTTTTTTTTGATATTCACGACTTGACTGTCGAAACAGCAGAAAGATACTGACTGACAAAAAATCTCCATCGGACCTTTTTTATCCATTTCTTTCCTCCTTTCCGCCCCGTGACCATCGGAATTGACCATACTCAGGTGTATGGTCGACGATTGGTTATTTAGTTCCGACCGACAATAGGATCTCTCCCAAACACACATTTTCTCTCTCACCACGTTTTCCAAAATTTCATACTTTTTTCATTTTATTTATTTTATTCACGTACATCATGTACAATGTAATGTACGGATTAGGAAAACGTAATTAAAAATGAAACGCGGTAAGAATGCATTGCGGCACAATAACTTGTCGACAATGGTCAATACCGTGCGCCATTCTCATACCGGGAACAATACTGCATTGATAATGTGGTTTAATAAGAACACTCCAGACCAACGGCCAAGTGCTCTTCTCAATATTCATATCTCTTTATTTCTCCGCTTAAAGCACCGTCTGCTTTTACTCTTCAATCTTTTAAATGTGGAATGCCATTTTCCACGTTGCTCTTTTCATTTCCTCATCACCAATTTCCCACAAAGTTCTTTATTGTTTACCCTTCTACCTCTTCGGATTAATACTTCTCATGCTCTCATCAATTTCCGTTTTCTCCTTCAGTCGATTGAGTTCGATCTTCAGTGGATATCTGACCATCTAGGCATTGTAAGTTAATGGATATTGATTATCCTGTTCTTCCGTTTCCTAGTAGATTTTTGGGCGCATTTTCAGCTCATAATACTGCTCTCCTTTCCTTAAATAACTCATTTTCAGCTGTGATTGGACTCCTATTTTTCTTCATTTTCTAATTTCGGCTACATCTATATTACTATCTCATTCTTTGGACCACCGTTTTCTTACTTGCCCTCTCTTAAATGCTCCGTAACCTCTCGGCCGTTTTCATCTACATCTCCACCGTTTTGTCTCGTTTTCACCCTCTTCTAATTACTTCCTTTGTGACCCCGATATTATGTTTTATTTGAATGTTCAACCTTTCTGCTGAACAATCGAACTTCTACTCTGCTCTACTAAAAAACTACGTTATTCATTATCAGTATTCTCTCATTCCTTCTACTTTTTGTATTCCTGCCCTTGAATTTATTCTCTATCCTTAAAACGTTTAAGAACATTAACTTATCTTCTCCTTCTTATTCCTTGCGGTAATGTCCTCGTTTCGGACTCATGAACAAAAAAAAAAAAAAGAATAGCAGCGAAAAAATGCAAGAAAGTTCCGTACCGTGAAAAAAATCTTGTATAGAAATCTGTAATTTTAAGGAGGTATTTATTTCATTTTATAAAGAACAACACACCGACTCTTCTATATTACAGAAAACCACCATCCACCGACAGCCGACAAGGTTTTTCATGGCGGGATCGACGAATTATATATATATATATATATATATATGTGTGTGTGTGTGTGTGTGTGTCAATATTATTTTTATACCGAGGTAACATGAACATTTCGTATCGATTAGATATGCAGCGCTTTTTGTAACGGAAGCGAAATGACAAAAATGGCACGTTAAGCGGACGGTCTCCTCTGGGTGAGGGTCAAAAGATCGAATTATATATTTATGTATATGTACAACAGCTGATTCAGAGGGGGTTACTGAAGATATCTGTAAACTTTTTTTTTAATATGGAATTATCAATACATGATATTTTAAGCAAGGAACAAAATATATCAAAGATTAAATGAGTATTTATTTTTGATTTGGTTCAAACTGAAAACCATGTTAAAATTTTAACAAATGTTATGTATCTAAATTCATTAACGGTTCCTAAATGATTGCAACAGCATAATTTTTACCGTGAAGGTTTATGTGGGACTATATTTCAGGAACGCATGTTCTAAATCAGCTTAATGTTCTTCTATGTACATCAGTTTTGATATTTTAACACTTAGTGATTTTTCAGTGTGCAATTAAATCCTTCACAGCTATCTTATTACGTACCTTATTCGTCTTGATTATGGTTCCGATTACGGCATCGGAAATATTTAAAATGATGCGCAAAGTGCATTATTTGTGTCGTTATTTATAAAATTAGTACCATAGTAATGTTTCATTTTATCCACTTTTTTAGTGAACAAAATACCAATTCCAAGATTTACTACACTGAAAAGTAAAAAATATTGTTTTTAATAAATGTGCACTAAAAAGTAAAAAATAATTATTCGATAAAAAATATATTTCAGAGCGGTATAACTCTTGAGGTGGATATTATCGTAATTCTGATACAACTAATTAGAGTCGGGGCACCAAATTAAAATTACAATGTCTAGAAATAATTTAATGAATATTTAATGCAAATTTTAATTATACTGTTAAATTAATTTGATGCCGACTCTAATTAAATATTGTATAAGAATTACGATAACATCCACCTCAAGAGTTATATCACGTTGAAATATGCTTTTTACTTTTTAGTGCGTTTTTATTAAACTTTTATAAATTTTGAAGTCGGTATTTTCTCTTTAAAAACGCTTTATTTTAAAGTTTTTAGCATAAGTCGGTATTTTTTTTTTGTTTTTATAAATTCAATTGAAATTTTTTTGCATTATAAGTAAATTTTTTTTGTTTTTATAAATTCAATTGAAATTTTTTTGCATTATAAGTAAATTTTTTTTCTTGCTAAAAATCAAATTTTTATCACATTATTCTTCATATTTTATGCTTTACAAAAAAAAAAAAAATTAATAAATCACGATTTCTTTATTTTAAGCTGCACTTTTATGGTAAAAACATCAAAATATATAATCGCTTTCCCTATTCAAAGTTACATTTCCATGGTAATTTAGCAAATTACAAGTCCACTGAAGTGTCGAGTGTTTTACTGTCCTGTGTGAAAAACAGTAGCGGTGTCAGAACTTGCTCCCCACACATGCTCCGCACATAGTCAGTTTTTAACGATCTGTGGGGTGGCCATCATTAGAGATTAAGGAGACCTGACCATTGTTTGAGTACGAAAAAAGAAAACAAACTCTTTTCGCATTTTACTTCGGTTTTTTGAGACAAAGAGATTTTTTTAGGGGTTTTTTTTTCGTTTTTGTTTACATACTATTTTCATTACCTCAACATTTGATCAGTCAGGGTGCATAATGAAACAATGGCATTTTAATTTCACGTTCAAAACGACTAACGGAAAAAAGGAGCAGCGCTGTGCCAAAAACCTGCAATCCGTCTTCTTTTGATTCATTTAACTTTTATTTTTACCGACCCCGTTGTTCCGTAACAAATGCGTCTGGAACCTACGTATTCGGTGTCCTATGGAAAACAAGCATGACGGCTACACCCCCTCACCGAGAAACAAATTCGCATACATTTATGAGTAGTATCTCAGTGCGTCGGTTTAGCCACGGTGTATGTAGGTTGCTGCGTCGATAGCACTGCAGTCGTTTTATAGGTCACATGATTATACAGAACGGAATAGGATGGTAGGCGTATCGGTCCCTAGGTGACGATTTCGTTTTTGCCAGCGTTACACTTTGCCATCGACAATGGTAATACTAACGGTTGACCGGTAAAAGGTACGTGATTCTCTGTTCTCTTTATCATCGGAAAATAGACCTACTTTTAACAAAGAGCATATCGGCACGAACAGAAAAAAATATATTTATCAACGGACACACACCAGAAGACATTGCGGCTATTGCACACAGACGGGCTTACGTTACTGTAATGTGGCGGCGTTTTGATTGGTGCGCCGGTCGTCTGTAGAAACAATACGAGCCAACGTCTCCGCGGCAAGACGCAGGTAACGAGGGGGTATTCATATCATAGTCGGAGCACAGGTTAATTAGAATAATAAAGCTAGAGGAGATATGCGCGTAATTTATTATTATGTTAATAAAATAATAGAGAGACCCGGCGTCTAACAAAGGAATAATAATAACAGGGAGCGGTGCAGTACCAGTTTATTACGATGAAAAGCGGTTGCGACGAAAACAGCAGGCCTAAAGCTCTACGGGCAGTGGAGAACCTGATAAAGATAAGTATCGAGTCGAGTTTCTAGAACGTCTATATCGGAAAGGAAAAATAAAAGAATTAAAAGGACAACAACGCGAAGAAAATAATACCGTACAACACGCTATTATTGTCAACGTGAATAGAGGCATAGAATCGGAAGAAGTTCGGAGAATCCGATATGAAAGGTTCTCTTAGTGTAAAGGAGAAATCCAAAACTGTCCCCGAATACTGAAGTGGGCGTTCTAGATCAAAAACAATTGTGTCACCGTTACCATTATCATCATTAGAAGTACTATTATCAGAGAAGATAATAAGAATGTGCTCTGATAATAGTGTTCAGATGAGTGAGCGTGTGTGGGTTGGTAACGAGACAGTGTGTACACCTCTCTATCAGGATTATATACAGCGTGATACGTGTCTATCTAAATTGATTATTATCGTTTAAATGTTCGCGGTTAAACATTTTTAGTCGGATCAACGGGGACCAGCCTACTTCCACCTGCGTCCACTCCAAAAACAATCCCGACTGATCTGCCGACGTGTATAACCTATGCATTCTGAAAACAAGCACCTTTTCTAGTGAAATTTAACAACTTTATCATTTCCGAAATATTTAGTGATTACGATTATCTTTAAATAGCGTGTAATAGGTAGCGAGAAATATACTTGAAAATTCGTTTTCTCCCTAATTCTTTTTTTTTGTCTCCTTTAAAAATGCGTACTCTCCAGATTAATTCCGGAACATATTCATCAATTTGGAGCCGTTTCACCGGCCGGAAAATTATAACCGTCAGACTGGAATATTTCCAAATAAAAATAAATAAAAATATTTCAGAGCAATCCGTTATTAGAAAAGTGGAAAATAAACGTTTTTGAGAATAAGAGAAATTCTAAGTTCCAATTCGATTTTGATAATTACGCAGGAGCTGTTACATTAATAATGCCGCTTAGGGCAAATTGAAACTACTAAACACTAACGAGAGAAATTCAAAAAATTAAATTTTTTTCGATTATTATTATTATTATTATTATTAGAGGACTGGTTTATACATGTAAGAAAAAACGATATCCTTTCGACGTTAAATCTATTTTAAATAGTCGGAAAAAGAAAACTTTTATCATCTTCAGTGCAACATGGCGTATAAAATGCTTTGTTCACTAAGAATAAAAGAATGACTTTTTTTTTTTTTTTTTTTTTGAGTAACAGACCTCGACTGAAACGAAATTCAAAATACCTAGATATTAACACTAATGAACTGTTTTTTTTTTTTTTTTTTAATTTTTTTGGGCGCGCCAGCGGCATTGACCCAACAACAACAGAAATTAAGGAAGAGGTTAAATAAAAAGACGATTAGAAATAGAGCTTAGGAAAGATTGGAGTACAGGGATTATATCTGGAGATGGAAAGGAAAGGACAAAAGAAGAATTATACGGAGCAGGAAGACCCAGTGCCAAGATTTTCGAGTACAAAACAGAGCGCTCGGAATCAAGGGCAGGGCATTCAAAGAAGATGTGGTTTGCATCACATATGAGAGGAGAGATGGAATTATGAAGGGGACAATCGGGAGAAGGGGACAGGGAAAAACGAAAACGTGAAGAGGGTAGAAGTGAGTGATTAATACGCAGTCGGATTAAGGAAATGATCGCGGAGCGCTGATAAGAATAGGATTGAAACCACGGCTGGGAAGAGGGAACCGGTTGAATTTGAAGATAATGAGAGGCGGGATTAGAAAATAGGGAAGGATAGATGTCCGACCATAGTCGGGAATGATTAGCTGAGGAAAAAAGGAGGATGTCCGAGGTAGGAATTTTGCAGAATAAAGGACCATCGCGGGCGGCCGAGCGGGCTAAAAAGTCTGCTAACTCGTTGCCCTCGATGCCAGAGTGACTAGGAACCCACAAAAGGTCAATAGTAATGGAACGGGATGAAAGTAAATTGGATATAAGAAAACGAATTAAAAGAATGATAGAATTGGAGGAATGAGAAGGAGGAGAAGAGATGGCTTGAAGAACACTTTTGGAATCGGAGACAATCAGACATTTACTGACCTCTCTTATGGATGGAATGAACGAGACTGTGCGTAAAATTGCGATAGACTCCGCTGTGAAGATAGAACAGAAGGAAGGGAGCTTGAAGGACTCAGAGTGATTAAGTGAGAGGGAGATAAACGCGCCGCCAACCCCATTTTCGTTTTTAGAACCGTCAGTGAAGACACTAATGAACTGAAATGATTCAATTAGAAATTAAACAAATAAATCCGTAAAAAAAAAAAAAACGATCTCGATAAATAAATAGACGCGCGCAAAAGTAGTGGTCTTCACGCAGTCCGCATCAAAGATATCAACATGTAGTCGAAACTAACGGTCGTCAAAAAAATGTTTTCTTAATCTTCCCTTTTTTTTTTTTTTTTTTTTTTTTTACATCACACCGGTCCTAAGACCATAATTAACGAGGCTATTATTAAATCTTCCTAGACCCCTTGTTTTGTGGACTCGTTTCCGCCGTAACCCCGAGATAGAATTTAGGAGAAAATAAGTCACGTAATTAAGGGAAATTTGTATAAATTACGCGTCCGTATCCCAGAATTTATGCGTCTTTTTACTCCCGCTGTACTAACAGCAATCACATAACCCTAAAAAAAGGTTAGATTTTGGTTTATAGCAGGATGCGTAGCAATAAAAATATCACAATTTCGATAACACGGTCATTGGATATATAAAAAAAATATGTAAAATACAATTGTATGCCTTCATAATGTACCGGTAACTTAAACGTAGAGCAAAAAAATCATAAAAAATCAAAATTTTTTACTAATATTAGATCGTGTCATTTTAAAACACTTTATTAAAATAATAGCATCATAAAAAGCGGGGAAAAATATACGAAAAAATGTTTTTTAAGCTCTCTAATTGTAACACAGACTATTAAAAACGTGAAAAAAAAGACGAAAAAATCGGTGTTTGGCCAAAATCGGAATAGCCCCCATTTTTTTTCTTCAAAAATTAGTAGCACCAATGTATCAAAATCATTAATTTAAAAATTGACACCTCAAAATTAAGGGTGTGAAGACAATTATTTAAAACTTAAATAATTTTTTTAGGGGGCAATTTTGAGGTTTTGTGATTTGAAAAAAATGCAGTTATTTCTTACGTAGAAACTTACCACGGTGAATTTTTTCAGAATTTTTGGATGGAAAGACGTTTCAGAAAAAACTAAATTCGAAAAACCACGTCGTTTTTCGACTTCATTTCTAACCGCTATCGAATGGTATATAATATGCGCGTTTTTCAGGAGGTCTATAGTAACCCGGCTATAGCTTTTTTTCGCAAGCTAAGGACTGTATTAATACGCGAATGGAAATATATTTTCATTTCAAAAGTCACTATGATATTTATTTTTTTATTACTCAATGGTCATCTTTTTCGAGTCTCGACAAGAACGGTTTAAATAATAGCACACAGCGTGGCCCCCTGTACAGACAATTTTCGCTATAACAAGTGTTACATCTTTTTACATCTACGTTTTAATATTTATTTTCACTATACTGAAATATTTACCCCGGAAGTTAATTTAATTAAAATAAATTCATCCTGGTTTTTTCATTAAACTTGTTCGAAATTTTTGTATTACTTAACGTTAGTTGGCCAATTTTATCATATAGAAATATAAGAACACTTAATTGACTCAATTAAGCTTGAGAGAAAGGCAAATTAGAAAGATTCAAGTATGTATGACCAAAGCATAAAGAAGACAATACTTTTAAGTCGCAATCTTTTATATAAACTGACATAAAAGCCAACATTCTTCTGAAGTAAGGTAGAACTATATAAGCCACAGATATCGGCAAAACGATGCAAGTTTTCCTGCACTTGGAAATGAAATTTTTCCTTCATGCGTTAAATCTTAGACAGCGCCATATCATGTATTTCAAAGAGTTTGATACCCTACAACTTCACACGACAAGAATTTTCTTACAAAGAGACCGTGCGGCCTCGGAGAAATGAATTTCAATGATTTTTGGTGGAGTAGTAGTATACCATGTGGGTGTACTAGATGTAAAATATTAAGATGCAATACTCAAATATAATCGAGAAAAACGAATTTAAAATCTCCCCAACACTTTAGGTATCAGTTATCTCAACAAAAACAAAATATTGTAAAAATAGAGCCAAGTTCGTCAGCTTTAAATTCTACTGGTTAAAAAATATTATACAATTAGCCATTTTATCGGGGGAAAAAAATTATGATATGAAAAATTAAGTGCTAATTTTTTTTTTACGAATTATATGTTCATCATCAGTTTGTATTTCCATTTTAATTATATATTGCTTAGATTCCTATTACTTTTTACACATTATAAAAGTGAATAACTAAATATATTTAGTTAAAATACTTTCATATAATGAAAAAATTTATTCAGATATTGTTTTGTTTCATTAACCTCGGCGCTGTTAATATACCGAAGAAAAATAATGATTCAATTAACACCGCCAAACTTAATGAAACAAAATAATATCTAAATAAATTTTTTCAGAAAGTATTTTAACGAAATATATTTAGTTATTCACTTTTATAATGCGTAAAAAGTAATAGGAATCTAAGAAATATATAATTAAAATGGAAATACAAACCGATGATGAACATATAATTCACAAAAAAAAAATTAGCACATAATTTTTTATGTCACAAATTTTCCCCCCGATAAAATGGCTAATTATATAATATTTTTGTACAAGTAGAATTTAAAGCTGACAAACTTGCTGCATTTTTACAATCTTTTTCGTTTTATTGAGATATCATTATTTTTTGTATAATTGTTATGCTTAGTAGGGAACTACGCTGCAAAACTACATTTTTGAAAGTATGTATACTTAAAACTTGAACCTTACGGGGAGGCCATTTAGGGTTTTGTGTACAGAATTTATTATCAGGTTTCATAATTTTTTTGTAATTTGCACGTTAGGTGTGTTATACAAAAACCAAATTGCAGCTTTTTACTTCTTGTTGATTTTGCTGGGAATTTTTCTTTTTGCGAAAATACATCAAAATTTTTAAATTTGAGTCCATTTTGAGCTTCCTTTGAAAAATTTTTTAGGTTTCGTAATTTTTCTCTTATTTACAAGTTACAAGTTTTGAAGATACCAAATTTCAGCTTTCCGCTTCTTATAGATTTTTCTAGGCATTCTAATTTTTATAGAAATATTTCAAAATTTGGGGTTTTGGTCCCACTTAGGGCTCTTTGTATTCATAAATTTTAAATATTTTCGATTTTCTCATCATTTACATGCTAAGAGTGGTGTACATACCGAATTTGAACCTTTTACGTTTCATAGAGGCTTGGATGTAAATTTTTAAGTAGTCATTTGAAAATTTGACTGTTTCAAGCTTATTGTGGGGGGTCCATAATATAAAATTTTTCGATTTTATAATTTTTCTGTTCATTACGTGTTTTTTTGCTTAAAATGAGAGGTGTTAACTGTAGAATACTGAAATTTTGGTAATTCGTAGAAATATTAAATTCTACGACAAATTTTGAAAATCATGTTTTTATCTACGTTAGGGAAAAAGTTGCAGGACCCTAAAAATGACAATTTTTAAATGTTCCGGTGATTTCTATATATATGCACAGCTGTGCCATTTTTCTCGACTATATTTGAGTATATGCATCTCAATATTTTACTCGTAGTATGCAACCCCATGGTAAGCTACCACCACCAAAGCCGTGTCCCGGGGGGGGGGGGGGGTTAAACACCCCATGAGAACTGAAATAGTTATTATAAATACACAAAAATCTGAAAAAATCAAAAATTTAAAACAAAAATTGATAATTTTTTAAGGTGTTCTTACCTATCTTTAAAAATAGAAAGAAAAAATATGCTCCATATTTTTAGGTACTTCACTAGTATTTTATGCAAAACTTTTTATTACGAGTATAATTAATAACATATGTAATTTTTATTAATGTTCATATACGGGGTAATTCATTTATGTAAATTATTAATATATAAATCAAAATGATGGAAATTATTAATAGTATGAATATTAGTGAAATTATTATTTATAAAATAAATATGTAAAAAAAATGTTAACCCCCCCACCCAAAAAAAAAAAAAATTCTGGGCACGGACCTGACCACCACACTAAAAATCATTGAAATTCGTTTCCCCGAGGCCCTACGCTCTCCTTGTTCGATAATTTTTAATTTTTTTAAACGAACCGAGAATATTTTTTACGCTACATTCTATTACCGCGCATAGTTCTGCAGAGTCCAAGAGTTTATCGGTACTTGTTTTTGTATACTTATTACCTCTTTTACTTAATTCGAGTGATAAACTCCCTCCGATTATTCCTAGTTGATTGGCTATTTCGTTGTCCTCTATTTCGCTGTGTAAAATAACTCACTCGAAGGTAAAATCGTGTTACGCGATTCTCATCTCTTTAATCTGCTTAGTTCTGATTCGGCATTCCACGTTCGTCACATTGCCCTCACCTATCCGTTGTATAAATTTATATGATAGAACATCTAATATTTACAATATGTATATTCGAATAATGTAGTTTATTCGTAGCTTGGCATTAACGTTTCGCATTCGATTGTACGAAAGGAGTTCAGATGTCTACAGTAAAGGTTTGTTGTTAACGTTTAGAAATTTCGACGTTTTAAGTACACAGAACTTTATCCATACATACCTTGGTACGATTGACCGGATTGCTGAAATCCCATCCAGGAGCGACAAAGAGGTAGCCGCATTTTGCCACCTTTCGAGTAGCCTATAATGAAAAAAAAAAGTATAAATAAACACATAAAGAAGGCGGTGAAATAATACATCAAACTTTCGAATATACGGAAATAAAGAGCGACATATTGAAGTGGCAGCTAGTTTAAAATAAAATTTTGGAAGAGTCAATTGCGAAGACTGCTGGTAAACTGTGGAGAATTGTTGATGTTCGCACTCAACTCAACGGCACTGAAAAGAAAAGGTTCGAAGTCATAGTTCACGATGTCCACTTTTCCAATTTTTTCTGTAATGAATTATTTTAGGTGCGCGGGGTAACCTGTGAGGAAGTTGACTTTAAAACAACCTCTAAGTCTAGATCGGGCCATTTTAAGTGGTTCTTTTTCAATTAATTTATTTTTTTCTTTTAAGACATAACAAATTATAATAGGGTAGCCAAGAATCCTATCTGTTGCATACGAAGAAACCGATCCTTTTTGTACTCCGTGTTATTACTCTAATACGATTAATCGCAATTATAAAAGCCATTCGATATTGAAGTTTACACTTAAAAGACTTTTTGCTGCAAAAAGCCACAGTTGGACGACAAGTTAACGTTCCACAACTGCACCCGTGCCAGACATGTACTCTGCTCTATTAGAATCATACGGTTCTTTCACATAAAATACATGAAGTGTGAACTAGACTGCAATATACCACGTGTAAATATGGTAATAAAACGCTTGCCCAGCACCTTCGAAAACAAAGTTTATTTGCTTATACTCGCTCGTTGTAACACCACATATTTTAAAATAATTTTCGTTCAAAAAAATAAAGGTACGATCAGTTTCCGAAAAAAAGCACGCTAAAATCCAAACGCACCTGAAATCCAAGTTCCGCGACATTTTCGGTATTTTATCGAATATACGCGGACGATAATTTGAATCCGGGAATAATAATTGTATTTTTAAAAGTGCGCGAGCAAGTCGGAAATAAAATATAAGAAAGACGAAGGATAAAAATGGCTAATCAACAATTTCCCACGAATACAAAGACCGACACCAGAGGCAATAGAAATATGAGAAATGTAACAAATTGTCGAGAATGTAAATCGGATCATCTTGCAAAAAAGACTAGCGAAAAGCGCTTACGAAGTAAAGTCTGTCCGTGGCGAAGTCCCATATCAGGATTAAATATAACCGATGCATAATAAAATACAGAGAACGTCTCTAGCAAATGCCATTGTCAGCACATTTATTTCACGGACGGTGGACTATTTCGAATATTTTTTAAAACTTAGTGGAATACGATATTCAATGTCACCTGTGTAACCGCTTCCAGTTGACTATATTTCTTTGTAAGCGCGATAAATTTATACAAGATTTAAAGTCGCTTACAAAAGAATTCGAAACGAGAAACAGGCTAAAAGATCAAAGAGAAAAATAACGGCCGTTCTCAGAAATTCTACATCCCGGCACTTTTGGGACGTCGTGCCAGCAAAGAATGTTAGTAGAAGCATTTAAAAAGTTTTTAAATATTGCCCCCGACTGTGCAACCAGATTAGTGAAATGTTATATGAAGCGGAGAGTTGTACACAAAAACTCGATTAATAAATACTAATTAAGTTTAGGGGAAAAAACATGGTAACAATATTCTCAGTTAGAAATCGGATCATACGTTGCGCAACGATAGATTTAAAATATCGAATAATAAAAGTTTAACAAAAATGTAACTCAAAAAAAAAAAGATTCACCAGTAATCAGAACACAAAAAAATCCGAGAAGATTTGGTGTCAAATCGGAATCATTTACATTATTAATAACAACGAGATATTATTTACGACGTAATAAGCTGGATGATAATAAAAAAACAAAAAAACACGGTTTTTCTCCGACACGGGAACTTTAAAGTTTTCAATGAGCGACCGCAAGATTTTCCCTTTGAAGGGGACGAAAATGATACAAGATATTGTGTCCGTAGAAATGGGGATTTAAACAGGGGAAATCAGTTTTTCAATTAATTTGGGATTCGTTTTTATTACGAATTTTTTAATATTAAAAACTCTGTAAAATTTACGCGAAATTAGTGTCGCGAATAATTTTTTTTTCGCGCCGAAAATTAACGTTCACACTTGTTTTGTTTTTTTTCTATTTTATAAGAAAATCTCAAAAAAAAATATTTCAAAGAAAATCAATTCTCTTCAAATAATGTACACACTATTAAACGGGGAACCGATCTTTCTTTTTACCAGTTTCTTACTTTAATTTTAACTCTTTTCTTGAAATTTTCAAGAAGGGCAATCTATACTCATTCGTTTGCGCCCACGAAAACGAAATGCACATTTTCAACGGCTGTAATTAGATATATAAATAGTTAATAATTACGGAAAATAGGTACAAACGAAATTAAATATGTCTAATTTTACTAAAAATTAGAATAGCCTACCCCGTTCATGTTATATTCATCACAGACAACTGCTTCTCAGAGTGAAGAGGACAATAAGGAGAAGAAACCAAAGACAGCGACGATAATGGGAAGAGAGCAGTAAAGTGTGATTAAAGCGTACGTGTATAACAGGGACAACGATAGAGCATGAAAGAGAAAGGAATTCTGAAAACCAAGAATTAGCGAAAGGTTAGGTTAACTTGAGAGGTAGAATGATAGTAAAGGAAGAAGCGTACAATCCGATTTTAGTAGACGGAACGCTTATCAGGATGACCTGGAAATACCCCCTCCCGACGAAAAAAAAAAAAAGAAGTAAAATTCCCCTTTCGCCTAAAAATGAAACAATACAATAAAAAAATAATAATAATTGGAAAAAATCGATTAGGTAACACGTCTCGTGGGAACCGAAAACGCGGTAAAAAATGAGTTATGGAAACAAAATGACAATAGCACAGTAGAAAAGTGAACACGTGCGCAATTTGCGGACGCGGCGCGGTAATTGCCATTGCTTGATAATAGAAGAAAAAATTATTGCAAATGGAGCACTTTTCGAAAAAATACTCCGATTTCACATCTCTGATCATTCCTTATCCAGTGTGGGCGAGCCACCGCATCTGTGCACCAACCCCACCAGGTTTATATTAGTCTACTATGAAGCCGCTATTTACCCTATTATTTTAGACCAGTCTTGTTTTTACATTACCATACTGTTCAAAAATGTTCTTCAGTCGTGAATGTTCTTGTAAACTGCCACTTGCGTACGAAGTAAAAATTCTGAATCATTCTTTTTAATATAATAAAATGGACGCGTGTCATTTATAAAAAAAAATTAATTAGCCATCCGTTAATTTTTAATTTAATATTAATTTCGAAATTCACACCAAGACGAGTCAGATATTATTAAACGGTGTCAAATCTGAACCGCAACATTCTAATAATAAAAAAATGAATGAAAACATAAATTTAGTTTAACGTCAAATCGATACAATTTAATTCGGTAATTTAGACGCGCTATTTCATATGATGTGTATTCACATTTGGAATAAGTGATCGTATATTACCATGTACTTTTTTTACCATTTTATCACTATACTATAAACATTTAACATTTGTTATTTGCGTGAATTATAAATTTAATAATAGTAACAAAAAATTATCTTTTGTAATAATTATCTGATATCATTAGGTGTATTTTTATCCTCCTTCTCTGCTTACATAAACATGACCATTTCAAGACTATAATTATAATTTAGTTCGTTTATTTTCTTTTTTCATTGTGGAATAATTTTTCGTTACAGACAGTCGCAATTTCGTGTATGTAAACTAATCGGTCAGATGAATACCATTGTTTACTATTTCTGTTCTCCTGGTTTTTAATACTTAATATGCTCTTAAATATCTGATTCCAGCGATATACATATGTATAATTGGTCTCGGTTTATTTCAATTTTTACACACCAAATAGTTGACATGTGTTATTTACCATCTACTACCGTCAATTCTGTTTCAGTCTAATTTCTTATTTTAATTCTTAAACATATTTTCGCCTTCGTTTTTCGTTGTTTTATTATATCACGAATATGCTCTTTCGCCTTATAATATACTGTTCCGGTCAAAAAAAATAGGGATCTGAAATTATAATAATACCTATGTATTCCTATAAAATAATAGATCGAATTGTTAATTTTTAATTACGTAATGTATGTCCATTTATAAAACTAGAGTACACAACGTGTTAAAACAATACGAAAAATGTGAAAAACTGTCGGTTTCAGGAGATGATAGAATTTTCAGAAACTAACGTCTTTTTGCATTTTGTACTTTTGTCTTATACCGACTGACAGTTTTTCAAAGTAAACATTCGGATGTTTGTAAACAGTTATTGTAGGATGTAGTAAAAAATTCGGAAATGCTGATTATAATCATTAATTTATTTTGAAATTTGTTGCGCCTCGCTGTTATAACTTTAATTAGTTACATTCGGTTTACAGTCAAAACTGTGATCGAAATTTTTTGTATTTTTAACATTTCGTCTAAAATTCGAAATTTTCGTCGGTACTTTAAACAACGAAAAAAACAAGAAATCCGATATTCTACAAATTTCAACTGACGTTAAAAGGCATCATTGCCCTCCTTCTACAGCACATTTAAAAATATGTAAATGTTTTATTTTAGTATCGACTAATTTTTTACATTTGATTGCTCGCTTTTTTTTCTTTTTTTTTTTTTACCCGAAAATGTATAAAACTCCTCACCATTTAATACGAGGAATATGCTCTGGGGGAGGGGGGGAGTATTTATTTCATTTTCTTTCTGCCTGAAAACAAAAACACTTTATCGTTTTTAATTGCAAATGTTATTTCGAAGAGAGGCACTTTTCACTACTTTTTTAACTGTTAAAATCATTTACACCGTGAAATTGGCAATCCTTAGTGAGACGTTTAAATTTGTAATTATTTAGAGTACTCTAGCAGACTTTTAACGCAACATCAAAATTATTATAATAGTATAAAATTAAATAACCGCCGAACAACAGTGTGACGTTCAAACAGTACGAAGCTAACGGCATTGAATACGAATCCCAGAAGTGCACAAAAGATTATCATATTAAATTAAAAAAATCAAAGTACCAAAAAGTGTAAACAGCAAAGAACAGATATAGAGTAAATCAGCAAAAAATAGAACCCGATGACGTAACTAATAAACAATTGTTAAATATTGCGCATAAGAAGCTTATTGTCTTAATAAATGTAAGTATAATCTAAATAACAATCCATTACTTAAAATTAATAAATAATTCCCATTATTAATCCGTCGATATAATCTCTGTTAGTCGAGATTAAAATCAATTTGTGTACGTGCATTACTTGAATGGAGCGATTTCGAAACAAGTCAATTATTCGCCTTTTTGTGAATTTATTAAAATGTCTGTGTGATCCGTTCTATTTGTCTACTCATACTTAGTCCGATACTGAAAATGGACTATTATTTTAACATTTTAAAGAAGCGCATATTTAAAAGCGCAAAAATAAAAAAAATCACCGAGATCTGTTCCTCAAAGCAACCCTAGACGATCACGCTGATGCATTAAAAAACTGCTAATCGACTAACAGCTGTTCCAACGAAAACAGCTGTTATTATCGCTCTAATTAGTAGCAGTAATATGAATTCACAGCGCTTGTACAGAAGGAAATCGCCAAAAAAAAAAAATCGAAAATAGAACAGCACACGTTATTTACCGTTCCGATGCGTGGAGGTTGAGTAATTCGAACACATCATTCTCCAACCTTTCCGATGCAACGTGATCTAGAATATCGAAAACCTCAATTTCTTACCGTTTCGAACTACTTACGCACATTCCAACTTGCAGGAGCCGTTATTTGAAAAAAATGGTAGTTTAAAAAAAATAAGATTGGAAACATATCGCATCGTAAACGATTTTCGCTTTTAATTGACCATTTAAAAAAAAAAAATAATACATATATTTATATTTAATAATTACAGTGTACATGATGAAATTTAAAACTGTTTATGCCACTGTAAACTCCATTTACACCGCCTCGCTTTTATTCGTTAACTCATATAATCCCTTTTACCTTTTATCATTGACAAAGAAGTGAAAAATATGGACGCTAAATAAACTTACAATATACATAAAGGCTCATCATTATGCTGCCTGCTTGCCAAACCAGGTTAAGTACATTCTCACTTAATACTGATAAAATCCAAGAAATAGAAAACAAATGCTGTAGAATCATTTTAAATCTACGCCCCCCCCCCCATATTTAGTAACATCCAATGTATGCGTCATAAATCTGCTCCTTTAAAATCGATGGCATTTGTAATCTGTCCGAAAAATTCTCGATGACCACCCACTAAACGTAAATCGATTACTGTAATAGAACATCCTTACAAACTAAAACACGAGTGCATAATCCTAAATAAGTCATTACGTTACAATTGCTACCTGTGCAACCACCATCTTCCACAAACAGATAAATTATATTCAAATTTCACGCAACCTTTTGTAATGTTTTAAAATTAATCTTTAAAATGTTTAGCAAGTTTTTCATCCGGTTCTTTTTCAGCAATCTTGTATATCTTCGTTAATTGCATATTAATTTATATGAATGTATAAAATTTTGAACCACAGGCTACTGCCGAAACACATGTATATACATATATACACACTAATGATCGATCCTATAATTTTTTCTATAAACCTTTATTTATATATTTACATACATATATATATATATATATATATATTTATTAATAATCTTAATAATTGTAATGATAAAGTTACGTAAATAAAATTGAATTAACTTTAATATAAAATATAATACTTTTTTTTTACTATTTAGTCTATTTACGGTATAAATTTATTGTTTACCAATTATTCTATATTACAATCCTGATACTGCTCTACATTATACCGGTTAAGTAAAATTGATTTAAGTTTAATTATTTTCGTTTTTGATTGACCATTCAACCGTACTCAGATTCCGGTGCCTGAGTGCATACTTTAAGAAAACTTCTCGAGGCAAGAAAAGCAAAGATACAGCAAACGTATACGGAAACAGTCAACCGTCAACGGCGATACCTATGCGAGCGGATATAATAATAGCCTCTAATTATGTCAATTAGAAAAAAAAATCGGTAAGGGGACCGAGGTAGCCGTGGCAGGCCATAAGTGGAGCATGCGATGACGGAGTTGATGCGAAAGGCGATAACTAAACGCACAATGATCGCTGTAATGAGTGCAGAAGAGACAATACCGGTCAGTTATTTTAACATAATTCTGCGCAACGTGCGTATAGCATAATCTGCGGTACAGGCTGCCGAATTCTAAGGCAAAGCATCGCGTAGAAAGATAATGGAATGAAACAAAAATCAACCGAAAGGTAAAATAAATGTGCGTCTAACTCTCTAATGACTTCACTTTGTCTTGTCTTAACGGGTTACCAAAATGTTATTAGCGTTCAACATTGCGGTTACATTTGTTCCATTCCGTGGCTTCGTCATTAGCAGTTCCGAATGTTTTCCATTCCTCTTCTTTGTAATCAATGCAGATTGCGGTTCACTGATATCCGTGTAAAATGAAATTCACTCTTTCAAAATATGTTCCCCAATGATCCCGCCTATATTATATTTATATATGCACATATAGTATCTGGTGACCGAACTTTGCTTAACTTGCAAATTAAGCAATATATCACTGAAAAATAGTTACCTGTTTTACGCGGTAAATAAACGTACTCTACTTTGGTAAATAAGAGTATTGTTTAATTTTTAATATAAACCTTAAAAAAAAAGATTTTGAAATGGTGTTTCCGCTTTCGTTCACGTGCTGTCGTTTAGATTTTTAAATATCGTCAAAAATAAGGGACTAATCGATTTGTGACTGCTAAAAACTAATCCACGAATTTCATCAAAATCGTTGGAACCATTTTCGCGAAACCAGTTACATGAGATATGTATACACATAATCACTACTCAAACTGTAAGCTATATTTTATAATCTTCTTCTTCATCCGCCGTCTCCAAATTGAAGGTTGGCGATCCACGATTGAAAATTTTCTTTTACAATGGCCGATCGGAGGAGTTTTATAGAAGGGCAGTCGAACCAGTTGATAAGATTGTCCATCCATGAATTTTGTCGTCTTCCTCTCAATCTCTTCCCATTTATTTTTCCTTCCAAAATTACCTTCAGAATTTCGTATTTGGGGCCTCGTATGATATGTCCGAGGTACTGTAGCTTCCGTTTCTTGATGGTTTGCATTACTTCAAGGGTCTTTCCCGTTCTTTGAGGTACCTCGATATTAGTAACTTTTATTTTATAATACGAGCAAGAATTATATATATGGACACTTTGGCCTCGCAAGAGGTTGTGCTCCTTGACCCCTCTTGTTTACATTTCTGTCTCTTTCTCTTCTATACCTTGTATGAAATTATCAAAATTTACAACTTAATTCTAAATCGGCCCATATGAACATAATAACATATCACAAAAATCCTATAAAATATAACAAACGTTACATAAAATTGGGACATTTTTGCTAATGGGAGGAGGGGTAGCCTAAGAATTACGTTGTAATTAATATATATAGTATGTACAGGAAACAGTGAGGAGTCTAAAAACTGTAAAAGCAACTAGTCCAGATGGCACTCATGGGGAGATAATAAAAGTCATGTACGGTGATGGATAGTCGATTATATCTTTAAAGAAGTGAATTTACTACTGCGGACAGTTAATGACCGAGATTGGCTGAAATCAGTTTTTATACCATTACCGAAGAATCGAAATGCAACGCAGCGGGGAGACTTTTTCGTACGATAAATCTTTTGTCACGTATGTTAAAGATCTTTTTTAAAATAATACTTCGAAGAATTTACACGAAATTAAATCAAATAAATTTTATTTTTATTATTATTATTATTATTTTTATTATTATTATTATTATTATTATTATTGATAATATTATTATTATTATTATTGTTATTGTTTACTATTGATAAATCGCAAATGCGCAACGGTGCGCGAGTCAGGATTTAACACAGAACATGATATACAAAAAAACAGAACATTGAAAATAGATGAAAACAGGTAAATAGTATCAACATATTTTAAACTGTGTTAATCAGGTACATAAAAAAATGCAAATTTAATTAAATTTAAATAAACCATTACAGTCAGAAGGGGGTATACAAGTAATTGTAGTTTTATATGTAATTTTTAAAAATTTTGCAGATTAAATTAAAAAATAACATTAATTTGGATAACAATAAAAAGTATGTATAATAGTTAAATAAAAGTGGAAAATTAAAGTAAACTTAGAAACAAAATTTTCTGACGTGATATATCTATTGTTAAGAATAAAACCTTAATACCCAAAATACGTTAAACGTGTATACTAATGAAGGTTCAGACGTTCTTACACTCAATCATTTATCCCGGGAACTGGTGTACATCTCGTTAAGATACTAAAACACAAATATACGGGTTGAAAAAGCGGAAACGATTTTTGGAACGATGGAAAAGAAGTTGATAACACAGAAAGATGTCAGTTTGGAACTACGCATGCACTTGTTCGGTGCTACGTTTTCTCAGTACTTCCACACGGAGTTGAAAGTTGGACTCTCAAAGGGAAAGCTGGAAAGAAATCTAGACGCGTTCGAAATGTTTATTTAAAGATACAGATAGAGTTACAAATGAAAATGCTTTAAAAAAACCGTCCAAACAAAAAAAGTTACTATTTACCACACGGAAGAAATATTGTAAAATATGACGACCCTCCTCAGCTGGTTCTTTGAAGAAAAATAGTGGGCGAAAGGAGCGCAGGACGAAGAAAAACAGCACGGAAAGAAAAAATTCCAACCGATGATGTTAATTGACTAGAAACAGAACTGAACAAACGGCCTTTAATAAAGACAAACTGCCCTTATTGATCGACAAACTTCATTCGGAGATGACGTAGACAAGAAGAAAATATCTGGGTAAGATTTTGATGAAATCACGAATCAGGAGCTTTTAGGGGTTTAGATGAATCGATAGGTCGTCCCAAGGAATTCTAAAAAAGGAGCAGTTTTAACTGGGAGGCGACCGATGTTTAAGGTGGTCATATCGTCGTTCTAGGGTTTATTAAAAAGTAAATAATTCGCTTCTTGTGAATATTTGTTTTCACTTTTTTTTTTTTTGTAACGTCGAATAAATGTATCAAAAAAAAAACAGATAGCTTACGTAAGTGCTCAATGTTTGAACTTATTAATCCCTCTGTTGATTGATTTGCAAGTTTGAACCGAGCAGAGTTAATACGTACATTACTAAATGGGTAATTCTTAGATGGTTCTCGAATGGCTCGAACAATTTTGACCAATTTCGCGAAAATTGGTAGGCGGTTTCCAGAAGTGTCAATGCTATAAGTTTTCAAAGTTATATTTAAGGTTTAATGGTAAATTTAACAAGAAGACTAAAATTTCACGATGAACTAAATTCCTTCGCGATTCATTAGGCGAATTAAAATGCACTTTCAAAATTGAGGGAAATACAATGTTGTAATTATCCTATTACGTGCCTGTTGTTATTGTTATAGCATTTTTAAGGGTTTACGAAAGTCGCGAATTCGATTCACCCGAGGAATAAATTCGAGCAAAGCTCGGTCACTACGTATTGTTTACCTTTAAGGGAGGAGAAATTTTCCTTTGAAATTTCAATAGATTAAAACACTTCTTCGACGTTTTTTTTTTTTTTTTTTTTTTTTTTTTAGTATTTACATTTTTTTAATCAGGTTAAATATTAATTTTTCCTAATTTAACTGTCGCTACGGGCGCCCCTGCAAACCATGAACGCGTACAGTTCGATGCACGACAACAACGAGTGTTAATTATGCAAATGAAATCAGTTCCGTAAGCAACTTAAAAAAACACTTATAAGAGACGGCACGACTAATTTCGTAACCTAATTCGTTACTATAGTCACAACATTAGCCCCCCCCCGGGCCCTGCTATGCTATTTTTTTCGAAATATTTTTTTATACGTTTTCCGATTATTTCATTTTTAGATATTTTAAATGGTTGATTGTTCTAATGTTTAACTGACACCTGGTTGACACGGTAATTATGAATATGGTATCACAGGCTGATCGGTGTAGACACGGGCGCAATAGTCAGATCTGGTATCACAATAACAAAGTGTTTGCGTCTTAAATATACTCCGCTCCACATATCTGCCGTATTATGTAGAATTGCTTGACTTCCTGTCGATGAATGTCTAATACAAATAATGTATGATAACTTGTATCTTGGAAATGAATAAAAAATCGGAAAGAAAAATAAGGAAGTAACGTTACGTTCGTTTATTATTACTGTCGTCGTCCGATTTGATTAATTGCAAAGGAAATTTAAAACATCGATGTAAAGTTTAAATACTCGTAATTAAAAAATGTTCTAGTTGCGAAAGAATTATGTTTTGTCAGAGTAAAAATGAAATCATTTCCGGTCTTGCCACCCCCCCCCCCCACCACCAAATGGTACTACTATAATAATCTGTTAGCGTAGAACGTGATATGTTGCTTAAAGTTTGGATGGTAGCGAAAATGTTTAGACTGGTAATTAACGTTTATAACACCATCTCTATTCCTCGACTAGAAGTATTGGCTTGTTTATAGCGAGCCGAAGATAACATCGTCAACCAAATTAAAATCGGAAACAAAACAACTTTTTACAAAGCACTGCACGTTTTTCGTCATCATCGGAACTGATCGTTAGTTTGCAACAACAAGCTGGAGCCTAATTTGGAACTGCATTAAAAATCAGCAGAACTAAAGCTAAATTTGTGAGATGCGAGAATGATTAAGAAATGTTTAATGAGCAACCAGTTAAAAATGAACAAAATAATCATGCGAATTAAGAGGGCGGCTTGAGCATCATAGACGACACACTATTAGGAAGCAGCTATAATCTAAAACATTGAGGAAATTATTGTCGCTAACATATTTCATAATTTTAGACTAGACGAAATCGATGTATTTAACTAATTTCGCAATTTTCAGATTGCATACCCAAGTACAACTTTAAGAAGGCGCACCAACGGAATCAGGGAAAGCATTAGAATCTTTGGAATCTGCACCGAAAAACAACCAGTAAATTTATTAGCGCCTTTTAAACGTATTTCCTCTTGTTACGGAAAATTAAAATTGACCAATTTAACCTTCAATATATTTCGACTTTACATTATTGTACTAGAGGTACGATCCCTTATAGTATCCTTACATCTGATATCGGTAACATAAAAATGTTAAGTAGAATAACCTTTACAGTGACCACCCTAGTCGCGAACCTTGGCAGCAGTGGGGAATACCTCTTTAAAATTCAGGCCACTTGTTTAAAAGCCGAATTCACATGCATTCCTTCGTACGGAGACTGGCTCCGGACTCTCGGATGACGCTCTTCCATACTTCTTACAAAAGAGCTGTTGTAATTGAATGCGTCATTTTTTAATTTACGGTTTACTCGACAATTTCTGATTGCCTTCACTCCGATACATGAAAGACGTGCTTTGTTTTTTATATAGTTGTAAAAAAAAAAAAAGAAAATACGAATAATATCTCCTTTTAAGGGTATATTTCGTTTTGTATTATCTTCTAATCGGGAGTAATTATTTTTTACTTTTTAGTGCGTTTTTATTAAATTCTTAACAGTCTTGAAATCCAAATTAAAAAATATTTTACTTCGCAATTATTTTTAGTCAAGTTTTCATCTTGCTATAAATTAACTTTTTTTAAAGCGTGACACAAGCTTGTAAATGGCGCTATAGCGGTTTAAAATTTATCGGTTTTTTTTTTCTTATTATGGGGCTCGCTTAACAATGGCCCAAGAACCAGGGAAAGAAGACAGGTATCAGATGCTTATTACGCGATCCGGTAGAAATAGAAAGGACTCACAAGAGCCGGAATAACTGCTGAAGGAAAAGGTAAAAAGAGAATAAAAGACCAAAAGCGGGTTGAAAGTCCAATTGTAGTAAGAGCGAAGAGTAGAAAAACGAACGCTTGGGGAAGCGACGTAGGAGCATAGAAAGTGATCCGCGTCACCTATAAAACTGTCAGTGGAAGGCTGGAAACGAGGGACAAGCGGAAAAGAAATGTAGGAAATAAGCTGTATACCCAAAGCGCAAACGACGGATTCCAGAAAGAACTCTGGAAGGTGGTCGCAAGAAAGGAAAATTAAAGAATCAGCGATAAGACGGTATACATTAGAGGAATCAGGATTTGAGAATGAAGGTGAATAAGAAGAGGTTCAACATAATTTGAAGTAAGTAGCTGCGCAGAGAAGAATACATCATAGCGTGGACGCAAAAAAAAACACCGAGAAATTTACTCCGGTAAAAGGAAACGAACGAGCTAGAATATCGGCTGAGTCATTACGATTCTGCCAGGAATTCACGAGAAATCAATTAGGATATAGTGAGAATAGAAGATATTGCGGATGAGCGAGCGTACGGGAAAAACTACATACTCAGTAGACGGAGTATGAAACATTCTTAGAACACCGTGTGCGAATCGGATATGATGAGGAGCTTATAAGAAACCATCAAACAGAGAGAGGAAGCAATAAAGAGGACCACCCGGGGCACAGTGAACAAAAGGAGATCGCTTAGAGGCATATTAATTTTATCGGGTCCTTTGGATCCCTCGGTGAATATCGTAAAGTTTTTAAAAAGCCCGAGGTGTTTAAAAAAACTTTCGTTTTAACAGCATCAGGATTAGTCGGGATAGTTGAGTGGAGTTAATACTTTATTGGAAGCTACATTCCCATGGTAATTAACAGTGATAATACTTTATTTCTTAAAATTACGTTTTCTGCTATATTAATCTAAAGGGATCGGATACCACCATTCCTAATGACTACTCAGTTTATGTACACCGATTATCATCCAGATAGCTTCACGACCGGATCGATTTCATCGGCCTGCCCTTCTTTCTTTTTTTCATTTTCCCTCGCACAATCCATTTCTCCAGACTATTTGCACACATTATATGACCAAAGGAGGCTAGCGTGCGCCTTTTAATGGACACTAATAACCGGTCACACTGCTTTCAATCTGTAGTTCTTTCAATGTAGATTCGTTCGTTCTGTAAGCCCTTCATGAGAACCTTAGGATTTTTCGATATCCTTTCATTTCGATCCTCTTCTCCATCGCGCTCCGTTAATCGTTCACGTTTTCGATCCGTATGTTGCTATTGAGAAAACCGCAATGTTATTAATAGTCGTAGTTTTGATGATTTAGAGATCTTGTGATCACACATGGTATCATCGATGAATGTTACGCTTTCGACAAAATCATTTAAATCCGGTCCGGTACAAGTTATGCGCGAACAAGAAAAAAAAACAACAAACATATAACCTTTTTTTCCTTTGAAGCCAATAAAAACCTAATCGATACAAAATTTTCAATTAGCGCTTCCGGCGTAGAAGTGACATAAAGAGTTATTAATATGTATGTATATATATATTAGGTACAAAAATTGGGCCAAAATATAGCCACACATATATCCGTCATTTTATGTAATTTTTAGGTATATGTAGAAAGCAGTCTCTAATTAGCTTCCTCGTGCAATCCGAAGCTGCAAAAATAGCGAACTTTGTCAATTGTTTTCAGGTATGTTCTGAAGTTAGACAGCTTTAAGCTCTCTGCCCGATGATTAACTGTGTTCAACGCAATTCTGACTTTAATCTACTTGTACTACTATATTTGGCACGAAGTATCGATCACAATAAAGCAAAAGTGCTGGCGATAAGAGTTCACAATGACGCAGTGACTTAGGGACTCGGATACTACTATTATTACATAATATGGCCGTCGCGTACATGTCCTACAAAAAATTCAACATATGCGAAATGCATGCAGCGCTTGTCTGCGCGCCTTTTAACAACTACCGCCTGGCAATGCATTTCTCTTAATTGAAAGATGTCAACAATGACTCGGCTAACTGCTCCGTTAATGGCCGTTTCAGCTTAACTGATAACTATTGCGGTCGCGTCCCAGCAGACGCGCGCATAGCGACTTTCACAAATTAATTAAATGCAACGGACGCCTATGCCGCCGCTAATTGACAAAAGTATCAGTAGCAGTCCGTGATAACAGTTCGAAAAGTATTAAGAAAAAGAAAAAAAAAAAAAAAAACGAAATAAGAAGAAGAAAATAGATAAACAAAAAGGAAAAAAGGTTAAAGACCCGCTTCGGCGATGCATATTCGTGTATCTTCGTCACACTATCCTCTGAGCATGTAAGAACCGTACACAGCAGGAAGCTACGGTTAATAATTAAGATCACGTGCCAAGTTCTGATATTTTTATTTTGCAGTCCGCGCTACAGATGTGCCCACAGCCGACGTCGCTGGAGGAATGCGAGCTGACGCTACTGAATCGTTGGAATTGATCCCAATATCGATTTTGCCACTGCCAAGCACGTGCTGAAATGTTACTGCGGACACGAAAACCGAATTCAAAAGAACAAGATGCATTTCTCTTTCTACTATTCACGTTCACCGCGAATTCCGTGTCGCGCTATCCGATAAACGTGTGCTACACAAAGCATGTCACACAATCTTCACCGATGCCTACCGCCCCCTGCTGCAAACTAGCCGAAAAATACGACGATGCGGTTACACATATTTCGTAAACTGCTCTAATAGCGTTGAAACTAAAAGCAACAAGTAATTAAATTCCAGACCGTTAAGAACATAGTCGTCGATAGTTTTAAAAATTTTTAAGTCGTTGTTGCGATTCGTTTTTATTTTTCACATTTAAAAAAAAATTTATCATAAATATAGATTAATCGAAAATTCTTCAGCTACTTTTAATAAAAATGGGGCTAATTATGTAAGGAACGCAATTTCTTTGCAATGCGTAGGGCAGATTAATAAAAATTCGACGGGGCTTTTTCTTTTTTATAAGAAAAGAAAAAAAAAAAAAAACAATAACAAAAAACAAGTTTTCTAGTATTTTTTGGGCTGCATTTGTAGAAAATTTTGCAGATCCACAGTAGTTTTGGATTATTTGCCCCGTTTTAGTGTCAACTTCCGACAAAATTTAATTCCAAGTCAAAAGGTTTACAACTTCGCTGGGCAGTTTTGATTTTAGCCTTTTCGTAAATTATATAATGAGCGCGAGAATTTTCCTAAGTTTTGTATTAAGAATTCATTAGTAGCGAAAGGCATAATACTGAGTTGGTAAAATGAAAAAAAAAAAAAATTATCAATGCGTTTATAAATTTTACAGCATCCCAACTAGCGATATAAACCTTAAAAGACGCTTCTGCATTAAGATTTTTTAATTAATCTACATAGACACTGTATTTTTAGTATTAACATATATTCAACTTTAAAGTTATTTTGAAGTATTCAAAAATTGCATGCTTCGAATTTACCTTTTCCGCGAGTAATTTATAGCAACGGTAAAAAAAAACGTTCATTTTTCGACTTAACTACACTTTAATGACTTAAGGTGCGTGTAAAAATGACGAGAAAATTAAACTTGTTCTTACGCGTAAGATGCGAAATGTAAAAAATTAATCTCAACTTCGATGTAATAATTAAAACGCTAAAATCTTCACAGTTTACTTTATGCTTGCCGGTTAATTTTCCATCGCTTGACTACACCGGTTTATGGGTCTGATGGGGATTACTTAAATACCAGAAAAGGTGTATCCATCTCACAACAGCGCTCATTCGAACGAAATAGTCTCTGCAGGCAATTTAAGCAAAAAAAAACTGTGACCGATATTATTTTTGGTAAAAAAAACAAAAAAAAAACAAGACTTTCTCCGTATCTGTCGGGCAATAACATAACTGTCGTATAACACATTCAAGATTAAGCGTAGAACAAGACAATTTTCGCAAAATGTCTTTTTTTTCCTCGATATTTTCCTATTCTTCACACTAATTTTATCCTTTTCACCATAGTGGTTTTTTCACGATAATTTGTCATCGGTTCCACTTTCACCGCTACTATTATTCACGCTAGAATGATCTGAAAAGTTAACGGCATTCTTCCCGCACTAAAAGCTTCCGTTGATAATTGTTCGAATGAGATTAATCGTACCTTATCGACACACACACACACACACACACACACACACACACACACTGCTACCATATATAAACGTTCTTTATACCAGGCCCCTGTGCAAACTGTGCCGCTCATAACATTTTTCTCTGGCTTATGATATGAAAAAAAAATTAATACATACATATATATATATATATAAATAAAATAGGTTTTAATGATGGGATTATACTATTAATGTTCATTTTGAAATCAAGATAATTCATATTCCTCCTTCGCGCAAATTAAAAATTGATGATACAAACTATTATTAGCATACGAATGAAATTTCCCAGCGATAGAGTGAAAAGTAAAAAACAAACACTTATATTATTACCTCCGTAACTACACTGTACGGAAGTACAAAGGAACATGGATACTTAATGAAATGCACAACATTACGTTCATTTTCTTTTCTAAATTTATACTTATTAATACGAAGTATAAAGGGCGATGATGACTAAAATAAAATATGCGCAGAGGCTGTTTCGAATGTGTCATCGTGGCAACTAAATTTTTATTAATCATCTTTAAAGAATAAGATAATTAATAAAAAATACAAAAATTTATATTTATTAATTATAACTAAAAACCAAGCGAATAAATAAACATGATAATGAACGAATACTAATAAAAACAAAATATCATTTTAAAACACCAGCCGGTAAAAAGCCATTATAAATCATTCGATAAATTTCTTATATAACGAAGCGAATTAATTTGCCGTCCATATTGAGGAAACGCTGAACGTTCGAATCTGCACATACTTCCATGTTGTAACATTAATAAAATGTGAAGTTCCAACAAAGCTCTCTCCAAGGGTTTATCGCTCCTTTTGATATTGTAGGTCCTCATATTTTCCCGATGAAAATATTTCAGTTAATTTTTATCCGGTTACATTCGGCAAAGGTGGCTCTTCTTTTTCAACGTTTATTCTAATGACTTCTTATTTTACTGTACCTTCTTCGATTGTCGGAGGTTGGCCTACTGTTCTTTTCCATAGCCGACGATCCGGCGCTAAGTCCTCTGTTTTATCCATTGTCGTATATTTAACAGCCAGCATGTTCTTCTGCGGCCAACCTCGCGAGCACCTTCCATCGCAGCCACGAATCACTCGGGTAAATAATTACCGATACCTAAGGCTCATGTAGGACACCACTGACTGGTAGAACAACCGACGGATATCGTTAGTCACACGGGCAAAATGTATACGTGGAGTAATGTTAGGATAAGTAATATTCCCGCCAAGCCAACTACCATAGCATAGTTGATTAGTTAATTGCGATTCGTTCGTGTAGAATATCCCGCTATTGCACATTGACACTTTAAAAAATTTTTATTTGTTTTGGTTAATGTCTGTAGTTGACGTGTGCAAAAATTTAAAAAAAAGAAAAACATTTCCGCCCGGCTAAATTTTTTAATTTGCGCTATGGCAATTTAAATTTTCTTTATTCGAATTTACATTTATCTACGACAATTAGCACTGAAATGATATTTTAATTTTTCGTCTTATTAACAATTAGTTTTTCAGCAACACAAGGCACAGACATGGGAAACTATGTGGTCGGCTTACACATCATGACTGCGATTCATCAAGGTGAGCAATGAGCCTCGGTAGCCACCAATATTCGTGTCCCGCAGAGAGTTTGCAGCATTGACTAGACTCCGCACAGGGCACACAGCAATATCCCACAACTATTTGCTCGAAGGAACATCTCCTCCCTCTGCCGCCCATTTCACCAACTGCTGAACACATTCGGGAACATTGCCTGCCTGTAGGCATCTCCAACTTACCGTGTTGGTTACGTTGTCAAACAAACCAAAACAGGTCCAGGATATTGTGCTACACTATATTAGAGCGGCTAACCTGTTAAAATACTTCTAATCTTGCACTGACCTATGTGTGCTGTAATAATCTCGGCAATTACATAATGGACCATATATATATATATATATATATATATATATATATATATATATATATATATATATATATATATATATATATATATGTATATATATATATATATGTATATATATATATATGTATATGTAAATATTAAAAAAATAAATAAAAAAAACAATTTTTTTTCTCAAACTTACGTTTCCATGCTTAACATCGATAATATTATAAGTGACGTTTGTTATATTACTAATAAGTTCTTTCAAGAGACTACATTTTTCCACGTTTTGTGATGACTCAGTGAGTACCGATTGCTATATTTATATGGCGCCACTACCGACTGGTACACCTTCCAATGAACAAGGAATCATCAAAATTAGTCCGTATGGTTATAAAAAAGAAGAAAAAACAACATAACTCTTTTCCTTTCTGAAATCGGTAAAGATAATTATTATAATTAAGCATACAGCGGGACGATAGGTTACATTGATTTATCCCTAGAAACGTTTCCGGCTCCAGCCTGAGATTAAAGAATATCCGCAATGAGCCTATTTATTGTAGGCTCGTTACTACTAAGGTGCCTTTTGCCGCGCTCTTAGATCTTCCGGGCTGGATCTGATTATTTACTGAAATTTTTGATTTCTCCATTAAAAAATTGTACAGATATTCGTACTTAAGATGAAGCGAAATGCTGAATGATCATTTTTTTTTAAAATCGTTTTTCGTCTTGAAATATTTTCGTACAACGATGAGCAGAAACTAGTTTTGCCTACACGTTGAAGACCGGGGAGAAAAATAGCGAATAATAATAAAATATATTGACACTACGAGGTCACATTTAATCGTTGATATATCACGTTTATTTTAGCTGGGGCCACGAGCAGGTACTGTTTTTAATTTTTGAATGCTACTTTAGAATAAATTTGAAGAAATTAAAATAACCTTCATCCATTTTTTGTGTTTCCTTTATGTTAATACTTTTAAAATAAACAAACACAAGTATACACAAATAAATATAATTCGAAATATTTGAATTTCTTCTTGTATAAGTGTTTAATTTAGAAGTATTAAGAATCTGAAGAAATTGTAAAATTTCAAATTTCAAATTACAAAACCAAAAACAATTTTAGCAGCTTTCGTACTTTGAAAAATTGGCTACGCAGTTAGATATATTCGTGTGAATTGTCTCTCTGCCCGATTTCATGTATAAGTAAATTCTCGTAAGTGAAAACTTTTAAAGTTTCGAAATTGTAAAAGTTTTGCGTAAATTCACAACTATTAAATTATCCTAAAATTATGCGCGAAATAGCAACTACTAAAATTACATGTTTCATTTATAACAACTTTATCCTTCACATTCGAGAAGATATTTTTCAGAATTATTTCTATCGGTCTCTCTTCAGCAGTCTTCCGTTTATTCGGCCCCTTCTTCTTTTTCCGACGATTTAGAATATTTTGCAATCTGTATTTCAGAAAAAAGAAAAAACCACCGTTTACGGAATTTCGAGATTATCCTTCGCGATAGTAACTGAAAATGATGTTTCTTGTCGAATTAACATAGTAAAATTATTAGCCCGAAAATCGAAATTGAAAATGCCGTAATTAAGATGATTCTTATCGTTTTTCCAGCGTTGTTTAACCTTTTGTACGTTTTCACGCTGGCAAACGATTTCTGACAGAATATTTACCCAGCCAAAAACAAACCTGACTGTTGATCGCTATTCTAAAAAACCTGTAGCGATATTTTTACAGAATGTAACTCTAAATTTATACCTGCTTATTAATGCTTATAAATAGAAAATAATCGAATACCACGGATAACAAAACAAGTATATTATAGAATCATTTACCTCAATAAATTAAAATAAATAACTCGATTTGAAGAAACGTTTTCGGACATAGACCATCATAATTTCTAATTATGTCGATATGGCATCATATATTCAAAAGTTGTTAACTGACGATGGGCTATAAAAAATAAGGTATTTATTTTAATTGATTAAAGTAAATTATTCAACTCTTGTTTTGTTATCGTGGTATTTAATTATACTATATATATATATTTACGGAGTCTCTATAAAACAGCCTTCGTATTTTCCGCGTAAAATTTGATTATTTCGTCGATCGCAAAAGATGCAGCAGCCAGGGGGGAAAAAAAGGTCTCCCCGTTACGCGAGGGATCATTTGGCATTCATTAAAATTCTTTTGCTAACTAGAAGCGGACAGTTGCGATATGGATAAAGATTATGCGAAGTTTCGGAAGCGAAAATGATATAACGCGGACTAAAAGCTTATTCAAATAGAATAGGGGTACAATTAGGCCTTTATGAAAAGGGGGCCCCGCTAGTAGTCAGTAAAAAGTCGTTTCTGGAGAGAAAAAAAAATTCCATCAACTGGGGCTGAATTTAATCTTTCAACTGGAAGTCACCTTTAGCGCCCACGCCGTAGGATTGAAAAATCGAATGTAGCCGTCAGCAACGCTAAAAAATTCAAATAACGAATGACACCTTCTTTCAGTATAAGAAGAGCATACGATTTTTGTCAGTATATTATAGCGAACATGTAGTGCACAACTGCGAGCATTCACGTAAACATGTCGCCGTTACCATCACTGTGCAAAGCGAGCGTGTAAAGAGATTCTTTACTGGCTTACATCTGTCACTAATGTTGCTACCGATGATATATACATACATACATACATACATACATACATACATACATGCATACATATGTTTATATGTATTATGTGTACAGACGATACAAGTAGATGGACGTATAATGTGTCAGGCTAGGAATAATAATTAACCGGAGAGTGATGTCACTGTGTTGAATTCAACAGGCCTTCTTTTCTGGACTGCAGCAATGGAATAGAAGCTGTTGTTAGTTCAACTCCAGAGGAGTTAATGGAACGCGTCTTGCTTTCAAATGAATATTATCGTCGTTTTATATAGCAGTGTGTGTATCTGTCTCCAACTTCCTGTCCAGCTCTCTCACATGAGCGTTGCTTGAATTTTAACAGATAACAATCATGTTCAACTACTAGAGCGTAGTAATATATACGACGCGGTCGTTCAATCTCGAAATCGCCATACAACTAGAAAACGGCGAATAACTTGCCTTCTCCAGCACACACGCCTATACCCGAAGATGGAGTCGCTCTCGGACAATATGCAACTTTGATTAGTGCCTGACAGTTACATTGTGTTTATGTTATGAGGGTATCATACGCGCAGAGGCAAAACGTGATTCGGATATATCTATTTACACCGCACTCAGCAGCGGAAACAACCTGCGTCATGTAGTACGCGAAAATTTCCCGATTTTTTCCTAATTTTCAAACGACTGCCGTCAATTATTATCGAAAAACGATTAAGTGGCCGAACTAGAAACCCTTACGGGAACAAGTAAATTTGGAATTTCAATCATTTTAGCCAGACAGTTAGTTACTTCATAGAACACCTGAGAGTTCTCTTTTCCAGCAAAAATATACATTCGCCAGCAGGGCGTCCAAAATTTCGGGGGAGGATGTTACAAAAGTTACTATCTAAAAATATATTTATTTATAAATTGTACACTGAAGCCTTGCAGTCAATTATTGCGTATGCAATATTTGAACAAACCACAATAAAAACAAGTTCAGTCAATGTCAAGTTAACGATAACCATAATATTTATATTTACATAATATTAAATTCAAAACAAAAAAATCTGATTTTTTGCGGCGCAATGGGGACACACGTTATATTTAGCGCTTTTTTGAACTTTTTGTCAACTTCAAATAAGGAAATGAAATAATACGGGTTCGTTGCCGACCAATAGCGCGATATCTCAATAGATATATCACATACACGGAAAAGATATTTTTTTCAGAACTTTCAAGCTTTCAACGCCCCAAGGGCCTGAATATAGAGTTGTAAGCTCGGCTATATTTTTACTATTAAGCGGTTCTGTATGTTTGAGATACGTCTTGGTATCCCCAACTTTTTTTACCTCAGGCTATTACTCACGTGAACTTCCTTTTTATTGCTGTTTTTGGCCCAAAATGGGGGTTTCAATTTTTTTTTTATTTTATAAAAGAGTCCTTGTCTTTTTTGTTTTTTATTTTGAATATCGCTTTTAAAAGATTATCATCTGGTGATGAATTATGAATTTTTAAGTGATTTTTAAGGTAGTTTTAAATTACATATTATTCTTGATAATTTTTTGCCGCCCAGGGTAATCGGTTAGTTTAAAGTTATAGATATTGCCATAAAGAGAATATGTAATTCGTGATCGAATTTGAAGTTTACAAGTCTCGTATAGTTCGTGAGTTATAGATTATTTGATATTTTTGTTGTTACTGAACCATCCTCTTAGGATTATTCCGTACATTTCATGTATACGGGGAATCCTAACAAGTAAAAAATAGCCGTTTCTATAGAATTTCTGAAAGTGACAATCTTCTTTTCTTTCATCAAACATTGAAAATAAGTAAACTTATTCTGAATTTCGGTTCATTTAATTCAAGTAATCAATATTTCGTGGATGGCTCGAACCCTGAAAACCCGTCTTCAGATACGGCCCTGTTCGCGAGCTATGTTCAAATAATGTACAAAATTGTGATCTTTAGTCAAAATCCCTCCCGGGTGTTATTTAAAATGCCTAAAAATTAAAAATACCGCCGAAAACTATACTTTTGTGTAACCTCTGCCTGTTCGATTAACGTGTCAAGAGCCATAAAATGAATTCGGCATAGCTGGTATATATGTATGAATATATGTATATATATATATATATATATATATATATCTGTATATATAAAAAAAACTCGGCCATTTTGCTCTCGCAAGGGGCTCTATGCCCCTTGACTCTTCTTGCTTACATTTCTATCGCTTTCTCTTCTATACTTTGTATAAAATGATCAAAATTTACAATGTCATTCTTACCGGAATCGACACATTAACTTTCGTTACAAAATCTATTGTACCCCGGCCTAAGAATTACGTTGTAATTAATATATATATATATATATATATATATATATATACCGTATTAATGATGTTAGCAATGAAACGCGAAAAAAAAATCCTTCAAACCACTGCCTTCCAAAATCTGTTTCAGGTTATAAACGGATATTCATTTACACTACAATGAAATATTATTTAAAAAATTAAATACCGAATTAAACACTTTTTAACAAAAATGCGAAAATAAAACGTATATTTATAAAATGAAAAAAGGATATCGGAATGATAAAATTAATATAACGGCATAACAGTTGAGGGCGACTTCTGTTACGTGCCATGGAAACTTTGCCAACTATTTCAATAAATTCAAATTAACCGAAATATGCGCAGGGAAAATATAACGGAGCTGAACATCATTCCTTTGAATAGATTGCAATTTTAACTTCGATGAAGGAACAGAGTAAAATGGTACATTTTACAGAATGCGTTTATTTTCTAACACAATGTGGGACATCAATTAAAAGGCACAAGTTAAATTTCAAAATTAAAAAACAAATTCAGGTTATTATTATTAGTAGCTCATACTTGATCGAGTGTAGTCATGATTTTAGCCGCGAATAATGACTTCTACTTTGAATTAATAAGCAGGGTGTGTGCAAATGTGAAGAAATAAAAGGCGCGTGGCCAAATTTTTGATAAAAAGAAAACAAATTATACGAATGTTTGTAAACTCGCAAAATACTTCATTACAAAAATCGCCTAGAATTTCCATCTTTCGATGACTGTATCTTTTGCTTTTTTTTACAAAAAGTGTAACTCCCCCAGCGTACGTTGCTATTCTGAAACATGCTCCAGTTCTAAATAATCTTTCACTATTACAAAACTGCGTCATTAAAATTATTGTTGGAATTCTGTATAGAGGAAATAAATTGTTGGCTCTTATTCACCTTTCCGAGATCGTTTTTTTTTTCTTTTTTCCCCGTAATTTAACGATTTATTCGCGAATGAAATACTTCGTTCTTGTTCATGCTTCGAAGGCAGGCCTCCATAGTTCCCTCGAACCGCATGCGTGTAATCCGGCAGATTGTTGTGCCATTCAGCTCGGTATCAACATATCCCTGTTAAAACTAAAGATCCCAGTGGGAAATCGTCTGTCCACAAATTTCGACAAACTTCGTGCGTTCGACACTTCATCGCTCTATGAATAATGTGTCAGCCGATGAATAGAGAAAATATCGCGAACTAAGTCACTCTTATCCGTTGCTACTCGTTTTAACAACTTTCTCATTTCAAAAAATATTCGCAATACGACCGCGCAATCACAATCCCTCATTTTCCGAAGTGCGATCTTCTTAAAAAATCCACTAATCCCCCATCTGACTTGTCGTTTGCGTTCCTCCGTTAACTAGTCGCATGCTGCAAGATCTGCGCATTTAACGTCATATTTTTTGGGGGAATTTCATTAATAATTTAAAAGTAAAAAGAACCGGATGTAGGGGGAGGAAGACCAAAAAAAAAAGCGAAACAGTTAACGGGAAATTATAAAGAAAAAGTTCCAATTGTAAGAAATTATAATTAATCATATTTCCGGGGGCCGTGATTTAGCGAGAAGGCATTTTCTCCTAATAATTGCAGGCAAACTGACCAACGGGGAAATGAATATAATTTTTTCACGTTTAAATATTCTTCGGAAAACACGTTCTACACGCTTTGAACAAAGGAACCGGTTATTTTTGTGTTATTTTTAGTTTTTAACATTATATACACACTTTACAAGCTCTTATAGATGGAAGTAATAAAAAAAAAGAAAAAGATGGGAGGAGGCATGAATAAATTTATAGCTGGCAATTACGTACGCACGAGGTACACAACGAGATGAAGATTATGCATTACAATAAGAACAGCAATAGTAATAATAGTAATTGTTCGGCTTGGCTAGTAATAACGAAATAATAGATAGTAAATGCACCAATGTCAAACCAGCATTAGCATAGCGTATAGGCCGAAACTATTATAACAGGTAGGAAACAAAAATAATGTATTTTAGACAACAACCTGCAACTCGAACCTATTCAAACCAGTTTCTAGACTAAGTAATTCGGACATTTCTCACTATACACGTAATGGGGTACCTGTAGCGGCTATCTTCGGATTATCGTTACACGGATACTAGCGAGTAATACTCCTGCTCCTGACCGACCGCGCGGCGATTGTAGAAAGAAAAAATCACAGAATCGTGATTTGTTCGTCGATGACGAACGGACCGCCAAACCTAATCGATTAAACTGACGACAGGCTACGCCTCTGCACGAGACGCGAAAGAGTCGGTTCACTATATTTTCAATTTAACCTTATCAGCAGAAAAATTCTCTCTGTTTCTTTAATAGTCGGCCAACTCATTGTTTATTAAGTGTAGGTATAATTATGTAATAATAATAATAACAATAATAATTATTACTATTATTATTATTATTATTCGTACCAAATAATTATGTAACATACACATATATTAATACTATTTCTTGTATATATACATATATATATATATATATATATATATATATATATTAAAAAAAGTGGTTAACTTGATTGAAATATTCTTAACTTTTGTATCTCGGTCTTTCTACTCCATATAATGCTTCTTATGTTCTCTTGTTTTCTTCCTTATCGGTTGTTCCTGTTCTAACTTCTTTCATTCAGCCTATCTCGCACCAAATTAAAATATGATATGTTCTTTCTGAACTATTCTTTAGATTCCTTGGTTGATTAGGCTTTTCGTTGAGTACCCATAAAAAGGGGAAAAAAATAAATATTTACGTAAAGGGAAATTTTTGGGGAAGTAATGGCACCACCAATGGAAAAGAATATTACGGATATGTGAGTTGAACATTTCTAAAGTAAGAATTAATCGTCGCGCTAGGGAGTACATACTTGTATTTAATTAAACCTGCGAACCACATTTATAAAGGTTTTACTGACTATATTACACCACGGACAGAAAAAAAACAATGAAACTTTTTACATTAATTAAAAAAACAGAAAAAAGCGGACATATTTATCGATGTATTCGGTTTATAATAAATCGTACTTATATTATATTAGTGATGTGGATCCTCGTCCGGTTTGAAAGAAGAAGTAACTGAATTATTAAGATTGTCCGCATCGCTACTATTGCTGATAAATCCCGAAAGGAAAAAAAAATCACGTTACAATTGTGATGCGAATGACAAATTAATCACTGCTACGATTTATCATAAAATACCATGTCGCCTATGTTTGCTTCATATTTCTGTGAAAAGGATTTTTCTACAGGAAATACAATTTTCAGAGTAATAATTGTACACATCTCTGGTCAGAATGAAAATAATTAATAGCGACAGATGCTCCTCTTAATTGCTATGTAGAAGGCACATCGGAATGGCATGAAAAAGAAAGTAGAATTTTAGTAAGTCAACTATACTTCATAGATTTTATATATGTTACTGATATCGGAGTGAATTCCTCTCAGACATTAGAGAATGTAGGTTTTTTTATTAAGTTTATATGTGGCAAGAAAAAAAAATATAAAAATCTTTCTAAAAACGTAAAATATAGGAAGATTTTTTTTTTTGGCGCGTCAACAAGATTCGGACTAGGTCCTAACACCAACACGCCTAAAATGAAAGAATATAAATATAGAATGGATAAATCGTGAGCGAAAGCCGCATCGTAATAAACATAAACATGTCGTCTGTGCCATTTTTACACCTGGGATAATGTGAAAATCCATTTTTATATCGAATATCACGTTTAATTCGGTCCTTTTTTTTTTTCTATAATTTTTGTAATATTTCAATTTTATTTCGCGAAAAATTATTATATAGGCAATTCAAATTTACTCATCTCCAAAAATTACAGAAAGCTGTCAAAGACCTATGAGGAAGTATCTAGATCCAAAGGATGACCGCGTTTATTTTTTATTTCTTATTTTTTAATTGGGCACGGCAACAACTTCCGCCCAGAAATGATAAAAGTTACAGATTCGCTCAGAAACTGATAGAACGACCGGGACGTAATAATGGACAAAAAAGTAATAAGTTCAACAAGGACTAGCCCAATAGATGTGATAGATTAGAAAATATAAAATGGCATGTTCAGCTGAGAAAGCTAGTAGAGACATTGAAAGAAGATTGCGATTGCAAATATGTAGCTTTGTAATTAGGGTAAAAAGTTCGGAAAGAGCGTTGAAATGAAGATGCGTCGAAGAAAGTACACATTTTAAGGTGTACAGCGACAATAATAGAGATGATGATGGAAGAGCCAAGTAAAGGAAAATGATAAAACCAGCGGTGGGCAGATATTTCGAATATAGATAGGCAGAAGGAAAGTCTGTGATTTTTTTTTGCAAATAGGAAGCAGAAGTGGGAATTTTAGTGATATACAGGCGATACGGCAAAACTAATGAAATTTGCCATTTCACGTGCATGTGACTATCCAGAGGATAATACGAGATTACGGGTGAGAATCGAGTTTTTATACACATATATATATATATATGTTTACGCGAAACGTAAATATACCATTGGAAAAACGTCGAAAGGGAACGCAAACGAGCAACATCCGAATTTCCCTGCTTAGGTTTCATCAGGCATCTGGGGCAATGAGAAGCTTCGTGGGACGTGCAGCGAAATGAACGTAGTAACTTGACCGCTCTGAACGACGAAAGGAAAAATAGGTAAACCAGGGCCAACTAGCGAGCAGGTGTCCAAGACACACGAGTAATGAATCGCTAAGAAGGATGATAGGTCAAAGTTAATAACGAATTACCGTCGAATGTTGCCGATTAAAAGATTAAAAGAACAGAGGTCACGACATTCGAATTCGAATCATTCATCGCATCCAGTAGTACATGTTCGCCAGCAAGAAAGAACGGTAAGCACTAATCGACTGCGGCGAATAAAAGGATAGCGCGGTTTGAATTGGAAACAAATTGACGGTCAAACGAAATACATTTATCTTAAAACGAATCACGTAGTCTCGGGTAATTTTTCGCGCTTCATAGGTTGATAAAATGTGCAAATAGGAAATACAAACGCATAATAGAGAAATAACCGGAGAAGAAGGATGCGTGTGCGACGGTCATAATAGCAGAGGAGCGCGACGCTGTTCGGTAGCCTTGAAGATATTGACGCATAAAAAGATTCGGAAGATCAACACAATACCATCAGGCTGAGCAGAGACCTTTTATTCGCCTTCAATTCTACGCACATGAATCCGTTCATTATGTAATTACACCGCTCCTTCTTCCACCTTTTCCGCCGCCTAACGCTTACACATTCGGCCGGCAGCGAAAATTGCAAGTTCTCCTGGTCAATTAAGAATTCCTGCGAAGGCGAATTCTGTTCCGATCTGGAAAAGGGAAATTACCGACTGACCGAGCTGATTGCGACAAATTCAAATAAAACCGCCAGCCCGTTCTCGGATAACTGCTTCCATCCTAAACCACACTACTCGCCACACTGTGCAACAACCAGTTTTTGATAACCGGTACCGGCGGGAGGCATAAAAAAAAAAAAACGAATAAAACCCCCGGCTAGATTATAATTAATTTTATCTCAGATCTGGATATTGCGAAACGACCGGTGTTCAATAACTCGGCAGTCGGGAAAATTTTAAATACGGCTTTCCGATGTTCAGCGTGAACTGCGAAGAAAATTCTTATAAATCGCGGTTCAATAGGGATCCGCAATTCCAAATTTGAAATTAGCACCCCTGAGCAAATTAATGTATAGGCCGAGGAACGGGGGATAAAAGTGCGCCCAACTAGCTTGTTGAGCGCTACTGAGTTTCATTTTTAATACCTATGTGTGGCAACTGGGCTAGAAAAGCTCAGGCTGACATTTAAAAAGAAGTCGGACTCACCGGAAAGGAGAGAGGTTATTATTATTATCTTTGTCGAATGTGAGAGAAATCGGAGATGAATGTTTGATGCAACGAAGGAAGTGAATTAGACGAAGAAGGACAAATAATAACATTGCAACGGGCGGGGAGGATTACGAATGAGCCACAGCACCAGGCAATTTGATCTCTACGATGTTTCAAAGATGGGGAAGATCTGTTTCAGCCTTCCGCAAAGATTTCTCATCCGGCTCTCCGTGTCCTTGAAAAGGACTAAACGAGAGTGGCAAACGTCGAAATAATATCGCGGCTATCATTCAGTTTCATAATCAAGAATGAAGCTTTCTTCATTTGTCTGAGTTTTCAAGTCCGCTTAATTTCATCATTTAGTTTTCTTAATATTTAAATATGGGGCTTAAAATTTCTTTCATAATATATATATATATATATATATATATATATATAAAAATAGTTAAAAATTGCGTTCGCGCGCGCAAAAAACAACCCTGTACTTACAGTCGGCGACATAAAGCGTGGACGCTTTTAATAAAGCGAGATGAAAAAAATTAAAATGTTCTTTAGTACTTCTTAATTATTTACACGGCGGATCTCTCACACTTTGCCTCTCTGCCTTCTCATTGTCGACTACTAGTCTCTTATTGGCTAGATAATATCAAAATATGGACTGCAATTAAAAGAGCAGAGAATTTATTTAGAATAGCAAGAGACCAGTCAGATAGTTCAATCCATGCAAGATGTTTAAGCGATACCCGAATCAGGTGGCACGAGAAGAAGAAGAAGAAGAAGAAGAAGTTTCTTACTGCAGTCACCCGAAAAATCGGCATTTTTCAATCGCAGAGAGGCGCGCTGCCTGATTTAAGCAGAAGCAACGGTTTATTAGCTTTTTTTCACCGGCATTCACGTAAACAGTGACTCCTCTCAAATCGAATATACGCGCACAATATTTTCGTGGAAAAATAATCTGCTTATAATGTCTCCAAATGATCGAACATTTTCGTAATCGCCTAGTGAGAGCAGACGCGAGATTTCTCGATCTATCTACTGGCAGACTAGGGTAAGTTCGTTATATTTTTTCGGATACGGATCCCGGTAACTGCATCTCGGATGATACGTATACGAATCACCCGCTGTTTGCATATACAGGCTCTCAAGCATATCACTAGTTTGCACTGGTTCAGCGATACTTTAGATTATGTCACGTCAGTTGCTTAAGCAAGTGCCCGGAACTGCATAGATTGCTCATCTAGTAGTAAATTATACTTATCGGTGTAGTGTGCTCGGTTCGTTTTGCGTTAAACCAGTTGAATATTTGTTTCGGCGAAAGAGGTTTTTTATTGCTATTTTTTCGGTAACGTGTCATAAAATGAGCGTTAAAGAGAAATAATGAAAGAGAATAAATAAAACGCAATAGAACAATTTACGAATTTTAAAATTGGAAAACTTGACGTTATCATTTCAAAATCGACTAAGCCGAATACATCTACATTATAATGTATCTAATAAATAATCGATATAACGAATACTACTGCTGCGCAAATAATACAATTATCACAAAAAACAGGCCAAATTGTCGAAAAAAAGTGTTCGTTTTTTCTCTTTTTTGAGCCAAATTTACCATCGAGAAAAAATATAAGTGTATATTTGTAAAAGATGGAAAAAATTAAAGAAGTTGATGCTCATTTTTGTCATCGCTGGGTCGTGTCGAAGTACATCATCGACTCCGCTAAGAGATACATTTTTCCGGACCTATTGGTTGCGAGTGTGCGGTTAGCGAATTAATGCAATTTAATATGACTTCATCCTATCGACACACCGGGAAATTCTATAAGAGCGCGTAATTCCAAAGAATCGACCACCTACACAACTCGTGGGTCCGCAGTTCCGACTGCCGTCGCTCGTACACAAAACGTAGTAACTGCAGTGCGTTCGGACATTTAGTGTTACTTCGTAATTGCCCACCGGAGCTTACACACAGGGGTACCCGTCTCGTCGTTATCGCAAAGACAATCTTTACATCGTTCTGCGCATTTCAGCTATAACATTCGGCGCAAAAAATAAGGCGTGACCTTGAACCAATCTCCATTCGGGGACAATCATCAATCTTCGTCCGCTATTAGGGAGAGCATGCATGTATGTCCAGCAGCCGGACAAGATTGTAAAACACGAGGAGCCTGTCGATGATGGGTATTCTTCATAGAGCGGGCGAAAAATACGTAACAAAAACATCAGAGGACGCGACCAGCGCGGAAAGTATTTTCTTCATTAGAGGCTGCTGAAATACTAAAACTATACACATATATAGTCGGCACTGTGCTAGCGCGCTTTCGACTTGGTAAATTGATTAGCGCCGTCGGCGTATAAAAACAAAGTTCTACATCGCGCGTCGGAACCCGTTTAAAAAAAAAAGCTAAAAATTCCATGTTGCATTCGGTAACATTTTGAGCAACGTCGTCGCCACCTTCGAAATTACACAGACAACCGGACAACGCCCACTCGCAATTAAACCTGTTCTTTGAATCGTACACAGCTAATTTATACTGCGGCGACTAAATTTTTCCTCCAACTTTATGCAGTCAGAAAAAGCGTATCATGTCGTTTCATTATATTAAATTATTTCCAAAATGATGCGCTCGTCTATAAATTGAAGATAGTGGTCTAGTTGGACGTAGATTGCGTTTGAAGACGACTTGGATAGAAGGATTTTATCGCATACGCCGCTTTATTCAATATACAGATGTTGTGAACAGAGAAGGATGTTGGCGGGTAAAACCAAGCAGATACAAGAAGCAAGCATACTGGAGGAATCGGAAGGATTATTATCGCTAACCGTGGAGATGAAGAGTCTTATATTCGAACTGAAATTTGACCATTTATAGACTGCTAATAAATTGACGTAATTCGGAGGAGGACTGAAAAAGCGACATATTATTTCGGAGCTATTTTTTGTTGTATTTTGAAACTACAACGAAACAAAATTGTGACTTTCGTCAGATTCGGCGCATTTTTCTATTTTCTCTCGATTAATTGAGTAATAAGAAAAAGCGTGTGTTCTTTAACACATACGGCCAGGATCATTTGTAGTCCGCTGCCGAGAGACTATTCCGCGCGCAAAACGTTGAACGCGATGCGCTCTGTATCAGGCAAGATGTACAGCGTGTTACATAGCGATGACGTTTTTTATTTACAGCGGTAGCGAAGAGACTTAAGCATTAAACAACTAACCAGGTTTACGGCCGGTAGCAGCTGTTCAAACAACTGCAGTTAATATCGAGCGGTAAAAATGTCGCATCTCTGGGTAACCTACGACGAGTGCTCGAAACGAAAGAAAAAATAAAAATAAAATAACACCTAAGCAATCAAACGTATGTTTGATGTTTATAAATATATTAAAATTGGGCATTACAACACTTTGCTCTTTAAAAGTGGAATTAATAAAAATACAAAAATAGCTTGGGGTACGAAAATTACAACTAACATACATAACGTATATAAATATAACTCTATCCATTCCCTTCTCCTCACATTTTCCGGTACAGCAACTTTCCTCCGGATCAATTTCGATAGAACATTACCCTAGCGCCCTCACCTGTTAGCCGTTAAAAAGAAGCTTAGTAAATAGATCGCTACACTGAAATATCTATCCTACAATAACCATAACTCTTCTCCCAATTTTCAATCCCTTATCCTCAGCCGTCTCTCCTACGGATGCTCATTATATTCTACCGCTTCCTCATCCCTTCTTAAAATGTTGAATCCACTCTTTTCTCCGATTAATACTAGGTGCGCACCACACGTCCTCCGTTCGTAGCCTTCGAATTCTTATTTCTCCACCCTTGCACTTTCAAAGATCCTTTCACTCCTTCCGTGATTCTCTAAGAATTTTCCTTCTCGGACTTTGCGATCCTTACCCCCCCCCACCTCCTAAAGGTGCTCTCCTCCGTCCATCCGAAATTCTATTGGACTCCAACATCAACCCTCAGCACTTGAAGAATATTAATATACCATCTCCTCTTTCACCCTAGACTACCCTACCAGCCGAGATCGATTATTCCCTTGCCCGGTTCTTCTCAGGGGAAATTTTTCCCCTTCCTCTCTCCGCGACAGAATTTTCACGACCTACAAAGCTATTCAAACCATCATTATACTGATGATGCGAAATTGTGCCCTGGCTCTGTGAATCGTCTCCGACTGCTTGTTCCTTTTACTCTGGCCTGGTCTCGTCGTCCTCCCGGCTCCATGACCATTGTTCCGTTCTCGATGCAGAAATCGCATATTGCTAGCCTTCGAATCTATAGTTAAATCCCGTCCACCCAGCAGTCGCATTTTGATCGTATCTGATTCGCGTGCAGCGTTGGATACCCTTGCCCAACAAACCACAGTGAACTACATAACCACTTCAATGCAATCCCTAATCCTAAAGCTGATATCATCCTCCCACCAAATTACCTTCCTGGGGTGGGTGCCAGGCCACACTGGACTTATGGGTAATGCTAAGTCTGCTCTGTTGGGCCCCGTGCCTTGTTCCCCTCCTCCAACCGCTGATGTAACATAGTCCATGAAAATTTTAATGCAATACCGCTGGAGGTAAGATTGGCTCTCCAAACAAGTTTACTTGTTGAGGGAAATAAAGCACACGGTATTGACCCCTCTGGTTCCCTCCTTCCGACCTTACTAGAGCCCACTTTGTCGCATTGGACATATTTCTTCGGCGCACGATCATCTTTTGCTCAACTGCAAGCTTCTTTTTGAATGCCCTTTTTGTTCCCTCCCACTGTTCCTTCAATAAAACACCTGCTCCTGGAGTGCCCTTCTTTAGCAATGGAAGTAGAAATTCAGCGGGTTAGTACTAAGCATGAGCGTAAAGAAAAAACAGCACAAAATGTCTACAGCTTTTTAAAGAGTTTTTTTATAAACATGTTTTCAAATTAATATACTTGTACAAGTACAATGAATCCACTAAAAAGCATTAATATATTAAAAATTACAATACCAATTTGTTTCGGAGATACTGCTCTGTAATCATTGTGCGCATACATGATTATGGAGCAGCGTCTCTGAAACATGTCGGTGTTATAATTTTTAATATATTAAAGTTTTTGCTAGGCGATTTATCGCCTATATAATTATATTTACACCCTTTTTTTTATACAGAACTTAGGTGTAAAAAAAGCGAAAAAAAACGTTATCAGAAAATTCGGTTTAACTTCTAAATGAAAATTTTCAACAGGTTAGTCAAAACCGGCCACAATTCGTTGAACAACGAAATTGTAGAAATTTCCAAAAAAACTCATTTTAAGTACTAAATCACAGACATGTTCGCCAACACTAAAGGATGGTAAACCTAAATTACTGCAAATAAACCGAATGTAACATTCTTAAAAATACAATTAATATATATCGTATGTTCGACGGGGTTATGGATTACACGCTAGCCCGTTTGACTTTAATAATAGCACTTGGGCTAAGCAAACTGGGGATGCCTTTGAAGAGTTACCTCAGGTAACTAAAGTCGCTGCCCTATGTACAGCTAAAATATCTGGAATATATTACGCCCCAGAGAGAGCTAATCAAAGTGAAAGACGAAAGAAGAACTTCTCCTCAGATCCATTAGTAACGAAAATGATTTAATTCCACAATATCACATGAAACACCAAGCACGCGTAGATCCGCATACGATAAGAACTAAATTCCAAATTTTCATACGCCGTGAAATACCAAGCGCGTATATAGGAGATACTCAGTTTTTAAAGATGACGGTAAAAAAAAAATTATACGAAATCGCCGACCCTCGTTTCTGGAACAGAGATTTTGTAAAGGTGTTGCGCGTCTGCGACGACGAAAAATATCGTAAGATCGGAAATAATATTTAAACGCAGTATACACAGTTAATAAAAAATACGATAGAGAAGAATTTTAGGCTAAAGCGTTTTCAAAAAGGCACGTCTTCGAAGAGCCTCGAAGGTGCGTGAAATCATGAAATATAGAACACAATCCGTAACGGACAAATTCTTGAAGAATTCAAATTCAACTTTGACTATGGCGTAGACAATTAGAACGAAAGGAAATTCGATACAACGGAGAACTGGCGTATAAAAAATATTCGCCTTGCGAACGAATACATCATCACATAATGTGAATGATGCAATCAGTTACTAATAGCAAAATGAATTTCGGAAGGTAATCGTTTAATTTGTTTTCTCGACCGTTTCGTCTCACCTAGAAGCCGATTAAATGTGCAAAAATTAGAAAAAATACCGTTCCTTTTTTTTTTTTGTTATAGTAAAATTATTATTGCCTCTATTTTCCCCAATCATTCGCAGACATGATCCTGTCATCGACTAACGAGATAACCGTGACAAACGACCTCCGAATTTTTATGCAGAGTCGGACTGCAGATATCGAATGGTTGTTTTCGCGTGATTCAGTTCTATCCCACCCACGCGCAGGATAACCATTTTCGGATAGTTTAAGCATTTACTCAGCACTGAAACAACACGCGAATCGCCCACCGTAACGAATTAACAAGTCGCGATGTATAATTCGATTTAGGATAACGCAGCGGCCAATAGACACCGGTTCTGATTTCGGCAAGTGACTCTGAACTGGGCCACAGACTGAAATGTAATAATACGCGCTACTCCCCACTGTGCAAATTGAAACATGTCTGCAGACTCCGTTGAGAAATTCGTTGCCGCTAAAATACCCCCTGTGACTATAATGTGATACGAGCGAGAGGGGAACTCTAATCGGTGTCGTCGAGTTTGCTTGTATACCTAATCCCCGACGCGCCTTGCCAGCGGCACTTGTTTTACACAAGCGAGGCGATTTTGATGAACGGGAAAAACGGAAACGCGAAATTTCAAGAACAGCCGAAAAGAAATTGTGAGTTGGCCAGTGTTGTGTCGTCAGATGAAATGAACTCTGGATTCAATCTCTCCCTCCGACACCGAGAGATGACTCGCGAAATAGCTCGCTTATAGAAATTAGTTTTTTTTTTTTTTTTTTTTTTTTTTTTGCAAACGATTGATGATTATTATCTCGATTGCAACGAAAGTCAGAAATAACTCTGTGTAAACACATACCGTTGTCCCGCTTCGTGCTTGCAGTGTATCTTACCCACCAGCCGGGATTAGGCAGTGGGGTATTTTTCGCTGAAAACCCATCTGCTTTAAATCTCGCCCGATTATGCAAATTCAGAATAGAGTTAAAAATTTTTCTTACGTTCGGTTAATGTTCTGGCCAATTTAAAATTGATTGAACCCGCATTATTTCTACAACTTATTAAATGTGAATCGACGCAAAATACACACACTTTTTTTTTTTTTATGAAATAATAATCATATATGTTTAATTTTAAACGCGTGTCGAAGCTTCATGAGCACACTCTGTATGTGTATATATTACTAATGTTAAAATGAGAACAAAATAAAAAATATATCGATTTCAAAAAGGTCGCGATTATTATTATAAAATATATTAAAAAAAAAAAAGTGGTAAAAATAATGGATTAAAAACTGAATAGTAAAAAAAAACGGTAAAATTATGGTAACATAAAATAATTACAAACATTAACTTAAAATTAAATATTTTAAATTTTTGTTTTTACGCAATGAATTATTTTATGTTTCGATATTTCATATTACCAATTTTGTTACCATGATTTTACCTATTTTTTTTTTTTTTTTGTAATTCAGTTTTTAATTACTAATCTATTTTTATTTATTTATTTTTTAATATATTTTATAATAATAATCGTAATCGATCTCACTTATAACGGACCTTTTTGAAGTCGATGTACTTTTGGTTTTCATTTTAAAATTATTACCGTTAGTAATATAATATATCACACCATGAAGCTATCAGCTTCGAAAAACGCGTCAGTATTTGAAATTAAATATATATGATTATTATTTCATAAAAAAGTATATTTTCCATTGATTCATTTATTGTCTGTAGTTGATGAATCTAAAAAAAAAAAAAAAAAAAAAAAAAAGTATATTTTTAATATTTCTACCTATCCATTTTTATAAATACGGGACACCTGGGTGGTCCGTAGGGGGCGAAATAGTCAAATTTCTACCTGCGTCCAATCATTCAGTAATCTCATTTATAGAGGTCCCTTCCGTCAGAGCCGAATGTGTGCCTTTTCTTTCGATCGCTACGGGGGAATCAATTTATCGACTACCGTTCTAACATTCGACACATGGTTTAAAACTCGGAACTTTTCAAGTTTTAATCCCTATACTTTCGAATTCAGCGTAAATGGGCAAGGTGTGTTTGATGGAAGAAGTTATTAATACGTCGTAAAAAAAAAAAACAGAAGAAGAAATATCATTATCATTTCGGTCCTCAGAGTTGTTTAGCCGTGCAAAAAAAACGAGGGCGGGAGCAAGAAATTTCTGTTTATCCCTCGAGATAGAATTCATCGTATGTTAAAAAGTGGTTATGAAAAAAAATATTCGCATAAATCATCTGCGATAATATGTATTAATGACGTTACGGGAAGCCGGTACCGCGGAGAAATCTTGCTATCGGCTTATGCACCGTTAGAAATTCAACGGTAATTCTCATACGTCGTAAAAAGGATGGAAAATTTGCGATTTTAGGTCTGTCGTAAAGTTTCGCTCACCTGAAAATCTCGTTACATTTCGCGATGGTTCATTGTTCGCAAAAGCTTTACTACACACTGACAATAGTAATTGTGTGCGGCTAGAAACAGGGCTTGTTTCATCTAGGCCAGCTGCTTAATCGTGGATAGAAGTAGTATTTTTCTTTTTCCTATCGCTTTTGCGACACCGGATCACCGCTGGGAAAGCGTAAAATAGAACAGTTTTTTTAAAACATTTGAATTAATATCGCAACAGTTTTTCCTTGATGTGCTACAATGTAGCCGAGTTCCATTAGGCAGCGGATGAGAATCATTTATAACATAATAAAAATAGGATAGGAAGTCGATCGCAAGTAGAAGAACCGGTTCTGACTGATGGTCCCTCCTTCTCGCAGCATCGACTATCAAAAACGGTAACAGATTTTTATATCGCCTAGACGCCCTCCGATTTCGGAACGGGATTTAGGAATTATTCGACAATTTCGATGCACGATGTGATTTAAAGTGAGAAAAACTATAATTTTGGTGAAATTCGATTTTGGGGCGGTTTTCGACAAACTTGTTTCAAGCATCAATTAATTAAATATAAACACGCACACAATCGAACACGTTATCGACACGACCGTTTTTTAAGCCTTTATAATTAGCGATTATAAAACCAAAACGATAGAAAATACTTTAATATACTCCTCATTATGGGAACAATTCGGTTACATTCCAGGAAACCCGGAGGAGCATACTGACTGCGATCGAAACTAATCGCAATCATCCACGATGATAATCATCAAAATACGAATACTTAGTGTGGAAAGTTAATTATACACACAACTGCTAAAATTTGTTACGTGAGACATTTTGAAATTCTAGCTATAAATTAACTATCGAACAGGGGAAAAAAAAAAGGATCGCAAAATATATATTTAAAAAAAAAAAAAAAACAAAAAAAAGCCCGTCAACTATCCGAGTACGTCTAAGCACTGCAAAGTTAAAACGTTCTTTAATAGTTCGCTAAATGTTCGTTTTTTAGTTGGCAACAAACTCACTAGCAATTGGTCGATACTGAATTTTTTATACTTTTACCGAGCCGAAAAGAAAAAAAACAAACAAAAACAACATCCAATAATATCTAATCTATATCGAAAAAAACTCCATTTAAGTTGTTGATATTCTACTTTGTCTGGTAACCGAGCTTTGTTCGAATTTATTCTTCGGGTGAATCGAATTCGCGACTTTCACAAACCCTTAAACGAGGTATAACAATATAGGCACGTCAGAGGAAAGTTACAACGTTGTATTTCCCTCAATTTTGTAATTGCATTTTAATTCGCGTAACGAATCGCGAAAAAATTTAGTTCATCGTGAAACCCTAAATATAACTTTGAATACTTACAGTATTGACACTTCTGGAAACCGGCTACTAATTTTTTCGCGAAATTGATCAAAATCGTTCGAGCCATTCGAGAACCATCTAAGAATTATCCATTTAATACTGTACATATTAACTCTGCTCGGTCCAAACTTGCAAATCAATCAACAGGGGGATTACTAAGTTCTACAAACAATCACAGCATTGAGTACTTACGAAAGCTACCTGTGTTTCTTTTTGTTTTTTTTTTTTTTTTTTTTTTTTTTTTTTTTTCGGATCTCGTTTTATAGAATTTTTTTGACGGTAATACACCAATAGATTTATCTAAAAAACCCCTAAAAACTCCTTTTTTCTTCAATTTTTGGAAGTTTCAATATACGGCAGCGGGATTCCAACCTCGTTTTATCCGAACGAAACAGTGCTGCCTAACCAACTACTCCTTCAATTTCATCAAAATTGTTATGCCGCTTCCTAGTAGTTACGTATAGAGTTATATACATACGTGTGTACAATTTTTTCTTGTGTTATAATAGGTTAAAACATAACTAATTTATTTCCTTTCGGTATTCCGCGAACGCAGATTTATAACTTTTACCTGCTTCAATATTTTCATTTTGTCGCATTACTGTCAGCAAGATCATTCTTAATTATAGGACAGTTTAAATTTTGCGCCGTTTGAAATTTATAGAAATTTCATAAGAAATTTTAACGCAATTCATTCTCCCTATTAGTATTTAAAAATAAAATACGGGGGGGGGGGATCAAAACACGGTGACCCCCCTTACATTTCAGGTAATGAATACTTTTGTAATTTTTTTTTGCTCCATTTACCGAAGCGCTTAGGCAGTGCGCTGTTTCGTCCAGGTAGGACCCGCCGGGATCCCGATTATATAAATTAGGGAAAAGGAAAAAAAAAAAAAAATTCCTCCCTCTCTGGATTGATGTTTCGGTGGTTGACGAGTCCAAAAATTAAGGAATAAAAAAAAGAAAAATTGTTAAAATTGGTAATTTTGTGTTTTTTTAACGGTTAACACAACTCACTATATTTAAACATTATTCTAATACACTTACTATTTTATTATTTCATCAATATATTACGTTATTTCTTAACAAAACTAACAGGCGTAATAAATATTATTATAATAAATAGAAATGGTTCGGTCATCCAGAATAACCGGTAGATAAATTTATCGACATCGTGAAAGCCTGACGCGGAAAACAAGCTCTACGAGGACAGAAAATTTGAAAATTTAGTGCAAACTGGGGGGCAAGAGCGTGAAAAAAATTGGACGAGGCTGTTCAGGTAAGACAGTGGACTAGCAATGACCAAAGACGAAGAAGAATACGAGAAACTCGGGATTTTTCATCCCGCTTATTTTATTTCATTTTGCAGAGAACGAGTCAAGCGAAACTTTTCCGTAAGGACTGTAGAAAGCCGAAGAGACTGGTGGTCCGGTCTGCCCCCATAGGGGTGCATATAGATATATATGAGGGGTAAGTAAAAAAATCGAAATGTGTGTTATTCGTAAGATAATGTAGAATAACGAAGACTTGATCGAACTCGGAATTTCACCAGAAAATATGTTAAAAAAATCAACGATAGCAAGTCAAAATAATAGTACGTGCAATTCAACGATTTTAAAAGTAAAATCGTGTACAGAAGCGCGCACGAACGAAGAGAAATGAGTTACGTTTTGTAACGATCGAGCCAATTTGCGAATATGAAAATGTAACGAGATCGAAGATAAAGCCGAACTACTTCACAAGGAATGTCGCTCTAACAAGGTCGAGATTCCGACTAGTTAAATGAGAACGAACTAATGAGGGCCAACACCGATTTGCAAAACACGTTTTGAGAAATACGTGGCGCCAATTTTTCCATTAAACATCAAATTCCGGTTTTGTCAGCACGAGAACAGCGCAACAGGTGGCAGAGAAATGCAAAAAAAAAAAAAAAAGGAAAAAGCATAAAAAACAACATTATTTTATTTTGGAATCTGAGCGAATATTTTAGCAAAAATAAATGAATAAATTTATCAGTTCAATACTTACGACGTTTAGCACAACAGCACACAGCGGAAGCGAAAACTCAGCAAGACACTCTCTTCGATAATAATCATTTTGCGATATACTAGACAGACGTAACAGGTTGCATTTTCCGCAGCGGGCAATTTTTTGAAATCCACTCTACATAAAATTCGGATCATTACAAAGCGCAGTTCCACGACAGCTCCACGACAACTCAAGTAACTACGAATTCATTGCCACCAGCGACATTTCATTCCCTTCCCTCTTGTTTATTACAATCTCTTTTTAACAGAGTTTGGCGTATTCTCTTTTTTTTTTCTTTTTTTTTTTTTTTTTTTTTAATTTATTCAGTCTCATCTACCACCGCGGACATTAACCTGACGAATGTGCTGCGACGAGGTTTGTTCCACTTGAACTAAACACAACTACGTCCCGTGATGCACCGAAATTTACCGACAGCACAATTTTTCGAAAATTACATCTGCTTCGGATCTTTTTCTCATTACGAAATATTTAAATTTTACAAAATGATACGTGCTCTTTTTTCGTTCCGCTCTTCTCTTTAACCGTGTTTTTAATTAAATGTGCCGAAAATTAGCGCGCAAATAAGAGACAGCTTCAAAAGCTAGAAAAATACGCAGCCACGGAAACGGGTAAATAATGACGTATGTAACTTCGAAGGCCATTGTGGCCTGTAAAGATCAATTTAAACGGCATTTAAAAATCTAACGCCGAATATTTTGATTTTCTCTTAATACTATGAAAATTATTTTTTCGAACTCGAGAGGACTTTCGTTTATTTTACATCGACCTAATAAAAAATGGCGAAATATTCGAATTCGTTATTTATATTCGATAAACATTTTTATATTTGCTCGCGTTTTCTAATTTTTTTCTTTGTTTTTAATAAAAAATAAATAAACTCTTACAAGGCATAACTGTGCCCGTCTATAGGCACCCACACTCTTATTATCGTATATTTCAAGTAATAAAATAACAATCTTACACGTGTATATACTATTTATCATATAGTAACATAGATATAAAAAAAACATATTATGATAATCAAAAATCAAGTATAAAATGGTATATAAAACACTGACTAGTTTTGAACTACATCGTTCATGATCGCGGCGCGTAATTTGTTTTTTGATTTCATAATAATGTTGTACGTTTTTATATCTCTATGTTACAAACTTAGTGGGGATATATTATTTGTTGAAATGCTTACAATTATTTATTATACGTTAATTTAGTATACAAACAATTCCTCGCACATATATATTATATACAACGCGTGGCGTTGATGAACTTCAGGGACAGCCAAGAGTTGACGCCGAAAGGAAAACGTAAACACCGTGCACGCACCTGAAAAGTAACTTGTCGCTTGATCGAGAGACTTCTAAAATCGAACCAAAATTTTCTGTTCAAAGCTCAAAACTAAACCTACTTTAGGTGCCCAGCACCCAACCTGGCCGGATCCTGAACTTTAGCACAGCCCTACCACTTAGAACCTAGCCAAAATAATTCAAACACACGGCCCCCCAAAGAAGGGGAACCGGTACCGTATTGACGTTCTCTGAGTCGGCGTGTTTATTAAAGATAAGTTTTTCGCTTTCGAACTACTTAAATAATTAATACGGCAATTATGGTAAAATTAACGAATTGATTTTGATCTGAGAACCCGATAAAAAATTATAAACTGAGAAGTTTCATCTGACCCCCCCTCCCCACACACAGATGTTTTGAAACGTATTTTTTTCTATGTAAGTCTACCAAAAGTAAAACGAATTTCATTCCATCGAAGAGTAATAAAAATTCGCATTTCATCTTACCTTTTCGCGGAGACAAACAGCTTGTCCCGAATTTGTATCGTGTGCGGTATGAAGTGTGAAAAGCATATTTTCGGCGCGAACAGGAAACGTTGGACTATCGTTTATTTGGCGGTACACGTTTTGGTATGTCAAAAGGAAACTCGCTCTGAGCAAAAAGCCTCGTACAAATAAGAACTATTCTATGTTTATATTAGTATGGAAATGTTAACAAAAATTCTAATAACAATGTTGTAAAATTTGCGCAAGTGTGTACATATAACGTACTTAGTACGTGTGTAAAAACATGGTGTACACAACTAATTGGCACGCACACGTGTAATAATTGACGGAACAAATTTGCAAGTTGTGAAAATAAAAAGAAAAAAAATAAATGGCGACGATTTTGTAAGTTCCTGCGCCACATCAAATGCGGTTCCCAAATAGAATGAGATAGTAAATTGAATGATGCTAAAGCAGCGGCGACTTCAAATAAAAATTCAAGTGGCCAAGAATGTTGAAAAACAACCATCTTTATAAGATTTTAATCGCAATTACAGATACGTGTAATCATATAACTTTAGACGGCAAGCAGGTTTAAAACAAAAAAAAGAAAAAAAAGAAAAAACACGTTATCATAATCACCGGGGTTATTAGGAACAGTGATGATGATTTTAATTTTAAAAGGAAGCGGACAGTTGTTAAAAAATAAATAAATGATAAAATTAATGAGAATTCATTAAGTATAACTTAATCGTATATTTTAGATTTTCTCTAAGCCAATAAACTGTAATTTCGAATTTTTAATTACTAAAAAAGCTGCTGCTTTTCGTTTACTTATAAGAATTTTTTATAGAGAAATTAAAAATGAAATCGTTTACTATTGTGGAGAATATTTATTTAGCGTAATTTACAAATAAATATATCTCTAATAATTATTACATAACTACACGGTATTCATTAATATAAAAGGAACTTATGATAATGTAAACTTAAATTTTTATAAGATTATACCATAAGGTATAAACGAAAAATAAAAAAAAACCTGAAAAAAAATGAAGATTTTAATGACGTATAACAAGATTCATTAGAGCCAGCGAATAAAATTTAAAATAAACTCAGTTGAAAGATACAGAAAAATCATTTATATTTATATGAGAACAGTAAGAAATGATACAAAAAAAAAAAAAAAAAAGAAATAAAAAGAGCCGACTTTAAAGATGAAAAGCTACTAGAAATAAATCATCAAAGAGATTAAATAAACAACTTAGCAATCAAATAAATCTAATGCGAAAAAAGAAGACGAAATTTAGCCTGGCATCAAAACCATGAGAGGCAACTTTGAAAAAGCGACGAAAATGTTTAAGAATTAGTTAAAACAGCGATTAGACTGGAGTTAACGGTAGGCGATAAATAACACACCGACTACTTAGTGTAAAAATTGAATTAAACCGGGGCCAATTGCATTGTCAAAATCAGTAATTTAAGAGCATATTAAGTATTAAAAACCAGGAGAACAGAAATAGTAAACAATGGTATTCATTTGACCGATTGGTTTACAAACAGGAAAATGCGATTATTGTCGGTAGCGAAAAATTATTCTACAACGCAAAAAAAAAAAATAAAAAAAATAAATGAACTATATTATAATTGTGGTTTCGAAATGATCATATTTATGTAAAAAGAAGGACGCAATTCGAATAGACTTAATGATATTGTATATCGGATAATTATTACAAAAGATAATTTTTATTAAGAATTGACGGTAGTAGATGGTAAATAACACATGTCAACTATTTGGTGTGTAAAAACCGAAATAAACCGAGACCAATTATATATTGCCAGAATCGGATATTTAAGGACAGATCAAATATTAAAAACCAGAAGAGCAGAAATAGTAAACAATGGTATTCATCTGACCGATTGGTTTACATGCACGGAATTGCGACTGTTTGTAACGAAAAATTATTTTACAATGAGATGGATGATCGGAGTATTATCAAAATATCGAAATGCTAGACTACTGAACGGCGGAACGGACTATCGAGCTGGAAAATAATCTGAACGCGCGGCAATTATGCCCTTTAAGTTGATTTTACCGTAAACAAACGAATCGCAAAATCTGCCATTTTTTTGGTCGGTCCACCCCTATCTACCGTTCAGATTATTTTCCAGCTCGATAGTCCTTAATTCTTCAAACAGAACCGAGACTTTCCGTACCTTAGTCTGTCTCGTTTATAATACTCTATGTTCGACCGGTAAAGCTGATAATAAAAATTCCGCGAACCCCGTTCGAAGGGATAAACGTGCTGAAGTTGAACACTGCACTGAGAGCAGCAGTTGCGCAATCTGCTGCTACACCTGCGATGAGTATTAATTCGTACAGTTCGGTTGGATATCGACAATGCAAGGGGACCAATGGAGCCGGGAGGAGGGGATGATTTACGGAAAAGAAGAATTTAGAATGCGCAAAAAGAAGTAGCAGGTCAAACTCGTCGAGGTTAATGCGTCCCAGAAATAAAATGATATTTTCGTTTTACTCATTAGCCGAAATAATTTTCCCACTTGGAAGCCTCGCTTTTCTTAGACTATTGAAACTTCCCGAATCCACGACAAACAAACTTCTCCGCCATATCCCTCGTTTTTCTGGTTTTCCCGAAATCATCAGATCACCCGGCAAAGTTTTCCCGGAGGTTTAAATCAGTTTTTACGTTATCGCAACGACTAGTTATGCATCGCATTTGCGATGTTTCGGAATTCTTAACTCTCTCTTTTATCCTCAATATGGAATAGTCGGTTAAATTTCACCTGAGAAGCGCGGATAACACGACGCGGGCCGTTATCGAGCCGACATTTAAAGTAACTTCAAACATTTTAATGCCTTCGTGTCTTTTCGAAAATTCTCCGTTTCTTTTAAGACGACATTTAAAAATTCAGCGGCAATCGTCGAGCTGAGCTGAAAAATTTCGCGTAACCAAATTAAATACACACACACACACATACACAGTCTGTAACGAGGTTCACGAGCAAGCCGGCGTTCGTGTACAGATGTGTATCCGATGAATAACGATTAGCCGATCAAAAACATACACGAAAGCGCCACTAATGGCGCAGGTATTCGCATAGCATCACAGAGCGGACAGCCTGAGATCATTAACAAGCGTAATTAACACGGTTTTTAGCAAATTCTAGGTCATCAACAAACTCTGCACCGAGCAATTCCGGTAGTCAACAGATGATGCGCGAGTTATTATCCATACGTGCAAATGATTCGCTTTCGTTTATTTCAAGCCGGGAAAACGAACCGGGAGACGTTTCCGTACAGGTAAAATGTAGCAATTACAAGCGAAAAACGTTATCAATACAGCGGGACACATTTACTTATAAAAACCGTTTATTATATATATATATATATATACATATATGTATATGTATATGTGTGTATATATATATATATAATATGTATGTATGTATGTATGTATATATATATATATATATATATATATGTATGTATGTATGTATGTATGTATGTATGTATGTATGTATGTATGAATGTATGTATCATCTCCGCGAGTGTTATTTTTTTTTTTAATCAAGCAACCGCAGCCTTATCCTTTCGATAATTCAACAGGTACCTGACGACTTTTTTATTACATTCTTCCTCTCTTTCTTCCTTCCTTTCTCTCTGCGTTATAATTTAATCAACCACCAACTCGCTATTTGCGAGAAATCCTTAATAAAACCGGAAGCATAACTGCTCGCCTGTAGAAGATACGCACGCGAAAAATTAAGTCCTGCAGAAATAAAAATCTAAAAAGCTTCATATTACATTAATGAAGCGTAATGAGGAAAACACGATTTACTAAAGCGGGCTGTTTTATTGTTCTTTTGTTCTGCTTTACTGCGAACGACACCAATAGAAAGCGATCATTTCAAATGAGAGGTAGTCGCTTGTTTATAATTTTAGAACATACAAAATAATAGGAACTGCGAAGCCTAGACCAATTATATAATCCGATTTTTCAAATTAAAAATTATCGGTGCGTTGCGATGCCAAAGAGATTCCGCTACCTGGAAATTTACGTAAAAGAAAAATGATTAAGTATTTTTTTTTTTTTTTTTTTTGGGCTTGTCAACCAGGGACCTTTACCCAGAAACAATTAGAATAGGAAGGAATCACTTATATCCTGATACGATCAGATATTGTTAGGAGAAAGGAACAAATAATAGGAACAATTTGTGGAGAGGGAAGAGATAGAACATAAGAGACGCAGTACGGAGTAGGAAGACCAAGTCCCAGCAAACTAAAGTAGAAAGCCGAGCACTCAGCAGAAAGAGATGAACACTCAAAGAACACATGGTCCGCATCGCAAACATGCTCTTCGTTCGAGTGGAGAGGACAATATGGAGAGGAAACCAAGGAAAAACGAAAACGGGAGGAAGGAAGTAGAGAATGGTTAAAGCGCAAGCGAATAACGGAGACAACAACAGAACGACGAAGTGAAGGAAACAAAGAGAACCACGGATTGGCAGGAAAACTAGGTTGGACAGACAGATAGAAAGAGCGATTGTTAGAGAAAGAGGAAACGTACATATCCGACCAAAACCTAAGATGAAAATCTTTGCACAGAGGAAGGATATTGGACGAAGGGACTTTTTTAAAAAAGAAGTGAGAATAGGCAGCAGCCCGAGCCAATGAGTCCGCCGCTTCATTACCGCAGATGCCCGAATGGCTAGGAACCCACAGCAAATCAATTTGAATAGAATGAAGGGAAGAAAGAGCGTGGATAAGTGAGCGAATGCGGAGTATAATGAAATCACAGGAATAATCAGGAAGGGGAGAGCAAATGGCCTGAAGGGCGGTTATGGAGTCCGATATAATCAAGAATTTGGAGGAAATGTGATTAGAGGAAATGAAAATAATGGAACGTAGGATAGCCATCAATTCGGCTGTGAATATGGAGCAGAAAGAAGGTAAGCAGAAAGATTCTGAAAAGCCAAAATCTGGGAGGATAAACGAAGCACCGACACCATCCGGTTTCTTCGAGCCATCTGTAAACACAGTTACATGCAAGGGAAAATCAGAATTGATATAACTGCGGAATTCCTGTATGATTAGGGCCTGCGGAAGAAACTTAGAGAGCGTAGGAACAGTAAACATATTTGGAGGATGGCAGAGATCGGCGAAATTAAAAGTGAAATAAGGGAGATTGGCAAAGGACATTATGTAAGGACAAAACGAACTGAGCCGTAGAGAAATGAGAGAAAGAATTGGAATTTTTCTAGGTACGAAACGCCAGTTCCTAGAAATGGAAAGATAGGAATGGATAAGAGTAGAGGAGGTGAGTGGGAGACGCTTAGTAAGAAAACGATAGCCTAAATAAGATCTTCGGATAAAAAGGGGTGGTGTGTTAGATTCGGCAAGGACTGCTGGAACTGGAGAGGATTTAAGAGCACCAAGACAGAGACGAAGGCAAGAGTTTTGGATTACATCCAATTTAGAGAGTCGGGACTTAGAGGCACAACCATAGAGAAATGAACAGTAATCAAATTTTGAGCGGATGATAGATTTATATAGAGAAATAAGGACATAAGGATCACCACCCCATTTGGTTGGAGATAAAGCTTTCAGCAGGTTTAGTCTTTTGATTGCTGAAGAGGAAAGATACTTGATGTGTTCGGAGAAGGATAACCGACTGTCAAGGAAAATACCAAGATAACAGAAACAATTAACACGAGAAAGAAGTGTATTTTCTAGGGATAGATAGACAGAAGCAGGATTATAAGACCGCAGAGTAAATACGGCATAACAAGATTTAGTAGGAGAAATAGAAAGGTTAATTGAGGAAAGGGAGTGATCCAACACGGAGAGAGACGAATTAAGTGCCTCACTGGCTGATATAATATCGTGAGATGAGGCATAAAGTAGGATGTCATCAGCAAAGAATAAAGACGACGAATTTAGAGGAAGAGAAGCCACACTGATAGTGTATATGTTGAAAAGAGTAGGACTGAGGGAGGAACCTTGAGGGAGACCTCGAAAAACCATTCTTGAAGATTCAAAAGAAGGAGCAGAGAGGTGGATGGAACGATTCTGCATGAGATTGATAATAAGAGAAGTAAAGTGCAAAGGAACGTTAATTGCTATCATCTTATCTTTTAGAGTGGGAAGATGGACATTATCAAAAGCACAGGATATATCGATGAAGGAAGCCAGAGTATAGTTTTTTAGGATAAAGGATTGGTAGATATGGGAGACAAAAAGACTAATGCAGTCGGAAGGACCAATACCAGGCCGAAAGCCGAACATATTGCTAGGAAATACATTATTATGCTCTAGCCACCAAACAAGGCGCTTGTTTAACATACCTTCAAACAATTTTCTGATACAGGAGGCTAAAGAAATAGGGCGTAACGAAGAACTTTTTTTAGGAATAGGAATGATGATAAAAGAATTCCAAGAGGGGGGAGTTATACCTCTGGAGAGGAAACAATTAAAAAGATGTAGGAGAAACGCAAGAGACAGTAAGTAGCAATATATCTTTAAATTTCCGGCTCCGCCAAAAATCTTTGAACTTATTACAAAATATTTAATAATAAGGCCTGGCGATTAGGATTTTGCCTGCAGAAAATTGATCCGAATGTTAAAAAATTCATTTTAGAATTTGGTCATAATTTTCATTCGCTATGTTTTATAATGAGGAGATCACCACTTTTGTTTTCGGTATTTCGGAGTTTGGAAAAGTAAAATAACAAAACTGCATTTTAATTTAAATTAAGCACTACAATCTGTCGAGATATATGACCAGAAACTGAATAAATAAATTCCGCTCGGTTTGGTCGGTAAACGCAAGATGGAAGTCCGTGTATACAATAACAGAAAAACCACTTAAAATTTTTCATTTCTAATGACGTCACGTAGAATTTTTGCGAGAAAGATCAGAATTTTCTTTTCATTTTCTTAACGAAACTACCGGTATTCGATGAATAAATAAATAAACTCGCGGTGACCGCCGGGGTTCAATAGTGTGAACTGCGAAAACCAATTTTTAATCATCTATTAAAATAAATGGTAAACAAATGGCAAAAATCAGACACTGATGAAATTTCAAAGGACCTGCATTTGTTTTAATTAAGTGGGAGAACAATTCTGACGGGTTTTCACGATGGCCTAATGAAGTGAGATGTTACACATGACAGACGCATCAAAATCAGTAGGCATAGAAAAAAATGAATGAAATTCGACGGATAATTAATCTGCGCAAAAGATTTCAAACACCGCACATTGCAATAGTATACGTAATTTTGCCAGCAGCAACAAAATCCCGAGTCTTAGGCATATTAAAAAATCTCTATTATGTACGACAATCAGTCAGATCAATCAACAACGTTCTAGAATGTTTGAATTTACAGGAAATAATCAGAACCATCGGTCGTTTTCAGACTCATCGCGAAACGAAACTAAACGCAGTCTCTAAAGTGGGATACCCTGGCCGTGTGGAAATAAGCTCTTTTCGTAATGCATCACTCCCCGTATTTATCTGCCGCTCAGAACTATGGTCTGAGATTTGTCTCTCAATTTTCTCTGTAGAACTGGCGAAAGCTGCATTATTAGTAATAATACATATTTCGAAAGAAGCTTCGATCCTTTTCTTGTTTTTCAACTTTCAACATCGTCGTATAATTATTTACCATCCGAAAGGGGGCCCAGTAAACGGCCGATAATCCGGAGGAAATCGATGGAGCAGCGTAAAAACGGTAAAAACGGGTAACTTGAACACGTCGTACGGAGAGTGATGTTTGTTACAAAAAGTCATTAATCGGAAATAATAAGAGAGTGTATTTTACAAATTGCACAGGCGGTCCTCCGGTTCCTAAACCGTTATTAAAAATACAGGCCTGAAAGACCCCCCCCCCCTCTTCTGGAAAACACACACACATAAAATAAAAAAAAGGAAAAGTAAAAGTAACGAAAAACAAAGCAACTAAAACAAAGCAATATTATTCAGCATCCATATATCCGGCATAGAAAATTTAAACGTCAGCCGGGAAACAATGACAATATCCGCTCGGAACGTCATTGTTACGTAATGACGATGCGCACAGATACGTAAACATACCGGAGGTGTACTCTTCGGAACACAGGATTTAGGCACGCTGCACCCGTACAGGAGATACTGTATAGCAGTAGGAAGTATATTGCAGGTAAATTTCTAATCATACACTGTAACACTGCCTACGATACCATTTCATTGGCAGCAGCAAAAACCTAATTGCACTCCAATATTTCCACTAGAACTCTATTTCAAAGTTGGTGGACTTTAATGAAAAGGGGGAAAACCCGCTAATAATAATCGATCGCGGAAAAAAAATGTTGCGTTTTTCTTGTCGGTACTGAATTACATGCTTGAAAGCTGAGTAACACGAGAGGTAATAAATAAAAGTAATAAAAAACGACAAATAACCAGTTACGAATATATTAAATGAAACAGCCCTAATAGTATTTTTCCGGGAATGTGTCATCTTTAATATACTAGTGTACAGAGAGAAGATAAAAGCGTGCACTAGTGATGAATATATCTATATATCTGAACATAGAGACAACTAAATTATCGGCCATCTCCTAATTAAGAAATGTCACGGACAAAATACATTCGTTAGTTTTTATATTCACTTTTCCGAATTAGGATAAACAATTCACAAGCGTCTCTTTCAGATATTCGGTTGTTATATATTCTTTATTAATATCGTTTTATACTGCGTTTTTTTCAGTAATTTTTTAAAAATTAGGAACGACATCTGATAAACGACATTCACACATATCGTAAATGTTTACTCAGCGTATTTTGTTTAATATTCAATATTTGAAGCTGTTTAATTAATTACACGTTGTTTTTATTAACCAATTAAACAACTTGTTTACGCTATAATAAGTATATTCGAAATATTTCCATTCGTCGTCTGCGTATTTTTATCGGTTCAGTTTCTACTCGCAATTTGAGCACGTGTATGATATTTGTCTCTGACTTTATTATAGAACACCGACTTATCAAGTTTGAACATCATTTCGAAATCAATAAAACAGAGCCAGTAAACAGCAAGATGTTATTACTCGAACAATTTAAAAAAAAAAAAAAAAAAGAAAGAAAAGAGCCCCTTGCTAACGAGCGAAATCCCACATTACCGTTTCAACGGCTCAAATGATCTTTTCCGATGGGTAAAAAAGCAATTAACATACTTTTCCCAGCTTTTCAGTTAGGCTGAGAAATGCTCTTGCCCCGTTCGCCTAGAACCGGCTGCTTCGATACACAACGACGACGCCTAACACACAGCTCTTCTCAAATGTCTCAAAATTGTTTTCGATATGTCTCGAGTGACAACTTTTTTTTTCTAGTTTTCGGTATAAGCGCCGAAAATGATAAAAATAACTCTTTAGCTGGCCGCAGGAGCATCTGATAAAGCTAAGACGATAAATGGACACGATGACAGACCGGAGCAGATGAAACAGACCCTCTCGTACAAATGGGAAGAGTGCGGAGAGACGCGTAGAAACCCCGATCAATCAAGGCGCGCAGCACTCTCTTAGAACGGTACCTCTTCGAACACCTTCCCCACCGGCTGGACACCTAAAACAAGAGTGGCCAAGGTGTGTCATCAACTTCGATCCGGCGATGTAGCCCTGATCGCAGAGTGCGAAGGTGTCGACGGCGGCCCGACTGAAGCTCGATGAACGTAATCGCTATTATAGGCGAGATGATTCTATCGTGAGTTTGTTAGCGGCGATCGTCTGCGCATTATAATCATCGCTAGAGTTGAACAGGTGTAAAACGGGAACGTTAACGCGTCTACTTTCACATAAGCCGGTGTACATCTTTACGCCGTGTAAATAATAATCGCATCGTGTTTTCATGAAGATAAGCCATATCATCTCGATCTTAATTAATAAACCGTTATTTATCGCCGCCGCCGCCGCGGGTAATATACCGAGCACTCCATCTGTTCTGCGAAAAAATTGCTGGAAACCCTCTAGACCTTTCGGCGACTGTGTTACCGAAAAATTCGGTTATATAATTTCTTCGGGAAACGTATAATTTTCAGAGAACATCGTCGCATCATCACGTTCGAGCCGAACACCTCTCGAATGAACACTAACGACTGAAACTCACTCGATAACATATACATCTCAGTATAGATTGTAGAATTGCTCCGGGTAACGCATATCAAAACTATATTACCTATCGTCTATTTGCACTCCCGTGCGATGCGTCTATCCGACAAAGTTTTGTCATTCGGCACATCTCGATGTCAAAGGACTTCCGGAGCTTCTGTGATCGTAACAAAAAAGTACAACACCCGATCAGCAACATTTAAAAGCCGAATGGTAATCGGTTTTTAGCTAATAGCGCATACGCAGTTCGGCGAAAAGTAAAAATTTAAACGCGTTTATCGAAAAGCTTTCCGTCGATGACGCTTTCATAGCGCACAGCAGCTGTCGGCTAATAGTAATTCCGCCGAACAGGCTTTCGTCGAACTGGTTGTGTAATAGTGAAAAATAACGTTTTAACTTTTACACGGCCAGAGGAGAGACGTTCTACTTTGTAAACTTAAATATGGTATTCCGTTTTTCCCAGAAAGTATATATTTAAAAGGAAGCGGTATTTCCACACTTTAACCATAACGTGCGCTCAAAGTCATTTTCGTGTAAACTATCGGAATCCATCAAATTTGACGTTCTCAATTACGAAATTAAAACGAAAAAAATCTTAATCTGGCTTAAAAATCGCCCAATCGAATACTCCAAGTTCTAGGAGCTCCGGCAAAGTCAATCAGGCTTATCTATTGTTTACTATTTACTCTGTAATCGAAGTGAAATGGCCGAAAGAGTGTCATGCACGTTTATATGACGAATTTATATTGAACAATTTTCATTTCACCAAAGTAGTCCCGATAAGCCCCTTTCGGCGGAATTTCATTTAATTTTACTTATAATAGAGATACAAGCGTGCATGCGTGTACGGCGAAATATATAATTTCCTACCGATTTAAAAAATAAAAACGGAACATGTCTTTATTATTAATTCTTGTAATAAATTAGAGTTGTGCCGAGATATCGACGACACGGACTGTAGAGTTACCAAAAAGAGAAATATTATGTGTGAATATATTAAAAGTCGCGTTAAGGTTGCCAATTGACGAAAAAGAAGAAATCTTTTTTTCAAACGACCGTTTACTTTTTTTTTCCATCATTTAAGAAACACGTTTACAGTAAATACTATTAGAAAAACCACGGAATGAAAATATTAACTTCGCGACCATCTGCTTGTCCAATATATATTTCGATTAGGCCACGCAATCGCTGAAAGATCTCTCTACGTTCGACATTTCTTGTCTCGAGCGCGAGCCAACACGAATTTACGACTGACAGGAACAGTTCATCTTAAGGTGCACTTCACGAAGTAGTTAAATAACCGCTGGAATTTAACATAGTATATAATATTCCACTCCGATATGACAGTTATAGGTAGCGCACGAAGGTTGCAATACAAAAAGAAAAAAGAAAATTAATACTTTAGCAAAATATTAACCGAAAATAACAGCGGCCAATCTAGGAGCAGACAAAAACGAATTTGCAATATCAACCGTGACATTTGCGACCATTGCTAAAAGTACAACCGATAATAATAATTCGCGCAAAATAGTCAAAAAGAAAAAAAAAAAAAAACAAAAAAAAAAACGAAGAAAATTCTAATAATAACGCAAAAGGTTACTAGCCTGTTTAGGCGATATGTTTTTGAATTTATAAGAAATATTTTTAAGATAGCATTACTATTAAAACGGTCTATTTTTTGTTTATATATGTACACCTAAGTGCAAAATATTATAATAACAAAGTTCGCGGAAAATAAATAACTTCGAAGTCGCAATTCTTGTGTGTCTTTTTTATTCATAACTAATATAATAAACGCTTCGCAAACGTTCTGTTGATATTTTAAAATATCTGGCACATTTTAGTTGCTGTTTATTAATTATTATACGATAATGTGTCAATGTGGCCAGAAACACCCGTTGGGCCGGGATAAGTAAATGGATGATATTAATGTTTTTAGTGATTTATTAACGAAACTTATACCATCGTAACGACAAGTTAAAGTGTTGCATGATTCGGCAGCTGAGTAGTTTTTCTTGTCTTTTTTTTTTTTTTTGTACAATTACGAGTTGAGTTGATGAACGCGACTAAGACTTTCGACTGAGATTTCTATGAATATTTTTTCGCCGGTCGCTAATTATATTTTACAATAATTATCGAAAGGGGTTATTTTTGTTGATTTACAAAAAATTCAAAAACTATTTTAACCGGGACTTTGTTTTTTTTTTTTTTTTTTTTTTTGGTCATAATTAAAAATCGAAAAGTCGCAAATTAAAAAAAAAAAAAAAAAAAAAAATTTAATGTTTCGCTAAAAATGAACGTTGTTGCGCACGTGTTAAAATTAAAAAAAATTCAACCATGCTACTTGACTGCCAACGTAATAATCAATGCTGGTATAGTACACGTTGGTATGAGAAAAAAATAACAGTAATACGAATTTAAAAGGAGAAAATAAAAAAAAAAAAAAATAAAAGGAGGGAGGGGACAATCTCGAGATTATATACAAAAAAATTAAGGCTTTCTTTAAAAACGCTTTCATCGGCACCGAGAACTTCGCTCGTGACTATCGTCAACCACATATCCGCGTAATTATTATGTGCCGTAATATCGCTTCCGATCGAGCGATCATTTTTTCTTCAAATTGACAACACGGAATTACATTTCACCGTTATCTCGCAGTCTGAAGAACTCGTCCAAAAAAGGCCGACACTCCGAACCCTACTCCAAAACCGGTTTACCATCGCGACTTGAACGTGTTTTACAGAGTTGCGCATAAAAATTACGCCTAGCGCAATAATTTCCACTTTGGGTTTTTTTTAAACGTAACCCCCTCACCAAAAAAAAAAAAAAAAAAAAAAAAAAAACAACCACCAAAACAAAACAAACAAACGAAAAAAAAGAAAAAACAAAACAAAAAACGACACACTTTGACGGAGAATGAAGGTAAGAAGGCGAGCGAAGCGGTGGGAAAATGAGCGAAAAATCGCAGATGCCGACTCGGATCTTCCACGGGAGAAAGTTAAAATTAGCCCCGAGGAAGTAATGCGTGACAATGCGCTCCCAGTGCCGAAGTTAGAAAAGGAGAGAGACGAAGACGAAACGGAATAAATAAACGAAGGCGGAAATAATAAATTTAAGTAAATCGTTAAACGATGCTGACAAGATTGGCCGGAGGAAGGCGCGAGTGTGTGGCTGCTGATTTAAAGTTTTGTCGGAGAAAATCAAAAGTGCGCCCCGGGCGACAGATCGGTTTATGCACGCGCATTATTAGTGTAGTTCCCCAGCTACAGCAGCGTACACACATCTGCGCTGCTACAGGTAAGCGAAAGTGCACCGGCGGCTGGCCACACTGCGTTAACAAGGTGAAACTCCGCAACAAGCTGGCGAATGCACATAAAACACGGCTATCATCGTTCGCTCCATCGACCGCCACGCCGAGACCCGTCCGTACACTAATATGCCATAATACGTACACGTATTTCTTTCTCATAAAACAAACTTTTTTCCAGCGACTATTTGCAGAAAATCGCGCGACGTTTACATATCTCCGCTACATCGCCGACCACTTACTCTTCTTTCTCTTCGCCTATCCCGATTTTTATTTCATTCATTTTCCTTCACTTCTGTTTTTTCCCCTCCGCCGCTATTCGCGCTTTACTCTTTTCCTGCGGAAATCGACGCAGTTTCGCGACTGCCTATACGTTTCGACTTTTAAAAACAACGAATAAGAAAAGAAAACGCTCCATCCTTTATAATTTTGTCCAGCAAGGTTAATCGTCTACTTTCGTCGCTGGCCGATTCTGATCACATGAATTCTGTCGGCTACATTTTCATGGTGTGTGTCATGTATCAACTCGCGAAACAAAATAATACCGGAATAGCTGCATTACGAAACTCTGTCAATTCCCCGGGTAACAGAAAACCAAAAGCACAATGATAGTTTTGCAGTCGATGTATCTTTTTCTAGTCCATACCATCGCTTGCGGGAATTGGCCAACTGGTAACTAAATATCAAAGGTAATTAAAAGAGACGAGCTAACTCGTAACCGAAAAAAAAACAGGTAATTTCTTTGCGACTATTAAGCCTATAGGTCAATTCATCACCGACGACGGTCCAATGATTTTCGGACCGGTGCTTCTCAACATTTCTTTTATCATGCTTTGACTGTGAACTATTAAAAACTTGATCATTTTATCCTCCATCAGTAATAATCAATAACTCGCTTACGGACCGGTATTAATTAAAAAAAAAATAAGACGACAAAAGTAATCTTATTTTAATCTAGTGGTACATATGTTCAACAGTTTTTATCGTACACTAAATTTCTCACATTCGCATTAAACTGTTAAAATGATAAAAATTAATATTATATTTTTTTTTTTTGATGCGAGTCATGATGGATATTAATATAAAGCAAATAAAAATTTAATTTTAAAAGAAACAGAAAATATGAAGGAAGCCCCCCATCTCTAGAGTAAATGATTCATATCTAGATGCCTGTACGATCTTTGTTATTTTCTTAGTTAAAAGATTAATGATTTCTTATTTCATTTTTCTTCGTCGAACTCGGCGTTAAAGGTTATTTTGTTTCATACAAGAATATTTCACTGACAGATAAAGTATTTATTGTTAACTAGTACAATATCGAGACACTATTTTATCATTTGGAAAATTTCAATTTTTGCATGATTTTCGATATTCGGCCAAATTTCATTTTATTATCGAAAATGGAAAACCGTTTTCAATCGTTCCGAAACCGGATGCTAAACACCCTCTCTGTTCTAAAAAATTAAAAATGAATAGATCTGCAGACCTTTTTTTACTTTTCTTAGAGTCAAACCATCGAAATCACAATAAATGAGCCTTGCTCTTTTTAATGTTTCACGTTAAAAATTTAAAATACTTCATGAATAGAGGTATAACTTCCATTGTGAATAAAATAGCGGCGATTACGTTAATACTTTAATTTTTTTCCCGTGTAAGTGAATAATCAGTGCCAGGGTACGCTGCTAGTTTTTCTGCAACACACACGCTTCCACAAACGCAACTATCCGAAAAAGTACGCCCACATTTTATAAGCATTTCCGTCATTGTAAGAATCAATATTAACAAATACACTTACAGTGTAAAGTATATACGGGAAAGGCCAATAAAAAACCGTCTTGTTGAGAGAATGAAATGTGTACTTGTTGGGCAACAACCCCACATAATTAAATCTATTCTGGACTATTTCGGGCAATTCTAGGCAACTTCGGGCAATCCTGGGCAACTATTTTTGCGAAAAATTCGATGCGTAAAGAAAAAAACTTTAAATCTTTTTCTGAACAATAGAGGAGCGTAAACTGAGAAAGAAATTTAGTGAACCGCTATAAAGCATCGCGAAGCTGGACGTAACTGAAAGGTAGAATAACATTCGCGACACGGTAAGAACAATGTTGTGCCCACACCGACGAAACACGAAACTCGTCTCGATGATAATCCGAGACAGCTGTTAACCTCGAATGCGGAAAAATGGTTAACAAATAATCGAACGTGGCCGCGCTGCATAATTATTTGACACGCGATCGATCAAAAGCACCTACTCGCGTTTTTATCTCCTTGTCCATATGAAATTGTGCACTCTCAGGTGCGAAAAGAGAAAAGGTGCCTAATTAAATTTTCTCTTTTTTCGTAGTTTAACGAAGGAAAAACGAGATGCTTAAAGCGAGCACTTTTATCGAAAAATATCAATCGCTGTTCTACGAATTGACGCGAAATTCGAATAATCAACTTGCGCCGCGGACCTAATAATGAAATATAGTGCGAATATACATAAACGTAAGACGAAATTCACGCTGTAGAAAAATATTCTACATTATTTCGAGGGAGGATTTGAAAAAATATTCGAGTTATAATTTTTCGATTAAACGCTAAAAAACCGTTCCAAACTTGTTTGTTGCTTTTCTTTTTTTCTTTTTTTCCTTCTCGCAAGCAGTTCACACATTGTACAGACGAGACTAGTAATAGAAAAGTAACACTATACATATATTATTATATATGTAGTTCAAAATACTACTCGTTTTGTAAGTTGGAATTCGACGAAATTAGGTAGCAAATCTTTATAGGCGATAGGCTTTACCGGGCAGCAACGTTTTCATCGGATATAGTTCAGTAGATGCTATTTTCGTTTCATAAGTAGGAGATTAGGCGGCAAATCATTATTCCACAGGCATCTATCTTCGGCAGCAGAGTTTTCAGTAGCTTCGAAAAGAACCGATAAAATAAGTAAAACGAGTCAACGTTTACATCGTATCATTTTCACAATGCTAACAAAGAGACAGCGAAATTAATGTTTCACGCACCTCCTACCAAATAAATCTCGCGCACTTTTTATTTTCGTTGCACAGACTAAAACCAGAACTTCGTATCCCGCTGGTTGACAGATTTTTCACTTCTCCGAAAATGTATGCATTAACAATATCACCAGAAATTTAGTTTTATTCATTCTTATTTTTTTGGTTTAACAACTATTCCCCCGCCCTCCAAAAAAAAAAAAAAAAAAAAAAAAAAAACAGCTGTTCCAAAATGGCTTTAGAACATTTTGCTGTTTGGGGGGGGGGGGACTGCTTCGTTCGCCAGCAGCAAAAAAAACTACTGTTTTCAGTCGTTCATAGGACAGGATGAAAAAGAGAAAATAAAAATAGCTCGGCTCTTGTGCAAGTCTGAATAACTTCGCGCGATTACGTAAGCAATTGCGATTGTAAATTAGGAGCGAACACGTTTCGAATATTCGGAATCGCTACCTGCGTGCGCCTTAATTCGTTAAAAACAATGCGCTATCGTAAACGATAATCGTAAATTATCCAAGCCAAAAATAATACTTTTAAAAAGGAAAAAAACAACACTTTTCTATAAATGCACGAGAGATTTGCGACCAATCCCGAGATCAAGCCGAAGAAGAAAAAAGGATAAAGCCCTACATTCCGTCTCAAGACCGGTGTGTCGTTTCTCCTCATGCTGTCCCCCCCCCCCCCCCTCCCCGTTTCTATTGCGACTTCAAAACCAAAATCCCACCTCCAGGTAAAGGAAACTTTGTCCAGACTTTAAAAAATGTCTATTTCGTTTTACGAAAAATCCCCTTTCTAATTTTAATTAACTATCGGAATCTTTTTAAACCTTTCATTAATCTACACCACTTTATTATAGGTGATATATACTTTTGATCAGGAATCGACGTTCCACCGCGTTGTGCTAGATGGACTATTCTACCGTGACGGCCTAAAAATGAATCAACCGGCCGAACCTGATACCATCTGTTTTGCGCTGAAAAATCACGCATAACCTTGTTTGTTTCGTTTTTTTTTTGTTTTTTTTTTTCATTTTTAGCCGAAATTTTGGCAATGTCAACTTTTCCGTTTCTTCCAGAACATCAACAACGCAGGAACACGACACATTTTTATATTATGCTTTAATAGTTTTTCGTTCGGTCCTTCTAGTATCTTTATTTTCTCTCGTTTATACGGCACCTCTCACCTTCGAAATTATCATTTGAATATTTCTCTTTCTCTGTTCTTATTGAATCTTATCAGGTTTTTGAATAATCGGATTAATACGTCGATTTCGGTAACGGGGAGACTGTTAAAATCCGACTACTTTGGAATGTTGACTGTTCCACGCAGCAGTTAAGGGGCTTAACTGTCGGAACTGATGTAACGAGATCCGAGAAGGTTTTTTCTTGCCACGCTGGTAAATCTGTCGGACGCCGCTTCTTGTACCGCATATTAAACAGCGTAAACGCGGAATTTAATTTTCTATCTCAATAAAGAACTAAAAATCTTTTTTTTTTCTTTTTTGTTAAAAATTCAAAGTTCAAAATACAGATAAGTAATTTTTAATAGCGTACTTTAATCGCAGGAAAGGGTACTTTCAGTTATTATTCCATTTTCCGATTAATTATTCCGACATATTTTTAAAACATGGTTAATTTTTATATATTTATAAAAATTCCATTTAATACGGGGTTGACATTAAGACATAACTAATCATCGTCATCTATTAAACCCCGTTATAACCAAAGAAACCCCCCTTTATTTTACGGGGAAGGAAAAATAAAAATATATATTTCATAGCTACTATTGTGTAACTTTTCCGTCTCGTTCGATTGACACCCGTTCCGTTATTATTATTGTTCTTTAAACGTTATCATCGTAATTATTAAGTGTAATATTACTTCTCGTAACAATGGTGGTCTTTTACGCACATTTCACTAAGTGAAAAACAGTTATAAAAGTAAATTTAAACTATTATCCGTAATTAGCTCTGTAAACCTCGGCCTAGATTAAAAATCTAACAGAGTTGCTTCGTTCAGAATTATGCGTACCTACTAGTGTACGCACTAATAACGTAAAATACATTTTCCTGTAAATAAACATTTTGACGAGAACAGGGATTTTTATACGAAAAAAGTAAAATCGATTTCGTATTTAAAAGAAATCAGCGGAAAAAAATCCCGCTAGTTGCAATAAAATACAGCTACCGATACCGTCCGAATGATCAGATTTAACGAGTTCTGCAATATTGCACTATTGTAGCCGTGATATGCCGCATGCTCAATTACTACCAAAAACTGTATGAAAACCGGGCACTCTCAAATGTATGTCTAATTTACAGATACTTCCGGCAACTAACACAATGTACATCTCGCGGCGATATCGATGAGTAAAGAGTCGAAAGAAGAAGTCCGGAGATCCAAAAATCCGCTAAACAATCTCGCATACGAGTTGCTTCTATTTTTCTCTTCTTTCGTTTTTCTACCGGATATTGTTTTGCAAATTTTCCACCCCATTTCCTGCTTTTAGGGATCAGCCCATATTTTGTTCAGAAAAAAAAAAAAAAACTCCTCTTGTCTGCGTAATAGAAATTAATTTAAGCGAATCTGAGACTATACGAAGTGTTTAAATTAATTTTTAATTACAAGTCGCATTTAAAATAAACGAAACGAATTTTTTTCTGGTTTTTTTCGTAATCTTCAAAAACCAGTCAAGGAGAGTTACACATAATTCTTTTATAGGCCATACCGGTCCTTAAATATTTTTAGCTATTTTTAAGTTGCCCGTTTTCTGTCTTGACATATTTCTGATGAGGAAATATTGCGAAATCTCTGTTTTCCTAAATAAACAATAACGAAAGGAAGACACTCTCCCCGACTTCGACATAAATTCCTCCGGGCGGGAGGGGGGGGGGCACAGACACCTCGAGCGAAAGAAAAATAAAATAGTGTCAGTTTATCATTCGCGCGGTGTAAAATGCACACGATATTGAATCTGTAACGTTAAATGAAAAAAGTAATTTGACAAACCTGGAATGGATCATCTTGCTCGTCACAATGTTAAGGGTTTATAAGGCGGTCCTATTTTTCTGCATAGTTCGATTTCTACGCAAAAGGGTATTTAAGAATAGTTTCGACATGATTCGGGCGATGACTTGCAGATATCTTTGGGTGGTATAGGGCTTTTCATTTTTCATTTTACAACTTGCCGTTGTTAAAATTTGATGTCTACAATTTGAATTTTCCGTATGTTTTTTTTTTTTTTTTTGTCTAAAATTGTAAAATTAACCCTCCAGCTACTATAGAACCGGCTGTGGACTTTTTACTCGACTTTTTGTTCAGCATTTTATTAATATATATATACATGCATTCATTCACGCACATTAGCACATAAATTATATATCAAATATAACGGAGCCAAGGAGGTCTCGACAAATCCGTTAAAACATCATCAAACTTTTATAATCACCTTTTCGTGTAGAAACTGAACTACCATACTTCCACAGAGTTTAGTTTCTACACGAAAAGTTAACTATATGGCTTTTAGCTTTACATATAGCAAAACCAAAATGAAAATAAAAGTCTTTCGTACAGTATAGAGCAGCCGATTAAGAAACACTTCAACTTGTGAAAATAAAAGGGTTTACGAATAAAAAAAGAAATAAACTCCGTTCCAAAAATTGGAAAATTTTAAAAAATCTAATAAACCATTTCAGCGTAACTGAAAAATGATACTTACTCATCTCGATTCACTTTCTTTTCTAATTTAACCGTTATAATTTACAATAAGGCCTTCTGAATAGGCGCTAGCTTAGTTATAGTCTGTCAAGCGAAAGGAGTCCGCTCGAATATCGTTGCCGAGTATGAAGCTCAAAGTAACAACGTACACTAGCAACAGGGCGCATATATTAACACTTGGCGCGTATTTCAGTATTCCCGAAAGAATTGCCATCTATTCCTGTTATTCCTCCCCTTCTCGGAAACCTCGTTTTTCTTTCAACCCTGTACGTTCATTAGTTCTTTTTTTCCGACCTGTTCTGATCGAGACGGACCACGTGATGTTAACAGAATAAGTGTTATATCTGATGCGTAGTGATCGACTTAAGAGGTTAATGTGAGGTCCCCTGAATTCGTGACGTCAGCGCGTTTCGGTTGTTTTACGAACGGACTTCGTTCGCTTTATATGTAGCATCCTATCGGACCCAAAGAAGAAATCATACACACACCGGGTTCGGATAAGGAGATATTAATTTTTTTGGATTACAAAATCGTGAAACTGAGTTCTTCTTCTTCTTCGGTCTTGAATAGTCGGCCGACCATGCCTAGATATATGAAAAAAAAATTCATTTTTTTCACCGTTATTAAATTAAAAATCCGATCGCTTTTTTTAAAAAAACAAAAAAAAATTAAACCAAAGATATTACATGTAGTCGTTCTAGTGTTTCGAAGGTTGTGATACGTAAAAAAAAACCTCTACATTAAAATCGTTAAATGTTAACGTCGATTCGATTTTAAATCACCGTATTAATGGAAAGCCGGAAAGTCTTTGTAGCACGTGCGTCATTTACGGGAACGGGAACGACTATCAAAAAAAGAGGAGCTCCAATCTTTATGCCTCAGTCGGTGCATTTGAAATGCATGGAAGGAAAAAAGTAAAAATAACAATAAGAAACTCCAACGAAAAGTACACTGTTTCACCGTTCAATGTGGGTAAGAGATGATTGATGACCTCTCTTAGTCGATTGTTGGTGTGTAATTCTTACATTGACGCGGCCCGGTCTAATTAGCCAGCGCATATTATACACGATCTCATAGGCGGCTACACATTTGTTCACTGTAGCGCCAAGTTTCAACACACCGACGCAAGTTCGGCACTTGTTACATACTTTTAATACGAAGGACCAAGCTGTGAAAAGTTACTCGCAATTAGCAAAACTAGTAGTAAACAGTTTACCTTTTTTCTTTTTTTCATGTTTCCGTAACTTGTGTGAAAACATTCGTGTATACGATTACCGTGTCGATCGTCGATGTTTGTAACATTTCACTCTTTTCGCTCTAGTTAGTTAAAGCCGAGGCCTTTCGGATTTTCGTGGCAAGGCAGCGGATAAAGAGAAACCGCATAAATATGGGCCATGTTCGTCCGAAATATTCAGTCCGTAAGCTGGTATCATGTTGCGCGTTTCATTTTCAATTAAACGGAAATGTAAAATCTCTTCGTTTTCGCTAGAACTTTTTTTTTCTTTCTTTCTTTCTTTCTTTTCGCGACTATATTCAGAGCCTGCACGTAAATGTGCCTCCGGGAACAAGTAATGTTTCTGTTTTTTTTAAAAGCAATGGTGTCTAAATAAGCTTTTCTTCCAATAATATTAAACTTTACGGCGGACAACTCTGCTTTACCCGTTTAGGACACCACTATAGCTATAGCTGGCTTTCAATTTTAAACGTGATTTGTTTGTTTGTTGTTTTTTTTTTACAATTACAAAAAAAAATTATTAGGCATCACACGTTAACTTTTAAATTAAAATTAAAGTTAATTAAGCAAAAAGAAAAGATATACACATATAATTGAACTCGTAACGGCCGAATTGAACTACAAAAGTTATTTCCCTACTTTTACAAGTGTTTTGTTATGACATGTCTCTATTTTTCGGGAAAGAAAAAAAAGTAAAAATATAAAATAGATATTTGCATAATACCAAATGTGAGACGACAAAACCTACACCTTATAAATGTCGCCTTTTTTCATTTTCCTATCGAATTGTTTTATTTGCTCCACTATCGGTTTTACCATTTATAATTATCAAATTTGTTCGCTAGATATTGAGCTACGAAGCTAAATGCAATTTTTTTTTTATTTTTAAATTTAGATATTCGTATTTTTAAACGTTTGAGAAAAGAAATTAGCGTTGGTCACTGTGTGTGTACGTGTACACGGGGGGAGCTGACAAAACCGAAAGTTAATTGTATTGAGAAAAAGACTTCTTGAATATAAAAACCCAACCGATACGGGGATCTATTCAAACGGAATAGTTTACCGTGTATTTCGGTCGCGCTGCATATTATCGGCCACTGTATTTCGTACGTGATTTGATTATGATTTGATTACAGGCAATAATATGGAATGTGTCCAAATGAGAGATATACTTTACTTCTCTTTTACTTTTTCCTTTTATTATCGCACCATGTATTTTTCCAATAGGCGGCAAAACGTTTGGATTTATATTTAAAATAATTAATGACTCCTTCGGCGTACTGCCGGCTAATACGGAAGAAGAAATATATCTTGGTCGCAATTAACGCATAAAAAACAACATCGTTACATATGTTAGAGAAAAAACTACAACTCCTAAAGAGAGAAGGGGGATCTCATAGAGTAGCTTAACTTAAACTCTGTGGCCCCCGCATGTTTGTCTAGCCGACGCTGTTGAAAAAACGTAACAGATTTTTTACCGTCAGAAATTAATGCGATTATGTCGAAGCCATTGATAACGTCATATTTTACACGGGGGAGATCAGATTTAATTAAAACACTATGCAGAACTGCTGTCAGAATGATAACGCCGATATCCATCGCGTAACTGGAATAAATAATTTTCCAATAAATCGAACGCCGCCAACGTTGTGACGGTAATTAACGCGATGAAACTTCTTTGAAAAAAAAAAAGAAGAAGTTTAACGACACAGAAAATAAAGTAATTATAAAAATGCGGCGAAATATCGAACGGGTTTCGTTCGAATGCATATCTACTTATGACTATAAACAACAACATAAAACCCGTCATGACTATAAACAAGGAGTGTGTGTGTAGTACTTTAGCAAATGATGCGGAAAAACACGATTGATGTTTACGAAATTCAGTAAATAATCTCATCGCGACATCAGAAATCGCTGTCAAGCAACCAACCTATGCGCTGTCCTTTTAAATGATGCTTTTGAAATGAGAAAATTGCAAACACGAAATATGTTTATTTTAATTTAAGGTGTGCAAATAGTGGACGAACTATAGAAAATGGTGTATTTTTCTTTCTTTTTTTTCGTCGAGCTTAGTGGGAATGAATTTACGAGAAATGTTTTTCCGCGTCCAGTGAACACTGTACCGTTTTGGTTCATTTACGGCTGCGGAAAAGTCAAGCAACCGCTTATCAGAACAACTAGTTTATAGTTTATTGTCTTCTACGACCAGCAACACACCAATTCCCCTTATCAAAGCACGCCGTTTAAGCTGGTGGCAGCAGGCGAAACTGCATTTAAAACTACATCACTACACTGTGTTTGACTGCGTCCGCTTTGGTGTGAAAAAATCGCTACGTGATAACGGACGCATCGCGGGATCATTAAACTTTAGGCCGTTCGAAGTCTCACCTGAACTCGTTAATTAGCCATATTATACACTGGTGATTCATAATACAAAAGCGAGCTACGATTAGAGAATGTTATCGAAAGATCTAAAAAAAAAAAAAAAAAAACATTATTAAAAATTACCCTGTTACTCTCCAAAGCCTCGGCGCTATGTTCCTCCTTTTGTCGAAAACAGTTGGTGCATTTGGTTTTATTGAAGATATTCGGCGAAAACTTTTTACACTCGCCAGACCGTATGATCAAAGTGTTGGACATGGCGGCAGCAGTTCCGTACATACAACGACAAGAGTACCGGTCGGTGATAACATATGGAAAAATATTGCTGCAGAATAACGATGGTGTCTACGATCGGCACGTGCTTCACGATGAAAAATCGATTATTTAACGAAAAATGATCAACATTTAGTACGGTCTAAGAAGCGTCGTTTGCTACTTAGCATCAAAAAGTACGTACGCGATGTACTGCACCGGTGATAAACATTTCGATACATTATTCAACTAGACTAGCTAGCGAGAAAAAAAAAAAATAGGAAAAAAAAGACAACAAAAAGAAACAACAAAGTACTAATTATGCGCCGATAGATAGTGCACAATAACCAAAAAAAAAAAAAAAACGGAAAATGAAAAACGAAAATATTACATAATTTACACAATTTATTACTAGAGAAAAAACGCGAACATCGTAAACACACAATCGACACCGAAAAAACCCAACCCAACAACCTTCCACTGTCCCGCTAAAACTAAAGTCAGGTCTCTTCCGTCATTCCGCGTTCAGCGCGTATGCCCTTCTTGCACCGCGACCAAGTTAACAACTCGACGACTGTAGCGCTATCTAATTTAACCTCGTAAAACCATTAATAAATTGAACGTCGACCACGATCACCAGAGATTGTCATCTGCTTCGTTATGTATCGGAGCGGCATAATTAACGACCATCATTCGTTTATTTTTATAATTGCCGAAGACATTATTATCATTTTCTTATTTCTTAAATTGGAAAAAGTACCGAACGATTTCGCTGGAAGTAAACTGGAATTTTCCGTTTACGATGGCTGTTCATCACTTCATTTTTTATAAAATCTCGACGATTTTCATTTATTACACCTATAAACTAGTCGGAAACAACAAACATTTATTTAGAAAAATATTGCAATACAATGCGGCCTACGTATGTCTCTTGTCGGTGCAGATTATACGACTCCCTCCTAAAAAAAAAAAAAAAAATGTGTAACTCTTTACGATACTACTGAAACGTTTCTTGATCGTATTTGCTCCCTAAAACGCGAGTGAGCTTAATTTAAAAAAAAAAAAAATAATACTAATAATAACTTAAATGAGATAATATTTCGTTTTTCATAAAACATAAATATACCGGAGGGGGGGAAGTTATTATACTCTTTCACGCGTATAAATTAAATATAATTAAGATGATACGATTGAACCGAAATATATGTATGTATGTATATAATTTTTTTTTATCATTATTATTTGTGGCGCGCCAGCGATTTCGATCCAACAACGAAATATTTATTACATATAGGAATTTGTTGTAATTACTAGTAAAAATTGTATATACGCGTATAGAGTTCAAAGAAAATAACAGAATACTACTGTGATGGTAGTAGCTCGTAAAAAAATCACCGTAGCAGCCGCAAAAATTATTTCATATTTCGACGCCTTCTTTTTTTTTATATTCTTTATTTTTGGCAGATACCAAATGGTTTGTGTTTTTGTAATAAATTTAACGTAAGAAGTGAGCTGTTTTTTTTTTTTTTAATGTGAAACTTGTGGAAAATAACTGGAAGTACTTTTTTTTTACATCGAAAGAATTTAGCAAAAATGTAGAAAATTAATACGTCAACAAGCAAAGCCGTAACACTAGATCATGCGCTCTGATAGACACAATTAATGTAAACTTCTTTTTTTTATCACTTTTCCCAGCAAGTAAAAAGATCTTTTTAAAAAGCTAAATTTAAATAAATGCGGTACTACCAAAATTAAGGTGGATTTTAATTTTCTCAATTTCCCGAAGGTTTAAAGTGAACTCAGCCGTTACACTAAAAGGATATCCTAACTTGCGGCGTCAGCGTATAAAAAAATGTTCCATCAGGCATTTGCAAAAAATGGACTATAAAGACGATCTATTTTTCTTAACTGATAACGTTATAATTATAACTATTGCGACATTTATTTAATTAATTAATCGACAAAAGATAGCAATTAGTTTTGTCACAGTGAACTATATACATTTTTACCATAAACGTGATGAATAAAAATAATACGAATATAAAAATATCTCGCCACTTTCTAATGTTGGTAAAATTTATATAAATATACATATATTCTTTTTTTAATAACATGTAAGAATTAGAACCAAAAAATTATTTTTCTTTCTGAATTAAAATTTTCTATTCGAAGCTTAATATCTAAAACTAGAAGTAAACTTACATGCCGATTTTATTTTTTTAACGAAATTTAACTTACTAAGCTGTAAAAATCCTACACTAAAACCTCTTTTGAATAATTTTATTTCAATTGTCAATTTTGTTTATTTAAACTTAACGAAGCAGAAAAATAAACGAATAATTTCTTTAATTCTTGAAAGAAAAAAACTATTAAAAGTACCTTTTTTTTTTTTATTAAATTTTAAATGATCGTAAATAATGGTTCGCAAACGGGGAATTAACAATCAGATGAACATGTATATTTAGGTTTTTGGTAATTGAGACGAAATGTTCCGTAAATTATTAAATTAAACCATCTAGAAAGTTTCGAATTGGACATTTATCAATATTTTAAAGTTAAGAATACAGCTTTTCAAATACAATATTCAACGAGTAACTCTGATCTGAATTTTAATTTCCTACACTCATGTGCGCATGTAACTGCAGATACGAGACATGCGCTACAAATGAAACATTACAAAGAAAAAAATTAATCAATATAGTTTAATAAATTCAATATACAATTACTAGTAATATATAATAAATGGACATATATATATATATATATATACTGTCCAGGAATTAACTCAATTGAGCTACTGAATTAAACTCTATTGTGCATAGTTCGAATGACAGTTCATACATATTTTTCTTGAAATCACTGTTAAATTGCAGTCTTATAATTTTCACATTATTTAACTGCTTAAAGCGCGAATACTTATTTTAAACTCAGCGTTATTTTAAAAGGAAAAATTATTTTATCTAATTGACATTATGGAGACCACACTTTAAAATTTACAGAACTAAGCAAATTTGCATACACTAGGGCAACTATCGCTTCAGTTTAAATATTATCTGAAAAAAACTGCCATGATGTTACTACGAAAACTATATCACAGGTAATAATGCTTTTTTACCGTTTTTGCAAGATTAATTAATAACAATGAACTTTTCAAATACAAAAACTTTGACATATACCATCTACTAACGAAAATTGAAAAAGAAAGAAATCTGGCAGTATTTCTTCGGTAGCAAAAATTAACTTGGCTAAAAATGAAAGACAATTTTGCGAAACAGTTATTTTTCAGCGCAAAGAAATGGTGAAATCTGCTGACTTTTAATTGTATTATCGGCTATCTCCGATGTTAAAAAAATTACCAAGAACGTATCGAGAAGTGTAAAACTGTGCATTTGTTTTTTTTATCTATACAACAGCATAATTTACCGAATTTTTATTATAATACAAAGTAGATTAACACTGTGATAAAAAATATTTATGGTAATTTATTTTAGCTGCAAATATTCATTTTTAATAACGTTAACTGAGTAAATAAACAGAATATTTAATAAATAGCTGCAAGTTAAGGAAGAACTTTTCCAAAAACTTTGAAAGAAAAATTTTTTAAGAAAAATGACATTAATTAAATTGTCGTCACCGAAATTTATTACAAGTCAAACGTTTAATTATGTAAATTCAATTACAAAATGTAAAAACAATTCGAAAAAATGTCAATTGGTTTTGGATAACTTAATCCATAACGATTCGCCATGACCATAGATCATACTGTCCGAAATTTCACATTTTTGCATGTTCATTCTTTTCTATTGAGCGTGGTGTTCTGTATTCTTATCTCATAAAACTCAAGCTCCTTACTCCTCGTTGCGCAGCTTAATTTCAGCTATCGATTCCTTTAGATACTAATCCATCAAACTTTTCCCTTCTTTTTGCTTTTCGGTGTAAACGTCCCTGGCTAACGTATTACCCAAAAATAAAACAAAAAAAAACTCCGTTAAAAGTACAGAGTAAAATTTACTTCAGCTTATTTCAAAGTCTGACGAAATGGTAAAATTTAAAAAAAAATATATGTTTCCGTTACTAATTAAAAAATTTAATTACTTATACATTTTTCACGGATTTTTTTTTCGATGAACGTCACAGATAGGTTCTTTGCAATGAAGAGAGAATACTCTTTTTTAAAAAAACTGGCCTTCCTTTTTTCCTTTTGTTTTCTCATAGTTCACTTGTTGAATATATCATTACGCAGTTCTGGAACCAATTTATGCGACTGATTTCGCCAAATATTTCCGACTACTTTTCAGGTTTTTTTTTTTTTTTTTTTCGAAAGCTCTACATATCATGGTGATGTTTTTATCTTGATTGTCGGAGTCAACTCGATACCGTTCTACATTTCAGCATTTTCAAGTGGATACAGAATTCTAAATATTTCAAAAAAAGAAATGTTGAGAATTTAAGTGTGATTGAAATTTTTTTAAAAATCAAACGGGAATAATGTAAACAAAAATTAGCGAATTTCCACGTTACTCGCAGAAATATCGATACATGTATTCTTTGAAATTTTATATATTCAAAAAAATAGCTAGAGTGTAGAATTGTTTTCGCAAGTAAAAAATAATAAACCTCAAAGCGAACCGTTAATTTTTTAATTTTCGCTTTCAATACTGATTTCTTTACGTAGCCCTTCAAGGAGGTTGATTTGTGAATCAAATATCGTTTAATGTGGACGTTGAACGCTCTGTCGTCATCGAGTTGACGAGGCAGTTCCGAAACCATCTTATTTACATTGACAAGAATGTTAATCACTTGACCAACAATACATTTGCAATCGACGAATTTGCATAAGTGGAAGGCGTGCTGATACTAATCGCTCGGTAACGGGATCAACAAGTGCCGGCAAATCAGAAGGAACCGGAGGGTAACGGAAACCGTTAATCGTAGCCATACAGGGAATTTTTTCTTGTAGTAGCGATTTGTAACAGCTGCCATATACCCCTTACTATATGGTTAGAATTTAAGTGCGAATATTTTTCGCACATTAAATTCGTTGCTTTGAAGGGAACGTGTTTCATATTCCGCTCAAAGCAAAGACGATCACAGACAGCATACGAAACACCAAATTTGTTTTGGTTTAACCGAATGTCAAATTGGTTGACAGCGGCAGTGGTTGTCATCCGGTCGTCGATAAAGACATTTTGCAGCACTTCGGGATTAGGATCAACGAGAATTTCTTCCGCTTTATCATAGACATCTCATTTTCGTTGTCGCTATTCACGGCTTCGTTCGGCATCACTCTTCGGAGCCGGTTTATTCGAATCGATGAATCGAAGAAACTCTTCAAACTTCTCATTTTCGGCATTTTTCGAACCGGAAGGTGTTTCGTTCATGAACCGAAAGAATTCATGGCTGTTCCGAAGTTCCTCGACCCTCTCGCGTTTACGTGATTACCACGTCGAATCGGCCATTGATTTTGGTTTTTTATCATTATTTTTTATTCTTTTCAAGTAACGACGTCTTTACTGGTTGAATTCTGAAACACGACTGAATGTGCAAGCGTGTTGGTTTTTGATTAACAATCTGTCTGTGTTGTCGGTTAAATAAAATAAAAAAAAATGATATTATAAATTTGATTTCATATTAAATATAGTAATTTATAACAACAACAATTATAACAAACAAATTTAAGAATAAAATGAAGACTTACTTAGAAACGTTTTCGGGTATAACCCATCATCAACTAAGAACACAACTCACTATGTGTGATCGGAAACAAATTCTAAATCACACTCCGCCTTCATTTTATTCTTAAATTTGTTTGTTATAATTGTTGTTGTTATAAATTACTATATTTTATAATTAACAAACAGGGTGTTGAAAGATTCTTTATTTTATTTCATACTGTTTTGATGGTAATGGTCGTTTAAATCGTTTATTTATTTTAGGGTTCTTGTAATTTTAGGACTGTCCGTCTAGAGTTGACTCTAATTTACATATAAATTAAATCGAGTGAACACGCAATTACGTGAACATTACATCGAATTGCCTAGCAAAAATTAAATCACCACGTACTATTCCAAGTGATGTGCTTTTTTTAATTATAAATTTCGGGAATTGTCGTTCAGACGGCAAGAAAGAATAGTAACTAAGAGTAAATTTTACTCGCCACACAAATTGACATGAGCACAACAACGCATGCAAACAAAATATTGAAAGAGCAGAATATGGGTTTACGAAAGTACAGCCTCATACCATATGATCTAAGTTATATTATAAACACAGTTACACGTATACCACGGCAGTAAATCTTACATAGGTTGCCGTTATAGAGATAACGAAATATTTGCTTCTGGAAAAAACAGCATTTCCAGCAAAAAATTTTACAAAAATTCTAAGCAATATATTTTCAGCACGACAGATTATAAATAAAATGCGTTAAATCGTGTTTTTGTTTGTTTTTTTTTTAATCTATTTAAAACGTATTCCCTTTCAGGAAGCGTCGTTACTTCAGATTTAAATCTCTCTTCCTCCGCCGGTTACGGGTAGACATCTAGAGCGAGAAATCTAATTTTCTAATTTGACTTCCGTTTGAAAAAAACTCTGCTTATGCTCGTGAATAAGGAAAATATAAATTTATTAAATTAAATAGATAAATTTATCATGTAGTTAACTTTAATAAAAAAATTTCAGTTAAAAGAAAATGAAAACCGTTTATTTAATTTAACAAAATTTAATATATTTATTATAACGGCGATCATCAAAATTACGGAATGCAGTGCTTAGACTGTATTTATTAAAACGATGAAAATTTTTTAATTGTAGAAACCTAAAGAGAAATTTTTCTTTTCGTGGAATCTTAAATCTATACTGATCTCTTATCACATATATTTATCCTTTTATTTTTCATTGAATACATCTTATAAATAGATTCCCCCCCCCTCTCCACCCCACCCCGGGGGGGCGTTAACCAGGGGCCTTTACTTAGAAATAATTAGAAAAGAAAGGAATCAATTTAGTAGAAAAGAACAAATTGCGGGAATAATGCATGAAGAAGGAAAAGATAGGCTACAGGGGACACAATATGAGAGTAGGAAAATCAAGTCTGAGCAAACTGGAATACAAAGTAGAATGTCGAATAGAAAAAATGAACACTTAATAAACACATGATTAGCATCGCAAACGCGCGCTTCGTTTGAATGGAAATGACAGTGCGAAGAAGAAACCAGTGGAAAATGAAAACAGGAGGCAGACAGTAGAGTTTGGCTTAAAAACGTAGGCGAATAATGTAAACAACAACAAAACGACGAAGTGAGGGAAACAAAGCAACCACGGACTAGCAAGAAAAGCAGTCTGAACAGACAGGTAAAAGAAACAATTATTAGAAAAAGAGGAAGTATACATATCCGACACCAAAATCTGAGATGAAAACTTTTACAGAGCGGAAGGAGATTAGAGTATGGGGATTTTTCTTTACAAAAAAAAAAGTGGGAAGAGGCAGCAACTCGAGCTAAAGAATTAAATCTCCTTCGATCGAATATGTTTATTTTCGACATCTGACTTTTCGACATCTGACTTTTCTTTTAAAAAAATCATTGTACCGATACCGCAAATGCGAGTTATTACTTGAAAACATTTTTACCGAAGAAAAAATTCGAATCAACATGATTAGTCTGCAGCGTGTGGATTGTTCTTACTCACGCGGTATAAAAATTGACGAAGTATGTGAAAATCTAGTCGTAGATAAATATGACAGCGATACTCGTAATTGTAGCATAAAATAAAATCGAGAAAACAGTTGAAAATGCCACGAGTTGTTACGAGTATCAGTAAATTCGACAAGGGCAAATTTTGATTAAAATGATGACCATGGCAGCGAATATAAAGTTCCCCAAAAGTGAACTCATTACAGGAGGAGCCATAGTACATCAGTATCTAAAATGGATATTATTAAAAGGATTCTGGAATACGAAAATTCCTTCTCAGAACTTTCACACGTTTTTTTCGAGGACGTTGCTTGGACGTTTGGTTTTTGAAAGAATTTTGTTTACAAAACAAACCCTGCGTTCAATTTAACTTCGTATTAAAGCAAAACCAAACGGCGACACGGCGCAATTCCTTCTTTGTGAATTGTAAATTAAAGTCGAGAAAGTTAATTCCATCCTCAAGCATTAATTTTAAACCCTATTTTATGCATTTTTGAAATTTCCACAGAACTTTTGAGTTCCGGTACTTCTGAACGATGTTATTTTTTAACTTCTATTTTTCTGAGAAGGTCGTGTCAAAACTGCATAGCCAAAAAACGACGTTTAATGATAATAAAAATTTCATATTTTTCAATTCGAAGATGGTGCCATAATGCTTATGCTCGTTTGGGTGAAAAATACATCTAAATCCGATAAAAGTTTTTCTTTTGATTAAAAATACATATATATATATATATATATATATATATATATATATATACCGGAAAATGTATTAGAATATTTTTATAATAATGCTTTAAAGTACTTGTATTATGCTTTTTATCGACTGACAATGCAGTAGTTTGAAGAAAAAATGTTTCATCATATTAATCTTTCTTTTGTTTTGGTTGACCATAAAACGTCACCACAGTCTAACAGAAAAATTACCATTGCGAATATGAGCAGCCGCAGAGGAGGGCCGGCCTAAGCCGTTGTCATTCTGAAAATTTAAACAAAAAAAAGGATATCAAAGCGAAAACTAATGGTTCTACTTAGTGATACAATCTGTACAATGCATACATTTGAAGAGAACCCACTTTTTTTATATAATTCATATATAAAATACGCAAGTGTCGATTTTCGATGAAAATAAAATTATTCGTAACTACGTAACTTGTAATATTTTGATTATAAAATTTAATGTTCAAAATCCATTAAAAATTAATCTCCCAGTTTTAACGTAGTGACGAAGTTTTTTTTTATAAAAATTTTTTAAAAATCTTGCGGGGCTGCCCATGGGTAAGAAATATTGACAATGTCGCAAGCCAGCTAATTTTTCTTTATAGAATTATCAGTCATAAATTACACGATTTTTAACCTACAGTGGTCAATCGAAAAAATTACTCGTACACAAATACTTGCAATTGTGAGCATAATTTTTCGACTATCCAGTTCGGCGACAACAACATTGGACAAAATCTAAGATAAATTCCAATAACTCATTTTTTCCGACATTTTCCGACATGAAATTATGTCTGAATGTCTTTTTGTTTCGTTACAATTCTTAATCAATTTTCTAATTTATATTTCAGTTTATACATCTCAAAAAATATTTTAGCTAAACTCGAGTTAAGATGATCAGCGCTGCGCCGGACATTAACAATTGTGTATGATGAATTTCGGAGATCGAATTCTAGGGTCATTCTCTCTATGTAGGCTAATGTATTTCACTGCTTTCGAAGGATGTTTAAATATGTGCAAAAAATTACTTCAAAAAAGCTAATTTTAAAATAAACACTCTGGAATCAGATACGCAAATAGATACGTTTTATTCTTCCATTTAATAATGAGTTATCGTTATAGAGTACGAATTATTAATTAAACATTCGTTTTCAATATGGTTTTTGTAAGTTTCGAAATTTGACAAATTTTACAAATTCAGTTATTAAAAAACATCTATTGTTCTTTCCACAGTATTTGTACTAGAATATTTGGTCACTGTTACCAGAGCGTCAGTATTTACTGAAGGTAAATTATAAAATCACTTTATAAAATTTCTGTACGTGCATCACAATTAATCGACAATTGTCGTCTGAATTATAAATAAATAAACAGATAAATACGATATCGCAAGAAAATAATTAAAGGAGGCCGATAAAAACAAAAAAAAAAAAGGAAAAATGGGTAACAAAGGAAAATATCAAATTTCTGAATATGACTTGCTCAAGGACAATGTTCAAACTGCATTTAATATATAGGGTATTAGGAAAATACGAAGACAATCTTCGAAATGAAAATGTGCTATTTCTTAAATTGTACTTTATTAATTAAATAACGATTTCGGATTTTCTGCTTTATCCATAACTATAAGCGTTTCTGCTGGCGCTATATAAACTTCATATTTGACAGTTTCCGGTGTCGTATCATGATGGTAATGACCGCCCAACGTCTGATCGGCTGTGTATGAATGAAAATGTTCGTTATTCAAGAAATACCCCTCCTACAAGTTTACAACAAAATAAAAATATGAACATCCTCAACAAAGAACGAAAAATAAAATAACCGTGAAAAACATATTTTTATAATTTCATTGTTACCGTTCAATATTAGAATTACGCACGCGCTCATGGCCGAGAGTAATTTAGATAATGCCAATGATGAAGTGTTTCCTTCGGCAAACAACAGAGCTAATAATGAATTCCAAGTATGATGTTATGATAGATCTTCTACAGGATTCTAAAGCGTTGAATTTTTTTCAGGAATTTTATACCGAATAAATTTAACTTTTATCTGTTGATGTTAAATATTCGCCAAAACATTTAGTCTCATTAATTGCAACTAAAAGCGCGATGGGTCGATTAGTAAAAATTTGGCGTGATCAAACAGTAAACAGGAAGGTGAAAATTAGACTAGTAAAATCATTAGTATTCTCGATCTATTTATATGGCGCTGAAACCTTTACGATACGCCGCACTGAACGCAGGTACATCGTTAGCGAACTAAAACGTCTATTAACGGAAGTACTTACCAGAATTGGGCGGTTTTTCGGCCATGTGGTCCGGCCAAATGGACTGGAGGCGCTCTTCGTCGAAGGAAAACCGTATGGAAAACGAGGTCGTAGCCGTGTACCGCTAAAATGGTCAGATGGGATTCGAGAATTTATCGGGAAAAACTTCAATGAATATGTTCATGAAGCTTACAATAGAGATAGATGGCGTAAACTGCTTATCCAACGATAACAGCATTTCTGTGTCACGGTGTACCTTTTCTAGGGATACACGATTCAAAGAGAGAGAATGTTTAATAATCAGCAAAATGGGCGCCAGTCGCCGCACCCGCCGGACCGCTAACAGTGACAGCATGAGAAATTTGTAAAAAAACTTATGATTTGAGTATTTTCAATGTTAAAGTTTATTAATAAAGTAAAAAATCAAAAAATATCTAGAATTAAAGGGATCAGTATCTTCGTTTTTTTTTTTGTTTTTTTTTTTTTTATGAGTTAATATTTCTATGTATAATAATTTAAAACCGCGATGAACTTAATAAATATGAAAAATTGATTAAAAACTTGTTATTCAAAGCATAAAGTGGGATTATTTATGTTAAATTAATATAATACCGATTGAAATTAAAATGTGCAGTATTTTTATTGTTAACAAACATAAAAATCGTCGTCGGTCGAATGTTTGTGGGTGTAAAGCTCATCAGTTCACTTGCCAAAATGACTATGCAATGGTCAGGTGCACCGAACGCGCAGAATGTTTATGACGCTGACTGACGCTGTTAGCCCCGTTAAAAATAAGGCCGACGATTTTCTTTATAATTTCAAAAATAAAAAAATTCAGCTGCATAAATTTCATAAGGTATGAAACGACTTCATACTTGGACATTTTTAATATGGTTTACATAGATGACTGACGTATAATGCCCTCTCTGCAATACAGCTGATTATTATTTTTTAGTTAAAAATGATCTGAAAAACCATCCCATGAATTTTGTTACGGTATGAAAATACTGAAAGTATATTTTTTTTAACTTTCACATGCTATCACTGTTAGCTGCCCCGCGGGTGCGGCAACTGACGTTCATTTTGCTGATTATTGTACATTACTCAACTGATAAAAGTTAAATTTATTCGCTATAAAATTCCTAAGAAAAATGCAACGCTACTTCCCGACTATTAAGGGTTACCTACCTCCTTTGGGATGGTTGCAATGCGCGGCACTGATGTCATGTCCTTTATTCCGAGTCTTCCCACAACGACAATAGCATACCTTAAAATTTAACCTATGACTTTTTCGGGATCATAAGCAAATCGTAAAATGCGCTTAATGTGCTATGAGGTCTTGACCGCCTCTAAAGCAACAGACTGGAGCACATTTACCACCGAAAAAGCCGAGTACTTAACTATCGATATAAGGCACAGAATAAATGAAACTCTGGAAACAGTAGCATGCAGTTGAAAGGTTTTTGTTCGAGTCGCATTATTTCCGTCATGCAATAAAGTTTCTAAGAGCTCTCCATTGCCAAACAATTCTCCTTAAGAATTCTCATTTGCGTCCCTAAAAATACAAACACACTACTTGAACAGTACGGAATACGCGTGATCGTGTTTACATTCGATATGCACATGCATAGGGTTGCGTTTTAGATCGCATTGCGTGAGAATTATAAGTCGGGCAATAAATTACCACATAGAATTTGATTCGATTTTTTCGAGTTTCTATTGAAAAATGAATGGTTTTTTACTTAATTAAAGTCGTATGACATGAATATATAATATGGACAAAAAATAAGAGCACAATTTTAACCAGCATGGTTCTGGACACATGTTTATTTTCAGCGCGGTTTCGTAGAGTAATTCACCAATTACACTGATAATTCAATACTTCCAGTTATTGGAGCAAATAGGCGGCGTTTGCTAATTGAAGTGTATATTTGCGCGAGACACACTACACATTCATACATACATATATACATACATACATACATACGTAGAATGTTAATAAAATGCTTTACCGGATTTCGAGTTATAATTGTTCCAACTGAAACCATTGGTGCATCGATATAAATTAAATTCAACCAATCTAGAACATTTGTTACATTTTTTGCAAAACCCGGGGCTATGTGATGTTTTATAGTTCCTTCTATCGTATTGAATACAACACCTAAAGCTGCGCGCATAAAATTTGCGTGACACAAATTAGAAGGATCAAGCACATTTTTTTTTTTTTTTTTTGCAAACGACAAAGGGGAATTTATTTAACAATTCAACAAGCACTAAAAATACTGAAAAACAAGCTAGAGAGCTAATCGTAGTAATTCTAACAAGTGTTCCGCCTAGAACCTGTTCTAACGGTAACATAAACGAGTAAAAATAAATCACATAAAAAAGCGAGCACACTTGCGCCATTACGAAATTTTATAATTGATATTTTTCACGTTAATAATTATAATGCATCTAATATGTCGAAAATATGAAACAAGCTAGTGTTCGTTTTTTTTTTAATTTATTACAATTTAAAAAACTGAACGTAACGCAAAAAAAAAAAAACGAAAAAAAACAAAAAAAACAAAACAGTTCAGAATAGCGAGGATAACGAAATGACTCATTCTAACAATTTAAGTAAATATACGTTTCGAAGTGTGATCCATTTTTAAATATTACCGTGTCAATCAACGTGCCAAGCAACTTTAACAGAGGAAAACAATAATGAAACTGACTTTATTTAGATTAAGTGCAAATCGAAAACGCACATAATTTTCACTGTTGTCAACATTTACAAATTAACAGTTATTCTACCTTGTTAATTTCTTTATTTTTGCAAACTTTAACAAATCCGCTTCAGTCGTCTATATCGCGTGAAAATATTTCATTCTGCTGCCAAAGATACAATAATAATACAGCGGTGAAATTTACATTTTAGTAAAAAATAAATAGTAATTAATTTATAGTACGAGACTGCAATATCTAACGTTACTAGCTACATTCGCTGATGACATTGCGATCACTCGCGTCTAATACGAATGATACGTATGCAAACGCTGCTGCTCTTCAAAATCATCTGAATAGGCTAGAGAAATGGGCATGCCTCTGGCGCATATCGTTCAACCCAATTATTCACAAACAAACCAGTAAGGTGTCCCCACACTTGATATTTGAGAACACGCAAATTCCGCAAGTAGACTCCGTGCGCTACCTTGGAATGCATATACGGATAGACGATTAACGTGGCGTGATCATGTGGAAAATACAAGAAAATCGATAATAATTAGCGTTAGACTGCTATGGCCGCTGCTAGGACGAAAATCAGTTCTAAACCTGGCCGTAAAGCGGAATGTATATTTATCGGTTATCGCTTCAATATGGAGATATGGATTAGAGCTATATGGAACAACATGCCGAAGTAACCTCCTTAGAATACAGCAACAGCAGTCCAAGATTCTCCGTACAATGGTATCTGCGCCTTATTTCGTATCGAACGACACATGGCACGCGGACACTTGAATGTTCCATACGTGAAGGATGTTTATATGCGTAATAGTACGAAAAGTTCTTTGAGAAACTTAAGTTTAGCTCGAATCCACTTATATACCGAATGTTCACTATTTCTGTTGACCAAATTACTTCGTTCGTGAATATAAATTATATTTCACTTAAACATAAAAATTCGGTAAATATATAATTCAAAATCTCAGTCTATAACGGAAGTTACTTTAAGGGTTATGTGAACAACACGGATAATGTTACATACATGGAAAGTAGCTGAAATTATCGTAATACGTCTTTATTTATAATTTATTTCTAATAAACATTTCATTAAATGTAAATTGGAACCATTCTTCTATATAAGCAGCGGCGGGCGTGTGTATATCGTCCTCCTTGGGCCAGTCCGCTAGTCATCGTACCAAAGAGCAATGATTATATGCGATTGAACGCAATAATCACGCCCGTTTGCCATTGAATCATTGGCAAATAAGAGTGTTTTCCAAAATCGATTTGTGACATCCGTATATAACTTAATTGCAATGAACAACGAAGATGCAAAAAATACTACCGTAATTATGCCCTTCAGTTCTTCAAATATAGGATGATATCATTCGGGCTACGTAATGCCAGCATAACTTTTCACAGATTTATGGACAACTTATTTTGCGACATACCTTTTATCATACCGTACGTAGATGGAGCCCTCATCACGTCCGAAAATAACGAGTTGCATTTAAAACGCCCCGAAAAAGTACTTCAAAAGCTTAACTCGAACGGATTGAAAATAAACCGTGACAAATATGTATTTAGAATCCTTAACTTAACGTTTGCGGGACACTAGCTCTCGACGAAAAGGATTCATCCTGCAATAATAGAAACACCTTATCCAGAAATAGTTGATAGAGTCGTCGACACATGCGAATGTTAAAGTCTTATAAGAGATTTATTGCGTACCGGAGTAGTTTCAACCGTCCCTATTCAAAAGAAAGGGACCGGTCAAAGATTAATGATTCAACGGGAGCGTTAGGATTGAGGCAACGAGAAACGCTCTGGTGTCTACGCTTTGCTCAACTATCCAACACAGGGGATACCACCAAATCAGGAATTTAACCAAAGCTCTAAACCACTTCCCGCTACTTAACACCCGTGGAGAAAAATTGTAGTACATTTGATTGCATGAGTTAAGCGAAGGGCAGCAGTTAATCGTAATCATAGACCGCAAGCCTCTATCACAAAAACACTCCAAGATGAATGCACGCCGACTACGTCAAGTGAAGATGAAATCGCTGTACCTAAAATAGAATAGCGGATTACTTCTCAAGAGTCCGGATGATAATGCAAAAGTCGAATTTGCTCGCGAGTAAAAAGAAGACTCAGGATTTCAGACGTCACACTGAATTCGGGTAATCATGAATTTCAAATTAAACTATCTACAACCGATCCTGCGGAAATCATATGTGATGAATGTGAGCTCTCGAGCCGCGAAAATTTTGTAAAACAATTTTCGATAAAGTTCAACATCAAATGAACAAACAGCTAGCGCGATTAGAGAGAAGATGATATGTGTGGGTAGGGATATTAAGAAGTGGGTGTATCAGTGCTTAGAGTGCCGATGAGCCAAAACGGTACGGCGCAGTTGTACATCATTTGAAACGATTCCAAAAACTTTGACCAAATGCCGACATATTTCGTTGCCCATGTTCGAGAGTAAACGTTGTTTTTTTTTTTTCATTATCTGACTTGCGGAAATTTCAACAGCGGACGTACAGATATGAACATGGTAAACGAGCTAATAAAAATAATTCCGAATAGAGAATTATTGATAGTAATGGGAAACTTAAATGCAAAAGTCGGGAAAACTGATGAACATCTTAGATATACATATAGTAGGAAAGCATAGAATTGGTGAAAGAAATGACCGAGGAGAACTAGTCCTAGAATTCTGTATTGAGAATAATTTGGCGGTGTTTAATACAAATTTTAGTAAGGCTTCTTCACTTTGGTGGAACAAGGAATGCGACACTGCCTTTAATATCCAGTCGCGAAACCTTTAGAACCTTCCGTTGTAACCCTACGACTGAAAATTTTCTCGCTCACAAACGGGCAAATGCGAGAGCTAGGTTTATATTGAAATCCACGAAGAAGTCCTCTTGGAAAAATTTCTGTGCCAAGTTCTCTAGAACTACTCCTCTTTCGTGGAAAATGGCCAGAGCTTTCAAATTCCCATCCTCTTCTCGCCCTTCCACCTTCAGTATCCCCGACGATAGCCTTTTTCCTTTTATAGATTCCGTCGCTCCAGCTTATGTTCCTTCTGTTGACGAATTATACTCTTCTTTTCCGGAAAATTCTCCTCCTCACTTCCTAACTTCGGCTTTCAATTTTAATGAATTAAAGTCTGTTCTCTCCAAATCGTCCAGCCCTACTCCAGGGCTTGACGGTATACCCTATCTCGTCCTTAAAAACCTTTCTGAACAATCCCTCAGTTTTCTTTTTAGTCTTTTCAATTCCTTCCTTTCAAAGGGTATAACTCCTTCCTCCTGGAATTCTTTTATCTTAATTCCCATTCCTAAGAAAAATTCTTCCCTACGTCCTATTTCCCTTGGCATCCTGTATTAGAAAACTATTTGAGGGTATGCTCAACAAGCGCCTTGTTTGGTGGCTAGAGCATAATAATATATTCCCTATTAATATGTTCGGCCTTCGGCCTGGTATTGGCCCTTCTGATTGTGTTAGTCTTTTCGTTTCCCACATATACAAATATTTTATCCTAAAAAACATTTCACCCTAGCTTCCTTTATTGATGTTTCCTCTGCTTTTGATAATGTTCATCTTCCCACTCTAAGAGATAAAATGACGGCAATCAATATCCCAATTAAATTCTCTTCCCTTATTATCAATCTCATGTCAAATCGTTCTATTCACTTCTCCTCTCCATCTCTTAATGCTCCAAGAAGGGTTTTCCGATATCTTCCTCAGGGTTCCTCCCTCAGTCCTACTCTTTTTAACATCTATACTATCAGTATAGCTTCTCTTCCTTTAAATTCCTATTCCTTATTCTTTGCGGACGACATTCTCCTGTTTTCCTCGTCTGAGGATGTTTTAGCAGCCTATGAAGCACTCAGTTCGTCGCTCATTGTGCTGGAACATTCTCTCTCCTTAATTAATCTTTCAATTTCTCCCTCTAAGTCTTCTTATACTATTTTTACCCTCCGTCCCTATAACCCTGCTTTGGTCAACCTATCCTTAAACAATGTATCTCTTTCCCGTGTTAATTGCTTTTGTTATCTCGGTGTCTTTCTTGATAGTCGTTTGTCCTTCTCTGAACGCATCAAATATCTTTCTGCTTCCACTATTAAAAGGTTAAACTTGCTGAAAGCCCTGTCGCCAACTAAATGGGGTGGCGATCCCTATATTCTTATTTCCCTTTACAAATCTATTATCCGTTCCAAATTTGATTATTGTTCTTTTATTTATGGTAGTGCGTCCAAGACACGTCTTTCCGAACTAGATGTAATTCAGAATTCTTGCCTTCGTCTCTGTCTTGGCGCTCTTAAATCCTCTCCAACCACTGCTATTCTTGCCGAATCCAATTCGTCACCCCTATCCATTCGTAGATCTTATTTAGGCTATCGTTTCCTTGTTAAACGTCTTCCTCTCGCATCCTCTACCCTTGTTCAGTCTTATCTTTCGATTTATAATAGCTGGCGCTTCACTCCCAACAAAACCCCTATTCTGGCTTTTATTTCACATCGTCTTGGTTCATTTTGGCCGTATATTATCTCGTTCAATAATCTCCCTTATTTTTCCTTCGACTTCGCTGACATCTGTCATCCTCCTAAGGTATTTATCATCCCCTCATTTGCAAAAAATCTCCCCCAAGCCGTAATTAAACAGGTATTCTACGGCACTATCAATTCCCTATTTCCCTCTCATGTTACCATTTACACGGATGGTTCGAGGGGGCCTGGTGGTGTTGGTGTTTCCGTCATCCTTCCTGATTTTAACCTTTCAGAATCTTTTCGCCTTCCTTATTTCTGTTCCATATTCATAAACGTATTATTAACTATCCTACGTTCTATTATTTTCATTTCCTCAAATCAATTTTCCTCTAAATTTTTAATTATCTCTGACTCTTTGAGCGCCCTTCAGGCCATATCCTCTCCCCTTCCTGATCATTCGTGTGACTTTGTTATCCTCCGTATACGTTCACTCATTCACAATCTTTCCTATCTCCATTCAGTCAATATTGATCTGCTGTGGGTACCTGGCCACTCGGGCATATTTGGCAATGAAGCGGCTGATATTCTTTGGTACTCGGGCTGCTGCTGCTTCCTCTCGTCTTTTTTTTTAAAAAAATTCCATCCGTTAACCTGCTATCAGTTTGTAAAAGCTTTCATATCCGATTTTGGTCGGATACCTATGTTTCTTCTTTTTCCAACAGTTGTTCCTTTTACCTGTCATTTGTATCCCTCCCTTCGTCGTTCTGAAGTTGTTTCCATTGTTCGTATGCGCATTGGCCATTCTTTGCTGCCTTCCTCCAGATTTCGTTTCTCCTTGATTTCTTCTCCACACTGTCCTCTCCATCCGGATGATGCAATTATTTGCGACGCCGATCATGTGTTCTTCCAGTATTCATCCCTCTCGGTGAAGCATTCTGCCTTATATTCTTATTTGCTTAAGCTTGGACTTCCTACCCCTTATTGTGCATCCTATATCCTGTCCTTTCCTTCCCCACTAATTATTCCTGCTATTTGTTCCTTTTTAGTTAAAATTTCTGATCGAATCAAAATATAACCGACTTCTTTCCTTACCTTTTGTTTCTGGGTAAAGGTCCTTGGTTGACGAGCCCAAAAAAAAAAAAAAAAACAAAAAAAAAAAAACAAAAAAAAACACCATACCAGGCGTTTGTGCATATGGACATCACTAGATCGGAAACAAGAAATTAAATCAATTATGTCCTTATAAGGAAAAGGTGATGGACATCTATTAGGGATGTTAAAACATATCCGGGTATGGAATGCGGAAGCGACCATAAGCCACTGATAACCGAGATTTGCCTTAAATTACATAAAGTAAATCAAAGAAAAAACTTTAGGAAGAATATATGGAATACACAATCATCACACCAATATCAAGTTAGTATAACGAAAGCGTCACAAAATTATAACATAGGAGAAAAAAATTAAAGAAATATGGAAAAATTGTGAGAAGAATACGAAGACATTATGACAGAAGCAATGGAAAAAACAAAGCAACAAAGATGTCCGAAAAAAACGTAGATAACAGTTAAGACATGGGAAATGATAAAAGAAAGACAACGTATTACAATAAACGGTATGAAAAATGGTCAAAAATTGACACATAAGGAAATCACTTATATAATAACTCAAGCCTTACGAAAGGATAGGTATGTAGAAAAATAAAACAAAATTAGGACAACTCGGAACCCAAAGAATTATTTTAAAAAGTATCATTTTTATCCAGAGAATATAAACCACACTATTTATCAGTGAAAGATGAGAAGGATATAACACTAACATCAAAGCCAGAGATAAAGGATAGGTGGAAACGATATTGTGAACAACTCATGAGAACCTTCCGGGGATAAAGGAATAGATATAATGCATAGAGAATATGTGCAGAAATATGGGCTACAGCCAACTGGCGCAAAGAATGACGCCGCTCTACATATATCCTAATACATAAGAAAGGGCATATAGAAGATTGCACCAATTTTCGTACAATATCGCTACTATCACATGCAAGTAAAGTTGTGCTTTACATAATTCAAGAAAAGCTTAAACCATCCTTAGTACTTGAGATGTCAACAGAACAGGCAAGATTTATTCCAGGAAAGAGGACAAAAAATCAACTGATTACTACGAGTACATAAAGCAATTGATAGAAAAGTGCTACGAATTTTATGTCCCAGCTGTGCATTGTTTTCTAGACTATGCTAAAGCATTTGATAATGTTAGGTGGTAATCCTTTGGCAGATATTGACACAAACACAGGAGTACGTGAACAGATCGTAAGGATTATTCAACAGCTATATACTCGTATTAGCAACGAAGCATACGTACGAATTGAAAATGAATTGTCGGGGGCAGTTTTGAAACCCAAAAAGAGGTAAGACAGGGCAGCATACTTTCACCGCTTCTATTCAACATATATGGAGAATGGGTAATGCGAAAGATTACAGAAGAGTGGGACGGCGGAATATCAATTAGTGGCTGTAAAATCTGGAACCTACCATACGCAAATGACACGGTGTTATTGGCTAACACAGAAGTAGAAATGGCATAATTATTACAGATAGTGGAAAAGACTAGTGAAGAGGCTGACCTTAATTTAAATTTTTTAAAAAAATGTTCCATTCTGATAATGGACAGAGACAAAATGATACAACCGAAGTCAAAACTAATACTGGATATCGAACGAAAAGGTAGCGCGATATACCTGGGAGCATATCTTGCTGAAAAGGGAGGTTCGGAAGAAGAAATAAAGCGACGAATAGGAAAGGCAAAACTGATAACAACGAAACTAACAAAGATATGGAAAGACCATGGTATTCAAAAGGAAATTAAATTATACCCGTTGAGAATACTAATATGCTCTATAGTGAAACCGTACGGGTGCGAATCATGGATAATAAGTCATCGCGAAAAAAGTTAGAAGCGATGGAAATGACTGTTTACAGAAGGATATTACGAATCCCATGGACGAGACACAGGACGAATGCTCAATCTCTCAGGAGTTAGGGGTATTGAGCCCAACCAAAGAATACTTTCTATGATATATAAGAGAATGGTAAAATTCTTTGGGCATATGGTTCATGCTAATGGTACTGAAAAGGTGGTGATCCAGGAAAAAATACAGGGTTCGAGGCGAAGTGGTCGACCACCAACGCGATTCATCGACCAACTAAAAAGAATAATCGGTGCCTCAACAGTCGAAGAACTCATGGGCAAAACCGAGAACAGAGAACTACATATGGCGCAAACTTTCAGCAATGCAATAAAATGGGTCACGATGCTCGAAATCGAGCATACGAATGGATGAATGGATGAGATTACTTTTATACATCTACATAATTATCTTGTTTCGGAAAAAAATAACATTTAAAATTTAACTCAGAAAGGAAATTATCAGTTCTAAGTAAAACATACAGGTCTAGTCAAAATGGACAAACGCGATTGTGATTAACTTAGCGCGAAAAAATAAGTCAGACTTTCTATCTCCACCTCGCTGAACAACATACGAGTACTACTCGCGCCATAATCACGTTTGTCCAAGGAGTTTTTTGATCAGTCCTTGTATTTAATTTAATCACATCGAATTAGGAACTTATTCTTACATTTCCAAGTACGTACCTCATTTTATCTAAATCAATACGGTTAATGTTATTGATTAACTTGTCACTGTCAAAAAGTCTCTCATTCAGTAGGACTGCAGGCCGAAAATTAACAGCAGTTCAATGCGTCATTAAGTACTTGAACAACCCGTTGTTACGTAATTATTTAATTGGAAAAAGAAAAAAATTCGTATCACTGAAATTTTGTCTAACTTAGGACTCATTTCTTTTTTTATGAAAGATTAGCGCGGGTCTACCTCCTGGATATATTTATCCTTTAAATTTATTTTTCTTTTTTTTTCAATTGTGATTTCTACTTTTTTTAAATTGATTTCTTTTTTTACACTTTTTAATTTAATATTACTATATATATGTATTCGCTCAAGGAGTAACGCCACTCTAGAATTTTGCAAAAATTGATTTTTTTTTTTGGCTTAAACAATACTTTAGGGTCTTAAAAATGATATTCACTTTGTATTATAGTGAAAAAAAAATTTTAAATAGCTTATAATTCTTGATTTTGTCGCAGCACCTCGAATGCCGTTACTGAAATGTTCCAACGCTCGGAATCGTTGCATAACTTGAAGTACGTCAGTTACGTAGGGGACAGTGATTCAAAAACTTTTAAAGGTATCATAGATGCACAGCCTTATAAAGATTGTACTGTGAGTAAGAAGGAGCGTATAGATCATGTCCAAAAGAGCATGGGTTTTGGTCTTCGTAATTTTAAAAAAAAAGTATAAAAGGCCTTGACGGAAAAGGTAGACTTACCGGCAAACTAATTGACGAGTTGTCAATTTATTATGGTTTGGCGATACGTAGAAATTATGATTCGGTGGCAAAAATGCGGAACGACATTTACGCAACTTTAAACTATAAATTATCGGCGGACGACAATCCTATGCATGACAAATGCCCGCGCGGAGAAGACTCATGGTGCTTGTGGCAAAGGGCACAGACCACTGGTGATATATGAACATAAACCAGCTCTCTCGAAACAAGTTTACAAAGCGATTTTGCCCATTTACGATAAATTAAGCCGAGATGAATTGCTTACTCGTTGTTTAGGCGGCTTTACACAAAGTAGCAATGAGAGCTTCAACTCGACTGTATGGTCTATGGCTTCGAAATCGGTATCTAGTGGCAAGCATGTACTTGATATTGCTATATACATTGCTATAGGCATATATAACGACGGCTTATCAAGTTATTATGAGGATCATGCAGAATTTGGGCATGACAATCGGGCCGAATTGTTATAATTTCTGCGTGGAAGCAGACGAGCGCCGCATAAAGTTTTCGGAGAGATCACTTACGAACGCTGCTAAAAAAGCCTGGCTTTCCATAAAATCGCTCAGCAAGGAAGAAAAAGAGGCGAGCATTGAAGTAGACGACCAAATGTATAGTGCAGGTATCGCAGATTAAACGGTAAAAAAAAAAGTGTCAAGGATTTAAGTGTTCGTAAAACTTTAAAAGCATTTTTCTCAAAATCACTTTTTTCAAACTGGGAGAAAAGATTACTTGAATACTATTGTATAGGTTTATTTGAAATTTTGATAGTAACTTCTCAATTACATTCTCCATAGAAGTACGTAGCCGTTTTTCGATCTGATGTAAATTTTTTTTTTATAAACAATTTAAGACGTATTTTTTGGCCAAAAATCGAGTTTTTTTTTGAAAAGTGCACCATTTTTACAAAAATTGATTTAAAAAAAAATCCCTACGTACTTCTGTAGGGAATAGTATGTAGATTGAAAAAAAATTTCGAGAAATCCTTTCTCCCGCTAAGGCTTTTCAAAAAAAACATGATTTCGAAAATTTGCTCTATCGCCGCCATTTTGTAACAAAATAATAATAATTTTTTTTTTTTTCACGCTCAAACACATGCTAAATGTACTGTCTAAAAAGAAATTCCATCCTGCTTCCCATACTTCCACAATAAATTATCAAAAATAGGCCTTTTTTTCAGTCGCTAGAGTGGCGTTACCCCATAATAAGCCGTAGAAGCATGCAGCAAAATTTTGAAATTTATACATACCTATGGGATCTTTAAATTCCTCGTTAAGAGAGTCACGTATTGCCGCAGACAAACTTTGATAGCCTATTCGTTTTCCACACTGCACTTTCAAAACCTGCATACAATCATTTACTTATTTACATATTAAATAAAACTTTATTGGATTATTTATAATAAATCAGACGGAGAAAATTGTTTAATAAACATTTCGATGTACCTGTATCTAGAAAATAATTCTATATTCGATTTTAACCCCACGCTTAATATTAATTTCGAAATAAAAATTAAAAACAAATTCTTTAGCCGCTTAATTTCTGATACAAGTATTAAAATATGTCATGTATTTAGTTCCAATGTAGATATACAAATAGGTAAATTAAAGTAAAAGATATTATCATTTTTGTAAGTTTTCCTATACAGGCAACATGTAAGAGCATTAAAAGTCAAATTTTGATTGACTGGTCCGCCGTTTATGTTCAATTTTATGCAACTAAAAATTTTTACCAAAAAAAAAAAAAAAAAAGATCTAGGATAGAAGTTGAACTCTCTTGAAAGCGTATATCCGATTCTTCATATTCTGAGTCATCACTTTCTGTATATTTAGCTTTTTTTATTCTCTATCTTTGAATTTAAATTTTTTAAAACACGTTTCATTTGTTTAGCTCTAGCTCTTCTTTCTTGTTCTCGCTTTTTTAACTGCTTTTCTTTGTGTTTTTCTTGAATTTTTTCTTTTTCAGGCGTATCGGTATAAATACATGATTTTCGTGGCTGTCTTCCTTTGTTTTTTTTTTTTTTTTTCATTTTTTACAACAGTTGGATAGGGTCAAATTGCCTCTGGTATTAAACGAGTTTTAGGTGGTACGATTTGGTGGATTGGTAGGTTATCTAAGACAAGTAATTCACATTTATTTGTGTTAGACTTTTGCAGTTCACAGATATCAGTCGTCGTCGGTGAGTTACATGTTTGGAATATAGATTCTTTTGGAACCTGCAAGAAATCCCGTGTTGCAGATGATGAGAGCTGACAGAGATTATCGACGATTAAACCAATGTTGAATATTATAAAGAATACAAACACATCGCTCGTCTATTGTGCCTGTTGGGGCACCTTCATACAAGTACGAATGTACCCCATTAACCTGATAAAATTGAATATAATCTTTTTTTCATATCAGTATGCAAACTGGATAAATTGATTATTAAAAACATTTCTTAATGATATTTACTAATTACTGAAAAAATACCACGTAGAAAAACTTAACACAACTAGTGTAAACCTAACTGAAAACACTAATGAAAAAATTACTTACCAAGCGCGAAAATGCCATGTCGCCTGTCACTTCACTCTCATTGGTACGAATGGCGCGAAACTGCATTGACATCATGGCGACTACTTAACTTACTCGCACACGTACAAAGGCACGTTCACACCACTTTTCGTTTGTATTTTATAAATACTGTACGAATGTGCCCCGTGAACGAAGGGCCTCGATCTTCCCCTATTATGTTAAAGATATATATTCTAAATGGAATAAGTTCTAGCTTTTAAATAATCGAAAGCCAATACTAATGTCTACTTAGTCTACCGCTACTGTAGTAGAATAGTGTGCAAAGAGTCATCAGATGGTCTGCATGCGCATAGGAAATTATTGTGATAATCACGGTGGTATCAATTTCGAAGTACATTGTACTTTTCCGTGTGACATTTAGACGACTCTTCTAGAGGGAGCAACGAGTTTTCTAAGATGGGCAGTGCCCACCCTTGAACCCTTCTAGCTACGTCCATGTTCTTTCATTTGAATTAGTCGCAGTAGTTATTATTATTACTCACTTATTAAGTGTTTATCGAAACTTAAAAACAATTCCATTGCAAGTTAAAAAGTGTTACGTTTGTTTGTCAGCTAGTCAAACATAATAAACTTGTATTAATTGTATAATTGCTTAAGCTTGTATATGTTTGATATTGACACTTCATGAATAAGATACTCCCGAAAAAAAAACAAAAAAACAGATGAATACATACTTTTTGTCAAATACGGCTGTTTCTTAAGAAATTAAAAGGACTATTTAGTTAAAAATTGGTTTCTTCATGTGTTAACTAATTTGTTTATTGGCAAGATTTTTTAAAATTAAGCGGATATTTCATTTGCTCTCCATTCTGCATGTAATTTGTACACGTTATTTGAATGTGTTTATTAACAGTTTAGGTAACACCGGTTAAAATTATTTTACCTACCGTTGAAGACAGGACACTCACTATAAAATATATACATTACAGGCCATCAATGTGAATAATATTTTCGATTTTTTTTTTAACATAGACTTACAAAATAAGTTATTGATTTTAAAACGGCGAATTATTTTAAAGGTCGATAAAGAATGTAATTTACTACACTTCCTATTTCAGATCTTTTTCATTTTTTCAACGTTGATGTAAACGTTTCATCCGCTCTACAAACATTAAAATTTTATTATTTCTTCGCCAAAGTTGAAAAGTACTACGCTATTGTAAAGAATTGTCAAAGGGCTGATAAAAATTTACATATTACAAACTGTAATAAAATCGTATTTCACAATATTTAAGTATTCTTATATAAATAAAATTTCGTAATTTTTTACATCGATTTTTTTTAAAATGAAAGAAACAGGCAAAAAAAAAGGCGACGAAAATTTTTCCTGACTTCCGGTCCGAAACATTTTATGTGAAAAAATAAGTCGTAACAAATTTAGTTTCGAGAAAATAATTTTTTAAGCACCAACAGATTGATTGTCAAAATGGTCATTATGAAGCGCAGCGCAATATATTTTTTGAAAGGACAAGAATACATTCCTTTGCTTATTTTTATTTTGTTGTTAGTTTTATGATAAGACTGTTCTCATATTCAATAATCAAAATAAAAATTATCAGTTTTTAATTATTCTCATATTACTTGCATCGTCTGTAGTGTATGCGTGCACATTTACATCGAGCAACAAAAATCCCGCTTTTTAAAAACTTTTCATGGCTCTTTCATATAATATTGCGAACAAAATGAACATTTAATGCTTTCCTAATTGTTCTCACCTTCATGAATTTTTCAAATGTGGTGTCTTAAAAATGATTCTGAAATGATTCTGAGTAATCTTTAAAGCAAAATAGGCATTTTAACCGGTTTCTTCAGACATTATTTCGTGATGTACAATGTAATATTAAAAAAGTCAAAACTTACAGCACAAAATACCAAAAGCGCGAAAACACAATTTTTAATATTTCGCTTATTATTTACGAACGTTATTCATCGTCGGTGTAACGAATTAAAGATACAGCACATGCGCAGAAATGATTGATTCACTTTATATGATTTTATTCTATGGACGCAAACATGTTATAAAACCAATAATTCGGCGCATGCGCACTTCAAACATACGACATTTGTCACTACTTAGACACTTGTCTTGAGGCCAGTGTTACTCATACTACACATCTTTCGACATTCATGTATGCCAAACGATTTCGATATCCGCAGTATTATTTGTCTGTACATTGTCGCTACCTAGCGTGTATTGAGAAAGTATATAATTAACGACTTTAATATTGAGTAGTACCGCCAGATGACGCTGTCGATACGAATCGTTATACGAGGCATTGCAAACGAAAAGGGCGTATTTAACGTTCGAAAAAGAAAAAAAGAATGTTTTTTACTATTTCGTTTAATTAATGAATAAGTAAAAGTTCGTTATATATGGAATTCTAAAAGACGTTCAAGAAAAATAATAGAACGAAACAGATCGATGAATTGCTTTATATCCAGTTGCGTTCATACATATAGTTTGAAAGCTACTGCAGCAGTGTCGATCACTTATTTTCATACTAATTTTAACACGGAATTATATGAACCAGTTAACTTTAGTACTATTATGAACCATTGTAATATACTATAAAATGATTAGTTGTAATTTATCACGTTACCGGCCACCAGTTCTGTGATAAAATATTTTTTTATGAAATTAATTTATCAAACTAATTTATCCTTCTTATTCTTTTCATCTATTTATGGTTTTCTATTTATTTCTGCCTTTAATTTTTTAACTCGATCTCCCGGAAATGACTTTGTACACTCACAGGTAATAATCAAACCCTTCGTACACAAATTTTCTTTATATATATATCTTTCAGAGACCGAAGATTAATACTCGAATTGTATAAAAATCAACAAATAAAGATAAATGGAAAAATCAGCTCGAAAATAAAGAAAGGAGTCAGACAAGGCTGCTGCCTTTCACTTTTCCTGTTTAACGCGTTGCATATATAATAATTGCTTAGTATACAACCTATATCTGTACATCTAAAAAAATGTGCGATTAGGTTGTCCACCAATCGAATGGTTGAGGATATAATGATGATGATGTGGAAAAGGCAATGAGGTGCTTCTTAGACAGAGAGAATGGAGGAATAAAAGTAAACGGAATAAGATATAAAACGATTAGATATGCTGATGACATAGTGCTGGCGGCGGACAGCGAAGCGAAATTGCAAAAGGAGCTGAACGAATTAAACAAATTGTTAACTATCAAATGTAATATGAGAATCAATGAAACGAAAACTAAAGTACTAAGATGTGACAAAAAAGTAGATGATAAGGTGAACATAATAATAAATGGGAAACCGGTACAACAAGTAAAATAATTTGAATATTTGGGCAGCCTGATAACAAAGGATGGAAGATCGGAGCGGGAAATAAGAAGGAGAATAGCCCAAGCAAAGAATGCATTTAGTAAAAAGCTAAGCCTTCTCTCTTTAACCTTAGCGGCTTTAGTTTTAACAGTGAACTATTTATTTCCAAAGCGGAAATTAAGGATATTCTTCGCCGGACTAAAAATAAAGCTCCTGGCTTAGACCAGCTGACGAATAAATGTTTGAAGATCTTGAATTTCCACTATCCTAATTTACTTCAGAGCTTATTCATCGCTCTGTTGAGGTTCGGAGTCTTCCCGGAAGCCTGGCGAGCAGGAAGGACAGTATTTGTGCTAAAACCCGGACGTAGTCCTAGCCTTCCATCTTCGTACAGACCGATTGTCTTGTTAAGCGCTTTAGCCAAGGTGTTTGAATATGTTTTGTTGAATCGTATACTGCCGGTTTTACCTCACGATGATCGGCAATTTGGATTTACTAAGTCCCGTTCCACGGCAACGCTTTTTGGCGAATTATCTAAGCAGATTGAGCGTGCGTTAAGTAAAAAGACTGCGATCGGCCTGCTGACGTTAGATATTAAAGGCGCCTTTGATAACTGTTCGTGGCCAGTCTTATTCCACAAAATTAGAGCACTCAGGCTCGATTATAGAATAATCTCAATTTTAAGACAATACTTAGATTCCAGAACTATTAAATTTATTTACGAACATCAAACATATTTTCAAAATGTTACTCGCGGATGCCCGCAAGGATCGATTTTGGGCCCGATTTTTTGGAATTTGTATATTTCAGACGTATCGTTGATGGAGTTCCCGTCGGCAGTAACCAGATATTTCTATGCAGATGATCTAGTATTCGCGGTCACTTCTAACCATCGTCCTTCCATTTGTAAATACTTCAAGATTACAATCAACAATATTTTAACCTATATGGAAAAACATCTTCTACAGTTGGACGAAAACAAGACTAATTTATTAATCATGCACGGGAAACGAAAAAGGGACTACTACAATTCGCTACATCTCTCTATACCGAACTTTAAAATTAATATCGTCGAATCACTGAAATATCTTGGTATTACATTAGACTGTCGCTACAGTTTTAATCAACATTTCAAAAATTTGTCCAGTAAAGCTACAACGGTTCTAAATAAATTGCACTCCGTGTCTGGACGCACGTATGGGATGAGCACTAAACACCGTTTAATAATTTATAATATGCTAGTTGTTCCATTATTCACGTACTGCGTATTTATGTTTGAAGAGGCTTTAAAGCGTAAAAGCATTCAGGAAGTACTAGTTAAATCCCAAAGGAAATTCCTTTTGTTTATTCTCCGCGCGCATAGAACTACTTCCGGTGATGCGTTGCAAACAATAGCAGGACAATTGCCACTGCATTCCGTATTGCACTATAAAATTTTGTATTTCAAAGGGTCAAATAATCTCAATTTGGAGTTGGATCTAAACAATAGATTTATTGAAATGCAAAATAGCTGGAACAATAGCTCAACTGGAAGATTAACATTTAGTTTCGTCCCCGAGGTTAAAACCAATCCAATCAAAATTAATAATATTAATACGTATGTAACGCAATTTCTTACTGGACATGGTAGATTTCAAAGTTATCTGCACCGTTTCCATCTAGCAGACACCAATTTGTGTTCCTGTGGAGATGCTCCTGAAACTGTCACCCATATCGTTAATGAGTGCGCCAAATGGAAATTCTTGTTTAAAGACGTAAATTGTTTTCCATTAAACAACGATAATTTATCAAAATTCCTGCACGCGGCGAATTTTATCATGGCTTCCAAATATTCGGATGTTGAAGATTTTTCATTTAATGTATAATTTTATTTTAATTTTTATATTGGTTAATTTTTGTCTCTTTCATTTCCTTTTTATTGTTTCCAATCCATGAGGTGTTCATTCAACTGAGATACTCATGGCTATGTTTCAATTACAAAAAATAAAAAAAAAAAAAAAAAAAAAAAGCCTTCTCTCTTTTAGAAATATAGAGTTAGATATCAGAAAACATTTCATAAAAAGCTTTATTTGGAGCGTTGCCCTTTATGGATGCGAAACGTGCACGCTGCTAAAGAAAGACAAGTGCAAATTGGAAGCATTTGAAATGTGCTGCTGGCGACGCATGCTAAAGATAAAATGGACGGATAAAATTTCGAACCACATTGTATTATCCAGAGTTTAAGAAAAACGAGAAATACTGAATACAATAGAAAGAAGAAGAAATTCGACCATAGGACACGTGATACGCCACTCAATGTGGGTTACCAACTTATTAGAAGGAAAAACAATAGGGAAGACTCAAAGAGGAAGGCCTCGAAGGAGATTTATGGATGAAATAAAAGGAAGGAGGTCATACGCGGAAGTTAAAGAGTTTAGCCAGAGCACGGGAAGATCTAACACGTGGCCATGTTACCCACCAACCCTTGGGTTGAGGAGAAGATGATGATGCTAAATCACCGAGACACTAAACGATTGGGAAATGCAGCTGCATTAAAGAACACAAATCAATACAAATCATTAAAAAAACACATACACCATACACATATAATCTGGCCTATACTCATTCAGATCGCAGTACTCACAAATTATAAAACAACAACAATAAAACAATATAAAATATGAATGAATAAATAAAATCTGGCCTGTATTCTTCCTTGACTGCGATGTATCCGTCCGATTGACTCGTGATTGCGAAGGCTGGACTTCTCAGCTGCTCCGGTAGCTACAGTATAGGCACTGAGGTCCACCCTCGGTCTTTGAAGTTTTCGACTTCCGGCTAAAAATCCTTATTCTTTTTCACTTTTATTGTATTTAATTATTGTGGTTGCTTCTTAAAGCAATATGCCTTTGTAATGACTAGGATGATGATGACTTTTGATGTAATGCGATTATAACGATATACAAATGACTAAAACTGACTAGAATTGAAGGTACGTATAAGAACACGTTTAGCGCGTAAAGCCGATTCACACAGCCGCCGACAAAATTAAAGTAATTTCCGTGCGCTGAGATCGAACAGATTCAGCTCTCTATTCATCCGTCTCTTATCACGTTACACAGTCATTTTAGAGAAATTCCCTTTTCATTTTAGATACGCCGCCAGATGATCGGTTGTACGCTTATGAATTACCGACATTAATGGAATTTCTATTTTTATGTATATATTTCGGATATAATTCTCTCGCTTGCATTTTAAACTATTTCATCATATCTGAATTCAAATAAATTCGATTTTCTCACCGACCCTATCTATATCGTATCACGATAAATTTTAATAAAATTTTGTGACGTAATGTTAATTTTTCTTCGAAAAATGTGCAGTATTGCCAAAAACCCGTTAAACGTTTTTCACAAAAAAAAAAACAAAAAACAAAAAACTTTTCAACTTATTGAGACTTATTTAAATATAAAAAACCACACGAATACAACAGCGTTGACATTGTTTGTTACGATTTATAAACAAAAAATATAATATTTATAAAGATATTCAGCTACAAAAAGTGTTTAGAACAGGGGTGGCCAACCCACGGCCCGCCTTGAACATTTTTGTGGCCCGCGAGGTGGCCAAAGTAGAACTAGTAAAATAAATATTTTTTAGTGATTTCATTTTTTATTATTTCATTTATATTTATATATTTCTTATATTTCATTTTTAGTGTTAGATATTTCTTTGCAATTTTAGTATCATTATTATTATATTATCTATGTTTACATGTAAGAATAATAGGTAAACGCGATAATAATAATTCATTGCATTTCAATTTTTCACTATAAAAAAATGCCTATAGTGGGTCTAAATCTAATATGGGGATATATGATTTTATATGCGGCCCGCGGAGTTATGATGCATTTCCATTGTGGCCCACGGAGTTATTATGCAATTCCAAAGTGGCCCGCAAGGTCATTTGGGTTGGCCACCCCTGGTTTAGAAACTGAATTAATCCGTGCTATTTCTTAATATTAATAATGTAAAATGGATGTTGGTGACTGAAAATTCGAAATGCTTCAAAGACTGAAATCCGATAAAATATAATACTAGTTATAATTTTAAGAGTTAAGCATCTTTCGCGTTTAATAAATCGTCCGTGTATTGGCACCAAATTACATTCAGCGCTCACGGCGTACTTTAGTCGTCGTTCAACGCAACATTGACGACGCTAGTTCTGTATCTTCTGACACAGTGATAACTGACTTTAAGGCAATCTTGTATTTTTTTACTTGATAATTTGAAATTATGTTGAATGCATGTTGTTGATGTTTTTCTTCTTTTCCTGTTTTTCCTAATTATTATAATTATTTCATTAGAAAATCCGCATAGCGCGTATTTAACTTATCCGTAAGATGTATTTTGAAGAATCATTTGGTGCGATGTAAATTAGGGGAAATCGATCGGAATGTTAGAATTCTACAAATCAGCAATGAGATGCACTTGGTAGCCCGATCAACAGAAGGAGGAAATGTTAAAATCAAAATAAAATTGAATTATTCGTGAAAATAACGGTACTGTCCATTAGGAATTACGTGAAAGTGTCCGTGATTATAAAACTACGTAATTTCACATTAATAGCTATTCCGCGAAGTATTTATTGCGATGAAAATGAATGTGTTCAGGGCACATTCTTGTTTCTTTGTATTTTCAGCACGCCAGTAAATCAATCTATTACTTCTTCTGGACGATATTGCAACTGGTTTAGAGATTTTTCCGTTTCCACGATGTGTTCTTTTCTCAAGTAAATTCTATATACTGCGCATTATTCTATTCTGAATGTAGTCGACCTCATTTTCATAGTTTTCCGTTAGTTTTCTTTTTTCTTTTAAAAAAAAAGAAAAAAAAAATCTCTCTCTGTATATATCCTTTGTATTTTTATTATTGTCACAAATTTGACTAACAACCCGTCTGAAATTTCTGATGATGCAGCATCGTCTGCATTGATGCACACGGAAGAGGAAATTCTTCCAGAACGTTGCAAAAGCCACTTGATAAACTGAGATCTTGTGAAAAGAGGGAAAATCATGCACTACGAAACACTAAATCAATCTACATAGTTATTCATTAAGTAAGGCACCATAAATTCAAATAATAATTAATGATGGACAATCCACCGATTCTTACGTGTGCGAATATTTGGGCGTATTCTTGTACTCGAATTCGACGTAGAAACCCCGTATTTTAAGATAAAAAAAAAAAGGAGATGGAACAGTTTGTACTGGTTGTTGGGACGGTGAATTTCAGCTTAACAAATAAATGTGTCTGATATTCATTCTGTACAGATATACGGAGCGCGATTATTAGGCTGTGCGAAACAGTCAGAATTCAAGTCTCTCGAGAAATGCCCTATGGTACAACGTCAAATCCGAAACTGCTGATCAAGTCACCAGCGTCGACTGGTTAAATCATGTGAACGCAGATTCCCGTTTTTTTTCTTTTTTTTTTTTAAATCGTTGTAATTGTAATATGAAAATGTTGAACTATTTTGGTAAATCTTTATCAGACTTAATATTTTCTAAATATAACTTTTTTTTTCTTAATAGATAACACTCATCAACGTTTAGGCACACAGAAAAAAAAAAAGTTTACAGAACTAACTTGAAAACAAAACATACTGGAATAAAAGACTCGAAAATACCGTTGTACGTTGATGATTTTCACACTATTTACAAAAACTTGGAACCAAAAATAACAATGCGATGAAAACTAATAAGTACAAAATGCGAATTTAGTTCTGATTCAAATTATTAATTATTACTCAGATGCGGTATTTTATTCCACTAATAGGGTAATATAGTTCGCTAAGAAAATTTAATATTTTGCGGTTGTACTTAAAAATTGCTATGCAGATCGAAAATGAAATAAAAAAAATAGCCTTTTATTTATGCACTAAGTGAAGTACAAAATAACTTTATTAGTATGCGACTAGCAGATACGTGTATCGTAACATTAAAATCTGAAACTAGAAAATATTCTGAAAAATAAAAGCGGGGCCGCAGTTACGAAACTATATTCGGTGTGTACGTGGTATTGTGATGCACAACAATGGAACAACATTAAATAGTGATTGTAGTTTTGGCTTGGGATGTATCATAATATTAATATTTAATTATTAATCTGCGGCCCCCGCTTTTATTTTTCAGAATATTTTGTAGTTTCAGATTTTAATGTTACGATATACGTATCTGCTAGTCGCACACTAATAAAGTTATTTTGTACTTTTTAGTGCATAAATAAAAGACTATTTTTAAAAAGTTTTTTTTATTTTTTTTATTTTTTAGTCTGGACTTTTTACTATGTATTTCAATAAAAAACAATAAATTTCGAATTGTATTTTATTTCGCTTTATTTTATTCAATATCTCGATTATAGGACATTTACAGAAATTTGAGTTACCTTTTATTATTAAATAATGGATCATCGCATTCTTTCAATTACATTGTATTTTGTTTTTCATACAATACATACGGAATCCTCCGCACATGAAACACAATGTTTGACTAATAGCGCGATCTTCCCATTCATATATATCACAAGATCGGAAAAAAAAATAAATTATTTTTTTGAAACATTCGAGCTTTCGGCACCCCGAGGGTTCGGTTGTAAAATTGGATACCCAAATGTTCCAAAGTAAAGAAATACACAAGAATGCGTATTTTTTTAACCTTGTTCAAAATTTTTAACTATAATGCTAAGCCACAAACGGGGGGGGGACACGTCCTTCTTGAGCTTTTTTAAACTTTTAGTAAACTTCCAATGTTTCGCTAAGAAAATGAAATACGAATTTGCTCTCCTGACAAATAGCGCTCTTTCCAACAGTGTATCATATGCCCGGAAAAAAAAAAAAATTCCCCTAAAGTTCGAGCTTTCTAATCCTCGAAGGGCTAATTTTAAAGTCGGAAACCTAGATGTTCCAAACCAAAGAAATATACGTGCATGTGCATATTTTCAACCTTGTTCAAAATTTTTAGCTACAAGACTCGCGCCGCAAAGATGGAGCTCCGTATTAGATCTTGCGTTTTTTTGAAATTTTCGTAAACTTCGAAAGTTTCATTAAAGAAATAAAATATGATTTTGTCATCGACAAATAGTCATCTTTCCAACAATATATCACATGTCCGAAAAAAAAAAATATATGTTTTTCCAAAATTTCGAGCTTTCGGAGGTCTAATTTTAAAGTTGGAAACCCAGATGTTGCATAATATTGTATCGCCATCTATAACAAGCATTTCTGCAAGGAGACACTTTTTTAATTCATCGGGAAGTAAATGAAAAATCGTTTCCAAAATTCCGCTCAGTTCGACGCCCCGAGGGTCTAATTTTGAAGTTGGAAACCCGGATGTTGCATAATATTGTATTGTCATCTATAACAAGCATTTCTGCAAAAGGACACTTTTTTAATTCATCGGGGAGTAGGTGAAAAATCGTCCGCAAGATTCCCTCCAGACAGACAGAATGGCAAAGCGAGTTAAATAAAAGGCTATAAAAAGACATTGTCAGTTAAAATTGACTCTTCTATAGAGAAGAATTACAAAGGAATCGTTCTTATAGAAGAGTCGTTTTCAGTTGATTTATGCCATTCTTCGCAAGATAATAATTTCACGATAATCAAAAAAATTTTCAGAAGCGACAAATTTAATTTTCGAGTTGTACGGCACTTTCTATTAAAACTTTCATAACATACTTCTGTAACGCAACTGCATAAAGCAGAAACGTTACATTCTTATTAAATAATGAAAAATTATATCAGAATTTTCTATTAATCCCAGAGAAAGAGTGACCTAGTGGTTAAATTTATTTTCATGATATTGTACATCAAGGCCGTGCCCTGAATTTTTAGCGAAGGGAGGGGGGGCTTTTTTCTTTACATATTTATTTTATAAATAACAATACATTTTTCGCCAATATTCATACTATTAATAATTTCAATTATTTTGATTGACATATTAATAATTTACATAAATGAATTACCTCGTATAAACATATTAATAAACGATTATATGCGTTATTGATTATACTCGTAATAAAAAATTTTTTGCATAAAATATTAATGAAGTACCTAAAAATATGGAGTATATTTTTTCTTTTTTCTTTTAAAGGTAGGTAAGAACACCCTAAAAAATCATCAATATTTAATTTAAATTTTTGATTTCTTTCAGATTTTTGTGTATTTATAATAACTATTTCAGTTCTTATTAGGGTTAACCCCTCCGCCCATGAACACGGCCGTGTTGTACATGTATAAATATCTGACGTAATTAGCAATCTCAAATAAGGGCTTACATGCAACAGACAATCGGGCTAAAACAACGTGTAAGATCGAAGTTTTGTAGACTGCGTAAAAACAAGTGACACTGATTAGCGTTTCGAAACCGCCTAAGTTGATCTATTTTAGAAAATCCTAATTAAGAATAGTCGACTAAAAACACCAAACAGGAAATATTTCGTCTTTAAAAGTGGGCAAACACAAGATAACATCAAGGAAAGGTAGCAGTACATTCGTTTAGAAAAATCATATCTGAAAAAAAAAAGAAGACAAATCCAATCGAAAGTGAACGAAAATCAAGTATGTTGTCAACTCCATAAAATACATGGTATATTATTAGAATAATAATATAAATTTGACAAGAATAGAAGATAAATCAATACAAGAAGCTTCAATCCGAAGCAAATAGCAAACGCTACGTAACTGATTATCGTACGTTTTCAGACGATAATATTTCAATCATAAATCAAAGACGGTCGAAGACGAGGAGCATCATAGCAATTCTAAATTATTCATTTCCCCATTGTTCACATTATTTCATGTACTTAATAATAACTCGTGATGAACGATGACTCCGATATGAACAATATATTGTTTTACTTAATCCGCGACGATGTCTGCACGAGCGTTAGCAGTTTCACTGGTCTGCAACGAAATCCTCCTTTAAATAAAAATATGATGAATATGAGGGAGTTTAACGTGCTGAATCCGGATTTGCTTTCCATTTTTTGCTATTACTTATATATTTATTTAAAATGTTTTTTTTTCCCAATAGCACAAAATTATACATATTTTGTCTGTCTTTCTTGCATTAGCGGTGCTCTATTCAGTTCAGATTGTATTTATACACACATAAACGACTCGCACTGATAGAAAGAGAGCGAACAATATCAGAGACGCTTATCCTACACTTAGTCAATCGAGTGTTTCCTCTGCTTCTTCGTCATTATATACGGACTTAACCAAAACCTCGTCTTCTTATGCAATCTGATTTGAATGACTTTGTTCGCGATTTAGGATTCTCAAAATCTAGGGCTCAAATTCTCGGATCAAGATTACAACAATGGAATTTGTTAGATAAAAATACGAAGGTCTCATATTTTCGTAACAGACAAGAAGGATTTTATGAGTTATTTCACCAAAGAGGGTGATTTGGAATTTTCTAATGATGCTAAAGGACTTCTACAAGAAATGGGTTTTCCGGAAGTATCGGAGAAATGGCGACTTTTTATTAATTCATCCAAAATCAGTTTAAAAGCTGTATTACTTCGCAATGGCAATAAATATCCTTCAATTCTCCTAGCACATGCAACAAACATGAAAGAAAATTATGGAAATATAAAGTTATTATTGGAAAGAATTCAATATTTACAATACACGTGGAACATCCGTGCTGATGTAACAGTTGTAGCAATGTTAACTGGATTTCAAGGAGGATAGGCAAAATTTTGTTGTTTTTTATGCCAGTGGGACAGTCGCGCAAGAGATAAACACTACGTAGTGAAAAATTGACCAAAAAGAACGAGTTTGATGCCTGGAGTCAAGCATGTAAAAGAAGAACCTTTAGTTCAAAATGAAAAGATTTTTTTTACTACCACTCCATATAAAGTTGAGTCTTATGAAAAAGTTTGTAAAAGCCATGAACGGAGATGGTGAAGGCTTTCAATACCTCAAAACAAAATTCCCTCGAATTAGCAACGCGAAATTGAAAGAAAGAATCTTTGTAGGTCCCCAAATACGAGAGCTTATGAAGGAGTCAAATTTTTTAAGTACGTTGAATAAAGCTGAAAAAAGAGCATGAACCGCTTTCGTAGAAGTGTGTCATAATTTTCTTGGAAACAAAAAAAAAAAACGAAAACTAACAGGAAATCATCCAAGCTCTGAAATGCAACATGGCCCTTAAAATTCATTTTTTAGACTCTCACTTAGATTTCTTCCCCGCAAATCTTGGAGCACTACCAGATAAACATGGTGAAAGATTTCATTAAGACATACTGCACATAAAGAGGCGCTACAACGGCAAATGGTTAGAAGCAATGCTTGCCGATTTTCGTTTGTCGATTCGTCGCGGAACTTCAATAGAAAATATGAAAAGGAAAAAAAATGCAAAGTGAAATACTATTAACAGCAAGTAATTAGATTATCCAATGGTTTTTGATGTTTTGTAACAAATTTTATTAATATTGTATCAGTTATAAAATATAAAATTTAAATTTGAAGCAAAAAGAAGAGTTTTATTGAAAAATTACATTAAAAAAAATGTATACCTGATTTGTAATTTTTTATACTATATTTCTATTCAGAAATATTAAATGTGTGATAATTATGCATAAAAATCAGAAGAGAAATTTTTTTTTTTTTTTTGCAGACCAGTGTTATTAAGAATAAATTATTAAAATAGTCGCGTGAATGTATAAATAAAAGTGTATAATAAATAAATCACGAAACTGGAAAGATGAAACAGTAAAGACATTGCATGACGAGAACGTGAAAGATATTCTTCTTGAAATCAAGACATTATTGTACGGTTAATAGTTCATAAAATTCGCGCAATTATCACACGTTAACTTTTAGATATGTAAAAAAAAGCTCGAGCTATTTTCGTAATGTTTTCACTGTTCTATTAAAGGGTTAAATTTGAAAAAGTGCACGTCCTCAGCGCTTCGATTTAAGGCCTTCTCTGTTTAATATTAAATAAGGGAGCAATGAAAAAATTATTATATACCTGTGCTGAAGAACCATCGCTGCAATATAAATTTCCTAAAGCCGAAAATCTGTCTTCGTCCGGACCGGTTTTAACTAGCTTAAACGTTTTCTTTTCATTGTCTTCCGTATATACATTTTTAGTGAATGATTTCACACCATCTTCACTGACATCAATGTCCGCTATCATCTAAAAGAAAATATTGTAATATGTCTCCGCTTTTAGAAGAAAATTTAATCGAAAACATCGATATTTTGCGTGCAATTATCGCTTCTGGTATCGAGGAGGAGTGGATCGCCGCAGGAAGAACCATAAATACCTTCGCTGACTACAGATCCGACAGTCAGCAGGGGAGCTGCAGTCAAAAAAAATCTGAACCTCCCCCTCGAGTGAAAAATTAATTTTTAATGGTTCAAAGATAATATTAAAAATGAGAAAAACAGTTAGATTTTAATTTGAATAGAATCAGAAGAATCTTGTTTTTATATGTAAACATGCAATATACGCAAAAAAATCGTTTTTATAGTAAAAAGATACAATTTTTTCGTAATCGAAGGTGTTTTTTTTTATCATAAAAAATTAAAGCACTATATTTTATTGAGATGAAAAATTTTCTAAAACTAAAAAGATGGCAATCCAAATTGACAATGTTTTTTTTTTTTTTTATCTGTTAAAATTCATAAAAACAATTCGTGATTACTTTACTATCATTCGAAATTTTTATATCGATTATTATTTCATAACAGACATAGAGTTAATTTTATCGCGATGTTATTGCAAATGAAAAAATAATAACCGCTTTTAAATTTTATGAGTTAACATTTGCAGGGTGTTGTAAAATTCCGAATGTGTACATGCTTCATTCGGTAAAATTTGTATTCAGTTCAGTTCTTTTTTTTTTTCGCTTACAGCAAAAAAAAAAAATAACATTAAACAAATAATTATTTAAAAATCCCAATTTACATTCTATACCAATGCAATAATGAAATATTTTTATTCAACGTGTCTTAAGTTTTTTCTAACAGCGATCTTAAAAAATTAATCACTTGCATTTTCTGAATTCATATTTTTTATTAACTTGTTATTTATACTAAAAAGAAAACTACTATTTAATATTCTCTTGTCCTTTTTTTAAAGCTAACTTTGAATTCTTATAAATCGGTTAAAAAGACGATTAATTTTTCTCCCCGTTTTGATCCTTACCGCTATATACAATCTGAATGAAAGTAGACAAACTAGACTTAACATTTGCAAATTTAACACATTCGTAAAAAAATATTTTGGGACATACACGAAATTAAGGGGTTTTCTACATATAAGTATACTTGGAAAAGCGTATTTCATCATTTAAAAACTGGTGTTATCGCCGGATCTGGAAGATACCATGGACTAGAAAAATGAAAGATGCGGAGGTATTACAATTGATGAAAACGAATCTGATATTAATGGACATAATTAAAAAAAGGCAAAATTAATTTCTTTGGACATTTCATGAGAGGATCAACATATCACCTTCTGCACACAATTATGATGGGAGCGGCAGAAGGGAAAAGGGGACGAGGAAGAAGAAGGATTTCTTGTCTCCAAAATATTAAGCAATGGACTGGAGTTACAAAAGTAGGAGAATTGTTCCAGATTGCAAGAAATCGAGACGCATTTCGTCATATGGTTGAATCCATGAAAAGTGATTAAGCTATACCCGAATCGGGTTGCACGAAGAAGAGAAAATACTAGGTGAGAGAACATATTCATGGCGTAACGAAAAAAAAAAAAAAAAAGGCGAAAATGTTCAAGAATTAGTTTTAACTGTAATCGATAAAACAAGAAGGGAAATATAACGTGGTAGGTGGTATACGAGCAATACATTGATTAATTATTTGGTAAAAGTCGAAATAAACCAAGGTCATTATTGCAATAATCGGACACCAAAAAGCAGATTAAGTATTGAAAAACAGAAAAATAGAAATAATAGGCCGACAAATAGTAAATAATGATATTCATCTGATCGACTGATTCACGTATACGAAAATGCGAGGGCTGTCTGTAACGAAAAATTATTCTACAATGTAAGAAAAAGGGTAGAGGAATTAAATTGTAATTTTACATATAGTTTCGAAGTGGGCAAGCAGAAAAAAGGAGAAGGTCAGAAATCGAATAAAATTAATAACAATGATTTACATCGGATAATTATTACAACAATAATCGTTTTTACTATTATTAAAATTGTGATTACAAGTACACACAAATAACAAATGTTAAATGCTTATAATGATGAAATAGAAAAACACAAATAAAGTTCACTTTAGTTCAAAAATAAAGTACATAGTAGTGCACATGGGAAGGAGCTAATAAATCTAAACATCAAAAAGTAAGCGCTATTTAGAAAAAAAGTTTTTAAAACTCAGAGCAAAAAAGGATTAAGTCAAGGAAGGGGTATCTTAATTAGTGGAAGGAAATGGAAGAATTACCAGGAGGTATTATCTATTTATTTTATACGATTACAAGCTGCAACTTCCCGATCTTAGACCAGGAATATAGTGAAGATAACTAGAGCTTCGCCCAAAGTTGCATATATTAAGCCTAAGGGTATAAATTATTTCATTAATAAAACAAAGGACTCCGTACTGATTGACTTATTAGGGAAAATTCCGATGGATATCATGAATATTACGAATAAAAAAAAAAATGACTTGTTAGAAATTAAAAATTGGCTGCTGGGCAACTATAATGACTACAATTGAAAAGAGAAATGGAAGGATGACGTAAGTGTTTTTTCACATTTTTTTTGTGGTTTTCTATATGAATTGCTATTTTGTAGGGCGTAGGAAATTGTTTTTTTTTGGTTTATTTTTTTGATTATGCGTTCTTCAGTTATTTTTTAGTGGAGAGTTATATTAGGTTTTTTTTTGTGTGTTAAGAATTGTGACACATTTATTATTTATATCGGTTGATTGTATATGATCGATATTGTGACCTTTATTACAAATAAACGTTATAGCTGTGTTGAGAACCTACGGATGGACGGTTGCCTTGTGGGTTCTCCATATGTTATTTAAAAAAAAAGAAATACTTATTCCAAATGAATACACAGTATATGATAAACTTCTAAATTAAGCCTTACTGATTTGACGTTGAACTGTTTTTATTTAAACTTATTTTTTCATTCATTTATTAAATTTAACATGTTACGGTTTAGATTTGACACCGTTTGGTAAATGGCCCGTGTTCCATAGCGATCTTTTTGGAGAATTCGTTTCGAAATTAACATTAAATTAAAAATTGATGGATGGCTAACTGTGTTTATTTAATTTTTTTTACAAATAATACATCCGTTATTATACCAGAAAAATACTTCGGAACTTTTGTTTCTTACGCAAATGAAAGTTTACAAGAACATTCACGATTGAAGCACAGTTCACTTTGGTATGATGATGTACACAAGACGGTTCTGAAACTATAATAACAGCTTCATAATACACTGCAGTAAACCAGCTGTGTGGAAAGGACGACAATTGCAGCCAAAAAAATGAAATTATTTATCTCATCTTGTATGCGTTGAATGTATAACAATCATCAGTGAATAAGTGGCCACAATAAAAAAAAAAGTAAAAACTGCAAAATTTTTATAGCATTCTTCTAAAGATTCGATTATTTACCAGTGAGCATTTATTTTTCGATATATTCTTTTGAATGAACTTAGTAAGAAAAAAATTCGTATGTTCTGTACCCATCGAAAAGCATGGCGCTCTATAGTTAGAAGAATAAGTGTCTCCAAAATGAACATCTTTGGAGGTTAATATTAAGTTTTTGTCGAAAACAATCATGCGACGACAATGCTGTTAATATGTCAAAAAGTTACAATGGATAATAGTACCTTAAAAAATAAGTTTATTATAACGTTTATTGATAATAAAGATTTTGATATGATCAATCACCAAATATTGATGTAAGATATACGACAAATAGGAATTATAAAAAGGCAAAATAAATAGTTTAAAAATTATTTACATAAAAGAGTGAGTATTGTTGAAATTGATGAAGAATAAATAGTAGAGAAATAGCATTAATTGACGTCGAACAAAGAACTATTGTACTAGCTCTATTGCTATTTTTGATATATTATACCAGTTTCTTCACACGTGTGCAAAATAAGAAATTAAAATTACAAATTAAACAATGGCTGTTACGTAATATAAATGAGTGGCCATTAAAGTATATTCTAAATATATGTATATGTATGGTCTGATTGCAGAGAATAACTTATTGAGGTTGATGCGAATAAATTTATTGTTTCGTTACATTAGGTGTTTGTATTTATTTGTACACATAACTGTATTCATTATTTCAAATTATCTTTAAGATAATTTTTTTTTTTCCCGCGTCAACTATGGACATTAAGCAGAACGAGTGATATTTTCGAAAGTTTCAGTGTGCGGCAGTAAGATTCGAACTACCAATAAATAATAATAAGAGTGTCGGTAACTTACTGACAATATCTCTGCCTTGTAGGACCCACAATTTATTTTTGGAGAAACATAAAAACCTAGGAAGGTAATAATTGAAAACAGAAGCAGACATATTCAATAAGGAGAGAAGAAAATACGATTTCTAAAGAATTATAAAAGTTGTAAGTATTGCGAGATGAAAACAGTGAACAGATATTAAGCAAAATCGTTTGCAGTGTCACCCTTATTTTTTTTTTTCTACTTGAATACTTAAATGGTGTTACTTACTTCGCTTAAATAATTTAAAGCCTGCCATGGACCTGCGCCGCATCCTATAATTAAACCATTTGATAATCCGGCCACTTTGGCTACATCTGTGAAACTGTATACCTTTTCAGTCATAGTATCTGGAATCACATACCCTGGGTCACCACATTGTACTACGCAAGCCTTTCTCCCAAGTCCTAAAAAAGTAATTCATCAGTGTAAAAAGCTAAGCATAAATGTAATTTAAACAAAAGATACAAAATAAAAAAAAAAGTAATTATATTTTAGTAAAGTCTATCATTACGTTTTCGCTTGTCTCTATTATCTTCCTATTGCCCTTTGCCAAACTGATTCCTTTATTGATGATTCTAATCCTGTTCTGTTTAAATGGTCAGCTTTTCCAGCTGAATGTTCTTTCTTTTATGATTTATTTCTATCTCAAGGTCTTCTATTATTTATATTGTAAATCCTTTCCTTCCCTCGCCTCTGACGATAATTCCCTTATTAGATCCCTTTATCTTCTCTATTCCTAATTGGACAGTAATATTATGCAGTTAAGAACTGGCGTTTTACGCTAAAGAAAATTCCTATCCTCCCACATACCTCTTTGCGTCTCAGCTCCTACCTACCTACCTTTCGTGATTAATTCCTTTAACTTGCTCTATTTCCCATTTAACTTTGATAACCTTTCGCACCCGCCCAAGGTGTCTTTTTCTGCCTTTACCCTCCAAGTTTCTTTCGGAGATCGAGACTAGACAGGAATTCCGTAACGCTCTCAGTTCCCTTTTCCTTCATATGTGCGTATTTTCACTGATGGCTTAGGGGGCCTGGTGGAATTGGAGCCTCTTTCATTATCCCAGACGTTAATTTCTTTGAATCTTTCCATCTCCCTTTCTTTGCTAAAATGTATATAGCCGAGCTCATGGCTATCCTGTGTGCTATTATTTACATTTTATCCCATCTATCTTCCTCCGATTATCTAGTTATTTTTGACTCCAAGAGTACCCTTCAAGCCAACTCACCTCTTCTTCCTACTCGCTATTGTGATATTATTATTCTACGCATCCGTTCTCTCATACACGTCCTTTCTTCTCTGTATTCAATTATTATTTTTTTTTTATGAATTTCCAGTCATGTAAGGATAGTGACCAATGAAATTGCGGATTCTCTCTGCGTTCTCGCTCATTTACTTTTCAAGAATTTCAGGGTCTAATCTCCTTTCGCTTTGTAGTAAATAACATTTTAGAGTCTGATCTAACTTTTATGTTCTGTCCTTTCCCAATACACGATCCTCCTATCGCTCTGTTCAACCCAGTGTCTCCCTTTCTACTCATGATTCCGTGATTTTTCTTCGGTTCGTTTCGATCATACTCTACTGCCTTCGTCTCGCTTTCATTTCGCCCTTGCTTCTTCCCCGTGTTATCTATTTCATCCAAACGACGAAGTTCTCTGTGATTTTAACCATATCTTTTTTAAATGTCCTTCGCTCGCATGGTGTAAAATGGAGTATTGTTGCGAAACATGTCGGCGGTTTTAATATTACTTTAATATTGCTTCAATATATTTGTGTTAAATGTGCTGTTCATGTTATTCAAGTACATACTACCTTCCGGGCATATTAATTCGTTTTATTTATTTCTGTTTTCAGTTTTTTTTTTCCCTCGTCTAACCATTCCATTTCAGATTTAATCATCTCATTTTTTTACTCACCTTCCAATTGTGCAAAATCAGGAACACGACGAGAAGCAACTAAACATAAAACAGGTACACACACCCATCTATACGCACCTCATATATATGACTGGCTATGAAGAAAAGGGGTTAATGACCAAAAAGTACTTTTCAAGAAAAACTAGTTTAAATCTGGCAAATGTGATGCGATGTTTTGCAGCAGATGGAATCAAGCCCCTTCCAGCAAAAGTCCAAGCGATCCTCGATTTCCAGGAGCCTGTGACGATCAAAGAACTACGCAGATTTCTCGGGATGATTAATTTTTATCGATGATTCATTCCCAAAGCAGCCGCAATTCAGGCACCGCTCCACGGCTTCTTCAAAAGACCGGACTCCCCCGAGGAATGAAACCCGTTCAGTGGACTCATGAAGGTAAACAAGCATTTGAGACTTGTAAACAAGCATTTGCTAATGCCGCGCTTCTTGCTCATCCGGGTCCATTGCTACCGTTGGCACTGTTCACCGACGCTTCGAATTTTACCATCGGTTGAGTATTGCAGCAAAAGAGTGAACAGGGTTGGCAACTATTGGCATTTTTTACTCGGAAACTCAACTCTACCCAGCGGAAATACAGCGCCCTCAACCGCGAACTTCTTGCTATTTACCAAGTATTCGACATTTTCGACATCTACTTGAAAGCCGAAATTTCACGATTTTCGCAGATCAGAAACCTTTAACATTCGTTTTCCGGTGGGAAACCCGAGAAAACCACGTCTCGTCAGTTTCAATACCTGGATTTCATCGGCCAATTCTGTACTGACATCAGGCACGTTTCCGGGAAAGACAACGTTCGGCTCCTAACCAATTTGCACATGTATTCAGACATTTTGAACGGAATACCTAAATTATTAAGCTGCTCAAACAATATGGATAATGAAACATTATCAAAAGTCCCTTTGATATCCAGAAAGGTGAACAGCAGAAATTCTTTATTAATGAAGGACCCATAAACTTTTACTTCAAGTTCCTATCGCTAGCATCATTTTGCCATTGAACGAAATCTTGCCTTTGCGCACAATTAATTCGGTAATTTCTATATCATTCGCAATATCGCGAACCTTAAATGTTGTAAAAAACTATAACCGCGTCAATAAATAAAAAAAATATTATAATGCAAAGGCCACAAATTTTGACGCACCAAAATATCATAGTTTACTGTAATACTGAGTGAACCATTTAAAGTTACCTTTGCGCGATAGTCCAAATGGTTTTTCTGTTAAATTGGGGCATTCTGTGATTTCAACGTGAACATTGGCAAAGTGTTTCCTTAATCCTTTCCGCAACGCTGAAATTTGTACATTTTACTATTTTTTTTTTCTTTTTTAAATTTTAAAATAAGTTTGTGGGTCTCACTGGGCAAGTATGCCCGTTGTGTGAGTGCCCGACACGCTTATTATCGTTTATTTAGGTTGAATACGTTACAAATTTATACTATATAAACCTTAATTAACATATGTCTTAGTAAATATATATAACTTATATATAGGTGTAAAGAAAAAAGAAAAACCATACACATATCTACATTCACTCTAAAAGTCATATATGTGTATACACATATATATCATGATATCGTAAACAATATCTTCTTTATGAATTACGAACAATAAGTTATAAGAGGAGCGACACAAAAAGAACAACATAGAATCCATGTTATATCAGTAGCTGCATGATTGAAACTATCTAGGAGTGAGGAAAATTCGGGCGCAGTTTGTTTTTTATTCTTTGCACCATTCCTTCAGCCATTTCACCATCTCCTTTTTCCACACACCAATACTGTTTTCGTTTATAATATGATTGGGAATATTACTCATTAATTTAATTAGAACCGAATCATCTATGTTATCAATTCGTAGATTTGCCCCTCTAGGGTATATATAATATATATTATTTTGATTTCTTGTTATTCGAGTTTTTGGCCTAGTTGGTAACATTATATTATTGATATTATATTCGAGTAACCTGTAATAGTAGTAGTACATCTTTGGTGACATTTCATCATTTTCCTTCCACCATGTTGACCTCGAGTCACTTCGCTTCCAGTAAGGTAGTATAATTTTAAGACACCTTTTTTGATTTTTACCTATTTTATTGATTTCCGTTTTCTTAGCCTCTCCCCATATTTGGATTCCATATAGAATTCTAGCCATAATTATTGTACGAGAGTATATACACCTTTTTAGTACGATTATTGAAACTTACTCGTATACTAAAACAAGTAAAAACAGTTCATCAAACGAACTATTCGTAGTTACAGCATTATATTATCGCGTTCGTTTTGATAAAAGTGTTCATTGTTTTGAATATGATCGTCCAAATACTTAACATTAAATCCTTTAATCACGTTCAATTTTTAAGCTAGATCTCCAGGAATAGTAAAAACTTTGTAACAACTGGATTCAAAGTAGTGACAGGAAATCCAATTATTAGCAGAAGATAGTTAAGTGAATAATCACTCTATTCCGGGCAACTTTCTTAATTTCGTCTTTCCATAAATTATTTTCTCTCAGAATTTCGGCTATTTTTGAGGCAGTAATAGCAAACCTGCTTGAGTCAGTATGATATAATTTTTCAACAGAAATTTTAAAGCCTTTATTATGGCAAATTAAATTTGCCAGTAGAATAATTATTAACAAAATTATAACGGGAGGCAAAATTGTTTGACGCATTACTTGCATTATTAGAGATAGTATTGATTACTTTTACCACTATTATTGTTATTGATGTGTATAAATATATATATATATATATATATATATATATATATATATATATATATATATATATATATATATATATATATATATATATATATATGTTATATACTATGTATATTTTGATATAATATTTATTGTAAATAAATTTTCGTTTCAATTCATTTTTGGTTTTATTATCAACGTCATCGCTATTATGATTATTATTGTCCCTTCCTGCATATTCGGTCCGTGTGAATGGAACTATTTTCACTATCGCAATCATTATTATCTATTAGAACGTGACTTACCTTAGCGATCCGTGTTTACCTGCTTTCCATGGTTCGTCGACATCCATGTGTGTTGCAAAAAAGTTAGCAAATCAAAAATTAAAATAAAAAAATAAAGCCAAAAAAACATTTCTGCCTTTCTTTTTTTACACTTGTGCGTATTTTTTTTCCCAGTCATATCGCTCGATTCCGAGCGTCGTGACTACATATTTGTACACTCTAGTTGTACAGAATAGGTAGCGTACAAGGCAATTATTATATGCAACGCAAGTGTACACAGGCAAGACTACATTCGGAACTGATAGTAGCCGCTTGTTATCGCGCTACCAGTGCAGACCCGTGTGTGTCTGCTGTGTACTGACCTAGCGCGTATATGATGTTGTACGTGGTGGTTTTTCATTGCCTTCCACGTGATTATTAGCGATTATTTAATTTTAATTCTTTGTAATAAGTTCTGTTGTCGGCCGGGATCGAACCTGTGACCTCCGTAACGGAAGTCAAGCGCTCTAGCAACTAGGCTATCGCGATGACACATATACGTATACATATATACATATATATATATATATATATATATATACTCGGTCATTTTGGCCTCGCTTTCATTTCTGTCTATTTCTCTTCTATACTTCGTATAAAATGATCAAAATTTACAACGTAATTCTTTCTGGCATCAATACAAAAAAAAAAAAAAAAAACATAATCACAAAAATCCTATTCTAACATTTAACTTTCATTATATAAAATTAAGATATTGTTTCATTACATTTTTCGTTACATAAAATTGTGACATTTTTTTGGGACATTCTGCTTTACATAAAAATGGGGGGGTAGCCTAAGAATTACGTTGTAATTAATATATACACACACCCATATATATATATATATATATATATATATTCATAGGTAACAATAATAATGGTAAAAGTAATCTTTAATAATGCAGATAATGCGCCAAACAATGTCGCCTCCCGTTATAATTTTATTAATAATTATTCTACAGACAAATTTAATTTAAAGGCTTTAAAATTTCTGTTGAAAAATTATATCATGCCGACTAGAGCAGGGTAGCTATTAGCGCCTTAAAAGTAGCCGAACTTCTAAGAGAAAAAAATTTATGGAAAGACATTACTCAAATTAAGAAAGATGGCTGAAACGGGGTAATTATTCAATTATCACTAATATCTTCTGCTAATGATTTAATTTCCTGTCACTACTTTGAACCCAGTGGTTACAAAGCTTATACTGTTTCTGCGCATCTGGCTTAAAAAATGAGCATTATTAAAGGATTGAATACTAAGCATTTGCATGATCAGATTTATGAAATGATAGACTGTTATCCATTTTTAGTTAATAATATTAAGAGATTAAATAGAAGTGTCAAAATTAATAACGAAATTCAATATGCTTCCAGTTCTTCTGTTCTGGTATCGCTTGATCGTTAATTTTTGTGGAATGTCAGGTCTGCTTGCGAACCCCGTACTCATCGTCCACGTCTATATTTTGGAAACCTCAAATACGGTTCCATCTGGTTATTCTGTGTCAAGGCAACTCTAGATGTTTTCGATACGGAAGAACCGAACATTCAGAAAGAGTCTGTATTAATTCATTGGAAATCTATATATTCTGTAGAGAGTAACACAGAGCTACTGAAATGCATGTTAAAAAAAAAAAAAAGAAGATAGACATAAATAAATAAACTTATGGCATCGCATAATCTTAGTTTTCATGAGGCCTGGTTGAAATTATTACCCTTAAACTGTTTAAATAGCCCGTACTTCATTTTTTCTATTGTTAGAATAAAATAATTTTTCTCCCACTTCTCGTGATAACAATGATCGGCACATCATTCCTTCATTTAAACCTAAACGAATAAGACAGACAGCTTGCTTCGGTTATGATCAGTTAATTACTAATTCGGCTTCTACTTAAAACGATCTGTTTCTTTTATTTTATTTAATGAAGGGAAGAATGTGAACAAGGTTGGTTTAAAGAAATTAAAGAGGCAACATAATTCATCTACACTAATATATAATCCAGATTTTGCGATTAATTCATCAAAATATGTTTATTCAATCGGTACTAAAAAATAATGTAAATAATACAATTAAAAAAGTCTTGGATCCTAAAATTTCCAGTAATATTAATAACAACAAAGAGAGTGTTTCTTCGCTACCAGGACTATTGATACTGTCTTGTCTAAATTTGGCAATCGTCTAATAAAGCTTTTGATATTAATAGTTATACTTTTATTTGAGATGATAAGGAATATGACTGCGGATTTAGTGAAGAATAGCATCAATTTTAGACGAATTGATGTCAATTTAATAACGATACCAGCTCTAATGCGGTTGCCGCAACTGGAATTTTTAAATTCTCAATTACTTTCATTTCCTATTATTCTCTGTCGAACCATAATGTTGATGGATCAACCCTGCTGCAATTACTGAAAGCACTTAATCATACTTATATTTCATTTTGGGGAGATTTTGACGTCCTTTGTAGATTGTTTAGATGTGTGATTGTAATGACAGGTTGTGTCCTTTTGAGGTTGTCACCAATCCCGAGTTATGTCTCCTTCAGGATGGTTCAGTTACCAAATTGGGAAACCCTAGTCACAGAAATAATTCCAAGGATCTCATTTTTGTTTGTTCCAGTTTATTTCTCAACTGCTCGCGAAATATTCTCCTGTGCTCTCTTGAAAGCCATCATCTTGAAATACTTATATCGAGGTAGCCAACTTTGGTTCGGTTAACAGTTTGCCGGATCTTAGTAATAATAATATAATTCGCTGGAAATTTTCGAGCGCAGATCGGAATAAGTTTCCAAATTCAGTTCACCAGGGTACGGGTCTTTCGAAAATGTACAATGCTCCGTTAACTAGTATGAAGCTATTTAAACACTACAATACACGCTCTAAAAATATCTATGTCTCGCGCTTCAATCGAGACCTTTAACCTCTCGGTGAAACAAGGTTTACCAGATAGTTCAGAAAAGAACATGATTACGGTTTAATTCTTGCAACTAATCAGTCCTTGCTTTTTGGCAACATACCGTCTACTCCGCAATCGTTATTATTTCGTTTCCGGTATAATTCGTGATATTTCAACTGATTTGAGGAACTTCTCTTAAACTGCTCTTGTCAGATGCCAATCTCGAATATCCGAAGGTTACAGAAACATATTTCTGAAAATTCGTTTGCGTCCAATCCCGTTATTAAAATAAAATTTTTAGGCTTAACTCTTCCCTCTTTTGTCGATTTCTACAATTCGTACTGCGTTAAGGTTGGCCGGTTTAGATCTACGGTCAAAATCATTCTGCTCTGGACTCTCTCCGCTCGATATTTAGAGAGCAAGTAAAAATACGTAAGATCACGAGTTTTCTCCCATAAATCTTAAATTTCTTTCTAATTTCGGGTTCAGTTCCTCTACATCATTGAATTCCTTCGTAATTGTTCCCATTTCCAAAAAGGAATCTTTATCCGTCGGCTATATTTCTCTGACTAGAAAATTATTTAAATCTATGCTTAACAAACGTTTGGTTTGATGGTTGGAAACTAATAATGTTCTTTCCAATATGTATGGCTTTCGGCTTACTCGTGATTCTGTTGTTTGTATCAGTTTTTTCCTTTCGGGCATCTATGAATCTTTACGTTAGCCGCACTTGTTAATATGTATTGCGTCTTGAATAACGTCCTCCTACCAATTCTACACTAAAATACTATTTATTAATCTGCCTACTAACGAATTTAATCAAACTTTATCCTCACACTTTCCAGCTCATAGCACGATTTTTACGAATGGCTCAAAATCTGCTTCAGGTGTTGGAGCTGCTTTTATTCTTCCTGATCTCAACTATTCTGAGTCGTTTCAACTCCCCTCCTTTCCCTTTATCTTTTTAGCCGAATCCATGGCTATTTTACGTGCTATCTTTTTTATATTCCCAAAATCCAATTCATCGAAATTGCTCCTATGCTCAGACTCAAAAAGCGTTTTATTAGCCATCTCGATACCCTTCCCTAAACCCTCGTCAGATCCGATTATTCTTTATATTCGTTCCTTGATTTATTAACATCCCGCTCTATCCTAATTGACCTGCTTTGGATTCCGGGCCATTGCGGCATGGTCGGTAACAATCTTGCCGACTTTTTGGCATGTCTAGCTGCAGTAAATGGCCGTTTCATAGGCAGATTCCCCTCCCAAAGTCTTTGCCCTCTCTCTTATCGTTTTCATCCTGAACTTGTGGACTAATCTCTATCCGTCTTTTTTCTCCAACCCTAACTCATTTTACCTTGCTCTACAACCCTCTCCACCCTCTTCTTCCTGGTTTAATAATTTTCCCAGCATCAGTCGTTCTGTTATTTCTTCCATAATTCGCCTTCGCTTTAATCATAGTCTGTTTCCTGCCTCTCTCTTTCGTTTTGATATTGTTCAGTCTCCCTTGTGTCCCTTTCATCCTCTTACCTTAAATTTGATCTGTGATGCAAATTACGTTCTATTCGAATGCTCTTGTATATTCTCGGAACGCGCAGTCCTTTATTCCAATTTGCTTGGCCTTGGCCTCCCGACTTCTTACTGTGCCCACTACATTTTTGCTCTTCCATCTCCTTCTGTTATTCCTGTGTTGACTACCTTCATTTCTTCTATTTCTAATCGCTTCCTAATATAACCTACCAATTATTTTTCATCATTCTGCTAGTCCTTTATGTTGTCCTGTGTTGACGCGCCTAAAAAAAAAAAAAAAAAAATCTGCTCATTTTTTCCCCTTTGGTAATAATTAGTCTTCTTAAAAAAAAAAAAAAAAACTAATTCTCCTCATTCTTCCTCTTCCTTTTTTTCAAGGATCATATATCGCGGCTTTCATCAAAACTCGTACCTTAGTCTAACCTTACCCAATATCGACTCGCACAGTACTGCAATTCTTCCTTTCAAGACTTCTTTGGTGTTCTTTGCTGATGATATCTTGTTTCGCACACGACGTTTTCAATGCTAATTCAGACCTCCATCATTCCCTATCGATATTGGAAAAACACTATCGACTTTACAATTGCACCTTTCAATGTATTCATCTAAAATTAGATTAAAATCGCCCATTTTCTAAACATTCTACTACTGTATTCTTTTGCTTCTTTGTTACGTTTTGAATAGATTTGTTATTTTACTTTTTTAGCTAAGACCGCTTACTTTCTTTCGAATTTCTGTTCCACAGTTTAGATCCATTTTTTTTCTCCTAATTTTAAATAAACCAGTTTATGAAATATATTATATTATATAAAAACGGCCGTATGTCTAAAGGACTTGAAACAGAGGACAGATCTGTGTTGCCATCAACAGCCTTCTATGCAGTCCGTCAACAGCGTAATAACAGTTCCTATGGGTTCCGACGACCTTGCAGCAGACGCGCACAACGTGAAAACCAGTTGAGCAGGCAATTCGCTGGGTTACTATAGAAAATTGCGAAGATTTTTTCTATTCCCACTTTTGCTTTATTTTATTTTGTTTATTTGGTTTTTCTGAACTTGGATTTGAAATTTTTTATTAATACTCGTGTGAATAAATAAATTTTTGTAAACTATTTGTTGTTAAATGTCATTGATTATTTTCGTACTTTGTGAAACTATTGCTTTCATTAATAAATTTTTTCGGACTATAAAAGTTCCATATAATTATGTTTATTATGTTTTTAATTCGCACTTTTACCTTAATCTGTTTGGTATTTGCAGTTTAAATTGGTAATTTTTTATTAACATTTATTACCAGAAACTGATAAATAAGAGTTTGAAAACTATCTCTTGTTAAATGTTATTTTTATACTGGATGTTTTTATTATTGTCCGCGTCATGCAATTAAACATTTTTTTAAGGCTACAAATGAAGTAGTTTTTAATTGTGAGAATATCTTTACTTTTAATTGTTTTCATCTTTTCATTTGTTCCCCTTTCATGATGAAAGTATTAGTTTGGAAGATTACAATAATCTGGTTATTTAATTTTTTTATTGTAATTAAAAATTTTGAAGTAGTAGTAAAAGGAGAGTTCTAGCTCAAAGGATGCCGCCACCGTTGATTAAGGCCTTCGAGGGCCGTTTCCGGAGCGTCTCGGACCGCGGAACCGCATTCCATTTGATTGTCGATCCCTTAATTACTGCACACACACGTAAATGTATGTGTATATACGTCTACACACATATGTAAAAATCACCATCATCATCACTATCGCGGTAAATTCGTACGCGTGCCATCGCAAGTGACCTTGTACCTGTCAATCAATTGGTCGATGCATGCCTTTGCTTGTACGTAAATTACCGTTATTCGGTAGCAACTAGTTTTGGAGGATTACGCACACACACACACAATGATGTATATACGGTTACGAGCGTTCGTAACATATGTAAAATTAGTTATTATCATTATTGATTTTCGTTGTTATCAATATTATCAGTGGTCAGTCTGCAGGAATCGCGGTAAAATACAGGTTTTCGCCGTTCCGGTATTTCTAGGAATCGCGAAGATTTTCGTTCGGTCAGTTGCGTAAAACTTTTCTTTGTCCGATGCATTTTGTACGGGGGGGTAAGTCTCTATCTCACACATCGCAAAAGCGAAAATGCTTCTCTCATAGCGCTACACGTAAATGCTAACGCAACCGTTGAAACCGGATCTTAACATTCTTATACTTTCTATTACAGTCTATGTCATATTGCAGAGCCACACCCTACATGTACACACTAACACAAAAACATACTCATACTCAAAGCTCATGACTACTTTATTCAATGCGCATATGTAACCAACTATTCCTGACGGAATGACATTTTTCTGACGTAATATTTCCACTGCAACAACTGATTTAAACCAAGTAAAAGCGCATGCATCGTTCTCACACACATGTCGATCGTTAGCGATATCGTAATTTTTTTTTTAAATTAACCAAAGTATAATATTTAAAGCATAAAACTAACGTGAGCTCCCTATTCCCTGCTTTATACCATTCAAATGTATTTTTTAATTTTTTTATTTTTTCCATGCCTAAGCATTATAAAAATTGGTCTAAGTATATTTCTCATTTTCTACGGTTCCGAAAATTTTTTCTTTATTCTCCGATCGTTACAAAAACGTACTGACTAGTGATGGGAAACTTCGAAATGTTTCATTCGAATTATTCGATTGTTCGATAACTTCGAATGCATTCGATTGTTCCACAGTTGCATTCGAAATGTTATTTCATTCGTATAATTCATTCGTATTCACATCAATCATTCGAATCAAAATCATTCGAATTAAAATCATTCGAATCAAAAATCATTCAAATCAAAATCATTCGAATTAAAATCATTCGAATCAAAATCATTCAAATTAAAATCATTTGAATCAAAATCATTCGATTGTTTTTTGTTTTTTTTTTTGACGATTGTTGATTGTTTCGATTGTAAAAACATTTCGAAATCGCACATCACTAGCACTGACAGATCACACACTTATATCTACCATAGTGTTAGCCACCACGAAAGCGAACCATTCGATCCCGTGCACACTCTGCTCTCGATAGTTTCCCTATCGTTCATAATAATTTTTCAAAGCCTAAGTATCATAGAATTAGTGCAAGTATATTTATTATTTTTTCTCACTTACGATTATTTTTCCGTCCGTAAGTATTATAAAATTAGTCTAAGTATATTTCTCATTTTCTACGGTTCCAAAAATTTTTCCTTATTCTCCGATCGTTACAAAAGCGCACTGACTAGTGATGGGCAACTTCGAAATGATTCATTCGAATTATTCGATTGTTCGATAACTTCGAATGCATTCGATTGTTCCACAGTTACATTCGAAATGTTATTTCATTCGAATAATTCATTTGTATTCACAACAATCATTCGAATTAAAATCATTTGAATCAAAATCATTTGAATCAAAATCATTTGAATCAAAATCATTAGAATTAAAATCATTCAAATTAAAATCATTCGAATCAAATCATTCGAATGAAAATCATTTGATTGTTTTTTTTTTTTTTGACGATTGTTGATTGTTTCGATTGTAAAAACATTTCGACGCACATCACTAGCACTGGCAGATCACACGCTTATATCTACCATAGCGTTAGCCACCACGAAAGCGAACCATTCGATCCCGTGCACACTCTGCTCTCGATAGTTTCCCTATCGTTCATAATAATTTTTCAAAGCCTAAGTATCATAGAATTAGTGCAAGTATATTTATTATTTTTTCTCACTTACGATTATTTTTCCGTCCGTAAGTATTATAAAATTAGTCTAAGTATATTTCTCATTTTCTACGGTTCCAAAAATTTTTCCTTATTCTCCGATCGTTACAAAAGCGCACTGACTAGTGATGGGCAACTTCGAAATGATTCATTCGAATTATTCGATTGTTCGATAACTTCGAATGCATTCGATTGTTCCACAGTTACATTCGAAATGTTATTTCATTCGAATAATTCATTTGTATTCACAACAATCATTCGAATTAAAATCATTCGAATTAAAATCATTTGAATCAAAATCATTTGAATCAAAATCATTTGAATTAAAATCATTCAAATTAAAATCATTCGAATCAAATCATTCGAATGAAAATCATTTGATTGTTTTTTTTTTTTTTTGACGATTGTTGATTGTTTCGATTGTAAAAACATTTCGACGCACATCACTAGCACTGGCAGATCACACACTTATATCTACCATAGCGTTAGCCACCACGAAAGCGAACCATTCGATCCCGTGCACACTCTGCTCTCGATAGTTTCCCTATCGTTCATAATAATTTTTCCAAGCCTAAGTATTATAGAATTAGTCTAAGTATATTTATTATTTTTTCTCACTTACGATTACTTTTCCATCCATAAGTATTTATGTATGTTTTCCCCGGTTCTAAAAATAAATCTATCGATGTCTCGCCCCTCAACGAAAGCACGCGCATCATTCTCACACACGTGTCATTCGTTCGCGTTACCACTTTTTTTCAAAATTAGCCCAAGTATATTTTATTATTTTTCTCATTACGATTATTTTCAGTCCGTAAGTATTTCTGTATGTTTTCCGAGGTTTTAAAAATTAATCCGAACAAACATTCAGACTGTTGTGAAAGCATACTATCTATCCCCCCGCACAGATTCTATATTACTCTATTACGAGTTCTTCAAAAATTGATTCGAATATGTTTTTCATTTTTTTTTTTTCAATCCTAAAAATTCATTCTTTCTACCCCGCCCCCACACATCTAAAATTACTGATCTTTCGCAATCTTTATTTATTTTATCGATTCTAAAAATTAATCAATGGTTCACTCGAAAGCGTACCGCACATTCCCACACAATTATCTTCTATCACGAATTTCCCTATTGATCATGAACATTTTTTCAACGTTAGACACAATAGCATATCACATTGATCTCGCATATGTACCACATGCAGTTCTATATGTTTATTTTTTTATTAACGATCTTTATTTTTTTTTGTACCTGTATTACTTTTCCCTACACATTCATGTCATTATATACACTTAACATTATCAAAAATAATTTTAACCTTTCGAGAAAGAAAAATCTCCGATCAATAAAAAATATTTATTAACATCACAATTATTTTTAATATTATTCGTTTCGCTATAAACATAATTTTTTTATTTAATAAACTCATCCGCATCATCGATCGTTTCAAGATATTATTGTTTCGAACGTCAATCCCTCTTTTCCAAGAATCGATAAACTCTGCAGGTATACATCTCGTCGTCGCAACAACCATTACCTGCATGACTCGCATACCTTCAAGACCACTTGTACATTGCTCGCACGCTATTTACCATTATTCGGTACAAGAATATTTTTCACACTCCTTCACATACATATGCGCATACACTCAAAGTCCTCGATTACTTTGTTCGTATACAAATATATTCAGCTTTCTCCGACGGAACAACATTTTTCTGACGTAACATTTCCACTGCCACAACCGATTCAAAGGTAGCTAATGAGATAGACTATCGAACGGAATCATTCAAGCGGTCAGTATTAGTTTTATGTTAAACATGTATATTTTGTCGAATCTGTGTTCACGCATTATTAAAAAATTTACGTCAACGTTAAAGAAAATAATTTCCTACGTTTTTTCTCTTTTTTTCTCTATCATTTTTTTCTGTCTTTTATCTTTCCTTTTTCTCTTTCTTTTTCTCTGTATTTTTTTTTAGTGAAAAGTTTGAAATACATATTATTCAATCATGAATGTTAATATAGTTAACGTAAGCAGCAACTCAAGATCAATTAAGGACATTGCAAGTGATAGCGACTCACATACGTCTTCGTCACTTCAATTACCGCAATCAGATGGTGGTTATTCTTCAACAGAATCAACATCTTCTACACATAAAATCGTTGGTCCAGTATTATTGTCAGATCAGATGGATATAGCGGAATATTTTGTAGATTTCAGCTTCCATAAGGATTCTGATTATAGTTTTCTAGTAACCGAACTAGCGATGATTGATATGTCTGGCGGGAGGTGTTTACATACGCTATACAAGCCAAGCAGAGCATGGTCTGCATCAAAAATGCCTCATTTACAATGCTCTTCCGTGAGTCATTACTTGAAAAACCCCTCATTATTTCCATGTCGGGAAGAAATATTCATGACACGTGATGTATTCACAATACTGTCTGAAAAACCGAAGGTTCGCGTATATATTTTAACCACTTATGCAAAACTTATATTATGGGAACTTAACGAAAAGTCTGAATTGTTGCGTGACTTGGACTACGAACTCGTTAATATGGAGAAAGTCTTTCGAGTACCTAGTATTGATGATTTATATCAAGAATACTCCGGTATAAGCAATCTGGTAACTTGTAAGCACCATTATGAGAATGATATTTTTCATTGTGCGATGAAAAATGTTATGGTGATGAAGACGTGGCACGATCACGTTATCCGTCCGCTGAAGCTTATGAACAATCTCAATATAAATGATTTAAGCCAGTTGTTCATTACAGCCACCAAAGAAATGATAATTACATTATTTCCAAGTTGCATCGGGGACATTTATATATTTTTACCGGACAGATTAAAACAGGATGATACGATAAAATCATTTCTACCATGCTACGATCACGAACATGATAAAGAATATTATATCGATGGTGATACATTACACAGGAGTACTCGAAATTGTGTCAAAGTAAAAGATTGCGACGACTGTCAACATTCAATTCATACGGATTAAAAATTCAATAAAAGACGTGGAATTTGAAAGCTGGAGTTGTCTAGATCCTACGAAAGTTGAATATGAACATAATAATTACCTTTCAATGTACCAAAGTCAATTGTCGCGTAGTATGTATAATATGTGAAATAAAACCATATTTTTTTCTTTTACTCGCATTTTTTATTTTTATTATTTCAAAATCTTTTACATTGTTTCACATAAATTATAATGTATGTATGTATATATGTATGGAATTTTAATATGTAATAATATACATTTCATACATTTTATTTTATTTCATGGTCGTATAATTACTTTAAAATTATTTAGATACACCGCAGATATTATAGTACCGAACACATCATTTATTATTCCATTCTATTTCAGTTAATATGTTGTATGGATGAAATCAAATCAATTTATGTAACTGTTTATTTAAATTTAAATAATCTTTTTCTTTTTTTTTTTTTATCTCTCAGCATATGCATGCGTGTATATGCTTACATATACAAGTATGAAAAAATTATTTTTTTATTTTTTCCTCGATATGAATGGTAAATCTACGAATTTATTTGAAAAACGGTCAAAACCTAATACATAGATTTCAAACTTTGATGGAAATTTCCGTAAAACGTTCAATTTACACTTATTATCTTAAAAAAAAAATTTTTCATTATTATTATTCATATCATTTAAATAGACTGATACGACAGAGAGAGAAAATAAAAAGCTAAATTATTTTTACACGTGAGGGAGGGAGCTGATGAAAACGTACGAGTCTTATTATTTGGAATACAGATTATGAAGGAAATTTTTATTCAATGTTTCGTTCTAAGATTTTTCATTTTTTACATTTAAAATTTTTCAATACGAAAATATTTCGAAATCTACAGGAACGTCTACGAATAGTCTTCGTCATTATAGAAGCACCTGCAGATCATGTATCGACACTGCAGGCGCGTAAGGGTGAGTAAATATGTGTGAACATGTGTGTGTATGTATGCTTGAAATGTGCGAAATGGCTAATAAGAAACAACCATTGAATCGCAACGACAGGTAGAGATCCGCTTATAGAATAAGAGAGTGAGAGTGAGATAAATTATGTACCTTTATTATTGCAGAACTGCACTGTAGTGGCAGACATGAAATATCCGTTAGCATCCTTTTCGAGACAGTTTTATAAAAAAGGCCGAAAATTAGCTTTAAAACTGGATGAATGAGATAGTTGATAATAAACATACCATTAAGACCGGTATACATGTATGTGGGCATATGTGTGAGCGCACGGTTAAATGAATGACAAAAGATTATTAACTGCATAGGCATTGTTAAATATAACTATACTGATTTATCCGTAAAACTAACAAATTTTACCGTTGTTTTCTTTCCTTTTTTTTCTTTCGCGTTTTACAAAAAATTCATGTTAGTTCTAAAAATATTGCTAAATTCAAATTAAATCGATCATGTTATTTTATTTTTATTTTTGTTTCTTTAAACAATGTGTTACGATCGTATTTATCTTACTCAATCTTTTACCTAATATTCTAACGGTTTTAGACAACAGCAGAAATATGCAAGTTACCTTGGATGTATTATATTTTATTCGTGTTTCTATACAAGCACATGCAAACATCGGATGCCGGAAATGTATGATAATATAATTTTTAAATCAATGATTAACGTATTATTATTATTTTTTTTTTTCACCCTGTGATATACAAAATAACATCATACTTGCTTTTACAACAATATTTAAATTCTACATTAACATGTTGAAAATCTAATGATTTTTAAATGATTCGTTCGACATATTTATATTCCTCGAAAAAGGGGAAATCGCTAACAATGTTTTATAATTATGTGTAAGGAATTGTATTATTAAGTTAGTATTGGTTAAAATTGACTAGAATGATTTTTAAAAAAGCTTCATATTTTATTACAAAAATAAAAAAAATAATAAAAACTAATCAATTATGATAACATCATCATCATCATCATCGTCTATCACAATTATATTATCCATTTCTTCTTCTTCATCATCATCATCATCAATGAAGGTTGATGCATTATTGAATGATCTATATATTAATGAAATAACATATACATAAGTTTTGAATGAAGTTATTCATAATATAAATTCACTAATGTATACGCTCTGTTAAAATTTCTATACAATATTTACTTACGAACTAGAGTTCGACGAATAAGATTGTATATCTGATGACTGATCTAAATCATATAATTGAATTCGATAATTCTCGTAGTCAATCCGCAAATTCGTTATGGCATTGTTGATGTTCATTGATGGGGGGTGTCTCTCAACATATTCACCCCTCCGAACATGATCGAGTACTTCTATAAATTCACCGAAGGGGCATTGTCTCAAGCTAGCCTCCCAAGCTTCTTTGGTAGTCCAAAATTGTAGTACTCCTTTCACCGTTACTCCATTTATAATTTTTAAATATATTTCGGGGCTAACGTGTTGTATTATAATCTATAGTAAATAATAGATTTTATTTTCATATATTAAAATCATGTAAAAATGAATTGGTGATCTTATAGAGATCGAACTTTTCTTAATTTTCAAGTATTAACATATGAGTAAAAATCATGTGCATAAGCAGATAATATTATAAAAATGGAAAAAAATTTTTGTATTTTTTAATTAATAGTTTTCTTACCATTGCTTCCGGTAATCCTATAGGTGCACTTGGAATGATGTTAAATGTTATATTTGTAGACTTTCTGCGTATATTATCCATATCCTTTTTTTATTGTAGAAAAAAATATATGATTAGAAAAAAAATTTTTTTCACCTACAACTTTTGATCATCTAGTGATAAAAATAAAAAATAAAAAAATAAAATATTGAGTACTAAATATAAATAATGCTTGTTTAAAAAAAAAAAATAAATAAATAAATAAATAAATGAATCTATAAAGGAAGCTTTTTTGAACCAATGAGGTTAGCTTTTAAAGAGAACACTCGTTGTGGATTTGTAATCTGTCTAAAGGGAATACTATATATTTCTCTGTTTATTACAAATAACGTTACGTTACGAATGGAATTTTTATAGCCTATACTAAGTTGTTTACATCTAGCATGACAATTTTTTGTTTTTAACTTTAAATATTTTTTTTAAATTTTTCAGTTGTAAATATATAAAGCTCTGGGGCGAAGTACTTTTTATAAATTGTTGCTAAATTGAGCCATTGAACTTCAATGGGGGGTATGTCATTGATAAAGCAATTGGAAAATGTTTCCAGCTCATTATGTATATCACTCGTTTGTTTTAGTTTCTGTTCTAACGATAATACTACTTGCAGACTCTCCTGATAGCACATCTCGAATGATTTAATATATCGACTATTGTTTATAACATTTGTAAAAATTAACTTATTCGGATGAAATGTAATTTGTTTTTTACAGAATATTTCCGAAACACCGGTGTAACAATAAACAGTTGCCTGTGGATAAATGCTATTTGCGAAATCAATTCCTAAATTTTCTTTAATGACATCATTATCCACGAAATACATATCTATCTGTCTTTCTTTTTTTGTTTTCTAAACAAAATAAAATAAATGATTGTTAAAAGAAATGTATTAAAAAAATTACACTTCTACAGAATGATAGACTGTGTTAGTAATATTATATATTCAGAGAATTTAAACAGAAAAATATCATTAAAAATTTTTATTACATCCGAATGGATGGTGCAGAGCATATTTATACTTTAAAGAAACAAATCTCGAAATAATTTCAACACTGAATAATCTATACTTTTTTAGAATGGAATAGAAACATGCTTTACCCATTTCATTATTTGAAATGAATGTATTTATTTTTTTAACAAGTTACTTTGAGTATTAATAATTCATAAATAATAGTAATAAATTATGAAATGTAGTTTTTATTGAGTATATATTATCGGGGGCGGCGAGAATAATGAGTATAATTTAATGAAATTATTGATAGAAATGGAGAAATTTTACTAAAAAATAGTATGAAAAGTAAAAATCTTCGAATACTATTCTTTAAATTGTTTAAATTAATACTATTGAAGAAATAAAATCTCCGATTTTCTATATTTTAAAAAATGGGGCGGGGATTTTCATTAATAAATTTTTATCTCACTTAAATATATTTAATCCATTATTTTTTGAAAGAAAAATTCATTTCATTACATAAAATCAATCTGATAATACTAAATAAATTAATATTGATACTCTACAATATATATCTGTAAAAATCTATTATGAAAATTTTGAATACAGAAAAATAAATTGAGAGAGTCTAAGAAAAAAGGAAAATTCATTTGCATTGAATGAAATAAACTACACTAAACATTTTTTTATTTAGGATTTAAACAAAGAATAATATAATATATGAGGAATTATTGAAATATTTAGGAAATAAAGCAGAAAATAAAAAAAAATTTCAAAAATCATTTTGAGAATAAAATTTTTTGAAAAAAATTATTACGAGGGAGTGAATGATCAAATCAATTGTGAGTATATATGAAAAAACGCGAATAATTAAAATGAACAAATAAATAAATAAAAATATATGAATGTATTATATTACTTACCAAAAAAAAAAAATAAATAAATATGATGACTGATGAAAGGATTTAGAAAATTTTTAACTTTAACAAAACTCTAAAGAGTATAATCTTCAAGAAAGCAAACAATGAACACTCGAAGACTTTTGAGTTTCAACTGATCATACTACTCAAATTCGCAAATGCTTTATAGCTAAAAACTTTGCGATTTTATTATTATTATTATCTTTAGCTAAAGTGGTTTTTCAAAAGTAGATTTGTAAATAGCATTAAAATATCATTTATTCGAACCATTTTTCGGGTATTCAAGCATTAAGCACGTTCCCATATTTCTATTGTTGGTAGTGAACATTTCAACGGTAGTGTTTTGACCACCTCATTAGGGATGTTTTACCATTTTGCGATTCAACATAATGTTGCGGTTCATCATAATGTTGCGGTTGCTTAATTAGTTATCCGTTGTGACATTTAAAAGGATGATTTTAAACAGTGATTTTCGCAATATATCGCTTACACACGTTAATCGTTAGCCAAACAGCATTTACACATTCGATGCGTGTGGTAAAACCGTGTGTAAGCGATATATTGCGAAAATCACTGTTTAAAATCATCCTTTTAAATGTCACAACGGATAACTAATTAAGCAACCGCAACATTATGATGAACCGCAACATTATGTTGAATCGCAAAATGGTAAAACATCCCTAATGAGGTGGTCAAAACACTACCGTTGAAATGTTCACTACCAACAATAGAAATATGGGAACGTGCTTAATGCTTGAATACCCGAAAAATGGTTCGAATAAATGATATTTTAATGCTATTTACAAATCTACTTTTGAAAAACCACTTTAGCTAAAGATAATAATAATAATAAAATCGCAAAGTTTTTAGCTATAAAGCATTTGCGAATTTGAGTAGTATGATCAGTTGAAACTCAAAAGTCTTCGAGTGTTCATTGTTTGCTTTCTTGAAGATTATACTCTTTAGAGTTTTGTTAAAGTTAAAAATTTTCTAAATCCTTTCATCAGTCATCATATTTATTTATTTTTTTTTTTTGGTAAGTAATATAATACATTCATATATTTTTATTTATTTATTTGTTCATTTTAATTATTCGCGTTTTTTCATATATACTCACAATTGATTTGATCATTCACTCCCTCGTAATAATTTTTTTCAAAAAATTTTATTCTCAAAATGATTTTTGAAATTTTTTTTTATTTTCTGCTTTATTTCCTAAATATTTCAATAATTCCTCATATATTATATTATTCTTTGTTTAAATCCTAAATAAAAAAATGTTTAGTGTAGTTTATTTCATTCAATGCAAATGAATTTTCCTTTTTTCTTAGACTCTCTCAATTTATTTTTCTGTATTCAAAATTTTCATAATAGATTTTTACAGATATATATTGTAGAGTATCAATATTAATTTATTTAGTATTATCAGATTGATTTTATGTAATGAAATGAATTTTTCTTTCAAAAAATAATGGATTAAATATATTTAAGTGAGATAAAAATTTATTAATGAAAATCCCCGCCCCATTTTTTAAAATATAGAAAATCGGAGATTTTATTTCTTCAATAGTATTAATTTAAACAATTTAAAGAATAGTATTCGAAGATTTTTACTTTTCATACTATTTTTTAGTAAAATTTCTCCATTTCTATCAATAATTTCATTAAATTATACTCATTATTCTCGCCGCCCCCGATAATATATACTCAATAAAAACTACATTTCATAATTTATTACTATTATTTATGAATTATTAATACTCAAAGTAACTTGTTAAAAAAATAAATACATTCATTTCAAATAATGAAATGGGTAAAGCATGTTTCTATTCCATTCTAAAAAAGTATAGATTATTCAGTGTTGAAATTATTTCGAGATTTGTTTCTTTAAAGTATAAATATGCTCTGCACCATCCATTCGGATGTAATAAAAATTTTTAATGATATTTTTCTGTTTAAATTCTCTGAATATATAATATTACTAACACAGTCTATCATTCTGTAGAAGTGTAATTTTTTTAATACATTTCTTTTAACAATCATTTATTTTATTTTGTTTAGAAAACAAAAAAAGAAAGACAGATAGATATGTATTTCGTGGATAATGATGTCATTAAAGAAAATTTAGGAATTGATTTCGCAAATAGCATTTATCCACAGGCAACTGTTTATTGTTACACCGGTGTTTCGGAAATATTCTGTAAAAAACAAATTACATTTCATCCGAATAAGTTAATTTTTACAAATGTTATAAACAATAGTCGATATATTAAATCATTCGAGATGTGCTATCAGGAGAGTCTGCAAGTAGTATTATCGTTAGAACAGAAACTAAAACAAACGAGTGATATACATAATGAGCTGGAAACATTTTCCAATTGCTTTATCAATGACATACCCCCCATTGAAGTTCAATGGCTCAATTTAGCAACAATTTATAAAAAGTACTTCGCCCCAGAGCTTTATATATTTACAACTGAAAAATTTAAAAAAAATATTTAAAGTTAAAAACAAAAAATTGTCATGCTAGATGTAAACAACTTAGTATAGGCTATAAAAATTCCATTCGTAACGTAACGTTATTTGTAATAAACAGAGAAATATATAGTATTCCCTTTAGACAGATTACAAATCCACAACGAGTGTTCTCTTTAAAAGCTAACCTCATTGGTTCAAAAAAGCTTCCTTTATAGATTCATTTATTTATTTATTTATTTATTTTTTTTTTTTAAACAAGCATTATTTATATTTAGTACTCAATATTTTATTTTTTTATTTTTTATTTTTATCACTAGATGATCAAAAGTTGTAGGTGAAAAAAATTTTTTTTCTAATCATATATTTTTTTCTACAATAAAAAAAGGATATGGATAATATACGCAGAAAGTCTACAAATATAACATTTAACATCATTCCAAGTGTACCTATAGGATTACCGGAAGCAATGGTAAGAAAACTATTAATTAAAAAATACAAAAATTTTTTTCCATTTTTATAATATTATCTGCTTATGCACATGATTTTTACTCATATGTTAATACTTGAAAATTAAGAAAAGTTCGATCTCTATAAGATCACCAATTCATTTTTACATGATTTTAATATATGAAAATAAAATCTATTATTTACTATAGATTATAATACAACACGTTAGCCCCGAAATATATTTAAAAATTATAAATGGAGTAACGGTGAAAGGAGTACTACAATTTTGGACTACCAAAGAAGCTTGGGAGGCTAGCTTGAGACAATGCCCCTTCGGTGAATTTATAGAAGTACTCGATCATGTTCGGAGGGGTGAATATGTTGAGAGACACCCCCCATCAATGAACATCAACAATGCCATAACGAATTTGCGGATTGACTACGAGAATTATCGAATTCAATTATATGATTTAGATCAGTCATCAGATATACAATCTTATTCGTCGAACTCTAGTTCGTAAGTAAATATTGTATAGAAATTTTAACAGAGCGTATACATTAGTGAATTTATATTATGAATAACTTCATTCAAAACTTATGTATATGTTATTTCATTAATATATAGATCATTCAATAATGCATCAACCTTCATTGATGATGATGATGATGAAGAAGAAGAAATGGATAATATAATTGTGATAGACGATGATGATGATGATGATGTTATCATAATTGATTAGTTTTTATTATTTTTTTTATTTTTGTAATAAAATATGAAGCTTTTTTAAAAATCATTCTAGTCAATTTTAACCAATACTAACTTAATAATACAATTCCTTACACATAATTATAAAACATTGTTAGCGATTTCCCCTTTTTCGAGGAATATAAATATGTCGAACGAATCATTTAAAAATCATTAGATTTTCAACATGTTAATGTAGAATTTAAATATTGTTGTAAAAGCAAGTATGATGTTATTTTGTATATCACAGGGTGAAAAAAAAAAATAATAATAATACGTTAATCATTGATTTAAAAATTATATTATCATACATTTCCGGCATCCGATGTTTGCATGTGCTTGTATAGAAACACGAATAAAATATAATACATCCAAGGTAACTTGCATATTTCTGCTGTTGTCTAAAACCGTTAGAATATTAGGTAAAAGATTGAGTAAGATAAATACGATCGTAACACATTGTTTAAAGAAACAAAAATAAAAATAAAATAACATGATCGATTTAATTTGAATTTAGCAATATTTTTAGAACTAACATGAATTTTTTGTAAAACGCGAAAGAAAAAAAAGGAAAGAAAACAACGGTAAAATTTGTTAGTTTTACGGATAAATCAGTATAGTTATATTTAACAATGCCTATGCAGTTAATAATCTTTTGTCATTCATTTAACCGTGCGCTCACACATATGCCCACATACATGTATACCGGTCTTAATGGTATGTTTATTATCAACTATCTCATTCATCCAGTTTTAAAGCTAATTTTCGGCCTTTTTTATAAAACTGTCTCGAAAAGGATGCTAACGGATATTTCATGTCTGCCACTACAGTGCAGTTCTGCAATAATAAAGGTACATAATTTATCTCACTCTCACTCTCTTATTCTATAAGCGGATCTCTACCTGTCGTTGCGATTCAATGGTTGTTTCTTATTAGCCATTTCGCACATTTCAAGCATACATACACACACATGTTCACACATATTTACTCACCCTTACGCGCCTGCAGTGTCGATACATGATCTGCAGGTGCTTCTATAATGACGAAGACTATTCGTAGACGTTCCTGTAGATTTCGAAATATTTTCGTATTGAAAAATTTTAAATATAAAAAATGAAAAATCTTAGAACGAAACATTGTATAAAAATCTTCTTCGTAATCTGTATTCCAAATAATAAGACTCGTACGTTTTCATCAGCCCCTCCCTCACGTGTAAAAATTTAGCTTTTTATTTTCTCTCTCTGTTGTATCAGTCTATTTAAACGATATGAATAATAATGAATTTTTTTTTTTTTTTAAAGATAATAAGTGTAAACTGAACATTTTACAAAAATTTCCATCAAAGTTTGAAGAAATCTATGTGTGTGTATCAGGTTTTGACCGTTTTTCAAATAAATTCGTAGATTTACCATTCATATCGAGGAAAAAGTAAAAAAAAAATTTTTTTCATACTTGTATATGTAAGCACACGCATGCATATGCTGAGAGATAAAAAAAAAAAAAGAAAAAGATTATTTAAATTTAAATAAACAGTTACATAAATTGATTTGATTTCATCCATACAACATATTAACTGAAATAGAATGGAATAATAAATGATGTGTTCGGTACTATAATATCTGCGGTGTATCTAAATAATTTTAAAGTAATTATACGACCATGAAATAAAATAAAATGTATGAAATGTATATTATTACATATTAAAATTCCATACATATATACATACATACATTATAATTTATGTGAAACAATGTAAAAGATTTTGAAATAATAAAAATAAAAAATGCGAGTAAAAGAAAAAAATATGGTTTTATTTCACATATTATACATACTACGCGACAATTGACTTTGGTACATTGAAAGGTAATTATTATGTTCATATTCAACTTTCGTAGGATCTAGACAACTCCAGCTTTCAAATTCCACGTCTTTTATTGAATTTTTAATCCGTATGAATTGAATGTTGACAGTCGTCGCAATCTTTTACTTTGACACAATTTCGAGTACTCCTGTGTAATGTATCACCATCGATATAATATTCTTTATCATGTTCGTGATCGTAGCATGGTAGAAATGATTTTATCGTATCATCCTGTTTTAATCTGTCCGGTAAAAATATATAAATGTCCCCGATGCAACTTGGAAATAATGTAATTATCATTTCTTTGGTGGCTGTAATGAACAACTGGCTTAAATCATTTATATTGAGATTGTTCATAAGCTTCAGCGGACGGATAACGTGATCGTGCCACGTCTTCATCACCATAACATTTTTCATCGCACAATGAAAAATATCATTCTCATAATGGTGCTTACAAGTTACCAGATTGCTTATACCGGAGTATTCTTGATATAAATCATCAATACTAGGTACTCGAAAGACTTTCTCCATATTAACGAGTTCGTAGTCCAAGTCACGCAACAATTCAGACTTTTCGTTAAGTTCCCATAATATAAGTTTTGCATAAGTGGTTAAAATATATACGCGAACCTTCGGTTTTTCAGACAGTATTGTGAATACATCACGTGTCATGAATATTTCTTCCCGACATGGAAATAATGAGGGGTTTTTCAAGTAATGACTCACGGAAGAGCATTGTAAATGAGGCATTTTTGATGCAGACCATGCTCTGCTTGGCTTGTATAGCGTATGTAAACACCTCCCGCCAGACATATCAATCATCGCTAGTTCGGTTACTAGAAAACTATAATCAGAATCCTTATGGAAGCTGAAATCTACAAAATATTCCGCTATATCCATCTGATCTGACAATAATACTGGACCAACGATTTTATGTGTAGAAGATGTTGATTCTGTTGAAGAATAACCACCATCTGATTGCGGTAATTGAAGTGACGAAGACGTATGTGAGTCGCTATCACTTGCAATGTCCTTAATTGATCTTGAGTTGCTGCTTACGTTAACTATATTAACATTCATGATTGAATAATATGTATTTCAAACTTTTCACTAAAAAAAAATACAGAGAAAAAGAAAGAGAAAAAGGAAAGATAAAAGACAGAAAAAAATGATAGAGAAAAAAAGAGAAAAAACGTAGGAAATTATTTTCTTTAACGTTGACGTAAATTTTTTAATAATGCGTGAACACAGATTCGACAAAATATACATGTTTAACATAAAACTAATACTGACCGCTTGAATGATTCCGTTCGATAGTCTATCTCATTAGCTACCTTTGAATCGGTTGTGGCAGTGGAAATGTTACGTCAGAAAAATGTTGTTCCGTCGGAGAAAGCTGAATATATTTGTATACGAACAAAGTAATCGAGGACTTTGAGTGTATGCGCATATGTATGTGAAGGAGTGTGAAAAATATTCTTGTACCGAATAATGGTAAATAGCGTGCGAGCAATGTACAAGTGGTCTTGAAGGTATGCGAGTCATGCAGGTAATGGTTGTTGCGACGACGAGATGTATACCTGCAGAGTTTATCGATTCTTGGAAAAGAGGGATTGACGTTCGAAACAATAATATCTTGAAACGATCGATGATGCGGATGAGTTTATTAAATAAAAAAATTATGTTTATAGCGAAACGAATAATATTAAAAATAATTGTGATGTTAATAAATATTTTTTATTGATCGGAGATTTTTCTTTCTCGAAAGGTTAAAATTATTTTTGATAATGTTAAGTGTATATAATGACATGAATGTGTAGGGAAAAGTAATACAGGTACAAAAAAAAATAAAGATCGTTAATAAAAAAATAAACATATAGAACTGCATGTGGTACATATGCGAGATCAATGTGATATGCTATTGTGTCTAACGTTGAAAAAATGTTCATGATCAATAGGGAAATTCGTGATAGAAGATAATTGTGTGGGAATGTGCGGTACGCTTTCGAGTGAACCATTGATTAATTTTTAGAATCGATAAAATAAATAAAGATTGCGAAAGATCAGTAATTTTAGATGTGTGGGGGCGGGGTAGAAAGAATGAATTTTTAGGATTGAAAAAAAAAAAATGAAAAACATATTCGAATCAATTTTTGAAGAACTCGTAATAGAGTAATATAGAATCTGTGCGGGGGGATAGATAGTATGCTTTCACAACAGTCTGAATGTTTGTTCGGATTAATTTTTAAAACCTCGGAAAACATACAGAAATACTTACGGACTGAAAATAATCGTAATGAGAAAAATAATAAAATATACTTGGGCTAATTTTGAAAAAAAGTGGTAACGCGAACGAATGACACGTGTGTGAGAATGATGCGCGTGCTTTCGTTGAGGGGCGAGACATCGATAGATTTATTTTTAGAACCGGGGAAAACATACATAAATACTTATGGATGGAAAAGTAATCGTAAGTGAGAAAAAATAATAAATATACTTAGACTAATTCTATAATACTTAGGCTTGGAAAAATTATTATGAACGATAGGGAAACTATCGAGAGCAGAGTGTGCACGGGATCGAATGGTTCGCTTTCGTGGTGGCTAACGCTATGGTAGATATAAGTGTGTGATCTGCCAGTGCTAGTGATGTGCGTCGAAATGTTTTTACAATCGAAACAATCAACAATCGTCAAAAAAAAAAAAAAACAATCAAATGATTTTCATTCGAATGATTTGATTCGAATGATTTTAATTTGAATGATTTTAATTCAAATGATTTTGATTCAAATGATTTTGATTCAAATGATTTTAATTCGAATGATTTTAATTCGAATGATTGTTGTGAATACAAATGAATTATTCGAATGAAATAACATTTCGAATGTAACTGTGGAACAATCGAATGCATTCGAAGTTATCGAACAATCGAATAATTCGAATGAATCATTTCGAAGTTGCCCATCACTAGTCAGTGCGCTTTTGTAACGATCGGAGAATAAGGAAAAATTTTTGGAACCGTAGAAAATGAGAAATATACTTAGACTAATTTTATAATACTTACGGACGGAAAAATAATCGTAAGTGAGAAAAAATAATAAATATACTTGCACTAATTCTATGATACTTAGGCTTTGAAAAATTATTATGAACGATAGGGAAACTATCGAGAGCAGAGTGTGCACGGGATCGAATGGTTCGCTTTCGTGGTGGCTAACGCTATGGTAGATATAAGCGTGTGATCTGCCAGTGCTAGTGATGTGCGTCGAAATGTTTTTACAATCGAAACAATCAACAATCGTCAAAAAAAAAAAAAACAATCAAATGATTTTCATTCGAATGATTTGATTCGAATGATTTTAATTTGAATGATTTTAATTCAAATGATTTTGATTCAAATGATTTTGATTCAAATGATTTTGATTCAAATGATTTTGATTCAAATGATTTTAATTCGAATGATTGTTGTGAATACAAATGAATTATTCGAATGAAATAACATTTCGAATGTAACTGTGGAACAATCGAATGCATTCGAAGTTATCGAACAATCGAATAATTCGAATGAATCATTTCGAAGTTGCCCATCACTAGTCAGTGCGCTTTTGTAACGATCGGAGAATAAGGAAAAATTTTTGGAACCGTAGAAAATGAGAAATATACTTAGACTAATTTTATAATACTTACGGACGGAAAAATAATCGTAAGTGAGAAAAAATAATAAATATACTTGCACTAATTCTATGATACTTAGGCTTTGAAAAATTATTATGAACGATAGGGAAACTATCGAGAGCAGAGTGTGCACGGGATCGAATGGTTCGCTTTCGTGGTGGCTAACACTATGGTAGATATAAGTGTGTGATCTGTCAGTGCTAGTGATGTGCGATTTCGAAATGTTTTTACAATCGAAACAATCAACAATCGTCAAAAAAAAAAACAAAAAACAATCGAATGATTTTGATTCAAATGATTTTAATTTGAATGATTTTGATTCGAATGATTTTAATTCGAATGATTTTGATTTGAATGATTTTTGATTCGAATGATTTTAATTCGAATGATTTTGATTCGAATGATTGATGTGAATACGAATGAATTATACGAATGAAATAACATTTCGAATGCAACTGTGGAACAATCGAATGCATTCGAAGTTATCGAACAATCGAATAATTCGAATGAAACATTTCGAAGTTTCCCATCACTAGTCAGTACGTTTTTGTAACGATCGGAGAATAAAGAAAAAATTTTCGGAACCGTAGAAAATGAGAAATATACTTAGACCAATTTTTATAATGCTTAGGCATGGAAAAAATAAAAAAATTAAAAAATACATTTGAATGGTATAAAGCAGGGAATAGGGAGCTCACGTTAGTTTTATGCTTTAAATATTATACTTTGGTTAATTTAAAAAAAAAATTACGATATCGCTAACGATCGACATGTGTGTGAGAACGATGCATGCGCTTTTACTTGGTTTAAATCAGTTGTTGCAGTGGAAATATTACGTCAGAAAAATGTCATTCCGTCAGGAATAGTTGGTTACATATGCGCATTGAATAAAGTAGTCATGAGCTTTGAGTATGAGTATGTTTTTGTGTTAGTGTGTACATGTAGGGTGTGGCTCTGCAATATGACATAGACTGTAATAGAAAGTATAAGAATGTTAAGATCCGGTTTCAACGGTTGCGTTAGCATTTACGTGTAGCGCTATGAGAGAAGCATTTTCGCTTTTGCGATGTGTGAGATAGAGACTTACCCCCCCGTACATAATGCATCGGACAAAGAAAAGTTTTACGCAACTGACCGAACGAAAATCTTCGCGATTCCTAGAAATACCGGAACGGCGAAAACCTGTATTTTACCGCGATTCCTGCAGACTGACCACTGATAATATTGATAACAACGAAAATCAATAATGATAATAACTAATTTTACATATGTTACGAACGCTCGTAACCGTATATACATCATTGTGTGTGTGTGTGCGTAATCCTCCAAAACTAGTTGCTACCGAATAACGGTAATTTACGTACAAGCAAAGGCATGCATCGACCAATTGATTGACAGGTACAAGGTCACTTGCGATGGCACGCGTACGAATTTACCGCGATAGTGATGATGATGGTGATTTTTACATATGTGTGTAGACGTATATACACATACATTTACGTGTGTGTGCAGTAATTAAGGGATCGACAATCAAATGGAATGCGGTTCCGCGGTCCGAGACGCTCCGGAAACGGCCCTCGAAGGCCTTAATCAACGGTGGCGGCATCCTTTGAGCTAGAACTCTCCTTTTACATCTACTTTTTGAGGAGCCTTGAATACAAGCAAAACCCATCCTTCACCAAAAGAAAACTCGCTTTTAAAACGCTACAGCCGGGCATCGACTTCAGTGCGAAATAGTACGAATAACGAAAGACATTCGTTTTATAACATTTTCCAGAAATCAGGTATGTAAAAACTGAAAGTAAATCGGTAAAAAAATGGGGAAATGAAGTAATGGGAGCCTCCAACATTTTCTTGTCTAGGTCAGCGAAAAAAAACTTAATAACGTTTCATGCCGGTCCTGTCTGATTATCATCCGCTGCTGATCTTCCGAACTATGCTGAAATAGCATTAATCTTTTCATACCTTTTTATGCAGAAATTGCACCGTATAAGATCGTTCCGAATTATAGGCTGTCAGGATCTAAAATGCAACACTGCATTCTATTTATAATATAAATTAATTCCAATGCAGCATACAGCGGTAAGTGAACGCCTGCCATTCTTTATCATCGCTGTTATCTGATACGTTGTTCTTCGGTTTTGTCGTTTTTTCGCCATAACTCGTCTTATTTGGCACCGTTTTTCTCGTTTTTTCTCATTTCCTTTATTCTTATTCTTCTTTCCTCTACTTTCGTTACTAATTTCACAATCTTTCGCGTAAACTCTTGGGACAGCCGTTTCAGGACTTTCGTTTTATTCGTAGTTTTTCGATTATACCGTTTGTTTTGCTTCCGGCAACTTATTCACGTAACAACATAGGTGTTGATTTGAAAAAAAGATGAATTCAATTTATCCAGTTCGACAGTATCGATGCAAACAGTATAGAATGATCGGAAAAAAGATGATGCAGTAGTTCTTTGTAATATGCCATTCATTTAAAGTTTAAAATTACCAGATTCATTTTAGACAGTGACAAAAAAGTACCATTTTCTATTAAAATTTGTCTTCAATGTTGTGGCTATTATTCTATGAACACTCTTTTAAATGGTAAGGGGATAAGTATAGCGTAAAAATTGAATCTTATTCGCAATTTTTTTTAAGAACTGAGAAAAAGTAATAGTCGTCATTAACATTTTTTGCCAATAGTGCAATAAAGCACTCCAGCCAAGGGCAAATGCCACATCGACTGATTAAAAACGTTTTCTATCCTTTTGTCCTTTTTTCTTTCGTTTTGGCGCTTCTTCTTCTTTTTTTTTCTGATTTGTTCCTATTTTTAAGTAAAAGCACTGACATCTGTTTTCGGTTCATCTCTGTTAATCTGTTCAAAGAGTACTTACGTTTTTTTTTTGTTTTTTTGTTTTACTTGTAAGTTGATTATTATAAAACAGTTTTTAGTACAATCAACTTGAATTTCCAATTATTCATATTTAGTTTTTTCTTTTTTTTTCTATTGTTTTTTGCATGCCGTTTATTATCTTTACTCATTTCATATTTTTGTTTAAAATCAGCCTCACACTTCTGTACAAAAAAAAGTTTTTTAACTCCAAAAATATTCCTTTCATTAGCTTTACTTACATTCGTAACTTTTTCCAAAAGTTAATTCAAATCTCAATATGTAAAAATTTTCGATGTGCTCGTTTTACGGAATATAATGCAGAAAAGAAATAATTAGACTTTTATGTTCATTTAAGGAATCCTTTGCCAGTTGTGTTATCTTAATGCATACAGTACACCAGTGGCGTAGCGTGGGGGGTGCCGAGGGGGCCATGGCCCCGGGTGGCGGCGAGCACCGTGATTTTTTAATTCAAAAATCAAAAAAAAATCGATATATGCATATATATATATATATATATAAAAATGAAACGGCGTATGTTTATGGCCGCAAAACCTGAAAAGTAGTGGATGGATTGACTTGAAATTTTTACACAACATTACATTTCTATATATGTAAGAGTGTTTGTATAATTTCTTTATCCCTAAATTTCTCCGGAAACGAAAAATTCTAAGCGTTTTAAGGGACGCGATTTATGATTTGTTTTCGGCATTATAGTGAAGAATTTCAGAAAAACGTATTGTGGCTGTATATGCAGGAGACTCTGTAATTGCATAAGCGTGTGTAAATTAAGTAAGCGGCGACAATTTACAATCAATGATGAGATGAGTGACGGAGAATATATATTGATGGGAGAGAGAGAAAGTGTGCAAAAACAGTTTCGTTGAAAGGAACCGATCATCATCGTTGAGCTGCTAGAAAAAAAAAAAAGGTTTTTATGACACTGTTCGTGATTTTGATGCGTAGAGTGCAGACAGGCAGGGTAATCGCCGCTCTGAATAATATTAAGATTTTTCTAGAAACATCGTCGGTATTCGGTTAGAGATAGTCGTGAGAGACATGATTTTATAAAGACCGGCAGTGCTTCGAGAAAATCGACGAGATGACGAGTGTAATAAACTGAAGTTAGATTTACGATATCACGTGTTTGATTACGAGATTTTATTTTACATACATACTTATTTCATCCAATATTATAGAATTTAACGGGTGTAAAGTACCGAAGTTTTTCTTGTGTAGATATTATAGAAATTGTTACTATTTCATCTCTCACCGTTCTTCATTTTCCTTTCGTTCGCCTAATAGGTAAGTAATTAAGTTCAATTAAATTTATTTAAATCGATAAGTAAGTGCTTCCTTGTCAAATTTTATTTGTAAAGGTGATATTTCTGTACAAATGCACAAAAATAGTTGGTCAAATATTATACAAGTTGTAACTATTCATTTTCCGATATGTATAGTAGTTTTTAAGCGCAAAAATGAACAATAAATAACAATTTGTAACATTGTCAAACATGGCTTCTATGTGACGATGATCCTTACTCGACGCCATTTTAGAAACATTAACCTAATTCTATACAAATTGCATCTCTATCGCACAAGCTTATGCGTTAGAACTGGACCACAGCCGTCTAGCTTTACCAAGCTGCATTTACCGGTTTCGGGACGATTTAATTAGAATATTTTTACAAAAACCATAAACAGGTGGGTTTTTATGTATTAGGAGTGAAAACTATTTGTTTTAGGTGCTTGCGCTTTAATCTTTTCTTTACGATGTGATAAAAGTTTTCTATTTTTGAACCGACTATGGCGACTAGGAATTATAAGATTGCTATTAAGTGAAATTAAAAGTATTTTTGTACACAAAAACGAAAACAAATGCTGTCATTTTAATGATTAGGTATTGCTTACGATTTTTTTTTGCTTTACTTTTAAGTTGCAGTACATTCTGAAGGCTTAGAATTATATTTTATGTATTTTATTTACATTTCCAATGACGATGTAAAAATCGATAGTATTCTTATTGCTTTACATCCTGCTATAAACTGAAATATAACATTTTTTAAGGTTATGCGATATTTTTGAGTCATGTTACATCTAACATATTCAAACCACAGACGGATTAAGGATTTACAGGGCGCGGGACTAATCTTGAATAAGGGGCCCCCTTCGGAAAAAAAATAGTAAAAAGCTCATTATCAAACACGTGCAATACATCGGCAGTAAAAGTTTGCCATAAAATTGTTTTTTTTTTTAATATATATATAAACAATTTTTTTTTTTTTCTTTTATAGCACATCTCTAACTAAATATGAAAAGGACAAAAGAAAGTGGAGCATATTATCGGAATAAGAAGAAAGAAAAGGAGGAGAATATCAAAAAGAATGAAGGAGCTATATTGAAGTTTGTGAAACTTTCGGAGACGCCAGAGTCTACGCCAGCTTCGCTAGAGTCTACGGCAGGACCTTCAAGTGTGAGTTCTTCAGAGATTAGTGTTGTTCGAATCCAAGAAGTAGCTCAAATAGAACAAATAGCCGATACTGACGACTTGCAACCTTTGATTGATAGTACGAATTTGTCAGATTCAAATAATTCTGCTGTGATTGCTGAAATTCCGACACCCAAACAAAATATTGATTTCAGCGACATTTGGAAATGGCCTGAAAGTATAGATTCAAACATAAGGTTGCTATTGTTACAGAGAGGTGGTCCTGAAATTGTTCAACACATGAATACAGATTTCTCTGAAGAGCCAACAGTATCACCCACGGTTCAGTCAGACGTGGACTCTACAACATCAAAAGTATTATCGACGAGACGGTTGACTAGAGATTGGTTTTACCGGATATTGCCAAACGGCGAAAAAGTTTTACGCTCTTGGATGGAATATTTTCCTTCGAAAGCTTCATTGTTTTGCTTCTGTTGTCGTTTCTTTGAAAATGCCAATCCATCAAATGCGTCGAAATTTTACTCCACCGACGGATTTAATACTTGGTGGAAATTAAATCCCAAGGTGGCTAATCATGAATTAAGTGCTCAACATAACGGAAAATTTTGCAAATGGAAGGAGTTGGAAAAGAGACCTCGAAAAGAACAAACAATTGATAAAAAGAAACAAGAAATATTGGCAAAGGAAACCAAAAAATGGCATGAAATTCTGACAAGAATGTTTGATATTATACAATTTCTGGCAAAACAAAATTTGGCGTTACGTGGCCACAGGGAAGATGACATAAGTACTAACAGAGGAAACTTTTTAGAATTGGTGCATCTTCTAGCAAAGTATGATCCTCAGAGAGCATTTAGTAAGGATAAAAATAGGCCAAAACATTTCTCTCACTTATATGTCACCTCAAATTCAAAATGAGTTCATAGAAATTTTCGGAAAAAAAGTTCGCCAAGTAATTATAGCTCGTGTCCAAAAGGCTAAATATTATTCCGTGATCTTTGACAGAACCCCGGATATTTCCCACAAAGATCAAACAAGCCAAGTATTACGATATGTGATAATTGAAAACCAGGAGGTTAGAGTAGAGGAATCTTTTATAGATTTCATCGAAACGAAAACCAAAACTGCAGAAGGTATAAGTGACACGATACTAAGCAAACTTAAGGCTGATGGGCTCGACATCATGAACTGTAGAGGGCAAGCTTACGATAATGCTACCACGATGGCTGGATGCCACACAGGTGTGCAACAGCGGATAAAGGATATCAATCTCAATGCCGAATTTGTTCCTTGCTCAAACCATTCACTAAACCTAGTTTGCCTACATGCAGCTTCAGAGGAGGTAAATTCGATGACTTTCTTTGGTACGCTAAGAACGCTGCTACGTTTTTTTTTTCTACGTCGACACATCGGTGGGAAGTTCTTCTTTCAGCCACAAGAAAAAGTTTGAAGAGGGTTCAGGACACACGTTGGAGCGCTAGAGGTGATGCTGTAAATTCCATTAGACATCATTACAAAGAAACTTTAACTGCACTGGAAAAACTGACGGAAATGAAAAAAAACTTGAACACACCGACAGATGCAGGAAGCTTATTAGTCGCTATGCAATCATATTCGTTTTTATGTTACTTAGGCTTCTGGCAACCGGTACTGTGTGAAGTAAATGATGCTCAAAATAATTTTCAAACAGAGGGACTAAATATGCATCAATGTGCTCAGAAAATAAGTGCTTTACAGACTGCATTGGAAGAAAAGCGAGAGGAATACGTGGATGACGCTTTAAGATATTACCAAAAGTTTATGTGAAAAGCTTGAAATTTCTTTTGAACCCTCAAGACGAATCAGGAGGAAGCATATATTTGGCGACGGAAGTAAAGGTGTTGAGATATCGTTCAAAGATGACTTGAGGCGAACAATGTTTTCTTCAATAGACGGAGTAATTGCTGAAATTCGAGAAAGACTCCAACAGCTGCAGAATCTAGCGCAAAAATATGATTTTTTAAGACCTGTAGTGATATTGAGCGTGGACGAACTTAACTTACATCAAGCTCCTCCAGACATTAATAAAGAACAATTTCAAGTTGAGCGCATACGTTTACGAGCTTTCGTAGCTACAACAGACCCATATTGTAAAAAAGAGCCCATTAAGTCCGGCTCTCTAGGTTAATTAAAATATATTATCGAGTCCAAACTTGAAGATGGCTTACCAAACATTGTCATAATGCTGAGAATTTTTTTAACATCTGCCATCAGTAATGCCAGTTGCGAGAGAAGCTTCTCTAAACTAAAGTTAATCAAAAATTATCTCAGATCGACTATGTCCACGTTGAGGCTATCAAATTTAGCTATTCTGACATTGATATTGATAATTGTAAAAAAGATTTTGCTATGAAAAAAACACGCAAAATACATTTTTAATTAATAAAAAAATTTAAAGCTGCTTTATTTGACTTTTACTCATTTATGTGACTAATAATTAATATAGAGGGGGCGGCAAATTTCCGGTCGGCCCCAGGCGGCGAAAGCCTACGCTACGCCGCTGCAGTACACCATACATATTACACGCACGGCTGGTGTGATCATCCTGTATTCATATCTACTTATTTTGCTTATTTCGAAATACAACTTAAAAAAAAAATTAATTTAAATCTTTTCAAAATAAATTGTTTAACTTACCGGTGGTGACAGGGCCGTATATAGACCAAAGTTTCGGGAGGGGTTACGAAAATATTTCTTATAAATATATATATATATATATGTGCGTGTGTGTGTGTATTATCATGAAATATATTTTTTTTATAAATAGTACACTAAAGCCTTGTAGTTAATTATTGCATATGCAATATTTGAACACTACAAAAAAATCAAATAAAAAATAGTCGCTTCCATATAATTCATAAAAATTTCAATTTTCTTTTCTTTTGTCAAAAATTGAAAAGAAATAAAATTTATTCCGAATTTCGGTCCATTTAATTCAAGCGGTTATTATTTTGCAGACATTTCGGAGGGGGTTTAAACCCTGACCCCCCCCCCCTCAGATACGGCCCTGGGTGGTGAAATTTTTTCAAATTTTTTATTAATGTTATTAGAAACTGGCGTTAAAATCTCGATAAACATTTAAATGAATACAGAAGGAAAAAGCAATTCAGAAACATAAAATCGGTAAATCTGTTTTAATGAATACTTTTACTTTTAATTATCTTTAATCAAATTTTTAAATAATAAGTATTTTATTGTTTATTTTATTTTTTATGTATCTGTTAATTACCTTGGTCTATAATGATTTACACTATTAAAATTTGACTTCTTTCTAATATCACATTAATTTCGGTAAATTTTTTTTTGTCCGCCTTTAATCGAACGCGGTATCCATATTCTTTTCCTACATTCCTTTTTCCTGTCTTGGGCTAATTTTTTCCATTCACAGTTTTGTTAATGCAATTTGTTCAATCCTTCCAAATTATAAAATTAGACCTTTTTAATTGTAATTAGTAGATCGATAAATTTTTATATTTTTGCAAAAAATTTTATGAATTAAAAATAATAAATGATATATTAAATTTTGTATATATATGGTTTTTTCACGAGAAAATGGATTTTATTATATGATTTTGAAATAAATTTAAAAAAAAAATCGTTAGGTAATCACATTCCATTTTATAAAAAATACGCGTAATTATATCTTATTTAAAGAAGTTATAAAAAATTATCGCAAACAAAAGTTTCAGTTTGAGTTGAAAAATTTCGTTTTAGTTGAACAGTACCTACTGGACAAGTAATATGTTTATCAGAAGCATTGACGGTCTCATTTTGTAGAGTGGCAGGGAGTCATAACTGCTAGACTCCATTCGCAATGCTAAAATTGACACTTTGCAATGCAACACGATCGCATTGGTTTTATATACAGTACTATATTATATTTAAACAAATATTCAATATTTTATATTAGAAAAATTTTCTTAATGTTATAATAAATTATATAGAAAGTATTCATAGTTGTTTTATTTTTAAACGATGTGAAATATTTTTTATGCACTTACTACTAACTTTAACTCGAAATGATTTAATGATAAATACTTGCAAAATAAAAATTGTACAAATAAAACTAGTTTATTATAATTATGTGAAAATAGCGAAGGTTACAAAAAAGATATGAAGTGGAGGAAAAAGCAAAGCTATAATTTCAACCGAAGTGAACATAAATTTAATAATTATTTTCGGAAGAAAATGATTTAAAAAAGTTTATTTACGTGAACAATTTCCGCAGAGATTAGCCGTCGAAACTCACACAACATTTTATTAAAATCGTCAATGCTTTGCGAGTTTTTATTTACACTTGTTTATAAAAAAACGCCTCTTCCTTATCATAATTGTACGTCAACTTACGTTTGCACCATTCTGTTCTTATATTTGCATATCTGAATATGTATTTAATGATAATGGTTAAATAGACACAACTTTTAATTGAATGTAATTGTAAACATTATGTAAAGATCATTTAGCATTAAATTTTTTTAAAGCACCTTAATTACTTCAGAAATACTGTGTCTCAGTTCATATTACATTTTTTGATTTCATAAATAATAGACAACATTTTTCTTCTTCTTCTTCTTTTTGATTTGTAACCGTGCCGTATCCTGCTACTTGGGCCAGAGGCACGGAAGGAAAGGTATTATATTAGATTAAAGGTAGGATGTTTGTATTATTGAGGAAGAAGAGGAGTTTAGTTTCGGTGGAGGAGGTGCGCCGCAGTATGTTAGGAAGATTATTAGGAAGGTCGGCGAGTTGGCGTTGGAAAGTATAAGTTGTGCAGGAAGTTAGGATGTGGGCGATGGTAAGGGGAGTATTACATGCAGGACAGGTCGGCCGTTCTTCTTTTGCAAACAGGAACTGATGCGTAAGACGTGTATGTCCGGACCGAACACGGCAGAGGACTACCTCATTCCGCCTGGACGTCGACATTGCCGGATCTGTGACGCTGGAGTCGTAGTGAGGAAGAATAGCGAATCGTTCCGTTGCTTTTGCCTTTAGCTTACTCCGAATATGAATCAGGATATCTTTACTCGGCGTTGATATGAGTGGAATTGGTGTTATATTACATGATTCTGCTGCCGCTGTGTCAGCCTCGTCATTAGCTCCAAGATTGCTGTGCCCTGGTATCCATGCGAGTACAATTTGGCCCGAATAAGTAAGCGCTTTTTCCGATATAGTTTTCGCGAAGGGATGTTGATGTTCGTGTCTGTTCTGTATACATCTGATGGAACTAAGGGAATCTGTGCAAATTAGTATATCATGGTTTAACTCCGATTTTGCAGCATCAATTGCGCAAGAAATTGCATATAGCTCTGTCGACAGCACGGAGAACGTTGATGGAAGTGGACATCGAATTGTCCCATGTTTATAAACGACGGCACAATCACAGGAATTTCCTTTTTTTGCTCCATCCGTGTATAGTATTTCATGACCATTATACATATTCAGAAGATTCTGGAACGAGTCCTGAATAAAGAATTGTGGTGATAGAAGAGAAATTTTGTCCGCACCATAGGTAGTATGTGACAACTTTTTCATCACATTTAGCCTTTTCGTGCAAGCAGCTCTGAGGTAATTTATATGATCCATCCATGACAGCCTTCTGTCGAAAATCAGGCCAAGGTATGTAATCCGAGGAGCAGTTTCTATGGCCTCTGAACCTAAAGTAATAGCCATTTGCTGCCGACAATGATGAATTCTACAGAAGTGCACCGCTTTAGTTTTAGTAGGTGAGAAGGAAAGACCACTGTTTGTGGACCATTCAGTAAGCTTCTGTGTAGCTTCCTGGAGCCATAGTCTCGCCAAGTTTATGATCATGACAACGAACGAAAATCACCAGGTCATCTGCAAATAGTACACTTCGGATCATTGGATTTATCTCCGCCATCATCGAATTTATAGCAATAATGAAGAGCGTCGGGCTTAAGACTGAACCCTCTGGTAGTACACCATTTTTTAATTCAAGAAATTTTGAGCTGACGTCGCCAAGAGTCACCTGGAACCGACGTTGATCCAAAAATCCCCTAATGAATGCTAATAATCGACCATCAATATTCCATTGTTCGAGGATCTTGTGATGTAAAACCGTGTCAAAAGCCTTGGTGAAGTCGAAGAAGATGGCGAGCAGGTGTTGGTGGCTGGAGAAGGATTCCAAAATGTTTCTCTGTAGGTAACAAAGAAGATCAGTTGTAGATCGGTGAGAGCGAAATCCACACTGTTTGTTTGATAGTAGTTTTCTATTATTCAATATCTATTGAAGACGACGGTTGACTATTTTTTCCATGACCTTGCCAAGCACAGATGTAAGAGCAATGGGCCTGTAACTGTCCAGTTCCATTGGATTTTTGTTCTCTTTTAGAATCGGTATGACCTCTGCCAAGCGCCAGGAAGTGGGAAAAGAACCGGATATCCAGATCTGATTAAATATATTCAACAGATGAGAGTTAATATTTTGTGGGGCGTATTTGAGCATATTGGCATGAAACTTATCATATCCCGCTGCAGAGGGATTTATCGTGCGAATGGCTAGATTAAGTTCTTCAAGCGTTAGTAATTTATTGAACTCTTGATGTGAGTCGGCCTCTATTGTTGCGGCCAAAGAAGAAGGAGATTTAGGGGAAGCACGATTTGAAGCTAACGAAAAGTGATTAGCGAAGGCTGTTTGGAACTAATAATTAAAGAAAAGCATAAGCGAAATGCGATATTGCTTAATGGATAGTTTCGCTTCCTTATCAATATTGAAGATCTGTAGCAATAAAGTTTTAAGTCGTAGCAGAGTAAGATTAGATATGTCGGTGTTTTGTGTTCGCTGGTTTTGTTCGCTTTATAGTTTTTGACTTTTATTCGTTATCGTTTACTTCATTTTTATTGATTTCCTTCTTTTATTTTTCTTCTATTCAAATTCATCCAGTTCTTGTTTTCGTTATTTCCTCTAATTAATTCGTTTTAACTCCTTTCTCCTTATTTGCTTTTACTTATTTGAAATAGCCCTTTTTAGAGCTTCCGTTCGATTTTGTTGCGTAATCGCGTGTTAAATTGTCTAAATAACCCTTTTTGGGAATCGCTAAATTTATTTAACCGCATTTTTCGGATTTAGTGTTACTTGTTTAATCGAAGCGATGAACTGTTTTTTTCGTATCGCGAACTTCCGTTTTCGTTTGTTCGTTTTGTCAAATAAACAACTTTATTCAACGAAGTTATATTCTCGTATTCAGTTTTAACAACAACAAAGGCTGTTGCTATGTTTTCCGGTTCACTGATTTTTATGTTATTAGCGATAATAATGGATGGTAAATGGTGAGTGTTGTTTTGCTCGACCGAGTTGATCTTGTTCCATATGATTGAGGGTGGTGTATTAAATGTAATCGTGGATGTAAATTTCTGCCAGGAGTCTTTTTTTGCTTGTTTTAGTATAAATCTAGCTTTGGCATGAAGTTTACGATATGTGATATGGTGTTCCTGAATGGGTTGTGCTTTTAGTTTCTTAAGGGCCTTTCGTCTATTCTTGATAGCGGCTGAGCAGCTTTCTGTCCACCATGGCACGCATTTACGCCCTAACTGGCTTCGAGAGCTCTGAGTAGTGCACTGATTTGCAAGTTCAACCAGCTGGATGGTAAAGGTTTGTATATTAGATGCATACTCTGCTGGATCGACATTAGTGCAGAGGTGTGCATATTTATCCCAATTTGTTTTCCGGTAGTTTCGGTCGAATCTGTTTTTGTTTATTGGTCTTAGGTGTTTTATTAAACCTGTTATTATGATTGGTAGATGATCACTTCCAGCTAAATCAGTGTGGTAATAAACATGTGTAGAGTTCGCTAATCATGGTGATACAAGTACTAGATCCAGTGTGGACCATGTTTTGTAGCTGACATTATAATGTGTGGGTTTGGTATTCAGTAGGATAAGATTAAATTCATCAATGATTTCTTCTAGTAGTTTACCTCTTGCATTAGCATATCTTCCGCCCGACAGTGGACTGTGGGCATTGAAGTCACCAACTAGAAGTATAGACGTAGGTAGTTTTTTAATAAGTTGACGTAATTCAATCTGATCTATATTTTCAGTGAGGTATATACAGCAGATAGTAACTTCATATCTAAGATGAGCACGGATGACTAAAATTTGCAAATTAGTTTGCAAATGAAGCTGTTGAAAGATAACGTTGTTTTTAATTGCCATGATAACACCGCCGTGAGCGACTTTGTTATTAATTGGGGTGTTATATAACAAGGAATAAGAAGGTAGAGAGACTTTTTGATTGGTTTGAAGGTGAACTTCTTGAAGACATATTATGGACGGATTGTAAGATTGCAGTAGTAGTTGGAGATCTTGGTGGTGTGTGTAGTAACCGTTGCAATTCCAAGAAATAATATCGGATTGCTGAATCATCATAGCTTATTTAGGAATACGATTAAGGTGGGTTGTTAGGCTATTTATAATTTTAGTAAATTTAATTTTAGTGCGCCTGTCTGTAATTAGTAGGTGGCACTCTTTCATTAGTGCAATCAAGCCCGTCATATCTACTGTGTATTCATTAGCTGTGGCTACTGGGTCGCTTCGTGGGCTTCGACACATGTCAAGGAAGAGTGAAAAATTTGATAGAGAAAGTACAGCGTTTTGGTTCGTTTTGAAGTATGGTTCCAATGGCTGAAGAATTGTTTTTATTGATGAAGGTCTAGGATCTTCCAACGCAGATTCTTCATCCGACGATGTTTGATTGACAGATTAGGTGCTGTTTTTTTTGAGTTTTTTCTTTGATTTGGTGTTAGCCTTGGGTGCAGAAAAGTGAGCAGATGGGTTAGAGGACGTTGAAGAAAGCGACCTTTTACTGTTATCAAGTGGTGATTTTATAACAGGGCTATCGGTCCCTTGAATTATTTCATCGGGTAAGGTATTGCTTGGAAGTGATGGAAAGTCGTCTGAAACCAGTTTTGCCGGATATGGAGTAGAATTTGGAGAGGCTAAGGGGTGTGAGTGGGCTTCAGGCTCCGAATAATCGGGGTTTGAAATTGCTCCGCAGTTATCTGCTTTATGTCCTGAGGAGTTGCACTTAAAGCAGACAAGATCATCGGCTGATATGAAAATGCGATAACTTTTGTCATTGGTGTCTAACGTGAAGGAACTTGGTAGTTTTAATTCCTCGTAATTCGTAATATACACTTGACGACGCCAACTAAGTACGTGACCAAACTCCTCGTCTAATGGCTTGATTCTAAGTATCGAAATATTCGACGCTAACTTCCTATTTAGGTTTGATACAAGATGATGTTCCAAGACTGCATTGGTTATTATCGGAGATACGTTTGATAATGTTATTTTGGTGGTTGGAGATTTCAATTTACGCGCTTTAAAAAGGGTGTCCATTAATTTCGAAGCCACCGTATGTCGTTATAAATGAGTGCACTAAGTGTGCATTTTTTAGAAATACAATAACTCGGTTTCCACTTACTCGTGAAGCCGCTATTATATTTTTTGCCCCTTGAACTAAATTTTTCAGAGCTGTTAGGTAGTCTAATATTTTATATTCTAATATGTGATTGAAAACTATGCCTTGTTCTTCCGTGGGGTGATTAAAATTTTGGACCGGTGTTAACTTTTTTTGCTGAAGCGTAGAAGCATATGTGGCGTTATTATTAATTGAAACATTATTATTTGCTAGATGATCTTTTGATGGAATTTCTACGGGTAAGGATGACGAAGATGGAGCAGCAGTAGATGGTTTAGTGTGGTTGGCCATGCCGACCGCGGTAGAGATAGCGTCTATACTTAGTGTTGCAGAGATAAGAAACTCGAAAAGCGAACACAATTACCGATTTTAACTAGTTAAATTTAAAACCGAATTGAGATGTACGATATATTTTTATTGAGTACATGGTAACACCGTTAATCTGATGGGCTGCAGCCCAGTTGTTTTTCAAATAATACCGGGGAGAAAAAAATAAATAAATAAAATATTCTTACCGACCGGAACAGTCGTAACGAACAAAACCGATGTGATTATAGTTTACAAAGGCCGATGGAGTAAATGTTTACGATAAGTGAACCGAGGGAGTAAATGTTTACGATAACGAACGTCGTTGAGGTATGTTTGAACGTGAGCACGATTTCATCTGTTTTTTAGGCGAACGAGCGATGAACACAGAACGCACAACCGATTACATGGTATAGATCCTTTGTTTTCATCGACAACATTTTTTCTACGTTCGAGAGTATAATTATGGTTTCTGAGATTGTTGTTAGTTGAATAATTTGTTATATTGCCGTACGATTTTTTCTGAACTTTATTTCCCTTCAATTCTTTATTTCATTTATTACCATTATTTCTGCTCATCATTATTATTACAAAATGCTTCTTAAAAAACTTCCTAACCATATTACGGGTATATTTAAATAATAACTGTAATGTTTTAACTATGCATTTATAAACCGACAACTTTTTTTTTAATATTCAAACCCCTATGATGTTCGAACCATGACTTGAAAACCATTACATACTGCATATAGAAGAAGATGATTTCTGAAATGTTCATTGTTAGTCGCTTTTATAACTCTATTTTGTAAATATATAATCTTTCGCTCGATGGATTAATATCGTGTAATATCCGAACTTTTTCAAATTAAAGTTGAACTATAAAACTTTATTTTTATATCGATTACAATAGAAAGGGAGTAATGTAGTAGAAGATATCGTACAGTATTCATAGTTGTGCTTTCGGATGCAATTAATATAACACTATGTAATACAAATATGGGGTACATCATACACTTTATAATGTATTAGAACACTGAAATTCAAACTTATACAGTTACAGCAAAACCGGCTAAATGTTAATTGTTGACAGTTTTAGGACATCAAGCGTACAACTAACATCTGCTGGCGCAATCTACTGGCGCGGATATGGATAGAAGCAAAAAAATTGGTACGATCGTGTCGCGTTGCAAAATGTCAATTTTAGCATTGCGAATGGAGTCTAGCGTCATAACTACTGCAAATATGGGTTTCGCGGTAAAAATTTTCGCCGCTGCCTTAATCAATATCACTCATTAGGAAGTTAATAGGGGTACTGTTTGTAATTGTAGAAGTTTTAGAAATCATTTTTGGCCAGTTTCGACCTAAAAAAACAAAAAGCGCTTTCAGTAGGACACATTAGTTAAATAAAATTTTATATGATACTCGATTAATAAGAAATATTTTGTAATTTTAAACAATAACTGCTTTATTATTTTTACTTTAGAATTGTGTTTTTAAAGAGTTTCTGTTTGATCTGAGAAAACCTAGTTGCTAAAATATTTGTAATGTCCAGGGTCAAGGCCGTGTCCACGGGAGGGGTTAACCCCCCCCCCCCCACGAGAACTGAAATAGTTATTATAAATACACAAAAATCCGGAAAAAGTCACAAATTTAAAATAAATATTGATGATTTTTTAGGATGTTCTTACCTACCTTTAAAAGAAAAAAGAAAAAATATGCTCTATATTTTTAGGTACTTCATTAATATCTTAAGGAAAAACTTTTTATTACGAGTATAATTAATAACTTATGTAATTTTTATTAATGTTTATATACGGGGTAATTCATTTATGTAAATTATTAATATATAAATCAAAATGATTGAAATTATTAATAGTATGAATATTAGTGAAAAATGTATTATTTATAAAATAAATATGCAAAGAAAATTTTCAAAACCCCCCCTTTCAAAAATTCTGGGCACGGCCCTGTCCAGGGGTATTTATGTTTTCGGGTGTCTTTGTAAATAAGAAGGAATTTAATTTTCGTTTAAACTTGATAATAAATTTTCAATTTGTTATTAAAATGAAATTAAATTTTTTAATAAAAATAATAAAAATCGTAAACGTAATATCAGTTTGTTATTACGTTTATAATTTTTATTTACTTTTTATTAACTAATTAACAATCCAAATATATATTGGTTCGCAATATTAAATTATTATGTTTTTTAAAATTTTAAATTAACTGAAAAGTTTAGCTATTATAATATCTGTGAAAAATTGTATACATTTTTTTTTCTCCCGGTAGTACAGACATATAATATATTTTATGCCGCTTTCAATAACGTATCTTGTAGGTTTCAAGTTTTGCAAAAAATAATTAAACTGGAATGACAAAAAAAAAGCAAACAAAAAAACAACTTAACACATAACAGTGTGCTAAAGAAAGTTATTGCTTTCATTTGAAAAAACGGAACACTCATTTTGCAATTTTGCAAATAACTGTGATATATATTTTAATTTTTTTTCATCTATTTTATTACAAAATTCTTGTACAATCCCTTTAATATCAATTTTCGACTTAGTGAAAATCGAGTTAAGATTTAGACGTGTTACACTGCGTTCTTTTATTATTCCTATCGTATAATAATTATTAGTTCGATTGTTTATCGTCGTTTTCTCGTTCGGCGCCGGGATCTCGCCGGGTAATGTTAAGTTCGAATGGTCCGGGTTTACCCGCCCAAGCGATAAACAACGAACGCTCAGATCCTTCGACCAGTACCACTAACACCAGTAACCAACTCTCATCGCTAAATGCCGGTAAGATCGATTCAATTATTACTACTAGCATGCTTGTTCCGTCATTTAACAAAAATGATACTAACAATGACAATGTTATAACTCTACGCAATGTAGACAAGGCCAACAATACCTGGCAGTTAGTTAGACGAAAACGTCCTTCTCCTTCCTCGCCGCCGCATACATCGAGTGAATTTAAACGCTCAACGGCTCCGAAGCTAAAAACCAGAAATCGGTATCAACCGTTTATGTACTTAAACGATGACGACAACCACGAAAACACAGACGGAGATAATGAAACAGCAGATGCAAACGCGATGCCACTCGATAACCAGACATCGAACAACGCTGATGGTAACGATAAACAGAAACGAAACTCATCGCCACCGACTAACAAATTTGCGACGCCTCCGCCGATTTTAGTAAAAGACGTTAAAAATTATACAGCATTCACCAAGTTTTTAATAAGCTTGACAAATGTCAAATTTACATTGAAATCAACAAACACCGGTATTACTATAAAACCAAGCTCGCCAGCTTGTTATCGCGCACTGACAAAAGCCCTCCAACAAAATCAATACAAATTTTATACTTTTCAACTATCAGAAGATAGAGCTTTTCGTGTCATTTTAAAAAATCTTCATCATACAACTAGTTGCGAAGAAATCACGCAAGCATTACAAAATCTAGGTTTCTCTGTTCGTTCTGTATCCAACATAATAAGCAGAAGAACAAAATCTCCGCTACCGATGTTCTTTGTAGATCTCAACAAATCTTCAAAAAATTCAGACATTTTTAAATTAAAACATTTATTACATACAGTCGTAATAATTGAAGAACCGCGGGTAACTAGGCAATTACTCCAGTGCATGCGTTGTCAAAATTTTGGACACACGAAAACTTATTGTAATCTTCCACCTCGATGTGTGAAATGCAGCGGTAAACACCTAACCGCTGACTGTCCTAAAACATCCGAAGAAAAACCGATATGTCTTTTCTGTCGTGGTGAACACCCTGCCAACTATAAAGGATGTGAATATTACCAACAAGAATATAGTAAAAAATTTAAACAGAGTGCAATAAGTAGAACTTTCGAAGCTTCATCATTTAATTTGGCGGACACCAGCACGTTTCCACCCATCCATAAGCAATTACCATCAACTTCGTACTCCAATGCTGCTAAAAAATATACCTCGTCTTTTCCTCCGACTGCATCATCAGTAGTATACAACAACAATGCCCCACAACATACAACCGAACAAAAAGGAATTAACGAAACATTAACTTCCTTTCTTAACGAATTTCGAAATTTATTATCACCATTAATATCCATGTTAACCAAACTTATGGACAAATTATTATGAATTTGAACCCTATAAGTACAAATTCATTAACAGTAGTATTATGGAATGCTAACGGGATTCAACAGAAGAAACATGAACTACAGTACTTCTTACAGACCAAAAGAATCGATATTGCCCTACTAACGGAAACTCATGTCGTTCATCCAGCGAGCCTTGAGTTACTAAATTACAGATGCTATCATGGAACACACCCTTCTGGTACAGCAATGGGAGGTGTTGCTGTACTCGTCAAAAAGAGCATTGACCATCATCTACACTTCGTTCGCCGAACAGAGGCCTACCAAGCTGTTGCAATTAAAATAAAAACGACTTTTAATGAAACAGTAACTGTCACATCGGTTTATTGCCACCCAAGGTATTACATACCGAATCAGGAACTCACGGAACTATTTCATCGCCAAGGCAGCAAATTCATTTGTGGAGGTGACTACAACGCAAAACATCCTTACTGGGGATCAAGAGTTCCAAATAAACGTGGAGCGCAACTCTTCCAGCTGAATAGAGGGCTGCGCCTCGATGTTGTTTCACCATTTACACCTACCTACTGGCCAAAGCATACCAACCGACTGCCAGATGTGCTAGACTTTTACTTCAATAAAGGATTAAATAATCTACACAACAACTGCTGTACAATCGCAGACTTGTCATCTGATCACGTACCAGTCTTACAAGTCCTAGACACAATTCCGCTACATACAAAACTAGACAGTCGATTAACAAATAAATCTACTGATTGGAACAAATTTGAAAATATAATAGATAACCAAGTGAACTTAAATGTAAAACTAAAATCACAGCACGATATTGATACTGCCGTTAATTATCTAACCGATATAATACAGGATTGCGCTAAGCAATCAACACGACCTGCAAAGTCCAGTGCTAACACTAGCAGTATATTGCCCATTGAAATACGTGAGCTAATTGCCAAAAGAAGAAAAGCGCGCAAAAAATGGCAACATAATAGATACCCATCAAATTACCAAACATACCGGGAATTTTGCAGCCAACTAACGAAAACCATAGCACACTACAAAAATGAGCGTTATACTCATTACCTTTCCACCCTAACTAATGCCGATGGCTCAATCTGGAAAGCAGCGAAAGTACTAACAAAGAAATGTGTTCCATCTTATCATATTAAAAAAACAAATACAATGTGGGCCAGAACAGATGACGAAAAGGTTAATACTTTTGCCGACTATCTCGAAAATATATTTCAACCTCCTCCTATGGAAAATCCACAACACACGCAGGAAGTTATACAGTGTAACAATAACGTCATGCAGTATTGTCAAAATTACACATATATTACACCAAATCAGCTTCGTACGTGCATCAAAAGTTTGCGAAATAATAAAGCTCCGGGAGAAGATGGAATAACAAATGATATCTTGAAGCATCTACCAAAAAGAGGATCTTTACTACTTTTATATATATACAATTCTATGCTCCGGCTATCGTACTTTCCGACTAGATGGAAAAAATCGGTAACTATACTTATCCATAAACCTGGGAAGCCAGTTACAGATGTCTCATCCTATAGACCGATAAGTTTACTGGATACATTTGGAAAAGTGTTCGAAAAATTAATTCAACCACTTCTTTTTAATATGGCAAATGCCTATCTTCCAAATCATCAGTTCGGGTTCAGACCAAAGCATTCAGCTATTCATCAATGTCACAGGCTCGTTGATGCAATTGAGTCAGTCTTACAGCGTGGAATGTATTGCTCGGCAGTGTTCCTTGATGTAGCCAAAGCTTTTGATCGTGTTTGGCACGACGGTTTGCTATACAAAGCCCAGAAGATTTTCCCGATTGAAATATATCATCTGCTGAGGTCTTATTTAAGCGGTAGATCATTTCAAATAAAAATAAATGGCGTCTTGTCCAGCGAGCGTCAGATATTAGCATCGGTACCTCAAGGGAGCGTTCTTGGCCCGCTTCTTTATAACATCTATACAGCTGACCTACCGACTACAATGTTTACATTACAAGCTTCATTTGCGGATGACATTGCTATACTAGCTGCGCACGAAGATCGTCATGAAGCTTCAAGGTACATTCAACATCATTTATCGTTACTACAAAATTGGGCTCTCAACTGGAGGATCGAAATTAATGAACAAAAATCTTCACATATCACGTTCACAAATAACCAAAAAACATGTCCTCCAGTTACTTATAACAGCTGTAAAATACCGCAGATACAATCAGTTAAATATTTGGGATTAACCTTTGACAAACGCTTAGTATGGAATCTGCATGTAATTAATACAAAGAAAAAATTGAAGTCGCTACTGAGACAATTATATCCACTAATAGGAAGAAAATCCAAACTCAGTCTGAACAATAAAATGTTATTGTATAACACCATCATAGCTCCTGTCTGGAAATACGGTTTAGAAATATATGGATCAGCCGCAAAAACGCATCTCAAAAAAATACAGTCGTTCCAGTCGAAGATACTGAGGATCATAACCAATGCGCCTTATTATGTTCGTAATACTATAATCGAGAATGATCTCAACGTTCCTTCAGTGTTGGCGATATACAAGCAGCAATATACCAAAATGCATGCGGCATTCAGCTATAATTTAAACCCATTAATATCGCGTATGAAAACTACCGGTCTTCCTGACAATCCCGTCAGACGACTAAAGAAAAAACAATGCAGAGATGCGCTTACCGCTCATTATTAATATTAAAGATAATACCAAAACGCTCAAAAAAAAAAAAAAAAAAAAAAAAAAATGAAAAACTAATCTATGACTAGCGGCTTCATCTATTGGGATGCGCCGTTATCTAGGACACTTAAAATAACTAATGATCACTTGCGTTGATGACCTACGAGTCGGTATGCAAAAAAAAAAAAAAAAAAAAAAAAAAAATCAATTTTCAGAAAAGATCGCTTTTGAAGTAAGATATCTTTTAATACAAAATTTAGTTATGTTTAAAAATATTTTTGGTCCCTACAGTTTTGCTTTAATCGATATCGACTATAACAGAAGACTTTGATTGCTAAGGTTTTTTTTTTTTAAATTAAGAAAAACCCCATGCAACGTTCCATTATATTCGATATATGGTACGAAAAATGATTAAACTCTACCAAGTCCGCTATATAAGTCGGTATTTTCAGTATTTCACTTCACTCTCACTTAAATTTAAAATGTTCAAAATACCAGCGTTTAAAATGTACACATTCGCAAGCCGTTTTGAAATGATTAAATATAATACTCGCATCAGTAAGGGTAGAGTAAATCTTTATTTTTTACACTTTATTAGACTTTTCATAAACTTTACGTTTTCTTAAGGTATCAAATACAATTTTGGTTCAAATCACCCACTTCTTTTCAAAAAAATCTTATTCCAAATATTGGTCTGACATCCATGCTCTGTCCTTTTTTAATAATCTACCTCGCTACCTGACTGTTCAACCTACACTTCTTTCCAACCCGTGGTTCCTTGATTTCCTCTTACGTCGGCGTTCTGCTATTGCTTCCTTTATTCGCTTACGTCTTAACCATCCACTGTTACCTTCTTCTCGTTTTTGTTTTTCCCTAAACATCTCCTCCGTTTTGCCCTCTTCACGTGAACGATGAGGCTTTCTGTGATTTCAACCATATTCTTTTCGAGTGTTTGTTCCTCTTAAATAAACGATCTATTTATTACCCGCAATTCTTAGCACTTGACTGTGCTTCATATATCTCGTTATTCCCTCCTTAGTCCGTCATTCTTCTACTTACAATTAGTTCTTTTGTAATATCTATCTGTGACCGAATTGCTATTTAACTGTTGATTCCTTCCCCTTTTTATTGCTTCTGGACATAGGACCTTTGTTAACGTGTCAAAAGAAACAAAAAACAAAAAAAAAACTTATTTCCAAACAATAAAACAGAAAAGAAGAAAAAAGAACGTATATTTAGCTAAGTACAGAGTTGTACGGTATATATAAACATAAAATGCGTACCAGCTTGAAAGAGACTTATCCGCATTATATTTAAGTGATAGAAAAAGTTGTTAACGAAAATATAAATACTATACAAAAAATAAAGGGCAAAAAGTATAACAAAAAAACCTAAAATAATCAAAATTACAGCCAATTTATACCATTAAAAACATTACTTAATAGTTTAGCGTTATCACTGACTAACTAAATTGTATTTAATCTGACGATGCTTATATTTAATGTACATCCAAGTTAGCTGCTCGGAATTATAATCGGCTATATTCCTGATAACCATATTGTTACGGTAGGAACAGCGATGTAATTTTTTCTAATTATAAAATCTTTTACATAAGGCAACTATAACTAATTATGCATATTATCAATTTTACGAGGGTAGTTCAAATATAAACCGGAATTTTTAAATAAACGCGCGAAAAATTTATTGTGGAAAAAGTGGTTGCACTGGCAGTTAGGCCGGTTTGTTACGAAGCGTGTAGAGCAATTAGAACCGCGTAACCTCACTTTTTAGTGTAGTTAGAGCCATGAGTGAAAAAGAAGTACCAGTGTCTGTTGCGCAACGCATCATTATTCGTTTGTTAGTCAAAGACGACGTAATATCCGTGGAAATTTACCGAAAATTACGCGAACAGTTCGGGGATGAGTGTCTCTCCAAAACTCAAGTGTACGAGTGGTGTTCCGCGTTTCGAAAAGGACGTGAAGTGGTGTCAAACATACCACATGCGCAGCGCCCAAAAACCAGCATTACAGATGAACACGTCAAAGCCATCGAACAACTCATTTTGGCTGACCGACGCGTCCGTGTATGCGATATGACCGACGAATTGGGCATCAGCATAGGTAGTATTGAGACAATAATTTATGATCGGCTAGGTTATCGCAAAATTGCAGCCAGATGGGTGCCAAGACTTCTGAATTTTGAACAGAAATTCACTCGTTGGGAAGTTTGTACGCGTCTCCTGCAGCGGTATGAAGAGGAAGGAGAGAATTTATTGCGACGAATATTCACCACGGACAAAACTTGGGTACACTACTATACGCCGGAGAGTAAACGCTCGTCTATGGAGTGGCGGAAGAAAAAAGAGGGAGCGCCAGTCAAAGCGAAGATTACACAGTCAGCTGGGAAGGTGTTGTGTACCGTGGTGTTTTGGGACATGAAGGGAGTGATCGCAGTCGATTTCCTAACTGAACAACGTACTGTGACGGCGCAGTATTACAGTAACCTCCTAAAAAACACAGTCAAACCGGCCTATCGAACAAAAAGGCGCGAAATTCCGATCCGTAGTGCGATACTGCTTCAAGACAACGCCAGGCCACATACCGCTCGGCTCACGATGGAGACATTGGCCGAATTGGGCTGGGAAACACTTGAACATCCTCCTTACAGTCCAGATTTGTCGCCTTGTGATTATTATTTGTTTGGCCCGTTGAAAGAAGCACTTGGTGGACAACGTTTCGACAGCAACGATGAGGTGGAATCGTTCGTGCGCAAATGGCTATGTGACAAGCCGCGAGATTTTTACGAAAAAGGAATAAAAAAATTGCCGGAGAGGTGGAAAAAGTGCGTAGCGTGCGAGAGGGGTTATCTCGAAAAATTGTAAAAAATATGAGCATTGTAAGTATAAAATAAAAATTTTTGACGAAACTCCGGTTTATATTTGAACTACCCTCGTAGTTCAGCAGGGAGCGTTTAAAATACACCGACAACACCTATTTTGTAATAATTTAAATGAATTAAAATCGGAGTTTAAAATCGAGAACCAAACTGGAGTTGAATAAGTCAATATTGGTCTAATAATGCTTTTATAGACGAAAAAAAGAGAAGTGGTGTCTAGAGGACACCCAGTAGGAACGAAGTTTTCCTTTCACTTTTTGGTAGATATACAAGTATAGTCATTCATAAAGTATATGATAAAAAGTGACACACAATATATAAATCACGTGTGAATTAAAACAAAAAATAAATCCTGTATGAATTAATTAAAACAAAAACAATAAATAAATCACATCAGACTGGTTGAAATGAACGCCACACAAAAAAAACGCGCCAATTTTCTAAAATTTACACGTGTTAAGAATTGAGCTTATACAGCTGACCGCGTACGATGCTTGCTGCTTGAATCTCGATACTCGCACGAGCGCACATTCACACACACACACACACGTATATAATAGAAAGTGACAGAGAGAAAGAAAACGAGAGTGAAGGTCGTTTGCTGGACGATGCATAACGCGATTTCGTTATCTCGCCTTTTCTGCCAGTTTACTCCTACCGACAAGCCGCGTAAAAAAACTTTGTTCCAATAAGTTTATATTTGTAATGTTTAAGTAAGATCTTCGATTAATAATTGGATACAAGGTTGCAATAGCTCCATTTGTTTGCGGTTCAGCGTGTTTTAAGTGTTCCTTAAAAGATAATTTCTTTAGAATTACATCTAGATATCGAACATGATCAGCTAGTCCTGATGCTTTTAATATTCAGTTGCCTTGGGGGGATGGAGTATCTACGAGTAAAAAGTGTAGCTTCTATTTTAGTTGGATTAATTTCGATTTTCCATTTTTCCAAAAATTTTAAAACCCGAAAACTATGCAGCTGCAGACCATTATAAATAGTAGACGTTTTATATGAGCTACAAAATATACAGCAGTATCATCATCGTATAAAGCCATATTCGTGTTTGCAACTTAAGGAGATCGGACAAGTAGATTGAAAAGAGGAAAGGCCCCAGCACACTACCTTCAGGAGCCCCTGCGACAGCAGTTCAGGTCATTGATTTAGCATTTTGTAGTGAAATGTAAAAGGCTCTAGTGTGTAAATAACTTCTAATTAATTTGATTAAATATCTTGGAAAATTATATTTTAACATTTTGTAAATCAGCCCGTTGTGCCATGTCGAATGCTTTTGCAATTTCAAACAGAATTAATCCTATGTGTTTATTTACATTAAAATTATACGTGACATGATCAACGATCCTAGCAACTTGATGCGTAGTAGAATAACCTGGTCTGAAAGCAAATTGCTCCACTGGAAGTGTGTTATTACTATCGGCGAATTTACGAAGCCTATGGTAATATAACTTTTCCCGCTATTTTGCTTAAGTTTCTAAACAAACTAATAGGTCGTATATTATTCACTTCGGAAGAGTCTTTCCCTGATTTAGGTAGTGCAATGATTTTGGCTACATTCCAGGACTTTGGGGAAATAGCCGAATCACATTGTTGCATTGATTATGTGCGTTAACTCTAGTACCCCCTTGCGTGGAATCTTATTTAAGATTTTTGCCGGAATATTATCATCACCGCAAGAAATTTTTGCTTTAGGTTTCTTGGCGTACATTAAAATATTTCAGCAGGAAATGCCAAAATAGTTCAATGGATTTATAATGCGTCCGGAAAAGAATTATTTTTTCCGGATCTTTGTGTATTCTAGTGCTGGATATTCAGCAATACTTAATTAAAAGAACATCTTTGAACATGCACATGCAACGTTTATGAGCCGTTTTGAAATTTTTAAATACAATTCTCGTACCGCTAAGAATGGTTATATGCTTTTTTAATTTTCGTACTGTTTTCTGAAAATTTGGTAGTCCCGTTACGGCATCAAAATTTGATTTCACGACCTCTAAATAGCAATCGGTATATAGCAGTTCGGAAAAAGAAAAAAAAACAAAAACAAAAATCAGTTATCAAAAATGTTTATCTTTTATTATATAGGGCGTGTTTAATTTTTGTTCTGTTTTAAATCTCTCGTTCGACAAGTGTCGCACAGTACGAATTTTTAGGTAATTTTATATTTCATTTTATATCTTTTGACGTTTTTAAGAGTTTTTTAGCAACCGGTGTTTTTGGTTATCTTAAATAATTAAATACATTTCCTAGAAGAGCATTTTAACTGCGACCTATGCGCACAATTTAAACTTTGTAAATTAAGCCATTTCAAAGTTATTCGGATTTTAATTGATTTTTTTGAAATTCCCGAATCATCTTAATTTCGTATAATCTTATTGCAATTTTTTTTTTGTTGTAGGTGTACAATGGCTTTTAATTTGTAATTTAAAATTATCTTGCATTTTAAATTTATTAAATTAATGCGCCAAAGTACCCTTCAAGTATCCGTATTTTTAGATACACCAATATCTGTAAATGTATTCATATGTGTATATGTTGTTGGTTCCCCGAAGACAGGCAACTAACATCGAGACGACTAGATTAACAACTAAAATAAAACCCCGTTTCTTGATTCGAATAAATTTTTATTTCAGTTATTAATTTAAACGAGAACAGCGATATTGCGGAGTCTCTATCATGGAGAATTTCTCTCGAAAAGAAAGGTTAATCGACGTTTACTGAGACGGATCAAAATATATATTTATTTCTACCGGAGTTAAGCGATCTATCTGCTTCCGAAGACAGCCTCGAGACCGATTCGGAAATGTCCTATCATAAGGCCTGAAAAAAACTAACTTTTTGAGAAAAAAAACAAGTCCGTCTATAGGAATAATTTCGCTGTTATCATGACGGAATGAACAAAGTTTAGCCGAGATAAAGAAAAACATTAAATATGGTGTAGATAAAAGGAAAAGAGAAGGAAATCGTAAAGTAATAAGTATGTCCCCTTGATAACTAACAAGAATTACGAAATAATAACAGATAATTACGCCGAAAAATAAGTAGTACTATAATTAAATAGTTTATCGACGGACATAAGAAGAGACTTTTAACATATAGATAACGGTCTTCGAACGTGGGCTATCGCTGCGAACACACAAGTTACGTAAATATCGACGGAAACGTGATAAATGGAGATTAATAAAAGAAATTGGTTTCGGTTAGAGTAATTAATTAAATAGAGCGATAAAAAATAAAGATAAAACTGTCGGATCCGATGGAAACGATAGTGGAATGAAATTATATTAATTCCGTCTGGATATTGCTCAACACGACAAAAAAAAAAAAATATAATGACGATAATAGTAATAATAAATAATGATAACATAATATTAATAATAAAATATAGGTAAGAATTCAACAATGTGAATACGATAGAAGAGTACATAAAGTATCGATCAACAAATCGTATACATTTGCTGGTTATTATATGCAGTATATAGGTAGGAAAAAATAAACAAAAAATTTTAGAATAATTTTAATTAAAATTTTCTGCATTACCATTGATAGGGCGAAATAAATAATTTAACGACTCACCTACCGCCAGATCGTTCAATGTATGAACGTCGAGTCGAATGTTGTCGACAGCTGCTTTCGAACACAGTGGAATAGCCATAAACTTGATTAAACTTCTAGCACGCTACAAACCTGTACAGATCTCAAACTACCTACTGCTGAGAGAGCGATGCTAATTCCCGGACGTTTGTTCGCATCTAACGTATTTTGAAAAATCGCGTTATTCGAATATATTAGTGACGTCATCTTGATTAAAGTATTCAGGAGGCAGGCGAATACATGTCGTAATAAACACGAAACGGTCCATTTCATTGTGACGTCATATAGTTAGTATTTTTAAACTTTTCTTTAGTTGTGGTAAGGATTCGTTCATAGCATTAAATGCGTTGCGTTCTTGTAATTTATTTACCTTGTTTTGTTTTTCGAATAGTTGTTATGGTAATTTAGTCAAATTTATATGGTTTGTATAACAATTATAAGCGATTTCTTTGCTTGTAAACGATGCTTAGAAATGTGCTATGTTTGCACTATTAGGTATAAATTAAGAAACGGTTTTACTATAAAACTAGAAAGCATTAAACCATTGACAACGGTGTTGCAATTTTTCAGATGATGGCGATAGAAATTATAATTTGAAGATGTTATTCCACACTGTCTGTTGCTTTTATAATTTTCTTTGTGTTTAGTTAATAAATAATATTTTAAATTAACTTAACTTTTTATTTTATTGCAGTATATACAATATTAACTGTACATCTAAAAATAAACTTCTTAAATGTTTTATATACTATCAATAAAATAAATTACTATTTATCAAAATAAAAATGTCTTTTTTAACCTAATTTGCACCCGAAAAGATAAATTTCACATAAAACAAATAATTTAGAAAACACTTATACTTACGAAGCTCACTACTTTTATGCTCGAATAATAAACGTGCATCAAAAAATTCGTTATTTAAGTACTTCCAGCATAAAAACAAATATTAATAGCTAGCGCTTAAGCAGAATACAGTATCTACGACTGATGACGTCACAATGATCATGAACCGTTTCGTGTTTTTTACGACATTTATCCGCCTGTACTAGCATCGCCCCTGCGAAACAATGTTGCTTCTGCCATTACCACTATTGCTAATAATAATAGATTTTGTAGAACTGTTCTCAGTCAGACGCAAGCGCAATGCGATAAAAGTGCTCGTATTTTTATTAACATTAATGTAATTGCTTATTTATAATTCCAATAATTTTTTCTCAATAATAAAACGGTTACTTTATTTCACGTAATTAGCTTATAATGCTAGTATTCTACGGTGAAAGAATTACTTTTAATTAATCACATCGCAACATACAAATTATAAAGAATATTAAAATAATTTAGAAATAGAAATAAAAATTATCGTAATTAAAAATCAATTTTAAACACTTATTTGGTATTTCACATATTTAAAAAAGCATTATTGACTAGTTTCAAACACTGATCACGTTTGCGTACGAAAAAAACACTGATCGGTAGAAAATTGTTCTTCGCAAGTAGACCTTTTAATTCTTCTTTAACACGAATCATATTATTTACGCTAGAAATCAATTCCTGAGAGAAATTATAAAATTTACCATGTTGAAGATCTCCTCGTTTTTTCTCTATTCTCTATACCTAAGGGGGGGAACCATAGGATCGTTTCTTGTTTGCATGTGTGTATGGCATAGGATGGTATTCCGGCTGTAGAAAACAGTTTATTACTACATTGAGATTAGTTTTTTAATTAATTTGAGATTCATCTTTAATGAATTCTTAGCACAAAGTGTATAAGAGAAATATTAAAAACTACATTAATACTGTTATTATAATTCAAGTGAAATTAGTTGCAAAAAAATGTTAATGTATATATATAAACTTGGTCATTTTGGATTCGCAAGGGACTGTGCCCCTCGACTCCTCTTGCTTACATTTCTGTCTCTTTCTCTTCTATACTTTGTATAAAATTATCAAAATTTACAACGTAATTCTTAGGCTGGCTCCCATTAGATTTTATAACGAAAAAATGTCCCAATTTTATATAATAAAAAAAAAAATACAGCCAATAATTTATTACCGTAAATTTCATTAAACTACCGAAACAACTTAAGATACTACAACATATATAAATAATACTTTTTTTTGCGTTTCCATGGTTATATTAAATTAGCAATATACTTAGTCTTTACATGCTTAAACTTATGGTGGCCCTTCTTATTCATCAACCTGCACAGTAATAAGAAGTGTATTCATTATGTGTTCCCAAAAACGAAAACCACTACCGAATGCAAACATGAATTGCGGAAACGAAAACGGGACCACACACTGTGTAATAGTGAAGAATTTGCTACACTTATACATGATACGCCTTTTGGTTCGAAAACGACAGATGTAGAAAAGTTTGAAGCGTTAAAACATAACAAACGTTACATAAAATTGGGACATTTTTTCTAATGGGGGCTGGCCTAAGAATTACCTATATGTGACCTGGTTTATGAAAAGGATGCTTACGTGTCAAAAAATCATTTTGCACTTTTTTGCCAATTCGGATAGAGTTTGAGACACTTGTTCACACGGTGAAGACCAAAAAATCATAATTTGTTGAATAGTTTACTAAAAGTTAAGAAAAAAAAGAGTACAATTACAAAAAAAACTATTTTTTTTTTAAATCTGCAATAAGGAAAATACATCGATTTATAAGATTTAAAAAACATTATTATATACCAGAAAAACATATTTTAAGTAAAAGAAACATATTCTACGTGAAAAAAAACGTATCTACGTTTTGAAATATCAAGTATTTTTTACATTTTCCTTCGTGGTCATCTTTCTTGAGACCTTTTAACATGTTGGTTGTGAGGAAGATAGACCTTGTTCCGCATCTGGTTCAAAAATAACCCTCGCCTTTCGTTTCTTTGATGATAACTCTTTTTTTAGTAATGGAACCACAATATCTGCTTTACTTATATCTGAAACTAAGCTGCGAAGATTTCGATAAATATACCACTGGGCTTCAAAGATAAACCAACAGGCTTTATAATTCCTGGCATTTGACGATCGATAGTTTTAATAGAAGATGAAACGACTCCACGTCTTCACTGTCTGCGAATTTCTCCGTTTTTACACAGTTGGTACAGATTGTAAAGTGATGAAATTACGTTATGCCGACCAGTGACTTATAGAATGGTTTAAGATAGCTGTCCAATTCATACCAAACAACTTCCTCGGCCGATACAGCTTCATCATAACCATGACGTGATGATTCCATAATACACTGTAGTAAATCTACATAAGTGCCGATGTTCGTAACGCTTCTTCCCAGATGCATGTACAAAAAGGAAAAACGAACGAGAAACAAGTGTGTATGTATATTGTAGACAGTAAACTCGATCTTATGCCTCCTAACTTCTCTATTCTCTCTCTGTCCATATTTCTTCCGTTGAGCAAGCTTCGAATAAACACTTTTTAATTCTTCATTACACATCATTCCGGCTTCGATATGACTAAGTATTACTAAATCGAGTTCATTTTTTGATAACTCTAAACAATTGGTTCTCGTATTCTCGATCACTTTTCGTAGTATAATTGTTTGGCATTTGTTATTACAACAATCTTTTGAGAGAAATTTGCTTACCAGCTCCTGTTCCTCTTCATTGATAGTAGATAAATTCATCTCAACAAAACTTTGTTCCCTATCATCTTTTGAATGAGACAAATGTAGTTCATCATCATCGCCATTTGAACTAACATCATCATCGGATCCATCATTGTCTTCATCGTTTTCAGGAAAATATTGATAGCAGACGGCACTAAACTCCTCACCAACACTTATTTTTCTTTATTTTGTGACGCAAAAGACTAACAGAAACGAAAAAGATAGCCGCTATGATAACAATGATAACATATTGCAAACGCACTTTTTCGGTGTTACTCGTTACGTGATTAACTACGACAATATTCTGAGCAGAAACAACACTTGACGTCCTTAAATATAGGTAGACCCCAAGCAACACGGAGAAAAGGCAACAACTAACGAGAAACTGACGAAACGAATTGCTTAATTTTAACAGCTATTTTCTCAAAAACCTGTTTTCATACTATATATATTAATCATTACAGTGTAATTCTTAGGCCGGTTCTCATTAGAAAAAATGTCCCAATTTTATGTAACGAAAGTTAAATGCTAGGATAGGATTTTTGTGATTATATATTTTTTTTTATATCGATGCCAGTAAGGATGACGTAAATTTTAATCATTTTATACAAAGTATAGAAGAGAAAGAGAAAAATGTAAGCAAGAGGAGTCAAGGGGCAGAGCTGCTTGCGAGGCCAAAGTGGCCGAGTTTACGTATATATATATATACAAGGGCGTCGCCAGCCGATGAGTCAGGGAGGGACAAAATGAGTTACCAGCCGCCAGGGGGGGGGCAAGATGATAGAAAGAGGATGTGAGTTATAGGAAAAATAAAATTTATAAGTTGTAAAGGCTTAATATTTTATTAAACAAGAATAAAATCTTAATTAAAACATAAGTTTTCCAAATTGTCCATGATTACGTGCCTATGAATATTCATCAATGCCGGTTGATTAAAAAGTTTCAGGGCTCCGGAGGGGGGGGGGGGGGGCAGCTCCCCCTCCCTGCCCCCGCTGGCGACGCCCATGTATATATGTGTATATATATATATATATTAATTACAACGTAATTTTTAGGTTACCCCCCATTCGAAAAAATATACCAAAAAAATGTCCCAATTTTAAGTAACGCAATATGTCCCAATTTTATTTTACGTTTGTTATATTTTATAGAACTTTTGTTATTGTTATTTAAAAAATGTCACAATTTTATGTAACGAAATATGTAACGAAAAATGTAATGAAACAATATCTTAATTTTATATAATGAAAGTTAAATGTTAGGATATGATTTTTGTGATTATGTTTTGTTTTTCTTTTTGTGTTGATGTCAGTAAGAATTACGTTGTAAATTTTGATCATTTTATACGAAGTATAGAAGAGAAATAGACATAAATAAAAGCAAGAGGGGTCAAGGGGTACAGCCCTTTGCGAGGCCAAAATGGCTGAGTTTTATATATATATACGTAAGAAAAGACGGATTTTTCCCAAAATTTCTTCCTTGCGCGGATCTTATTATGAGATGAAATTGATCTTTCTAGTGTAACCGATCTAGGTGCTGCGTGCAACAGCGCCAGATTTTTTTTTTTTTTTTTTTTTTTTTGGTACGTTACAGTCCAATCAACCAAGGAATCTAAGTAATAGCTCAAAATGAGCATAACATATCGGATTTTAATCTGGTACGAGATAGAATGAATGAAAGAAGCTAGAATAGGAACAACTGACAAAGAAGGAAAAGGGAGAACATAAGAGTCATTGTATGGAGTAGGAAGACCTAGATGCCTAGATTTTTAAATAATAATTAAAAAAAAAAAGAGAGACTCATATTTCGTCAATTTTTCGCTGGGATTTTTTACCTTTTTCAAATTCTTAGAGAGAGCAAGGGCTACCACTGGTCTCCTTCTAGGCGGTGCCCATGATGATTTGACTACTACGTTGAATGTGGATCTTAGTGACATGCGCAAGAGGGTATTAAAGCAGCAGAAACCCTCAACATGATTCTTAAAAAAATGTTTTAGCGTAGTTTAAAAAGACACGAATATTGGTTTTAATATTTTTCTAAATGCAATTGCAGTGTAAAGTGTAATTTATACAATTATGTACATTAATATAATTTGTATCAATTTTCATATAATTCCATATGTTCGTCGTATAAATATTACATAAACATCTCTATATTTTATCATTAAAACTCCCTCTCCTCTACCCAGGTCAATTTTGGGTACACTAATCTAGATTATTATTTATTGCATATGTCTGTTTTAATGTATTCCAGATTAAAATTTAAATACGCCTGATAATTACATTAAAATCAAAAACTAAACAAAAGATTTTAATGTATCTTAAGTCAAATTTGCTGAAAAATAGAAAATGCGCGTTTCCATATCGCCGCAGTATGTAAAGTACATAAAATTGATTTAAAATGGTAAACTTAGAAGCTTCACCGACGGCGATAGGACTCGAACCGACATTTGTAAATCTTTTTTTTCCTTACTTTACTTACTCTAGTGAGTCAGTTTCAAATGGTTCAAGATAGAATAAGGATAAAGAAAAAAGACAAGGATAGAAAGAATAGAAAAGAAAAAAAATATACATACCTGATTATACAAAATATACTTCATTTACTAACACTGGACTATGCATTTGCTTTTTAGACTTTGCTTAATCTACGCATTTATGTCATTACATAAAAATATGGTGAAATTCGATATCATAAATTATGAAATTTACCCTTACAGTTGCACAAGTAGCGTTGCTAATCGCGAACAAAGAGTACTTTTATCGCAGTTACAACTACAACTCCATCAAGTAATCATTTTAAGTCATTCGTGTTTACATTATAACAGTACGTCGCAGGATATTCATTGCCAGACTTGTTCACCCAGGTATTTTTTTGAATAAATTTGTTAAACATTTTAAGGTGTTTCTACAATGGTTAGCGATTATTGTATTTTTATTATTATTTTTTTTTATTAATAATTTCAAAAAGTATTTAAATATAAAATAACGGATTCCATAAATTAAATTACCCGAAGACATAATGTTTCCAGCACAACTAGTAAAGTGAAAATAGAAATGAATCATGTGAAAAATGTTTAACCATTTATTAATAATGGCAATGTTTTTTTTGTTTCATTTATTTATTTAAATAATGCGGTTGGATGATCCGATTTATCTATGACGTAAATCTTTTCTGCGGGCACTATGTGCGCAAGATGTTCTACAGATTCTGGAGTAATATCGCGATGGTAATGGCCTCCAGAACTATTGTCAACTGTATACGAATGAAAATGTTCACTAAGTAACGAAAAGCCATCCTACAAAAAGCAAAAAGAAACCAGATGTAATATCTAGAAACTACTGGCAGAATTGGGAGATATAGGAAAGGAATTTAGAAAGAATCAAAAAAATAAAAAAACACTAAAGATAAAGTTTCAAAAATCGTAACAAAGTCGGGGGTAGCAGAAGTAATAATACGTATCTATTTAAAAAACGAATCTTATAAATATATGTGTATTTAAATGAGAAAGTCAATAAATATATCTGATGTTCCACAGTGAACCAGCAACAAACAATATGTGTATTTCAAATTTTATAACGAATAAATCGTGAAATGCAAACATGTATATAAAAATGAACATATTTTTATAAAAGAGTTTGCCGACTAGTTTCGGATGATTACGAATCATAGTCATCTGAAACTGGTCGGAAATTTTTCGTATATATTAATTTTTATGTGTGTGTTTGTGTTTTATGAATAATATAGAAAAACACAATTGAAAGTTAATAAAGTGAGTCATATATCCTTGACAGAGCGTTTAGAATTGTAAGATTTTTTTCTTTTTGAAGGAGAGGCTCGTCAACGAAGGACATAAACACAGCGCAAAGTGAAACTTTTGTGTATTTTCATTATGCAGCAGTGGGCCCTAAGCCTTGCCAAACAAAACACCATTGTCTAATCAAGTATGCCTTGCTAGCTAGAACTATGAAGTTAAGTGCGTATTTGTGCGAGTGATACAAAGGATAATTTCTTTCTTTCGATCGTCTTTATTTTCCTATACTCCTGTTGTACTCAGTTCACTGTAGGTTAAATAAATCTGAGTAAGTCTATAGAATTATTTTTAAAACAAATATCTGCAGACGGATAAAACCAACGGAAACCAAATAAAAGAACATTTCATAAACAATAAAAATATATAATAATCTGATCCCCACTACTTTTTCTGTCACAAAAATTTGTCCCAAAATGTGACTTAAATAAAGATTTATTTTTTTTGTTGCGTAATCGGAAAGAATGACGTTCTCAATTTTCTTCGTTCTATACGAAAAATAGAAGTGATAAAGCTGGTGGTCCAGGGGTGCCCCAGGTGGGGTCAAGAAACGAAACCTCTTTCGAGGCACGAAGGACCGAGTTTTATATACATATATATATATGCATGCATTTGTATCTTTCTCGCCTCCGCCGGAAATAGTTATCGTAATGTAATATTTTCATGATATATAGAGGTACCCTCAGTTGGGCAATTCAGGCACCCTGAGAGGGATAAAATAATTTAACATTTTTTGGATGCACTATTCTGTATATGAACATCACCACTTCGACTTCCTATATTATTGGGTGATACCGCCTCCATGTTTGATACACAGTGGTATGGTACGCCTCCAGCTATGTCGCCACATCTGAATAAGCTATGAGCGGTATAGCTGAAATGTTTATCACGGATAGATATTCTCAGTGAGATGAATTCTTATTACAAAACCGTTTGGCCGTAACGTGATTTTTATAGAAATTTTTTAATTTGAATAATTCTATTTACTTTATCAGTTATGTAATCAAGTTGAAAATATAGATAAGTGCCTAATTTTAATAATTATTAAATATGTTATTTTAAATTATTATTTCTTGCAGATAGAAGTTCCTCTAATCTTTCTGAACTTTCTAAAAAAATATTTCTCTAGCCTATTTATTTTAAATATTACTTGATTGATAATTTTCAAATTTAACAGTAAGCTTAGAATTTTCGTTATTTTGTTTAATCTATGAAATAGACCTGAATTTAGATTGCTTCGTTTTTTTTTTCTTTTTTATTTCTTTTTTTCTATATAGGAATGTTGATCATTTTTTAAATTGCATAACTAAACTACCTTGCTGGTAATATATTGGTGCTCCCAATGAATAGGAGTTAGACCACATTTTCCAAATAATATCTTTTTAAACGAGAATATTTATGACATTAATCATAACGGGTGATTTTTTAAGAGTTAAGTTTTTCAGGTTGGCAGCACTGGTTGGTATTGGCGTCCAAACGTCATCTGTCAAAGTGAAAAGTTTTCAGTATACTCTCTGCCATTTCATCATGGAAAGACTTACAAACGAGCAACGATTGTGATATGGTTGAAATTTATTATCAAAAACCAGTGCTCTGTGAAAAATGTGCATCGTTTGTTAAGACCATATTATGGTCGTCATAATCGACCTGGTGAATCAACAATTCGTGCTGTTATCACCGAATTTCGCACCAAATTTACTTTGTTAGACATTAAACCGTCGACTCGCATGCGTACAGTGCGTACCGAAGAGAATATTGCAGTCGTAACGTCCAGTGTTAATGACGATCGTGAAATCAGGTCGATTATGACGACCATAATATGGTCGTAACAAACGATGCACATTTTTCACAGAGCACTGGTTTTTGATAATAAATTTCAACCATATCACAATCGTTGCTCGTTTGTAAGTCTTTCCATGATGAAATGGCAGAGTATACTGAAAACTTTTTACTTTGACAGATGACGTTTGGACGCCAATACCAACTAGTGCTGCCAACCTGAAAAACTTAATCACCCGTTATAAAGAATAATATATATATAATTGTTTATATTAAATAATGTTAATTTTATACGACACCGAAAAAAATAACTTTTTTATTTATGGTTCAGATTTTTTAAAAATAGGTAACAAACCGAAATTTATTTTAGGTTTTAATTTGTCTTTTTTAAGAAAAAAATAACGTTTTAGAGAAGCGCTAATCCAAAAAAAAAAAAAAAAAATACGCAACATTTAATTAAAAAATGATTCTATGTTTTATAATTTTAATATGTATTTTATTTTAAAAATACTCTGTATCTTTCTTTTACTGTCCATTTTATTTCTGCTTTTAATATGTTTAAAAATTAAATCTGGAATTATGCTGCTTCACATTTTTTCAACTAGATTACAATTAAAGAAGAATAACAACATATTGTTGTCAAAAAGTGATAAATATAGCTGTTAAAAAAATATATACATATATTATTTTAATTAAAGAATTTGTATGTTTTTAATGTTCTCATATATTTTATTTTGGATCTAGTAATAAATTATACCTAGTTACGCCATGGTTGATTGGAGGATTTTTCCTCTTGGGAGTTAAGATTGAAAAACATTTTTTGGTTTGTAGAAAACATTTCACTACTATATTACATGCGGGAAATCAGTTTTTTAATTAATTTTGGATTCATTTTTAAAGAACTTTTATAAAATTTATAATAGAAATATTATAAATTATACTAATAGTGTTATATATTTGCGCATCCAAGGGGAGGGGGGCTACGGGGCTGCAGCCCCGCCGGGAGAATAAACAGACACTGTTAATAATGACAAAATTTGTTATCGGCAAAGTTTTTGACAGTAAAAATTAATATTTGATAAAAATATAGTGTTTTTAAATAATACATTTTACACAAAAATAAATATAGAAATGTGCTTTTAAATATGCAGTTTTTTATAAAAACAAAAATGCCGTGTTTTACATTGTTTCGGCGCCTCGGCAACCCTGATCGACGACGCTCGTGGCAGCACTTCCTTACGTCAGCTGCCAAAATCAGGCCTATTGTAGAGACGGTAATCTTATTTGGAAGACAGGGAATTGCTTTGCGAGGCTATCGTGACTACGGTGAATTTAATTTAGAAAATACGCCTCTAGAGAGTGAAGGAAATCTCAGAGCCTTATTAAAATCTCGAATCCTACCTAGAGATCATTCACCGAGGTTGCATTTTGAAAATTGCGGAAGAAATGCTACTTACATTAGTAGGAATATTCGGAATTAAATAATTGACGCATATGACGAAGTAATAAAAGGAAAATTTTCTGCTGAAATCAGGGAAGCTCAATTTTACCCGTATTAGTCGATGAAACAATGAATATTTCCAAAACTGAACAATTTTCACTTTGCTTCAGATATCTGAAACAATTGAATTCAGAATATATTATTTGCGGACAGTTCTTCCAATTCCAAAAACTTGAAGGACAAACTGGTAAAGATATGACGAATGCAATTTTATCAGCTTTAAAAAAATACGGCATAGATCCCACTAGAATGCGTGGCCAGAGCTACGATGGAGCAGCTGCCATGAGATGTAGACTCAACGGTGTTCAAGCAATTATATCAGAGCAATATCCTACAGTTAAGTTCACTTTTTTCTGAAAAACAGATGGTGAAATTATACGCATCATATATGAATTCATGTTGTCACTGCTTCCGACGTTGTTGCTAATAAAATGAGGCGGAAGCGAGCTGTTCATGTATCACAACAATTAAAAGGCTTTTAAATAGATAAGTTTCTAACGTATAAAACAGAAGTAGTCACAATTCATGGAACCGAAATAGGCGCTATAAAACGTGACAGTGGTGGTAAATACATAAATAAGCGACTCAACAGATATCTAAAGGCAAATAGAATAAAACGTAAACTGTCAGCGTCATATTGTCCACAACGGAAAGGAGTAGCAAAAGGACTGAATAAAATTTAAATGGAGATATCTAATAGATGCATCCAGAAAGAAAAATGACTAATGCAACTGAAAATAACGTAACACCATGAACGATGGTACAGATGAAAATCAAATCCGAAACATTTGCGAACGTTTGGAAGAAAAAAGGCATAAATAGCAATGAAAAAGGGAAATGAAAAATTTTGGATTAAAATGAAACGTGGACAATTACAAAACGGCCAACAGTTTGTAAAGTCCTTCGAACACATCACTAGTTATTCAAGAAAAACATGAACAAACATGATGATGAATTAATGTACGTTTAGTAACTCTGTAATCCACAAAGTAAAAAAACTTTGATTACATCTTGACATATGTGCTAGTAGTTTCACGCAAGGCATTACAAATAATTATTATTATCGCTTGTCTTTGGCATAGAAAAAAAAGGAGGTGGAGGTGGAGGTGGTTAAAAACAGTGAACAAATTATATCACGCAAAACAAATTAACTAACAAAATTAAATAACGAATAAAAAAAAAATCATAAATCGAAGTAAATAATCGCGGATAAGAAAAGAAAAAAAAATGCACAACACGAATTCATATAATTGCGTTATTGCGTTAACAGCGCTAATTTTATATTTATACGTTATCATTTAACATAAAATTTAACATAAAAATTTTGTAGTACTCTGTCGTCAAATCCGTCAATTTGATAATTTCTTCCTAACCACCCTTCAAAGCTTATATTCAACACCCTTATAGGCCATGATTCATTGACTATTCCATCTTGCCTCAATCAAATGACGCTTCGCTTTTAATTCCATACTTCATTATTTTTCCGCATCTTCCATGTTCCGTTCGTTAACGATTCAACTTTGTTCAGAAGATTCTTAATAGGTTGAAACCTGGTGGCCTATCATCTGGGTAATGAATGATCCCTATTTTATCTGGATTGTCTTGTATCAGTTTCACTCTTCAAGCCTAAATTCCATTGAAGTTCTCGGCGACTAGCTAGCTGTGGTTTGATTTCTTAATTTTAAGCACTCCACTGCACCTGTGTCCAGATGTATTGGGTCTTTGTTTTCCCTATATTTTATCCATTCTTAGGCCGCTGCTTCTTTTCGTCGTAATTCTGGAGGCATAATGTTGTTCACTCATGGCTGAGTTTAATACAACGCCGATTTTGTTGACGTGAACGCTAGATAATAATGACACTAAATGTACATAATGAGTGAGAAATGGAACACGTTGACGTTAGAGGAGCATATTTAAATGGACAAATAAAACACAGCGTATATGTATGGAAGTATCAAACAGAGCAAATTATAAATTATCAGAAGAATATGTGTGCAAAAGTTATATGAGTTCCTGAATCTGTCCAAATTTGAAATCAACGAGTCAACAAATTAATGAAGAATCTTGGAATGACGCGATGCAAAGCGGAGATATGCGTGTATTTTAATGACAGATTCACCTTGATAATTACAGTGTACGTGAACGAATTTTAATTATGTAATAGAAGACTAGAGATAAATCAGATGAAATCGTTCATGATAGTCAAATTCAAAATCAAAAAATTCGAAACATCAAACGAATATTGTCAACAACTGCGACAAGATTGAAAAACTGTGCATAATTAGACCACCAGTCATACCATATACAAGAGATTTTAAATAATCACGAAATAGGCGAATGCAGTAAAACAAAGCACCAATTTGTACAAGGACAAAGCTAATGGAAATAATGGAGACATAAATGAAAAAATAGTTACTGAAATATCGAATAATAATTGCTCTAAACAAGCACAAAACCAGATATAGCTTTTGGTGCAAGTATTTGCATTAATTCTGCTCGAATTTGATGGAATAAAACTTAAAGGCAACCAAACAGATATTGAGATGCCTTCAAGGAACGATAAATAATGGATTAATGCTCAAGAGAGGCATAACATAGGTTACAGAAATGTCATAGATTCAGATTTGAATGGCAATGCAAATGATCGAAAATCATTTAGGGAATTCGTTATAAAAATGCAAATGGAACAGTGACATGAAGGTGTCAAAAGAAGAGAACGGCACCACTCAGTACAGGGAAAGCAGAAATGATTGTATAAAGAATTCCGCAAAAGAAACGATTTGCATGAGAAATTTCTTAAGGGAATTGAATCAGAACAAAATTTTTGAACCAAGAATAATAAATAATAAAAATAGGTGATATAGCAATCATCAACATGACGAAAGTTACACAATGAGTTGCTGAAGAAAACACATTGAACTATGAATGGTTAAGATAAGAGATGATGTACAAAATGGAATAATAACAGTAAAACAAGTAAATGCTATAAGTCTACAAACTAGAAAAAAGAAGCTGGGAATTGAAGATGTTCTTTAATACACAACTTAAGAAAAGTGCTAAATTATAAGCACATAAATTTATAGCATGCGGCCACAATGATTTTTCTTTACTCATTTAAGTTTGTTATCTATGTGTCTATATATACATATATTATGTATTGTGAAATAAATTTTTTACATGTTATCTAATGGGATGAAAACTTTTACAAAATTTTTTACTGGAAACAATGTTTGAAAATGATTAATGTATAATAAAAGCTTAGCGTGAACTGTGTCCATTATATTTTGCGTCTATAGCGTTAAATGGAACAAAATTAAGGAAAAAAGCTAACACCTTCACAGTTACATGACGAATGGTTTCAAACCATGCAATTTTTAAATGCTTTTTTAATTAGTTTTTAATAAAGTCGATACCTTTACAAAACGTGAAATAGCCTCATCGATTGACGTAGCTTAGTTATATCAAATAATATTATAAAAAAAAATTAATTAATTGAAAATACATAAAAACATAAGTACGTTATTTACAACTAATGATGATGTTAAATCCATTTATTTATGGTAGTGTAAATCCAACGTTCAAAAAGGTTTTATTTAAAAATATCGGCAGTAATGTTAAAACCTGAAGGCGTAAAGACCTAACGTTTTACGCATTTACCTAGATTATTGATATTTACATTTCATACTGCATGAAAAAATCGTTCGACACAATTTTTAGTAAAATTTGATATATAAATATCACCTTTTCAATCCATCTACAATGCAGATTTTGTTCAATCTTTTACGCTGAGTCTTCTACTATTCTGCACGTCCTTCTTTTTATCAGGTTTTCACCTGCCTCTCGAAATTTCCTTATTCTGTCGGATGCTCAAAGCGTGCTGCAGGCTATCACATCTCTTCTTCTTTCCCATTCAACTGACTACGTCATTCTTCTTATTTGTTCCTTGATTCATGATCTCTTCCTTTCCTACTTAATCCAAACGGATTTCTTTTGGATTCCTGGCCATGCCGGAATCGAGGAAAATGAGTTGGTTGACTCATTCGCTCGATTATCTTCCTCTTCTGGTAGGTTTCTTCCTGCCTTCTCAGCTTCTAATATTACCCTTCTGCCTGCAGCTGCTCATTCCAAACTGTGGTCTGACTCCTACGTCTCCTCATTCTCCAACCCGAACTCCTTTTTCTTGCCTATTCAACCTTCCCTTTCACGCTTCCTCTGGTTTTTTAACTCTTCTTCTATGTGCCGTTCCAACTTCTCTGCAATTTTCCGCCTGCGTTTTGGGCATAATTTGTTTCCTTCTTCGTTGTTCCGTTATTCTCTCGTGCCTTCTCCTTATTGTCCATTGCACCGCTCCAGCAATCAATTTATTTGTGATTCCGATCACATAATGTTCGGTTGTTCGTCGCTTTCAACTGAACGAGCCTCTTTTTATTCCTTCCTTTTACAAATCAGAAATCCCGCTCCGTACTGTGCTTCATTCATTCTCTCCCTTGATTCCTTTCTGTCGGCTAACTCTGATCGTGTAAGGATCTGAGTCTCTCTTACCCCTCTGTTCCGTTGTTCTTGGGCCAATATCCATGTTGACAAACCCAAAAAAAAACAAAAAAAAACAAAAAACAATGCAGATTTTAAGTGAGATTACTTAATCAGGTAATGTGACTATAAAAACGTTCAGCATTATTAAAAATGTAATACTTACTGGATTTTTATTGATAATTGTTCCAACAGAAATTAAAGGCGCTAAAATTTGAGGCATATTTAACCAGTTCATTAAATCTTTTACCCCTCTCGGGTAACTGGGAGCAACATGATGCTTCACAATACCCTTCAGTGTCTGAAATATTACTCCTAATCCTGTAAACACGTGTTATTTAAAAGTAGAATATTAATTGTTAAAAAATGTGTAATACAAATATCTGTTGGTTGTTATTAAAAATCGCTTTGAATCATATTGTGCAATAGCACTGAAATGAAATAATATGAACGTGATTAATACAAGAAATTTTGAAATTAACTCGTCAACTTCAATTGTATTATACAAAATACTAGCTCACTTCAATTTTTTTAAAATATTATTTTCATCCATACCTACTGGATTTTTAAACTCCGCTCTAATAGAACTGCATATAGCTTCCGGAAAACTATCTGATCCGGTTCTATTTCTACACCATACTTTCAAAACCTGTTTGAATTATAAAAATAAATAAAGTAACTGAAAATATATTACATCGCACGGTTTTTTTTTTGTTTTTTTTGGCGCGTTCAACTATGTAAATCCAGCGTAAGTAATATTTTTTGCAAGTTTCAATGTGCGGCAGCGGGATTCGAACCAAGTGCTACCCGAATGGAAGGCCATTGCCTAATCAATTATGTCACGGTAGCTAGCTTAGATCGCACTGATAAATTATAATTATGTAAAATATAACTGATGTATTTCTTTCTGTATTGTCAAAAAAAACAAACAATCCATTTTTCCTACGTCTCACAAAATGGATGCTGCGAAATGACTCAGACGTTGTTTTTTTTTACCCTGTACCAGTATGTATTCATACCGCAAACAGTGGTGTTTGTAACATATTATAAAGACCAATTTTGGACAACTAAAGTACAGCCCAATCTATCCATTGAGAGACTTGGACATGTAATGATTCATTTCTCTCTTACTTATGTCTAATGAAAAGGCAAGTTAGGTAATTGGAATCGCATCTCGGCACCATTTTCTTTTTAGCCTCCCGGCTGGATTTCTCGGCAAAGTGCTTCTTTTTTCTAATGTTTGGGTTACAGTGATGTGATAATTTGTTGAAAAAATTTTCATACTGTTTTTTATGAGTTTCTTCGGCTAATGGTATCCTTAGATCATTAAAAAAAAAAAAAAATCCTTAGATCATTGTGCAAGGTCACGTTAGGTACATACTTTGGGGCTGTTGTCAACGTTGTCAATGAATTGAATTTTCGACGCCCAAAAAAAAAAACAAAAAAAAAACACGTCCATTCGCACATATGCTATATAATATTGCCATGTGAGCCGCCTATCCAACATAATTCCTAAGTACTTCACCACTTCCGATTGTTATATTTCCATACTGTTAATTTTTACTCTGGGACACACTACCCGTTTATTTGTAAACATAACCTGTTTGCATTTCTGCTCGTTAAATCGAATATGCCAATCTCTGGCCCATTCCTGAATCCTGTTCACTTGTTGCAGTACCGCCATAGTCGCGAACGTTGGATTGACAACGGAGAATAAAATAGCCACATTATCGGCAAACGTAGCTAATATTATTTGGTTTGATGTAGGCATATCAGCTGTGTAAATAATAAAAAGCATAGGACCAAGCAGGCTGCCCTGCGGAACGGATGCACGAATTATCCTTTCTTCGGAGTTTGAATCGTTAACTTTAACTATAAATGTTCGGTTATTCAGATATGTGTCAAAGAATAGGTACAAATGTGATCGAAGAATTTTTTTAGTTTGAAAAGAAGTCCAAAGTGCCAGACACAATCGAATGCCTGAGACACATCTAGGAACACTGCTGAGCAAACTTCCTTTCTTTCCACCACCGTTGATATTGCACCTACAATTATATGGTATTGATGCACTGTTGAGTGATGGGCCTGAAATCCAAATTAGTGAGATGGAATTATGTTCTTTTTTTCTAGGACTGGAAGCATTCTATACGTAACGAGTTTTTCCGTGGCCTTTGACAATGTACTAAGCAAACTGATGGGCCTATAGGAGGATAAATTTGACTAAGGTTTGTTAGGTTTATGTATCATTAGGATAATTGTTTTCTTCCATGACTCCGGGTAACATCCACTTCGAATGACTGCACTAAATATGTAACAAATTATGATTGCAGATTTTTTTGGGAGTTGCGATAAAATCTCTCCCGTTAGTTTATCAGCGCCCGATGCCGTTTTCTTAAGAGTCCTTCTGAGACATCTGTATAACTCTTTTAGAGAAAATAGTTTGCTTGAAAGTTCTAGTTGAAGCGGTTGTTACAATGAGCTTATTACATATTTCGAAAACGATTCATTATAGCTATATAGAGTAAAGGGACTTTCTAAGGAACCAGAAAAAGCTTCCGCCTTCTAATAATCTGTTTTGGTCCACTCACTATTACTAAATTTAATATTATACGGTGTGTGCGTATCCTGAAGTAGTTTTTTGTAGCTATCCATAAGGTAATGAATCCATATAGTATTTGTAAGACAAGTTTTTATATTTTTTGATTTCATTTTTCAATTTATTATGAAGTTGATTGCACCTGGTTTTATATGAAGGATACCGATACTGCTGCCACTTTTTCCTTGCTGATCTTGTATCTTTAATAAGATTGCAAATTGCGCCGGTATAGGTTTGTTACTATATCTATCTTCGCCATATTTGGTACAGCTGTAACATACAGTTTGAATGGTGGCAGTAAAGTTATTAACAGCCTCCCAGATATCATTTCCATCTTTAAGCCTTATTTTTAGATCAATGTTGTCTTCGATAAGCATGACGAATTTGTTCCAGTTGGTGGTTTTATTGGTCAAATGATAGTTCTTCTGTTTATTCAAGATTTACAATGACCTGATCCGACGATAGATCGATGTTAGTTGTGCACAATTTATAATACCCTTATAGACTTCTTGCAAATGTAAAAATCGAGTATGCCCGGTATTCTATTGTAATGTTGCGACCAGTAAGTGGGCGTCATTGGTGACAGGATCGATAAAGAATTTGATTGTATTGCTGCATACAATATCCGGCCCTGTTTATTAGTTCTTTGCGAATCCCAAGAGTGATGTTTGGAGTTGTAGTAACCACCACAGATAAACATCTAGGTTTTTAAGCATCAGGGTATATTCACTCTATGGTATATAATACCCAGGATGACAATAGGCTGCAGCTGTGGTTAGGTATTTTTTGCGTATTTTGATGTTTACTGCAACTAGTTGATATGCATATGTACAGTAAGAGAAGTAAAGATGGCGCGTACGAGAATTTTTGATCAATACCATACAACAGCCGTGAACCGTTCCATCCGGGTGCTGTAGCCCGTAGCTTGTGTAGCCAGCCATCCTAAAGCTTTTTCCATAACATAGGTGAGTGGTTCCAGAGTTTTTGAATTTTAATCGTTTTTCTTTGGTGTAATACGAAACGTATGGAGTTCTAAAAATTACAGCGATAGAAATGCGAGTTTATTTTCAGTCGATGCTTTCATTACAATTTTGTAAACTATTAAACAGATTATAGATGACTTTTTTTCGTTTTTTTTCTTTTAGAGCACAGAGTTAATGTAAGCAATTGGGATGAGAGACACGGTGGATGTAAAACAAAACACATGTAATCTAAAAAACTATTCGAAATGTTTACCTACAGTGAACGGCCATTCAATCGACCGGAGAGTTCACCGAACATGATAAGCCAACTAAGGAGGGTCAATCTACGGTGAAACAACAATGACCCGTTTAATGTATATATGAATGTGTGTGTGTACGGTTTTATATAATTATATTACTATGCACATGTGAAAACGTATAAGTGTATATAATATTACTTCAATTCTTAGTTATATGTTATAATTTTCCGAAAGGCTGCCACGTACATTAATAAATAAATAGATAATTAAAAAAGCAGGCTATTTTTTCACATATTTTAAGAATCAATTGATGTTAATAATGTGACTCTGCAGTAATCGAATCAATTTATGCATAATGTGTTCTATAAACATCTGAAAATAAACTTAAAATCTAAAAGCATTAGCATTAGAATCACATCGATTTTTACTAGTTTTGGAAATAGAAGAACCACGCGAAATTACCGAATAATTTGCTGAAGAAATAAAGCCAATATTTAAGTGTCACATTTCAAAGTTTGGTATGAATATCGAAGAGGCAGTGGAAGCAATAGGGAAGCGCCGAATAAAAAAAATAAATTGCTCCATACGAATTTGAAAATTTTTTATAAAAATGCAAAATGTTAGCAATTATTTTTTCTACGATAAAAATAATAAATGCTAATCTTCGAAACTTAAATGACTAAGAGTTGAGTTCCTTCAATACTTACTAACAAAGATGATCATAATAAATAATTTTCGGAAACAACTGTGTTTTTAAAAAGAGTGTAAGCTGGTCGAAACGTTAAGCGAATAAATATCTTTTTAAAAACACAGTTGTTTCCGAAAATTATTTATTATGAGTAATCACTGTGAAAGCTTTAAATATTTAAAGATGATCATGATTAAAATAGAGTGTCAAGTATCACATTATACAAAACATATAATGACTGTTCTCTCTCTCTCTCTCTCTCTCTATTTTTATCTCTTTTATATCGTGTATTGAATAATGTTATCGGTATTATTCAATACGGAACAAATAAAAATCGATTTCAATTTATTTCTAAATATTACACTTTTTTTTTTTTTTTGCCACGCCGGCCAAATCTGATCATAATTGGCATTTTTCATTAATAGCCTAAAAAGAAAAAGTAAAATAAATTAAAATTTAAAAGCGATATTGCCTCCTCTCCCAGTGGAGATGAGACAACTGATAATAATATACACTATATTAAATTCTACATGTATGTGTTCTTAAGAAATATCGATCCACTGACGTGTGATAACCACTTCTCTTTCTTGTTCGGCGTTGAATTTTACTGGAGCCACGTATCTTTCGGATACTTGGTAACACACAAAAGATATGCTACCTCACTGCTCATGGGCGTAGTATGATAATGACCAAAGCACGCTTGACAGTCCTATTATCGATTAGATACAAAAGCGAACATTTCCTTACGGACGATGGATACTAGTTGTGGTGTTCATGTGATGAGAGAGAGCGTCCCGGCACCATCTTCTTTTTAATCTTCTCCTAGGATTGCCCGGCAACGTATTTTTTGACATCCGAAATATATTAGGATTATCACTATGACGAAGTTTATCGAAGAATCTTTGATACTGGTGCACATGCAGGCGCGGCTCGTGTATAAGGGCTGCAGGGCTGCAGCCCCGCCAAATAAATTCTCTGCATATATTCATTTTATATTCAAGATACCAAAAATCACTTAATATTAAAGTTTCACGATTAAAAAATTCATCATTTTTTTTCTCCATCTAAACTCCGAACTCGTAATTTAACGGTGGCCAGGGCTGCGCACGATGCAGCTCTCGTTTGTAAAGTTTCGTACGGTCAAGTGAAGGGAGCGCGGCAAGACGAAGGAAGGTGCGCATGCGCGGTTTCATCCGCTTTTTGGGCTGCACGAAAACCAGCCCGAACGCGATCGCGACAAGGATGATGCAGTAAATCTATATATTGCTGTGTTCGCGCGTTGATGTGTATTTTCTTCTCATTTACGTACGTTTGGTTGATTGAATAAACACGTTTCTTTGTACCTAGGTGTATCTTCTTGGATTTATTTGTTCATCTTTTGAGGAAGTAATTTTATTATATAGATGGCTGGAAGTGAAATAAATTCGATTTCGTATTTATTAAGTAAATTTACGCGATAATCTTTTGTTGATAAATGTGAAGTAAAAGCTCGTGGCAGACCGAAGCCACAATGGAATATTACTCAAACACATCAACTAGCAGAAATCCAGAAATTCGAAAGAAAATTCCATCCAGAAATTTATTCTAAATGCGAATGGTTGTGCGGCTGCGATGGAAAAAAGGCGTTTTTTTGTTTTCCGCGTGTACTTTTTGGGGGGGGCGAGGTTCCATGGACACAAACTGGGCTTACGGATTTGAAACATTTGAGTGAAAAAATTAAAAAACACGAAAATTCGAGTCAACATATAAAAAGTTCGATCGATTTTGCTATGCTGGGTAAAGTTAATATTGCAACACATCTGAGCGATGCATATGGATTATATCTATATTGAAATTTAATGAAAACGTTAAAAAAAATCGGGACATTTTATCGAAAATTATAGATTGTTTAATATTTTTCGGCAAATTTGAACTTCCACTGCGAGGACATAATGAAAAATCGGATTCAGATAATCCCGGTGTTTTTCGAGGACTATTAGATTTCGAAAGGAAAACTGGGCGAAGATTTGAAAGTACATTTTGAAAATTCTACGGTGTTCAAAGGTAACTCGAAGACGATTCAAAATGAATTATTGGACTGTATATTGGACATTTGTCGAACTGAAATTGCTAACAAAATCGAACAAACTCAGTTTTTGGCTGTCATGTCGGATGACACAACCAACATATCTGAAAAAACTCAAGAGGTAATTGTTTTTCGATACGAATGTAATGGAAGCCTATGCGAAAGATTTTGGGGATTTTTTAATTGTGAGTCCCAAGACGCCGAAGGTTTGTCCAAACATATACACTTGGAACAGCTGGAAATTGTTTTGAAAAATAATACCGGTAAACTAATCGCTCAAACCTACGACGGGGCCGCTGTTATGAGCGGAATACATAGTGGCGTTCAAAAAATAATAAACGAAACTTATAAAAATACCCATTTCATTCATTATTACGCTCATCAATTGAATTTAGTGATGAGTAAAGCAGTTTCAACTAATCATGAAGTACGAATTTTTTTTAGTAATTTATCAGGTATTCTTGCGTTTTTTTCGCGTTCTCCACAACGATTAGCTGAACTTGAAAATACAGGTATATCGAGAAGAATTCCACGTGATTCTGATATAAGGTGGAATTTCAATTCAAGAGTCGTAAATACTGTTTTTGAAAATATTGAACACCTGAAAGAATGTTTCGAAAAATTACAAAATTCAAGTAATACCGTAACAATTCGTGAAGCATCCGGATTTCTCCGTTTACTAAACGATGATAAATTCATATTTTGGCTGGGCGTATTTCATCGTATTATGCCACATGTTGATTTATTATATGATGCATTTCAAAATCGTTGTATCAATTCTTCGAATGCTTTTTTTTCATTGCCAAAATTTTATGGTGAAATTTGCAAAATTAGAGAAATTAATTTCGAAAACTTGGAATCCACAAACAATGAATCAACACCTACACCTCGGAAGAGAAAATTTGACAAAAATCGAAACGCAGCTGTTAAAGAAGTTTATGACACAATATGTGTGCAAGCAAAGGACAGATTCGAATTTACTGGTCACCTCTCAGCAGGAAAGTTACTCTTGCAAGAGAAATTTGTAACGTACCGCGAGAAATTTCTTTCCCAAGAACTCGATGAAACCATTTTGGCCTATCCTATGCTGAATAAAAATCATTTGCAAACTGAACTTTCTGTTTTATACGAAAGAAGCGAATTTTCAATTGTAAAAGGAGTGGTGCAATTCCATCGTTTATTTGTAGAAACGGGAATTCACCAAACATTCAGCGAAGTGTACGTGTTGATAAACATCTGGTTAACCACTCCAATGACAACTGCCGAAGCTGAAAGGTGTTTTTCTACCTTAAAAAGAATTGAAACTTATCTATGCAGTAGTATGCTGGAAGACAAACTGTCAGCGCTTGCGATAATAAGTATCGAAAAAAATCTCATCGACTCTATTCTGGATTTCCATAATAAGGTGATTGATAAATTTGCCGAAAATGAAAGATCGCCGCATGGACTTTATTTATAAATAAAATGTTGAAGTTGATGTACCTAATTTTTATCGTTTTCAAGATTTAAAATTTATTTTTATTAATGAGGAAGACGATTTTTTAAAAATTTTCAAAATTTCTAGATTTTAGTAATGTTTTGTTTTTTTGATATTATTTTGTTACCTACTACATTTTAAAATTTTTAAATTTCAATTTTTGGGTAGTTAGAACATTATGGTACCTAACCTATTTTAAAACTTTTTCTTCTTTAAATTGTTATTTTCTTCAGGTATCGATGTTTTTTTGTTTTTTTTTTCAAAAATTAAAATGATTTTTTTAATAAACTAATATCAAAATTGCACATATAACTGATAAAAAAATTGAAAAAAAAAACGAATTGGTGGTACTTGATTAAAAAACATAAGTTTGTAATACATACACCCCCTTTTTTTCTACATCATTAACCTTCAGATTTCTAGCCCTTCCATTTGAAGAACTCACGAGCCGCGCCTGTGCACATGTACATCTTGGACTAATGGAATATTAAGATCCTTGTGGAGAGTATGATTAGAGACATAATTAGGAGCCGAAGCCATCATGCGAAGTATCTTTGATTGCTGCCGTTGTACCTGTAGTAGATTACTTTTTTAGTAGTTCCGTACAGCTCTATGCCATACTTCCAGATTGGTGCTATAACCATGAAATATATCCGTCTTTTTAAATCCAGACTTAAACTAGACCTTCTCCCTACTACTGGATACAGCTATTTGGCTCGTGTCCAGACTCTTCTACTAATTTGTTCTGTATGGGAATGCCAGTTTAGTCTGCGATCCAAATGCATTCCCAGGTATTTCACGAAATTAACCTGCGGTATTTCTGAATTATTTATTATTAATTTCGAACATGTAATAGGTCTAGTAGTGAAAGCTATGTGTTGACATTTTCTGGCATTAAACTTAATTCTCCAGTTGCTGGCCCACGTTTGTATGTTATCGATATGATCTTGAATTGCTATATTCGCAAAATCGGGATTTTCGTTACAGGCCATAAATGCTCTTAACATCGTAATAAGTTTAAATTTTTCTTATCAATTCCCTGTTTTATATTTTCCTGTTTTTTTCGTTTTTAACAATTACACGGAAGGTCTGTTTTTAATGAGAGATTAATTAAAAATTGATTTTGCTTTTCTATTTTTTTTTTGGGCGGTACACAGTGTAAAAGCAGTGAACATTGCCATTTTTTTTTCTCTTGTTTCGGTTTATCCCTGGACTTGTCAGCAACGGACGATTACCCATTAACACGTGTAAATAATAGCAATTAGCAGTCACAAAGAATGGAATCTGAGTAAGAAGCCTATACCAAGAATGGAGATAGCATCGCCATTATGCCATTTACCGTTTCTACGATTAGACGCTGAACATTTTAATCTTGGATGTGTTTTTACTTAACATCATGGAGTCGCTAAATTGGCGTATACCACTACGGCATTATTTTGGTATTATTTTCATAAATTTCTTCTTTTGTTTCTACTGCATTGTTATCATGAAATGCATTGAAATATAAAGGGCAAATGTAATAGTCGCTTATAATTGGTACAAAAAGTTTGTTCAAATTTACCGTGCAACATTACGAAGTTATTAACTAAATCACCGATATGATATTTAATTGCAAAGATTATTTTACTTCTTTTTTAAATTTGAGCTTACTTTCGCTAACAGCGACACATAGGCTTTCAATATCTAATTATTAATATTTTGTTCTAAGCGGTTATTCTGTAATTCCCCCATGCTTTTGTCTTTGTTTTAAATCGGTTTCATTTATCGCATATTCTTCTTCCTCAGTCATACAACTCACTTCCGAACTTAAATAGACGATCGCGCTTAAAACTGATATTATCCCAATTCAAGTACGGTGTAAATGTGTTGTCTGTACACCGACTTGCGCACAAACGACTGGTGGTTTGCAATTACCGACGATTATTTATTTTTTTAATCATTTTTACTTGTAAATTTCGAAATTTCGAAATTCCAGTGAATCTAGTTCTAGTAACTCGCGATATCGCGACGACTTTAAGTTGAACTTTAATGGGGTAAATTTTAGTTTCTACATCTAATGAAATTACTATTCTTATCCTTTTTTTCAATACTTTTAATTGCGCTGTAAACATGGAATTGTGGTAAATATCTCAAATTCTGTTTTATGTCGGTTTTAATTGAATTTATTTTGTCTCATACACATGGATTCATTACAAAAATTCGAAGAATGCAGAATTCGGTATAACACGGGCCTTCGAATACTGAATAATTCGGTGGTCGTTGGCAAGATCGGCGGCTTTTAGAAACGCATTTTTAATGTTTTTTAAAACAATTGTCTTTTCTGAATTCTTAAGGTCACCGCACGCCAGCGGTAAGCAGATTTTACGGAGATACCGCGCTAAACGTTGTTTACATTTTGTTTAGCGCGTGTGTGTAATTTTTTAAAATTGCCTAAAATATATGTACAATTGCATTTCAGTTCAAATTTAAAAATAAAACGTTCCCGTTTTCTCTTACTGAAGAAGTTGTAAAAAACATCGGAACGATATCGTGTAAAAAGTTTTAACATTCAAATGAAAAACTTTGTGTACGGCCTTTTTAGTTCATTTACAACAATAAAGAAACATAATTTATTTTTTAAATTATGTTTATATATGGCATTTAAACAGTATTAATTCATTTAACATTAGTCTAATAAACGGAATATGTAAACCAAAAAAAAACAAAAAAAAAACGATTTATGTATTAGTTTTGATAATATTTTTTAAAATCCTAAAACCTAAAAACACGGTTTTGTTTATAAATAAAGAAAATTACGCGTTTATTCGTGTCGATAACGGATGAAATTTAAAAATGTTCCGTTTTGCACTTTTTATTACCAAAAAAGAAATATTACAGTATTATTTTCTTTCATTTCGTTAACTGTAGCGCGCGAGAAAGTTTTTATAAAATCGTACAACTCTATCACGCCGCGATAAATCGCTGTTAGTGTGAGACTAGCACCATCGAACACTATGTTAATACAATTTTACCGCTGTAAGGCTTTTCATCAAGTTATCGCCTCGACAATAGCCTTCCTAGAACAGCGGACCGCTGGTCAGTACAAATACCATAAGCAGGTTACACCTCTCGTGGTCCACTCGTCGTACATGCTTGGATGACACACTTTCGGCAAATTATTAATGCGCTTAGGGCGGATGGTCATTGCTGTGACAGGTGGAAGTTGCCGTAGTGTTTTTTGATGACAAAGTGATTGAAGTAAACCGATTATCACATTTGAAAGTTCCATTATTAGATGAACTTCCTGTGTAAAAGAAATTATCTGCCACTAAATTTAAAAGTTGTCGTGTTGTTGCTAAAAACCGGCGGTGTAGACTACCACATCGCGGGGTTCTAAGTTCTAAAACTGGTCGTGAACGAGTTAAAATTATTAAAAATGAATTAATATTGCCGCGTGGAAGGCAATAGTAAGCAAACGTAATACGAACGTGGATAATATCGATTTACACGTACGCATTTAGACTGTGCTTGTAAGCGATATCTGTGAAACAAAAGGCTCCAATCAGTCTCTAAGGTGCAGTTTCGCATTGCATATAGAATATTGTCAGGAGTATACTATACACTATATATATATATATATATATATATTAGTGATGATTAGGCCCGGAAGGATACGAATCGGCATCTCACAGTGGAGTTGATAATAAAACTCCGATTGCAGATACGTATCTGTAGCACGAGCCTTTCGGGAACACACTTGTGCAAGTACAATAATACTCATTAGAGAGATAACGATATGTAGCAAAGTATTTAAGAAGAATCGGAATTGGAATTGAATCGAAATAATTTTTCCTAGATATTTTGTTCATACATCGAATAACTGAATTACCCGATGCGTTATGCTATGGGACCCAAAAAAAGGGAAAAAGCTGCATTAATTTATGCAGACATTTAATTTTTCAATTACTTAACGTTTTTGTTGTATTTTGATGATTATTATTGTTCAGCTGCGCATATTTTACTATTTTTATTTATTCATTAGCTATATTATCTTCTATTATTGTTTATTTTTGTATTCATATTTATATTTCGTGATTTCTATTTGGTAATTTTTGTTCATTTATAGTTTATTTTTTTATTTTTGATTTAGTGCTCTTTGATCCAAAACATAATGTACAATAGACAAACAGACAGATAAACATAAATTCTGAAAAATATGGTTTTACATTTTAAGTTAATTGTGAATTTAGTAAAATGCCGCGGTTTATTTTGCTTTAAATAATTATTTTTTATTCAGCTTTTATTTACTAAAACTATATAGACAGGTAATGCTCGCTGAAAATAATAGTATAACTATGAATGTATAATGTAATTTTTAAGGAGGCCTTAATAAGTTTCGGTTCTGAATTGTTAAGAACAAGTTGTAATGTGAAGTAGCTCACAGTATCAGCCAAATCGCACTTGCAGAGCTTTTGCAACAACTAAAGTGTACCTTCAATTAAGTTCAATGAGGCAGCAAATAAAGCTTGGTTTAACAGAACTTAAGTAAATTTAAACTATAACAAATAAAATGATATATTCTTATGATGGCTAATTAAATTATAATTTCAGTATTAGTGCATATTATTTCGAGAACGTATTTACTTGAAAAATAAGAAAAAGCTTCGCAAAATTGTCATTTAAAGTAATGTTTAATTTAATTATTCTAATTGCATACTATTAGTAAAATGTGAAATACACTATAACGATCTGATCCTTTATTTAATGACTGAAATGAAGTCTTCAATAAGAGAAAATTTCTATATAATGTCGAGTCATTTATAATCAAAAGGGATTCGACAATTTGTGAAATAATATTTTAATTTATAGTTCAATAATTGAATTAACTGTTTGAATAGGTAATAATATGCAATCGGAGAAAAAATAGATTTCTTTCGCATATTGTTGAAAACTTTTGTGTTATGTGAAATACTTAACTAATAGTAGTATATATTCAGTGTATTCCAAAAAACTAATAAAACAAATATAATTTGAATGTTAATAATTGTAGACAGTAATAGCGAAAACCACTTTTATTACTGTAAAACAATAAACTTTTTTTAGTTCGTAGATTTCTTATTTACATCTAGTTTAGGTAAGTGAACTTTATTTCATATTTTTTTAATGTTGCTATAATCAAAAATATTTACAATGTTACATACAGTTACGAAATTTTATTTATTATGTTTTACAATGTTATTAAACGAAATTGTTTTATTACTTTATTTCTAAAGTTCAGTTTAATAAATTTCCTGCATTTTAACGGAAAAATATCTTAATAAAATTGTTAAAAACTTCCTTTATTTACTTAAATTAAAAATCTGGAAGAAAAAATTACATGTACTTTGATTTGAAATAAACTAAAAGTTAAAAAGTATAGTGCATAAAATGTAAATAAACAACAAAAAAATGATTTATTATTAAAAAATTAATAAAAAAAAAAGATTGTGTATTTTTTATTAAGAAAAGTAAAATAATCATTGATTTTTCAATAAAATTGAAATTTAAAGTGATGAATACTACAAACGATAATCGATTCTTCTTAAGTACTTTTCGATGTTTTTTGAGTATTTTTGTACTTGCACAAGTGTGTTCCCGAAAGGCTCGTATCTGTAGCTCCGACTCAACGATGACAATACGCAGGTTTACACGGTTCCGTTGTAGAACGTAAAATATTGATCTTGAACAGAGCAACAAATTTTATACAATTTTTCCTATCTTTCCCGAATATTTTTTTCTGATCATAAAAATGAGTTTTTTTTTTTTTTTTTTGAAAATTTGACCTATACCTTTCATGTAACAAGTAAACTGTTTTTGTTTCTGTTATACGGTATAGAATAAGCGACGCCTAATAAAAACAAAAATTGAACGACCAGAAGCAGTGGAGATACATAGGAGAATGCTGAAGATTTCGTAAGTTACCAAAACATCCGATAAAAGAATTTTAGAAATGGTAAATACCGAAAGAATGCTAGTTAAATGGATAATAGAAAAGTTAAATATTTTAGGAATATCATCAGAGGACAAAAATTTGAGATCCTATATCTCATTATACAGGGGAAGATTGAAAGAAAAAAAAATGTGCTGGAAGATGGAGAACAGACTGGATAGAAAGCAGTAAGAACTTGACTGGTACCAGGTCAATTCAAAATCTCGTCCAAGGAGCAAGAGAACGCAAGTTTTAGCTACCCTCTGATCGCTAACGCTTTGAGAAAATTATGACACACCAAGAAGAAGAAGAAACTATCTGTGCAATAGTACTTATTATCTTTGTTATTTATTAGAGATCCTTGTGTTATAAGTAATTGATTTTAAAAAGATAACGAAAGATTAAGTTTTCCGGTTTCACAATATACAAATGATAGCTTAGTTGCATTTTATTTTCTTTCATTTTTGTTTAACGCAAGATTCGTAGAACATTAAAAAAAAATCACACTTTCTCTCGATGCAGTAGCGATAAAAACAACACTTCAGTAAAACTGATTTACGCAAACACAGAACTAAGCGCATTGACTAACAACAAACAAGTAATTTACCGCAACATCAACGATGTAATAACATGACGTAATCTAATGCAACACTGATAAGAGTACGATAGCCAGTGCAAACGAGTTGTACTGTGTACGTAAACACCGAATGATCCATATGGGTCGTCGTCCGGTGGATACGTATCCAGGATGCAGTTTCTAAACCTGAGATTCAGTTCCGGATCCAAATCCGAAAAAGTAGCGAACTTACCCATATCGCTGCTATGTTTTGGTACAATAGGAATACACCAGTAGGTAGTGTAGTCAAGGCACTACCTTCGGCAATAAGTGAAATTTAAAAAGGCATCATTTCCGTTTATTATTTGCAACAAATAACCCGCTGTAGTTTACTCGTTCAACCTGATGACGGCGGCATCGTTCTAAGTAACTGGCCACGGCTTTGCTGCCGGATTCGCTGGCATTGCGATAATCGATATTTATCATTACCTTAGATATTTAATGTTACTTGAAAAAGATTACTTTTCCCGGTTCACCTTGGCTGCAGAATAAGTTCGCGAGAGATGCAAATCGATGTTCTTCCGCCGGTGTTTCAATTAATTCAACAAGCCTCTTTTTTTTATCGATGCTGCAAACGTTTTTGGTAAAACATTTCATTTCATTATTCCGGATAACAGCGTTAGCGATCATCTGAAAACAGCTCAGATTACATATATCGTTTATTTAATTCGTCTTCTTAAAATGGTCAATGCTGACGCACGGTAAAAAGTATTACAATTTTTAATTTAGCAGTGATTTTGAAAATTTTAAAATTTAGCAAACCAAAAACAAAAATAGTTTTCGTTATATGTCATTTTTTCAACAGTTGATTTCGTAGTAACTATAACATCAAATTTAATTATTAGAAAATTTTTAAAAAAATCGAAAGAATTATCTTTTTTTGTAACGTTTCAAAAAATAGTATATAGTAGTATCTGGTGTACAGATGCATATTACGCGGCATGTTATGTATTGTCATACGTATATATATATACTCTTACTTAAATATAATGCTAGATTTATAGGTATTGTTATTTAAAGAATAAGTTAAGATAGTTGAAATTTTTGTATTTTGTATCTTTTTTAATAAACGTTGATAAGTGTTTAAAAAAAAAAAAAAAATAAGAAAATACCTTTACGTCTGTTTTCAGTATACTTCTCCAAATGTGCGCGGATTAACGGAGCAAAAATAAAAATACCAATTTCAAATATTTGGAAAATGGGGTAAACACTAAAAATAAATTTCTAGTAACTTCCGTTGATCATTTTTAGTGTCTTAACGTTATTATACTAAATCCTCGCCTCTGCGAAAAAATCGCCCCAAAATAAATACGAGTGAACAATCATCGAAAAATTAATGTACGCGATAAAGTTGGTTTTTTTTTCTTTAATTTCTTTGGAATAATTTAATTTTTATTTCAAATGTTTAAATGATTTTCTATAATTAAAACGATTTGTTTACAAAGAGGGCAGCGTCTGTTACGCTGAATTTCAAGTAATCTTATATGCCCATCAACATAAAATATATTACTATCATATGAATGACTAAATATTCTTCCGATACTTTTAAAGACAAAGCTATATTCACACGTCACATATATTACAAGTGTATCAAGTAAAGAATCGATAAAAACTTATAAGGTTATGAAACTCTGACTCGAAGGAAAAACTACTTTTTGTTGAAATATTAAAAACAATCCATTTGTACGTACTTCGCAAAAACGATTTACACGTGGCCAAGGTCCACCACCGCACCCGACTATAAATCCATCCGATAAATTAACAGCTTTTGCCACCTGTTTGAAACTATATACTTTTTCATAAAGGACATCCGGAATTACATAGCTGGGATCACCAACTTGTACTACGCAAGTATTTCCACCTAAACCTTATTTAAAAATAGATAATTAACATTAAAAAAAAAAAAAAACTTATCATTATAAATAATACGCGTTTTTTTAAATTTAAATAATCTATAAACGGTCGTCGGTAATAAAAAAAAAAAAAAAAAAGGAATGCTCAAGATATGGAAAAACGATACGCATTAAAAGGGAATCGGTGAGTTTATTTCTCAGGAGACGTGAATACGCAAAATAATATGGAAAATTTTAAAATTTACATTTTTTATAGGGGAAGGTACAAAAAGCAGAATAATTTCAGAAGCAAAATTTTATTCAAGCTAAACGATATTATTAACCTTTTCGACGTCAAATTTCTTTTGCACGCAGTATAGTCAGAATTCAGAGCTCCCCCCCCCCATCCCATGAGTAACAAGTTAAATGACATGAACGTTAGTTCTCATCGCCAATATTACATGACGCTAGTTTACGAGTCAATGTTAGTGTATCGATTATTATTATTATTTCCGCTTTATAAAATAAATATTTTCTGCAACGTCAATAATGCCACTGAAATCATTTTCTTTAACATTATTAGAAATAAAAGCTGATAACCGAGCAAAACATGATCACTATAGATCGCGCCCTTTTTTGTTTCTTATCGAATGTGACGTTTCTATATTCTATTCGCTCCGAGAAGAGTTTCACAATTGCTCGTAATCCACCGTGCTACTGAAGTTGATATCGTATAAATTAATTCGTAATTTAAAAAATCTTAATAAAATCGCATTTAAATTTTATAATTTAAATATATCACAGCTTGCATTAGTACAATTAAAATGCGACGTACAACCAGATATGCTAAGTTTTATAATGATTTTCAACGCCAAAGAAAGTGTTTTATTTTTTAAAAAATATCAAGCAGTATATTACAATAGATGAATAACGTAATCGAAGAAATGTAATATCTAGCTTGATTACTGAAAGATCATGGCTTTTTATTTTCATTGATTCGGAAAAAGAGTTTTCATTCCCGTTCTTTTAGAGATTTACTTTTTTTTTTTTCTTTTTGATTAACATATTTATTTTCTAAATCTGTTTACAAATTTTTTCTATCTTTATAATGTGTGAAGAGAGTTAATATTGCTTGCTCGCTGTCGCATTTGTGGGCCTAACGGTAGATAGTGAACTCCTTATCAGCCGGCACCGCGGGTGCTGCTGTTGCAGTGTGGCCATAGTGTTGGATGCAAATTCTACTCATTTCCTTTAACAGGATGGTAGACGCTGTTTTCACAGTCGTCGCCATAATCATTAATTTTTTTCATACTTAAGAATTATAAACTTCGTTTTGTAGTAGTGGAGAAAGTCATTGAACTTTCGGATAAATTGTTTACGGCATGCTAAGCGCTGTGGTCTATATAGCTTTGGTGCTTGATGGCTCTAACTGCTTTTTAAACATCCCGCGTTTCTTCTTCTATAATTATTTGTGGGCTGATTCCTTTGTCCGTTTGTACTGTGAGTTCTGTAATTGCAGATGTGGCCAAGGTATGGGACAGCTAAATCCTTTTGCTCTTACCTTCGGCAATGTCATTCCTTCTCTTTTTAGGATGCATATGTTTGGCATTTTTCGACGTTGATTGTCATTGTTTCTCCATCATTGGTATAGCGTTCTTTGTCAGATTCTATTCCTTGTGATTCCTAATTGCTGCTATTTACTCATGTTGATGGACAATCGTCTATTATTGGCAAGCTCGGGGAAAACCCAAACAAGAAAAAAAAAAAAAAGAGAGAGAGTCTGACCAAGCACCGCTGTTAAGCATAGCCAAGAACTCTACACAAAAGATAATTACTTAAATAGATTAATACAGTGATAGTCTATCAACGTTATTTTATAGTTATAGCTTATACAATAATGATTTTTTTTATTAAAGTTCGTTGCACGCATTATTTCAAATTTTTTTTTTAGATTAAATATGGACATACACTTTTTATAAAATGATATATTTAAATATTTACGCTGACGAAGCTATCGGCCTCGAAACGCGTCAACGTAAATATTGTGAAATATATTATTTTATGAAAAGTGTATGTTTATATTTAATCTAAAAATGTTTCTTATACCAGAAGCTATTTATCTAGGGGACAACGAGTTAGAAATACCTATTAACTATAATTTAATGACAAATATCCGTACTCTGCCTTCTAGATATGTTTTTTGGGTACATTCGATACGTATTGCACGTAGGGGAAAAGTATTATTTTAAAGCAGGCTATTTTAACTATTAGCATATCGGTCGTACTTTTAACGTTAAATTCGAAAATGCGCCCTTGAAATGACGTAAAGAATTCTTTGAAACCTAATATTGTGTCCGTAAGGAAGCAGGAGATATTTTTTAAGGTCTTAATATCGATCGAAATCGAAAAAGTTTGCTCACTTTAAGGAGCATAATTCCATGGTTCTTGCAGTAAAGTCGACTCCGTTCTTCGATCAATATTCAAAATTTCTAAGCATGTTTCGGAAATACAGATTCATGGTATTTATTACATGTCATGAATATGGGATTGTGTTCCAAGAAATATGTCGGTAATTTAGTGTTAAATTTATAAAAAGGGTTTTCATCCGAATGAAAGTTTACAAAAAAATTACTTCAAATATTGAATTTATCGGAAAAAGAATAAAAAAAACTTATAATCAATATTCAAAATTCCTAAGCATTATGTACTCAAGTTTTGAATGCACCTACTCGAATACGGTTCGCTACATTAAAAGTCGAAATTCTTCGATCATAAACAGTAACAGAAAAACTGGCCGCTTTCTTTGAATGTTGACAAAACTACGTTTTTCTAAACTCTGCTGTTCGGATTTTATAATCGGAATTCATGCAGTTACTAATCTGCAAATTTTTCTTTTTAGAAACGACTTGTTAATAAGGGTCTGCTGTAAATTATTTTTCTTCTTGCTAAAATTCCATCCTCCCACGCAATTAATGTGCATAGACAATATCTAGCAGTCTTGTCTTCCGCCAGTTTCTACTCTGGAGGGAAAGAGAGAAAAGTACACATCGTTAGTTCCATGCCGTACAACACATTTCTCTTATGGTTGACACATTCGATATTCAGTTAATTTTAAGTATATATTCTATATTCTATTAAATGCGTTTTTTGCTAATTAATTATCGCCATACGTCGTTTATTTAATCTCCGGCTACACCAGTAATCCCGTCTGTTCTGAGAAATCTTCTTTAGTAGATACGGGTTTTAGTCTAAATTATCTCACTAAGGTTTGCACTGCTACATTTTGTGCATTTCTCATTGGTGACCTTTTAGCATGGAACATGCTTTAGCCGTGACCTAACCGCCGGAAAACGTTACGCGGAAGCGAGACAAAAGTAGCGCGTTAGAAGGGAGCCCAAATTTAGACATATATATGCAGACATTAATAGCTATGCCATTTTTACGTCAGAGGTCATCAGGAAAAGTGTCCTGTTACAAAATTTGTCCCATATATAAGACTATAATGCGATGTTAGCGCTCATACATCCCCTGGTGGTGAAAGTTGGAACTGAAAGATTTTTTTGTGTCAACTGGCGTAGCCAATGAAAAAGTTTACTCTTCTATAAGAATTATAGAAGAACTTGGCCCGAAGGTGAAGGGGGCTTGCCCCATTCCGAGCCCCGAAGTGCAAGTTTATATACATATATATTGATACGGATTCGGTATTTACGGCGCTATCTAGCGATGATGTCGAGCTAGAAATTATTCTCCGATTAAAATCATTAATTTTCGATCTCTCGGCATCATCGTATTGTTCGTTGTCGGCGGAGAATACAGCCGGGATATTTACACGACCGAATTTGTTATTTCCGATTTCTGTTGAATTTCTCGCCTCGGGAAGTGTTAAGGGGTTGTGTAAGTGTCCTGGTATGTGCGGTCTGCGACAACAGGATAGCGTCTGTCGGCCGCGCGAGCCGTGTGAGATGAGTGTTACAACGGCTATGCCATCTTAAGTGATAAGGATTTCGGCAATGTACCGTTAGTTTTGTTTAATTATTATCGAGCGAATTTGTACCGTTAGTTACCGTTTGATTGAGCACGAAACGAGTCGTCATAACAATGGTTGCAAATTAACTGATCTAATCGTTCGTCTTATGTGATATGTGTTAAATTTTGTTGTGCGATCGCGATACCTGTGGTACCGTTTTTATTAAAAATCTAGTCGAAGTCAGCGCCGCGAATGCAACGTTTATTTTTCTAGTCCTCACCGAATGAGTTTTTATTTTTGTTACGCGGTGGTATTATTTTTTTTGTTGTTATGTTATATTTGTGACTATATACACGTATGTTCAAAAAAAAGAACGGCCTTATTATTATTTGTTTATCTTTGTCGGCAAATTTCTTTCGCAAAAGCCTGACGCTCTGCTTGGCAGAGTTAATTCGGTCGTGGTAGTCCGTAATTTACCACTGGCGCCCGCAAATAAAGAACAATAAAAAAGTCAAATCGTAACATTAGGTTTCAGTAAAAGGGACGGGAAAGTCCTCGAATCATAACAACCTTGGCTTTCCGTAGAAGAGACCCGGAAAATCCACGAATTGTAACAATATATATATATATAAACTCGGCCATTTTGGCCTCGCAAGGGGTTGTGCCCCTTGATCCCTCTTACTTTCTTTTCTGTCTCTTTCTCTTCTATACTTTGTACAAAATTATCAAAATTTACAACATAATTCTTACTGGCATCAACACAAAAAAAATAACATAATCACAAAAATCCTATTCTAACATTTAACTTTCATTATATAAAATTAATACATTTTTTCGTTTCATTTTCGTTACATAATATTGTGACATTTGTTAAATAAAAATTACAAAAATTCTATAAAATATAACAAACGTTACATAAAATTGGGACATTTTTCGCGTTACATAAAGTTGGAACATTTTTTCTAATGGGGGGTAGCCTAAGAATTGCGTTGTAATTAATATATTAATTACAACGTAATTCTTAGGCTACCCTCCATTAGAAAAAATGTCCCAATTTTATGTAACGTTTGTTATATTTTATAGGATTTCTGTGATTATGTTATTATATTCATATGGATCGATTTAGAATTACGTTGTAAATTTTGATCATTTTATACAAAGTATAGAAGAGAAAGAGACGGAAATATAAGCAAGAGGGGTCAAGGGGCATAGCTCCTTGCGGGGCCAAAATGGCCGAGTTTTAGATACATAAACGTATATATATATATATATTATACACAAGCAGAAAAAATGTAACGAGATTCAATGTTAATTTTTGGTATCTGGGTAGATGATTAAGTTTTTAATGATTGTACAAATAGGATAAATGAAAGCAAGGCCGTGTCCACGGGGTGGGTTTTGGGGGTTAACCCCCCCCCCCATGAGAACCAAAATAGCTTAGGTACTTCATTAATATTTTATGCAAAATTTTTTATTACAAGTATAATCAATAACAATGTTTATACAGTAATTCGTTTATTTAAATTATTAATATATAAATCAAGATGATGGAAATTATTAATAGCATGAATATTAGTGAAAAATGTATTTTTATTTATAAAATAAATATGCGAAGAAAATTTTCAACCCCCCCCCCCCCCCCCTCCAAAATTCTGGGCACGGGCCTGAATGAAAGAAAAGAAAAGAGTGCAACCTGATTCAGATATTGTTCAACTATTTGCAAAGACTAATAATTATCAGAAAATTCATGATATTTAAGAGATTATTTAAATTTAAATGAACGATTACGTAATATTGTTTCGGCTTCATCCGTACAACATACTAAATGGAATGAAATAATAAATGATGTGATTGGTACTAAAATGACGGTGATGTTTGGATTACAGCTGAAAACAAACCTCGCTCTATCGACTATTCGTGGTGGATTGTGCATTGATACAGTCTTCGCTCGTTAAAATTAAAAAGATCGACTCAAAAAATGATGTCAGTTATTTTGGTTACCGGTATTTTCCGTTACTTCTAACGACCATGTAGAACAAAGAGAAAAATAAAACGATTATTCTTCATTTTTTTAATTTCTTCATTCATAATTTCCCAACAGAACAACAGCAGGTACAAAGTCGACATTCCGCAAATCAGGCTAAAGCATGTTCCATGTTTCATAATTTTAGCCGTAGACTCTAAATAAAGGCTCAATACGATGAGTTCGTAACATTATTCGGTTTAAAAAAGCAGATTTTACATTAACAGTAATGTGTAACTAATGTTAAAGATTTCTACATTCGCATTGCTTTCAAAATAATATCATCGAGATGTCGTTAAATCCATTTTTATGTTACATTTACATTAATATTACTCGACGTAATATTTTTAAAAAAAAATATATATATATGTATATATATATATAAAAGAAGAAAAAAAAAAAAAGAAAAAACACCCTTCATTTATAAACGCATTTACTTTCGAATTTATTTTCTGAAAATTACTTGGATATCCTGGCTGAGTTACCGACAATATTCGTTCAACCTAATCTTCCTTTCTAATTCCTCTGCTACCTTTTGAGTTTTCTTCGTTTCCCCGTTTTATTGTCTTTTTTTTCTCTGTTATTTTCTTATATTTCATCTTTACCCTCTTCACCCATCATTCTAGCGTGACTGGTTCTCCTTTGTATGTTGTTAAGATTTGACCGAATCATAAATATGTAACTCACGGTTCTTTTTCTTCTTTTTATTTCACCTTCGTTCCCGGCTGACGTCCTTACAAAAGAACAACGTAACACCTCCCCGTGTATGAGTCATTTGAAAATTTTTTCTTTTTTATTGCGAAATAACTTCATTTCGAAATATTAAAAGAAATTTGGTTTTGTAAACTCAAATAGTGGATAATAATAATATTTAAAAAAATCGTATAGAAATTTTGAAAACATTTTTATATGTTACCTTTTGCAGCTAATTTATATGGTTCCTTAGTCAAATCTGGACAATTCGTGATTTCTACATCAACTTCGGCATAATTTTTTGCTAATCCTGTTTTTAAAACTGAAAAAGACAGAAATTTATAAGTCGTATAGAAGACATATATCCTTTATAATATCATTTTTTAATCGAATGCTGTTAGAGTATCACAAGCAGAGTATATTTTTTAATGGACAACGAAATATCTTGGACATTTTCAATTTGTCATTATGCCGTTGGCATTTTCTTACAAGAAAGTTCATCGACGAACCAAAAGCAGGGTGGCCATCCGAATATAATAAAATTTCCGCTTGGTTCCCAGTTTTCCTGGTCCGAATGTTCTCCTGATTTCCCGGACTATGAAATTTTGTAGAAAAGCTTAACTCTGCCACAACGAACACAACAAACTGAAGTAAAGACAAATACGATACCAGTAGGAAAGTTGAATTTTCTTATTTAAAATTATTTCATTCGAATTTTAAATATTGCTCTCTTATAATTCAAACTGTATACGTGCTTACTTTAATATCGCAAAAGTTAATATAAGCGTCCACTGCATAGAGTTTAGGAGCACAACCCTTTCCCCCAACGTCTACGCATAATTTTTACTCTAAGGGCCTTACAACAAACTGAAATACGCAATATAAAAATGATTTATGTGTTACGGGGTAAAATTATTTTAACAATGATGTACTCGAAAGATCCCATTTAATCCGATTCAAATTTCATTTGAGTGTGCTGCGTGTTTTTTTTATATTTGTACAAAACAAGTAATGATTGCTGGAAACGTGCAATCGTTTCTTTTATACGAAAAAACGGATTATTTTAAAATTTTAATTTTAATAAAAATAATACAAATTTAATTTAAAACTTACAGTTAAAATTACAATATAAAGTATATACATATATACAACGCAAATTAAATCAATCTTCATAAAACCAAAATATATTCAAACATAAAGTTTGGTTGGCAGGTTTCCTTCAACTATTAGGTGATCACTAAGAGCGGAATTTTCGCTAGTCCATGTCCAACTTTAGAAATCGCGGAAAAACCAAAATCCCGAAAAAAAGGGAAGTTAAATGCGCGAAATCCATGACACAACAATGCGTACAAACTTGAAATTTAGTACATAAGTTTCTGTAGACTATTAGTTATCCATTGAGGAAGGATGTTGGATAATTTCGCCTCTAATGTTAGAAAATGCGAAAAAACCCGAGGTGTAAAACGAATACGGAAAACGAAAAATGTCCAAAACTCCTAGAACCTTTATGCGCCCAAACGTTAAATTTTGTATGTCTTCTACTATGGCTATTAGATACTCTTAAAAACGACATTTTTACAATTTCATGCGTAATGTTAGAAATCGCGAAAAACTATAGATGCTCCTCCCAAAATGTAAAGTTAAAAACGTGAAATCCATCGAACCAAAATGCGCATAAATTTAAAATTCGGTATGTAGATCCCCACAGATCATTAAGTGTTCAATAAGAAAGAGCGTTTCATAATTTCGTGCCTAACGTTGGAAATATCGAAAAAACCAAAAGTGTATCAAAAACAAAACTTTTAAAAATCAAGTAAACTGATAATAATCAAGATATATAGAGATATGTTTGACATGTGATAAAAAGTTAAATAGGGTCGTCCTAAGAGGGGAATTAGTTCGTTTAATAAATTTTAATATTTAATTAAATTCACGAAGAAATGTTTTTTTACATCTTTGACCTTTATTTTTGATAATAATATATAATTTTTGAAATATTACAAAAAACACCACTATTAAATAAGAAAATCTGTTGTTTTATATCGCATTATTTAACTTTCGGCTTCATAAAAAAAGTGTCATACTAAAAATTATATTCCGTACTGTTTCATTTGAATTCTGTAATTTGGATAGTGTCTACATTGCGTTTAATTTATATTAATTCGTTTTTAACTGTTAATAAATTGTTGTTTTGTCTGAAATAATCGTACATTTAATTCTAGTTTAATATTACATCAGTTTTTTTTTATATATGTGTACGTACATCTAACTAGGTCCCACTTTGTCGAAATTATTTACAGAGATACAGCTATTTTTCGGATGTTAATTCAGAAATGTTGATTTCGGGATTTTTAGCGTTTCTGATAGAGTAAATACTGCTCTTTCCAATGTCGCAAACCGCAATGTGATCCGACCTCGCATTCGTGTTCTATGGCCAAAAACCCGAATGCGCTTCGCCTGTGGCCTAGTTGCTATGCAAAACTTTAAACTCGTTTTTCTCAAAAGTATGTTTTTTCAAATTTTAATTTCAAACGCAAATACCTCGGCGAGTTTTGTACTTAAAAGGTTCCGTGAAGTCTCAATCGATCAAAAATTTTATCTAGTATACCGTACTGGGCTTAACTCCATACCAACAAAGTGGGACCCAGTTAGATGCACGTACACATATATATATATATATATATATTGATGTGGATATGTTCTCGCGGCCCCGTTCAGGGAGCCACTTTTGATGTGGATAAGATCACGCACTATTGGTTTTTTTTTAAAAAAAAGGAATAAAAAAATTCTTCTTTTTTCGGAGCTGGCAATCGACTTCGGCTCACGAAAAACCAGCGGGCGCCAGTGACACCACGTGTCACGATACCGCTCTCAGCAGAGCTTAGGCTTTTAGATTCGATTTTTTTTTTATGTACCTTTTTCTTTTCTTTTTTTTTTTTTTTTTAAACCGCGCCGAAAATTTTACGAAATACTAAAAAATATAACCAAAACCCGTATAAACTCGTGCCAAGGCACCTCTCCTTTTTGGAGATCTCACTGTGGGACGACCGCGTGTTCTTAGATGAGGAATAATAAAATTTGTCTGTGAAAACGCATATATTTGGCTTCACAAAATCGTTGCGGTGACACCGAAATAGAACGATAAATAATACAAAATAAAAAGACAAATTACAAAAAAAATACACAAATTCCTCAGACTGAACGCATGGTTTGCAAAATTTTAGCGACAAAACGGCTCTGACCAGCCAATTTGAACGTGCGGCACCGGCTGCCAGTAATCGACGACTATCAACGAAAAATTAGAAATTAAACATTATCTATTACGCGCCAGAATTAACACCGATCGTTTACTCTGCCCTTTCTACCATGCCAGCCTTTGCGGGTTTTTATAATATTCTCGCCGCTCGACATTGCTCGATACATCTTATTCGGCGCTTCTTGCCGCACACGCGTATCATTGTCTTAGCTACTGACCACAACAACTCAGACACTATTAACATACGTCTCTATCCCGACACGACCGTGTACTCAACGATCACGCTACCGATCTCGGGGATTTTTGGTATCGGTCATATAAGCTACTAAGACAAGATAAAACGGCGATGTAAAATATATCGACGTTCGAGAAATTGAGAATTAATGAATAAATCGAAGAATGATTTCTAGCTCGAACGTCGAATAAAAGATAGCGCCAAAAGTACCGAATATATATATATACATACATACAGTAGTCAAAAAAAGTATTTGGACATCGCTGAAAAAAATAAACTCAAGCCGCAAAATGGGAGAAAACATGTGGTTTTTATTTTAATTTTTTTGAAAACACAATAAAAAAACATTCTTAAATAAAAATTTAAAAACAAAATTAAACAAGTTCAGTCAAGCATGAGGTTTCATGCGCTGAGGATTCCGTATGTTAAGTTAAAGATAACCATAATATTTTTATTTACATAATACTAAATTCAAAACAACAATAATTCCAAAACAGATATTTTTAGTCCAGTTCTTTTTCACACATCACGCAGTGTCATCATATTGTACTGCAAAAAAAAATAAATTCTAATAAATAAACGCTATTTAGTCCTAGATTTTTGGAAGGATTAATTATCAATAAATATTTAAAAATTTGTAATTGTACTTGTTTGTTTTCCGAACTTCTATATAGTTATATTTGAATACTATTACTTAAACCACCTTCCTTGCTTGTCACTATTTATTAGATTATGATTTTTAAATAAAATTTATTTAGATATATACACAAAATTTTAAATAAACTACGCAAACATGCCAGAATGAGCATATTTTCAACCCCATTCAAAATTTATAGCTATAATATTCGCGATCCAAACAGGGGGCTACATATTAGTTTTCGCGCTTTTGAACTTTTCAGCAAAATTCGAAAGTTTGGATAAGAAAACGAAATACGGTTTCGTTCCCGACAAATAGTAATCTTTCAAACAATATATCACATGCCCGGGGAAAAAAAATATTTTTTCCAAAATTTCGAGCTTTCGGTGCCCCGAAGGTCCAGTTTTAAAGTTGGAAATCCGGATGATACAAACTAGAGAAGTATACGGGGATGCGCATTTTTTTAACCGTGTATAAAATTTTCAGCCGTAATACTCGCGCCGCTAGAGGGGGAACACTTCAATTTTCACGCTTTTTTGAACTTTACGGCAACTTGGAAAGTTTTGTTAAGGATATGAAATACGGTTTCCTTCTCGACAAATAACAATCTTTCCAACGATATATCACATGCCCGGGAAAAAAAATATTTTTTTCCAAAATTTCGAACTTTCGACGCCCCGAAGGTCCAGGTTTAAAGTTGGAAGGCCGGAAGTTTCAAACTAGAGAAATATACGGGGATTCGCATATTTTATATCTTGTTCCAAATGTATAGCTATAATAGTCACCTCGCAAGAGGGGGCTACAAATTAGAGCTCACGCTTTTTTGAACTTTTCAGCAGCTTTGAAAGTTTTGTTAAGAAAATGAAGTACGGGTTCGTTCCCGACAATTAGCGATCTTTCTAATGATATATCGCAAGCTCGGGAAAAAAAATTTTTTTTTTGAAAACTTCAAGCTTTTGGCGCCCTGAGAGTCTAATTTTAAAGCTGGAAATTTCGATGTTCAAAACTAGAGAAATATACGTGGAGCCGCATATTTTAAACCGTGTTCGAAATTTTTAGCTATAATATTCGCGGCGCTAGGGGGGGGGGAGACACGTCATTTTTTGCGCTTTTTTGAACTTTACGGCAACTTGGAAAGTTTTGTTAAGGATATGAAATACGGTTTCCTTCTCGACAAATAGCAATCTTTCCAACGATATATCACATGCCCGGGGAAAAAAATATTTTTTTCCAAAATTTCGAGCTTTCGGCGCCCCGAAGGTCCAGGTTTAAAGTTGGAAGGCCGGATGTTTCAAACTAGACAAATATACGGGGATGCGCATATTTTTAATTGTGTTCGAAATTTTTAGCTATAATATTCGCGGCGCTAGGGGGGGGCACGTCATTTTTCGCGCTTTTTTGAACTTTACGGCAACTTGGAAAGTTTCGTTAAGGATATGAAATACGGTTTCCTTCTCGACAGATAGCAATCTTTCCAACGATATATCACATGCTTGGGGGAAAAAATATTTTTTTCCAAAATTTCGAGCTTTCGGCGCCCGGAAGGTCCAGTTTCAAAGTTGGAAAGCCGGGTGTTCCAAACTAGAGGAATATACGGGGATGCGCGTATTTTTAGCCGCGTTCAAAATTTTTAACTACAATACTCGTGGCGCTAGGGGGGGACACGTCATTTTTTGCGATTTTTTGAACTTTTGGGCAACTTTACATAACTTTTGTAACATAATTTTTTGATTTTATGAAAGTACTCCTGCATTGTAGTTTATATTTTGAATTTCAGCGTTATAAGTTTATCTAGTGACGAGTTATGATTTTTTAAGTGATTTTTGAGGTCGTTTTATGTACCATATTATATATTCTTGACGGGTTTTTGATTTTTTTGCCGCCCAGGGTAATCGGTCATCTTCAAGTTATAGATCGTTTTAAAGAGAATTTTAATTGTGATTTATGTTTCAAATTTGAAGTTTATAAGTCAAGCTGTTCGTGAGTTATTGATTTTTATTTGATATTTTTGTCATTTGTGTACCATCTTATTAGGATTCCGTATGTTATTACGGAATCCTAAAAAAAAGAGAAATGAACGCTGCCATGTTCAAATGAAAAAAAGAGATCCAAATTTACATTCAAAATAAGTATTTAGACATGAAAACAAAAGAGAACAAGCACGGTCAAAAAAAGAAATAAATTTAAATTATACCATCTGCTGGTATTTCGTGTGCCCACCTTTTGCTTTAATTACTGCTGCCAACCTACGGGGCACTGATGCAACCAAAGTTCGTAGGTAATTCGCGGGAAAATTGTTCCATTCTTCTAGGAGCCGTTCTTTCATTTACAGTCTATTGAAAACGGGGCGCTGACGAACTCTTCTGTCCAACTGGTCCCAGATATTCTCAATCGGATTTATATCTGGTGATTGAGGAGGCGTGTTTAACACTTTTCGGCAGTTGTAAAGCATGGATATTCGCGAGTTTTAAAAGCTTTGTGCTTAGGGTCGTTGTCTTGATAAAAATGATACGACTCTAAAGAGCTTAAGTTTGTAGCACTTTGACGGAGATTTTTTTTCAAAATGTTGATGTAATCATCTGCAGCCATATTTCCATCTGTAGATGCTGCGAAGCAGTCCCAGACCATAACATGTCCACCACTATTTTATATTCACATTTATATTTTTTACTTCCAATTCGGTATTAGCCTTCCGTCAGACTCATTGCTTCCCGTTGTTGCCAAATATGTTAAATTTCGATTCGTCACTGAATATTACAGTTTCCCAAAACGTTTTGTCCTTTGAAATATATTTTTTGGCAAAATCTAAACGTTTTTTCTTATTGACCGCACTAAGGTAAGGTTTATTGCGAGCGATGCGCGAATTAAAACCGGTGCGTCTAAGTAAGTTCCGAATCGTTTGACCCGTAATTTCCTTCTGACACCTTTCAGAGACCTCTCTACTTCTGTGTTCGGCACTTATTTTTGGATTTCGCTGAAATTGTCGCAAGATAAATCGCTTGTCTTGGCAAGACAGCTTTTCAGGTCGACCAGACACCGTGGCATACTTTCTATCCTGTTTTTTTGTTTAAAGCGTCGAATTATGTTGTAAACACAGTACTTCGTTTCATATCGAATGATGCTGCGATTTTATCACCGGACATATTCTTTTCGTGATTAAAAATCACCAATTGACGCTTCTCGAAAGAAGTTTCTTGCGATTTAGCACCCATTTTCAATTACGTTTACAATTTTTATTATTTTCACGACCAGTTCTACGGCAATTTTAACTATTAAACGTTGCACACAATACGCCAACGTGAATATGAACACGAACGTGATGAAAACGTACTCATCGCGCTCTTACGCGTTACTCATGCTCCGGGAAAACCAATTAGCAGCAGTGCACTTTCCGACACATTTTCGTTATGTCCAAATACTTATTTTAAATGCAAAATTTGATTTTTTTTCCCGCTTTACTCTGGTTGCGTTCATTTCTTTTATTTTTACGTAATATATTTAGAAACGCTTCTTCTATGTATATCTTGTTAAAAAAAAGTTAAATTAAAAATACATTTTTTCCCCTATTTTACCCATTAAGTTATTGTTTTTCAACGATGTCCAAATACTTTTTTTGACCACCGTATATATATATACATATATATATAAATTACTTCTAGCTTAACAAAAATTCATTCCTTCAGTAATAATATACCAAGAAGACGTAAAAGTACATTTTTTAAAATTTTAATTAATTTTCTTTTTTAATTATCGCTGCACAAAATGAAGTTACAATTAATGTGAAATCAGAAACTATTTTAATCGGTAAAATACTTTTTTTCACAAAGTATTTAATAGAAGCCGATTTTTTTAAGATTCCAAAAAATAAAAAATTTAATTTATCAAGAGAAAACTAATATTCTAATTTAGACAAAGAAAATTAACAAATTTACTATAAATGATTTACATGAAAAAGAAATAATGCAAAATAAATTTTAAAAAATAAATAAAAACGGCTACTAAGTACCATAATTTTAAAACTATAAAGGTAATTTAAATATATTATTTAAAGAAAAGTTGAACCGTATTAAGAAATTGATTTAAAAATGAAATCAATAGATTTGCTCACATTACCAGTTTTCTAAACTGTCGATCTGATTTCGCTGGTTTGCTGTACCACGCTTACAAATCACTCATCGTTCATCGCAGTCGATTGCCAAGATATTTATAAATTCCTGTTCTCTGAATAGTCTAATTTTTTCCATCTTTGTAATTTTCATAGCTATGAATTAACAAACTTGATGCAGGCGCGTGAACGTCATTTCGCTGTCATTGTTTTACAACGAGATACAGCGGTGGAGACCGTTCGTTTGGCCGTGGTTGACTAGCCTTAGCGTACACTGACCGATAAATTGAGTGACACCAGCCGAAGATTACCGTACTGTGTATTATTTGTGTCTTCTCTGCAGTGTCATACTCAGTTTTTGAGCATAATTTATGTGTACCTTCTATTGTACAGATATCATCGGCCGTTGTTTATGACAATTATTATGTACGACATTAGAGTAGAGGCAAGACTACACTTGAAACTGATTATAGATGTTTGATTTATCGATATACAAATGCAGTTCCTTGAGTGTTTCTGCCTACTATACATCATATAGCGCACAGATGGTGGTATGCATATTTGCCACTGCTTCCGCGTGAATATTAGTGTTTATTTAATTATTTGTAATAAGTTTTGACGTCGTCTAGGATGGAACACAGGACTTCCGTGACGGAAGTGTTATAATAATGTGAGAAGTGCTGGTTTATCTTCAGTTGATGCATTTATTACAATGCTTCGAACTATTAAATTGGTTATAGATGTTTTTTTTTTGTTGTTTTTTACTGTAAAACTGCTTAGAGACCATGGAGTTAATGTAAACTTTTTTGTTGGGAGTACGTTAACAGTGGAGCCTGTGAATTATACGAGGGTGGTTCGAATATAAACCGGAATTTTTAAATAAATGCGCGAAAAATTTATTGTGGAAAAAGTGGTTTGCACTGGCAGTTAGACCGGTATGTTACGAAGCGTGTAGAGCAATTAGAACCGCGTAACCTGACTTTTTAGTGTAGTTAGAGCCATGAGTGAAAAAGAAGTACCAGTCATTTTGGCTGACCGACGCGTCCGTGTACGCGATATGACCGACGAATTGGGCATCAGCATAGGTAGTATTGAGACAATAATTCATGATCGGCTAGGTTATCGCAAAATTGCAGCCAGATGGGTGCCAAGACTTCTGAATTTTGAACAGAAATTCACTCGTTGGGAAGTTTGTACGCGTCTCCTGCAGCGGTATGAAGAGGAAGGAGAGAATTTATTGCGACGAATATTCACCACGGACAAAACTTGGGTACACTACTATACGCCGGAGAGTAAACGCTCGTCTATGGAGTGGCGGAAGAAAAAAGAGGGAGCGCCAGTCAAAGCGAAGGTTACACAGTCAGCTGGGAAGGTGTTGTGTACCGTGGTGTTTTGGGACATGAAGGGAGTGATCGCAGTCGATTTCCTAACTGAACAACGTACTGTGACGGCGCAGTATTACAGTAACCTCCTAAAAAACACAGTCAAACCGGCCTATCGAACAAAAAGGCGCGAAATTCCGATCCGTAGTGCGATACTGCTTCAAGACAACGCCAAGCCACATACCGCTCGGCTCACGATGGAGACATTGGCTGAATTGGGCTGGGAAACACTTGAACATCCTCCTTACAGTCCAGATTTGTCGCCTTGTGATTATTATTTGTTTGGCCCGTTGAAAGAAGCACTTGGTGGACAACGTTTCGACAGCAACGATGAGGTGGAATCGTTCGTGCGCAAATGGCTATGTGACAAGCCGCGAGATTTTTACGAAAAAGGAATAAAAAAATTGCCGGAGAGGTGGAAAAAGTACGTAGCGTGCGAGGGGGGTTATCTCGAAAAATTGTAAAAAATATGAGCACTGTAAGTATAAAATAAAAATTTTTATGACGAAATTCCGGTTTATATTTGAACCATCCTCGTATTACGAAAAAAGATAGGAAATTAAAGAAATAAAGGAGACTAAATATGGAACTACAAAGGGAGAGTAGAGTGCAAGGATGGCAGTAGAGAGGCCGAAGTTGAGAAAATTTAGTACATGTGCCGTTGAAACAAACACAATTTAAACAGATATAAAACGAAGTTCGCGAATGTCCTGTTAGTACATAACAATAAAGGTAGGACAAAACAGCGGGTAGCCTAAAAAGTTTTTTGAAATGTAGTCGACCACGGCCAGTCGATGGCGCTCAAAAGATACCGACGAGACATTCAGCTGTTGGGATACTACTGAGCGCTTTAAAAAAAATTTGTGTTAATGAACTGGTGTTTGCGAATACGTTATTTTTAGGTTTGCGAACACACAACTTTCAATATCATTTTTTAATTAAATTTAAAATAATTTATATCGACAATCCATTTAATCCGAACTATTTAATTTTAAATCATTTAATGTACTTCGAATTTTAGCTGAAGATATCCCAGCTCAATAAAACGAACAAAACTTCACATAAAGATCAGCTGTTAAAATGATCTTTCAGACGAAAGTGTTGTTACTTACCAGCAGCTAGTTCTTCCAGAGTAGGAGGACTTAATTGAGTACTAGCGATAGAAAGATCAGAGTAATCTAAAGGTTCCATTTTAAAAGTTGTTTTTTAAACATTAACGCGCATGTTACTTATCACAAAAAAAAAAAAAATTGAGTCAGTTTGCATCATCAAAGAAAGATGTATTTATAAACTTGAATATGAGCCGCAAACGATAACGATATACAGGCATCTCTTTGCAGTGTACACCTAAGTTGCGATAATTTTATATTTAGGGCATTTATTTTGATAAGATTTAATCAGTAATGGGAATAATAATACACCGCTTATTACAAACGTGTAAATATTTACTGTTTTATTTTAACACTGCGTTACTGTTCATTGTTCATTTTTATTTATTTGCAAGAAACAAAAAGAAAGAGAAAGCAGGAAAATTAATACGTCGATTAAAAATAAATAATAAAAATTAATAAAAGTATATTACGAAAATGAAAACTGATATATCAATTTAATGGAATTATTAAAAATATGAAGTAAATTTTCAAATAAGAATGATGGTAACGTGTGCTTAGTCTGCTCCAAATGGGGTAAATTCCTCCGGTTTGTCTATGCGGTATAATTTTGAAGCTACCGAAAAATAACCAACATATTCAATCGAATCTGGAGTTGTATCATAATGATAATGTCCAGCCACATTATTACCGAAGCCATGAAAATGTTGAACACGTAAATTTAATCCCTAAGTAAATATATCATTATCCGATAAACTGGTAAATAAACAGATGCTTATACATACATACATACATACATACATACATACGTACATACATACATACATACGTACATACATACATACATACATACATACATACATACATACATACATACATACATACATACATACATACATACATACATACATACATACATACATACATACATACATACATACATACATACATACATACATACATACATACATACATACATACATACATACATACATACATACATACATACATACATACATACATACATACATACATACATACATACATACATACATACATACATACATACATACATACATACGTACATACGTACAAACGTTAACCGCGTTCACGAAATATAGTACGAAAATATTTATTCATTAAAAACGTAATTATTCTTGTTCACTGAGGTGATGTATTTCGTTTGAGTTTAATGTGTTCCCCGTGTATTTATATATTGTAGATAAAATTTTAGTTGTTCCTGCACGGCAGCTCAATGTCTTCATAAAATTGTTTACAGAAAGATTCGTATTTTAGTTCAGTTGTATGCGGTAACATAAAACCGGATTATTCGTACGCCGACTTTTTATTATTTTAATTGTTCGGTATGTGTGAATCTTTCTAGCAATCTGTTTAACTAGAAAAACAATTATCCCAGTTGTACGGTTATGAACGTAAATAAAATTTAAAAAATGCTCCGAACATGAATGTTAACTATTTAAAATAACTTTTCATCGGCTTTGAAAGTTCTTAGTAAAAAAGATTAAAAGAAGTTTTTAAATTGAAGCAGCAGAAATTGCTATTACGCTTCGTAATCAAGCGACCGGTGCAAGCCAGTTACGCCGCAAACTCCAGGTATTCGGTATAATAAACACGCCGTGGTTAATCATTGGGGACTAGAGGATTATAAGTTCACAAATTCACCGACTTTTACGCCACAATTATAGCTTGCCAAGCGGTACTGTTCATTTCTCTTTCAAAATCAAAACCCAGCTGTTTACATACCTTGATACTCAAGCACGTTAAACATGTTGCATGCTGCTTACTGATACGCGAAATCTGTAGCTAACAAACCATTTGCTCTTCGGCAAATGCAAATAATCGAGCAAGTCCCATTTTTTTTGCTTTTCTTTTTTTTCAGCTCAATTCGGAGTCGCTACTCAGTGCGCTTCGATCGCCTTTGGTCCGGTTTTGTCCCTTCTCTCGACCTGATTATTTGAAATTTCTCAGTCCAAGTGATTTAACGAGTTTAAATTGTTGTCTGCGTGAGTTTTTTGTCCGTTTTCCTTTTGTCCTTCTTAAATCAATTGGTTCAAGAAATGCTGATTTTATTCGTACTTTTTTAACCATATATTCTCAGTTTATTAACTTTTTTGCAAAATTTTCTTCATCAGTCATTTACCACGTGACGGTGCATTTCGGTAATTATTTTATTTTTATCAACGCTCGATAAATTTTAAATTTTACATAATTCATAACCAAATTTTAATATTTATACATGCCGAATTAAGATTCTAGTTGCAGTTTTCGATTTATATAATTAAAACAAAATAAATCTATTTACTAAGGTGATATATATAAAAAAATATATTTAACTGTCATTTTCTCGTAAATAGATAAAAACGGAAGAGGAATATTTTTAAAAATATACCTATTTGACTGTGTAACTCTCCTCTTCTATTCGCTTATTGTACATATGCTCAGTCTTTTTAACCACGACTTATCTATACTTTGAAACATTATAGAAATAGTAAATTTACCGGGTCATATGAAACAAGAGTACCAAGTTCTACTATTGGAGCTGAAAACTCGTAATATTTTAACCAATTTTGAAGATCTTCATCACTATTTAACGGCGTTTTCGAGAAGTCAGGCATTACGTGATGTTTAGCTTTCCCCTCAGCTATAAGAAATACGCCACCGAGCCCTAGAACAAATTTCATTTATAATTGAAAATACGAATAAACAGGGAGTATGTAATTGTCGAATAAAATCTTTTTTAAATCACGTAATAAATGTAGAAAATTTATAACAGGATTATAAATTTTGGCAGTAGTTTAAAATTTTCTATAAATCGATGGTACTTTCTAGTACGAAAATTTTCCGAAAAGAATAAAAAATTTTAGTTTTTTAATAATAATTTGAAACGTTACCTTAAACAATTTATTACTGCAAAAACTTCTGCCAATAATTTCTCATCTATATCGGTTCAGATTTATTTTTGCGATTTTCACTAGATAATACAACTTTATACATAATTACGGAACTAGTCGACAAAGTTTATGTTTTTTTCTACTTTTTAAATAAAAAACAAAAATCGTATAACTGAATGATAAGGAACAGACTTAAGATTTAATAGTTTATGTTGATAAAGCGTGAGTGAAAAAAATAATAATTTGCTGATCCGACGCAACTACCATTTAAAATCCTGCATTCAATATTGCAGGTAAACCGATTAATCAATGATGTGAATAATCCCTGTACACTAAAAAACATTGTAAACATTTAATACTAACGCTCGGGGAAGTTGCCATCATTTTGTTATCAATGTTGCGAACGCTAAATTATGAGAGTAGGGTATTGTGTTCTATTATCTATTATTTTATTAATAAAATTAGCAAAATTTATTCTCCGGTGACTGTTCTGAAAACAAAATAAGGAAATAAATAATACGAAAATATTTCGTAAATTATTCTTCGTGGAATCGAGAAAAACGACCATAAATTAGTTTGAAAAAAAAAAAATATTATAATTGCGAAATGTTGAAAATAACACGATGTACGATTACAGTGCCCTGCCATTATGATGACATCGAGATAAATTAAAATGGATATCTAACTCTAAATGGAGCACGAAATAAAATTCTGAAACCTGGTCCAGACAATGCATGTCCGCTATAGACAAAAATACTGAAAAGACGCGCGTCATTCTTGTTTTTATTAGGTTCATAAATTTTTACCAATGATTAACATTTTATTCGGAAAATACGAAACATATTAATTTTTAAAACGTATAATCGAATAACTCAAAATTTAGAAAACCCATGAATATAAGAGAAAAAGTTGGACTAAGCATTTTAGGATTTTTGCTTTAAATATTTCGCATATTTTGTCGCACTGATAATTCAGTGTTTTTCGAAAAATGTCTAAATTAATATCTTATCAACCTGGAGAGTTAAAAGTTTATATTGCAATGAATACAATATAAATAATACCCCTCGCAAATGCGTACTCCTAAATTCAAAATTGAATAACAGTAACGTTACATAAAAACAAGAAGAAATAATTTTAATTTTATATTAGTATAATAGTTTATTTTTATTATTATACATAGGCAATATTTATTTATAGGATTTAAGTTATCATACTTTCTGTTTTGTTTTGTTTTGTTTTGTTTTTCTTTTTCTTTTATTTAAAAAAAAAAAATAATAATAATTATAATAATTCTAAGCTGATGCCATGGAATTAGCATTCTCCCGTTTCCGTTTTTCGTTGATTCCCTCCCCATATTATTCCCTCTATTCTAATGATGCACTTGTTCACAACGCTAATCATATGCGTTCACTGAGTGTTCATTTCTTTGTCTTGCTGAGACTTGATCTTTCTACTCCTATTTACGGTTTTTATAACCTATCTTTTTATTCCCCACATGCTATTATTCGTGCTATGATTAATCACTTCTTATTAGCAATATCTGGTACCGTATTAAAATATAGTTGACTTTTTCTTTTTCTAATCATTTTTAGATAAAGACATCTAGTTAATAATCCCCCTCCCTCAAAAAAAAAAGAATTAGCATCATCGAAAATCAAATTCTTATCGATGAAACTTCTATTTGGCTTATTTTTTTAACTTTTTTTTCTTCTGAGGTTCTTAGCCCATTACGTACGGCCTAGGTATGTAGCTTATCTATTGTCGACTGGAGGATAAACTGGGCATTGAATGAGAGGTTAGAGCAGATCGATACATTCAAGTCATCAATAAATAATTGAGCTGTTATTGATAGCCTAATATAGTAGGAAAGTTATATTTTTGAAAAGGCATTGATGATAATATTTCAGATTTCTGCGGTTTGCGTATATTTTTTTTTCGGGGGGGGGGGGGGTCAAAAATGGACATTAACCTAGATAAGTAAAATTTTTAAAAATTTCAGTCTGCGGCAGTGGGATTTGAACCAGATGCTACCAGAACGATACTGCCATATAGCCAATTTTTTCAGTCTAATTTATCGATATAAAATTTTTGTTTCCGTTGGATTCTTTAATATTAACTTCCCGCTAAAGGCGTTTTAAGTGACAAGTCCATTAATTTCTTTACTCCGGCTATTAGATTATTAATAGAAATTACTTATAGGAAATGCTTGCAAATTAAAAAGGTAAACTGCCCTAAAAGAAATACCTTGTTCCCAACAACAACCTTAGTACGAGCAGATCACAGAAGTCTTGCTGCCGTTTTCGTTGCAGTAACTTCTCCATAATTATTGACCAATCGATTTTCAGTTGAAGTAGAATATGCTGCTTTTAAAAGACGAAAAAAAAAACATTTGTCTGGAAGCTAAATCTTATGACTTGAATCTAGTGAAAGAGAAAGGATTATGATGGGTATTATCTTCTACAAAAAGTATACCTTGAAGGAGATGCGCAACGGTTGATTACTTAATATTCGTCTCTTAGTTCCGGTCAAACGTTTTTTAGTAACTGTTTTTTATTAAATTACTGTTATTTATATTAATTATTAAAGTATACTTCATATAAAATAAAAAAGTGAATAAATAAACTAACTTATACAATGCATGCAGAGAGTGATAATATATAGTGATTAGTGTTAAAAGTACGCGCGAATTCTTGGTACGGCAATGCATACGTCCTTCAGTGCGCTAACTTCAAAAATGGCCAACCGATTACAGCAGATACCACTCTTGGGTGGTAATATTAGTTGAGTTGTTCAGAAAAGTATTTATAAACTATAATATTAAATTAGAAGAGCTTAGCATTATTATTGTAATACGTTCCAATGATTAAATATTAAAATATAAGAAGCTACTCGATTTGTGGCATAAAACGAAATTCCTAAAATTCTTTGTAACGAAAAAATACCTATTCATCAATCAGTAAGTAGTATCTCAGTGCCATTAGCATACGCAAAAAAAAAAAAAAACACGGCATGCTCTCATCCAATTTTAACCTAGTCCCCGTATAACTATTAAATTTTAAATAATGCGACAAGTAAATAACGCGTCGTTATACCATAACTCTGTATTTAAGAGTAGAAGCATTTTTGGTCAAAGTTATGATTCTCATCTGGGAAAAGAATGAGACTTGACATTACTTGAGGAAGAATACAGAAACTATCGGTGTGTCCGATTTTCTCCTCAGTAAATCAAACTTACTTACTGATAACGTTTGATTGCCGTGTTTTTACGCGCCATTTCAAAAATATGTAATAATTTGTGATTATTTTGTCTTTTTCCTAGTTTTTCGAAAAACTTAGTGAAAAGAAAAACAAATTAAATTTTTCTCGTTCAACATAAAGTATTAAGGTTATTTTGTGATCAATCGATACACTTTGATTATCAATACGACTAATGTTCATGATGTACTGCAAGTAATATTCAACTTTTGTAAGGGAATTTTCCTAAATCAATCACATATTAAAAATAAACAATAAAAAATCTTAACTGTAAAATATATAACTAAATTCCAACAGCACACTTGAAAACACGCAAATATTAAACCTACCACGGTATTGCTTGCAAACTGTTCTGCGCTCTAAAAATTTCTATAGATGATTTTCCGATATTTTACTTAATGGGTCCTAACATGTACTCATGACGAAGTGAAACCAATGAACAGGTAAGGCAATCAATATCTATTGAAGTTTTCGAAACCTAATTAGATCGAAATAATCACAATTAGTGACACGCTAGATTATTTCCATTATAGTTGTAAATAATTGCCTTTTCACAAGGACAGTGATCTAAGATAAACAATCAACGTTCTTGCAAATTAATACGCAGCTAAATCATTATCATCAACAATGCAACATGTAAAATTGAACAAATGGTTTAAAAAAATACATTATCGTAAAGCTTACGTTTTTTTTTTTAAAAAAAAAATCCCATCAGGGCGGGTTAAACGTAAAATAGAAATGTCATTCCAAAATTTTTTTAAGAATTATTATTTGCGAAAAATTTCATTGCGTACTATTAATTAAATTTCTACATCTCTACAGAGTGAATATTATTAGATATATTCCGACATAGTTGAATATTTTTATTTACAGATATTCAATTAAAGTCTAATAGTATTATAATTTAGGAACACTCAAAGGAGGGCCATGAGCAAAAGAGGAGTCAATTCTATACATTTTAAGCAACGCTCATTCTAGTTTTACCTATATTATTCGAATGCACTGCACAAAACCGTCTAGTAATAGGACTGCTTCAGGAAGTGGAAATACAGCTGGGAGCGCCTCGTTCAATCAAATGGGGACTACTTTGAAGGATGTCACTCGCCGGATGACGAAGAATAACACCAGCGTGGAGGTATGAACGTATTCCGGATACTTTTCGGACAGACCTCGTATAGTTTAAATCTATTTAGAACTTTATAAGTCAGTTTTGACATGTGATGTAATTTTTTGAGGGCAAGCTGCAAATTGTCATATTAACAGGGTAAAATTATGACAAAAATCAATAATAAAAGTTACAGAATATAAGGCTTCGTCTGCCATAAGCATGTACTACATTATAATGTGATTTATCATCTTTTCATTATCATTTTTGTTTTCCATATAAAAGTAGATTCAAAATACGCCCAGAGAAGAAATTACTAAATTATCTTATAATTTAAACACAAATATCCAAATTACAACAAATATCATACAAGCTGTAATTACTTATCAAACTTCTATTAAACTCAATTAAAATCTTCTCCACATTTTCATTCCAATTATGAAAAAAGATAATATCTTATCTGCTTTGTACGTAACACAGATTTTTTTTTTTTCGTGATCGTTTTATGTTTTATTTCTTATTCATTGTTAAAACACTTCTATATTATAAATTTCATTTGTACATGAATATTTATAATTTAGTTTTATATTTTTACATGTATATATTATTTATCTTCCCATTAATTTTCAATTTCATGAAAAATTTGTATACGTATGCTTAGCCACGCCTAGTGTAATCACCTTGTATACTTTGTAGTCATAAAACTATGTAATAATAATAATAATAATAATAATAATCAAATAAAATCTTTATTATTATTATTATTATTATTGTTATAAAACCCACAAGTTCACTACACAGCATAAATAGTGAAAGTGAAAAATTACAATAAATCCAAAATATGATGAAAATATAAAAAAGGAATAGAGGAAAGAAAAAAAATAGAAAGATTTAAAAAAAAAATAAAAAATAGTAAAAAGATAAAAATGATGTAATATAATAAAATGAATCAAGGCGAAGTACTAGGTATAAATATGCGGAAAAACGAGAAACAGAATAAAATAGCATCCAAGGTAAATATATGAATAATATAAATTAAATGAAAATAAAACAAAACGAAACTGAATCTAGCGAAATGTAAAACTATGGATTAAATTTAAAAGATATTCATCAACCCAGCTCACACATTCTTATAAAGTTTCAACTCTAACATGTACTATAGTTGTAATAGCCAAAACCAAAAGAATAAAAGTAAAAATAAAATAATAACTCTAATGGACATAATAATTAGTAAATCGTTAGTACTATTATATAAAAAAAGAAACGAATATTGCATCTAATAGCTAGAAGAAGAAAAAATAAATAAATAAACACAACAAAATAAAATAAATAAATTAAATAAAATAGTAACTTTAATGGAAATAGTAACTAGTCCATATTAAAATTGGTACTCAAATAATATGTATTATAATTTATTGATATTAAGTAGTATTATATACTCATTTGAAAAAACATCTAATTAAATCTCAACAACAAAACATATACTAAAACCCCCTACATATACCGGCATATCCCGGAGGCACAGCTCCAAAACTATGGTGTAATACACCATGATCAAGGGACCGTACTCCCGAAATACGCCTGCAACCATACAAACATCCCCAACATATATTCCTTCGACAAAGTCCTATTCAACGTTTCTTCAAATTCGAACGATCGGAAAAGTCATGGATTGTGAAATATATAGTTATATTATCATATTATTTACATTCGCTTAACATAATCATAAATACTAATACGAAAATGTGTTCACAGTACACCCCCCCCCCCGTGTAATTTAATTAAAACTCTATATATACTTATATAAGATGTATTAGTTTTACAATATATTTTTTGAGCAATTAATCGAGCTTTCACTTTTATACATGTTTACTGAAGTGTATAGTTCCTAGTTGGAATATTTAAAATTCTTTGTTTCAGTACTTTACAAAATACTTTTGAATATTCCAGCTAAAAGCCATCCACTTAAATAAACATGTATCATGGGTAAAAGTAAAAGCTCAATTAATCGCTAGAAATACATATTGTAAAACTAATAATAATAATAATAATAAAAAATGATTTGATTTAATTTGATCTGATTATTACTATCACTATTATCATTACTATTATTATTGTTATTGTGTAATAATAATAATAATAAAGATTTGATTTGATTTAATTATTACGATTATCATTTTATTTTGTTACAGCGATGCAAGGAAAAATAAAAGGCAAAGCAACAAGAGGAATCGAAATGATAGAAATTTACCGGAAAAAATGCAGCGAACTAATTCAGATAGCAAGGAACCGTGAAATACAGAAATGGTGTGAGCAATCCCGAGATTGGGGTTGTTACTTGATGATAATGATGATGATAATTATTATTATTATTTTATATTTAAAAATAATAAATATATAATTATATTATTTAGTTTACAAAAAAAAAAAAAAAAATACCTGCAGAGAGATTACTACTTTTAAAAATGATTAAATTAATACAATTTTAATATTACCTATTGGTTGATCACCAAATTTCTTGCTTAAAGCTAAACGTATACTTGTAATAAAATCATGTTCTCCAGTTCGACCCTTACAATGAACACTAATCACCTAAATAATAAGAATTTGTTAAAAATATAATATAGAACACGACACTTTCTTTAACAAAAGAATTATGTTCTATGGCATGATTTAATTTATTAATGACTAAACTAAGAAATTCTAAGAAACTTTCATAATTATTGTTGACGTTATTAAAAATACATGGTATATTATCAACACAGGAAGTGCAAAAAAAAAATATTAAATGTAATAGACTGTTTACTAATAATTTCATTTACGGTGCAGTAAAACATTTCATTGAAACAACAAATATTAGTAAACCTGATGATATATTGTTTTTCTTTCTTTTTTTTTTTAATTGTTACTTTTTTCTTTTAATTTTGAAGTTAACCGCAACATCTATTTACTCACGCGTATGCACGCACAAAAATTAAAATAATATACTTATGACAAACCAAAATTCCTTATAAAAGTACTGTATATCTAAAGAAATACTTTCAGACAAAGCCATTTTTAGCTTTAAAGGTTAACAGAGATATAAAACAAGGAAACACAATTTTGATTTTATTTTATTTAACAAATACTAGGAATTTTTGTACTTCACTCGCGTACGCGCACACATACATACAACCAAAAAGAAAAATTAGTAAAAATGAACGCAAAACATGTGAATCTGAGAGGTCTAAATCACATTAATTTAGAAAATAGAAATACGGTCGTATAATATATACCTGAGATTTATAAAATGTAAGAATACGTCAGTAGAAATAATTACTTAATTATTAAGTTCATTTGTTACCTGACCAGGTTTTCCGGAACTACAGTAGAAATTTCCTAAAAGGCAGATACTTGTTTCAGAATCTGGTACCTTTCTCAAAAGTGAATGATTCATTCCATCAGATGAAACAACACCAATTCGTGATTGATTATTAACGACGCTGTCTTCTCTTATCACTAAGTTGGCAGCCATCTGTATTAGATGATTAAGAAAGATAAATTATTGTTGTTGCATTATCATTACAAAATTTTCACAACATTCGCCGTTTAATTTGTAACCCTATTAACCTCGCAATTTGATCCTATATACGGCCATGGTCCAGCACCTGCTCCGAGAATAAAACATGGCAAATCAGCTGAAATAAGATTTGGTAAATCTTTAAAATCATAAATTTTTTCTCGTTGAACCAAAGGCAGAAGATAACTCGGTCCGCCGATATCTACCACACATTCGGAACCCGCTAAGCCTGTTTTAAAAGAATTAACGAATTTCATGTTTTCATACTGTACTGAACCATAAAATATTTAAAAATATACGCTGACAAGCAATTAAAATGCATAGTATAACTTAATCTAGCAGCACTTTATACATGAAAGATAGAATAAAAACGATCGATGATGTAGCAGTAATATATTTACAGTTCAGATTTAATCATTAATAATGGAGGAATTCACCTGCTTCCATTTTACAATTTTTCGTCTTTGTATAACTCGATTTATTTCTTTATTGTTAACTTTTGCCTAATTATGCACATTGAATTTTGTTTTTTTGACAAAAATATTTATACAGTTTTTTCCTTCACTATAAAACCCCTAACTTTGTGTTTAGTAAAAATTATTTCTTACATAATAAACCTTTTTCAATTAATATGTAACGAAATTTTTTTAAAAGGCTAAATTTTCGAATAATTACTATTTACTGGATGTTTTAAAAATTTACAAACACACGTTTGCTTAATAACGATCACATACAACTCTCTTCATATTAGTGTATTAAAATTGAATCGAATAGACAGATTAACTTTAAAAGGAGTGAAACTTTGGATGATAAAATCGGACTATAACAATGGTGTTTACAATGAATACGAAAAATTAGCTAAAATTATGGATATTATGTCTTGAAACATTCAGGTATTTCGAATAGAATAACATACTACCTAAGAACCAATTAGAATTTAGAGAAAAATTAACAGTATCTTTACCAGAGTCTGTTACAAAAATATTTAATGTATCACTTCATAGATCACGTTATTTCCTTAAGAAAAGCAATTAATATTAATCTGAACGGCATACTTACCTTTAACAGCACACCGGTATCGTTGTTTTATTATATTTAATATAACTTTAAAATACGAATTTTTAACGTATAAAAAAAATCATATCTTTAGCGTCATCAAAAATATTGGAAGTATCACATATAACTATATTACTCTTAAATCTATTATCTAACGTGGAAAAATCCGTATGTAAAATACCTTAATGCGAAATAATATTTGTTTGGAATTTTGTTAAAATCCTGTTACATTATCAATAAAATTTAATATTCATTGATATCAGCTAGAATGTAAGTTATTTGAATGAATAGATTTTTCTATTAATACAATCATATTTACTATATTAAATTCTGATCGAAAACAGTACCGCTACAAATATATGCATATATTCACGGATGTGTACATACTGTGACCGGATCAATGTTATAAAAAGGGAATTTGTGATTATTCCTAAAGGATATAATTTTTTTGGAAAATAATTGACATAAACCCGTCGACTGGTGGTCATTCTCATTATGCCACATACAATACTCTCAAAAAGATTTTAAACTATTTTTATAAAAAAAGAACCGTTCATTCTGTCTAATTACGACCAACTAACGTGACCAGTTAAATTCACTCTCATTTAATATATCAAAATTTATTTCAGAAAATTATGAAAATCATTTCTCGTATTTCGCCCATTTCAATTTTGATGTTTTTTAAATAGCTCACACATTACAGAACTGCCGACCTTTTGATTTCTAAAATAAAAAGGGCAACAGAGCCAGATCCGACAAATACACAGATACTTTGATAATGATTTAGAGCCACGAATTGAGTACTATTTCGCAAACAAATGTAACAGTACCATGAAACAGAAACTAATTCTTAGACTAATTCTAAAGAAAGTGCCTACCATTTAAGCACTGTGCCACGACTTACGCAATTTCTAATACACGCAAATTTCATTATAATACTTCTGTTGGAATTTTAATGCACTAAAGACAAAATTTAATAGTAGCACTTTTTTTTATAAAATGTGACAACAAAAATAAAAAAAAAACGTACACATTTAGCACAGACATGAAATAATAACATGTTCTATATTTTTCATATATTAGGTCTTGTCTTTATTTTTACTTTTCCACTATTTTCTTTTAGTAACATAACAATCAAGGTCCCAAAATGTTAAAATAAATATTACTACTTTTATTTATTTAATTTTTTTTTTTTTTTTGTGACAAACAGCAAGGCAGTTTTTCGCTCCCAACAAAACTATTAACTACATTACTATGTTATTTAATTTTATAATCATTACAAAAACTTTTATCAGCATTTATGGATTAATAACAAGTGATGCAGAATGAAAAGATACAGAATCGGACGAAATTAAAAGACAAAGATGTTGAAAACATGAAGAAGAAAGATGCGATGCAAACAAACGAACAGATTGAAAACAAATGTAGCGTCGATAGCAGAAAATAAAACCACAGGCAATGAATAAAAATTAAAAGCAAGCGTTTTGGTTAGTATTTAAAAAATTTGTGCGTATTAAATTTTATTAATGAATTAATAAATGAGAAAAAAATAGATTCGAAAATGAAAGATGAACATGATTAATTTCAGGAGTACACAAAGATGACAAAAATATTATAATTTCCTCATCAAATCTTTGCTGTTAATGTTTCACAGTAAGGTTAATATCTATCCCCTAATGTATATGAATTGAAGCAATCTTAGATTAATGAAAGAATAATGTTAAACTACTACAAAAATGTTAAAGAAGCAAGGAACCTAGTGCGTCAGTTGCTTTGTACAAATATTATTGCGTGAATGTTGCACTTTTTAGGCGTAACTTGCTGTTTAAAACTAATTCTTTTCTCATAAACGATTTTTTTTCTATTCAGAATATTTTTAAACGTTCCCGGTGACATTCTAGTGTATGTTTGAAAACCCCTTCTGGACACTACTTTAACTTGCACAACAAGTAGTGTTATTCACCATACTTCTATCGTACGTACATTAAGTGAAAATATATTAAATAAACCGTTGCAAATGACTAAAGCAAGTGACCGAAAAAAAAAAAAAAAACAGTAAATAAACTATTCCACATACACACATTTATAAATAATAAAAACAATAAATTTAAATAACTACAAAATACGAATTATGGATAACTTACCTTCACTGGCCAAATTAAAAGGATGTCCTGTTAAATCCGGACAACTGGAAATCCGCGCTTCGACATGTTTAAAATTTTTTGGCAATTCAGCAGAAATTACTGCAAAAGTTATACAATTATTTAAAAATTAAAATACGCTTCGATAAAGTAAACATTTTATAAATTATGCAAATCGTTAGTGTATAGAATAGAATAGAATTAAAATGTTTCCAGTTCATCATTAAACTTATATAAATAAAATAAAACTGAATCTAATAATTTAACGTTAAATAGTTTATTCTTTCACATTTTAATAGGAAAAAACGGAATATTAAAGAGCACAACCTTCAACAATTTCATTTAAATCTGGTTTGGCTAAAGGGAGTACTTCTACTTTTAAATTAGGAGGTCGTATCGGTTTTAAATCCATTTCTGAAAATAAATTAAAAAATCGAATTTATATAAAAAAAAGTATTTTAATCGTGTGCGTTTATAAATATACACCCATAAATGCATATATAAAATTTATACATACTTTACAAAATATCTCTATTGAATAAAACTAATCCCTCATTAAATTGTTCGCTATCTTTTAGTTGTACTCAGCGTGGAAACAATAATTAACCTAATTCTTTTCATCTTCTCATACACACACTAAAATAACATATTACAAAATCTAGAATGAAGCAACTAAAACAAGTTATACTACATAACAAAATACAATAGTATTAATGACGTGTTTTTCTTATCATTTACGAAGTGATAACAATATAAATACATTTACACCGTTTATGAAATTCTAAAATAAATGCCGCAATATAAATCTTTAAGGTGTTTACATTTTCTAACAAAATATTTAATTAATCTCACTTCCTTCTCAGCGACAAATTAATCTCCTTATATTAGCCGGCTATTTCTAATAATTACACACTTCTGCTAATGTTTAAGTCACCATTCGGCATATTTATTAAATGAAATTCATATTATTTAAAGTTATTGAATTTATAACTTTACAGAAGTATGGTAGTGATTTAACAATTTACTCCACAGAAGTAGGGACTACATCCAGTTTTGACTTAAATATACTGACATTATGTTTTTATTGGTAGTATAACATCTACTTCTTTATTAATAAGTTGATACAACGCGCAGATTCTGTAGCAAATGTTTTTAATGGTAGTTAATAAATTATGAATACCGTAAATATTATAATGTAATGGGCTATACACAGTGAAGCACAAGCTTAGTCGGTCGATAATGATTTGTTGTTACATTGAGCTAAACATCTGATTGTATGTAAAATAACACAATAATGCAAAAATATCAAAAAACAAGATCAGAAAAAAAAAGCGTATTTCTTTTAAAATACATCTATACAAATCGAATATTTATACATGTACATCGATTTGTTAGAGCATTCATTAGATTAGTGAATTAAATAAATACAAATATGTTTATTTATATGAAGAAAAACGTAACTGTGCAATCATACATATAGATGTAAGAGCATCTGAAAATGCAGATAAACAGCCTCTGCTAAGCGCAATTTATAAATACGATGACACGTGATAACACCAATTTTTATGTTTCTTTCCATACCCCCCGCGCCAGTAAATTTTAATTATAAGGCGGTATATTGTTCGTAGATTCTGCTGAAATAGTTTTGTTTAAGCTGTAATTTTAGTTTTTTGGTAGGATATATGTATAATTTTTGTATTGTGAAGTAACATGTCATCGTTAAATAAACTTTCTACATGTGCGACTACTGCAAGTTTACATTTACCTAGTGCAGTTATTAGCGCCGTCAAATCACCCCCCCCCCATGGCGGAATTTTAAAATCTAATTTAACTAAACAAATTGTGCTCGTTTTGTGCCAAATTGTGCCGATAATAACAAATTTTGTGCCGCACTGTAACACGCAGTATTAGTAAAAATTGATCTGCAAGTCTCAGCTGCAGCATACCTTATGCTGCTTCTCCCACAAAGAAATTCTATAACATCTGGTTACTGGGGGAATTTAATATCAGCACGAAATGAGTTTGAACGCGAGCTATCCAAGTTGAATATTCTCAAAATGTATCTACCTATTTTTAGTATTTCCGCGAAATTGCGAATGTATTTAAAAAACTATAACAAATTGGCACGAAATTTTATTTATACAAAAAAGATAAATCAAATCAGCGGTGTCACGTTAACCACTCCATGACGGAGTTTCAAAATCAAATTTAACTAAACAAAATGTGCTTGTTTTGTGCCAAATTGTGCTGATAAACGGATATAATCACTTCTTAAAAATTCTTAAATTTTGGGGGCTATCGTCAAGTAGCCCTTCAGATAAATTTTTACTAATACTGCGTATTACAATGCGGTACAAAATTTTTTATTATCAGCACAATTTAGCACAAAACGAACAAAATTTGTTTAGTTAAATTTGATTTTGAAATTTCGTCATAGGGGAGGGGGCTAATTTAACGCCGCTACAGTTATTACGGAATGTACTGGAACAGTTTCTACGTAAGTTTGAATAACAGCATCGTAAAATAATATCGAAAGTATATGGACTTGTACAAGTTGATGATTGTTATACTTATATAAATGAATATCATTTATTAATAAAGATATTTATTACGATACAAAATACTTCGGAAAATTAGTTTAAATACCCTAAACAATTGTAGAAAACAATTAAAATCAAAAATTTTATTAATAAGACATAGTATCAGATAAATGCTATTATAAATCTTTAATTGTTTTTATATGAGCTGGTACTCTTCACAAAGTTTGCTATATTTCCACTCAGTTTTTTTTTTTGTCAAAGATTAGCAATAGTGATAGAAAATGTTAATTGTTAGTGGAAACGGATATCAATATGTTGTTAATATAGTTAACTGTTAAAAATATTAAATTAACGAAAAATGCAAAATTACTTTAAATAGATTTAGTATTTTGCAATTATAATAAATATCATAAAAAGTAATGATTATTTGTAATAAAATAGCAAACTTTTGTTACATATAATTTGAGAATGTTTTTGATTAATGTGAGAGTTTGCTATTCTAGAAAACGGTTTATTATTTATTAGTGTTCCTGAAGAAAGACCGTTCATATGTATAGTTTGTTTGAAAACATTTAAGCGAAAAGCAAAGATGAAATGTCATATAATTTCCAAGAAACAATCTTCATAATTTAAATGAACTGCTGAAAAATTTTTGAAGTTTTGATGACAAGCAATATATATACTTACATACTTATATCGCAATTATTTGGTGCGTAATTTTTTTTCATGAGTAATAAAATAAACAATAATTGGAAATTATAATTACGGGGCAACGAGTTCTTGCAATAATCATTATTTACAATTTGTGCATGGTCTCTTCGGAGTGAAGAAATAATTGTTACGATTATTATGAAGAAAAACATATAAATGTATTTTTTGTCTGAAAATTCTAAAATACAAAAAAGCAGTATGTTAGTAGGTCTATTTTTGTTTAACATTATAATAACATTATAAACCACAGAATTAAACTGACGACCTCACATACCTAAAATTTAATTTTTGTAATAGAAAACGCACAGAAATGCATTCATAAAAATCAACATGTGCAGTGATTATAGACATTTTCCAACGATCGGGAAAGCGAATTCGAAGGACCTCTAAATTTTTGTTGCGTTTAGTATTGAAAAGCAAAGTTGTATGGAAAGAGGCTTTAAATTCATAAAATTAGTTTTAAAATATTTTATGTTTTGTGAATATGTATAAAATTAAAATAAGGTTAAGGAGTTACAGAAAAAAATACCGAGAAATATTAAGATATTGCATACTCAAACTTTTAAAAATATATTTCATATTGTACTAACAAACCATGTGGCATTTAAATGTTAACTCTTAACTAGAGGAGACGTGTCTACCAGACGACGTCATAAATATAATTGCTCGCTATTAGTTTTTATGTAGTCTAATAGGCAGGGCCGTATCTGGGAGGGGGGGGTCCCCGAAATGTTTGTGAAATCATAACTGCTTGAATTAAATCGAACGAAATTCAGAATAAATTTATTTCTTTTCAATTTTTGACAAAAGAAAAGAAAATTAAAATTTTTATGGATTCTATGGAAATTACTATTTTTTATTTGTTTTTATTGTAGTGTTCAAACGTTGCATATACAATAATTGACTACAAAGCTTTAGTGTACCATTTATAAGTGAATATATTTCATGATAACACGCACATACACCCCCCCCCCCATATGGATATATATATAGTACCTGAGCGACCGAGCTTAGCTCGGTATTTTTTTCTGTAACTCCTTAACCTTATTTTAATTTTATACATATTCACAAAACATAGAATATTTTAAAACTAATTTTATGAATTTAAAGCCTCTTTCCATACAACTTTGCTTTTCAATACTGAACGCAACAAAAATGTAGAGGTCCTTCGAATTCGCTTTCCCGATCGTTGGAAAATGTCTATAATGACTGCACATGTTGATTTTTATGAATACATTTCTGTGCGTTTTTTATTACAAAAATTAAATTTTAGGTATGTAGGGTCGTCAGTTTTATCTGTCGGCTTATTCGTTATAAAAACAAATAAAAAGCGTCTTGTAATTTTACCCGTGATCAGCTATTTTCCAACCAATTGGAAAAAATTTCCGACTAAATCATTGCAAAATGTAATTAGGGCTATACTGCATATAAGGGAGTTTTTAAAATGTACACAACATATTCTCAGTAATTCATTTTCACAAACAAATATATAAATACGCAAAACATTTAACATTTATATATAAATAGGCAAAGTCCTCCTTTGTTTATTAACCGATTTTCTTTTTCTTTTTTTGTTTAGTAGCTATTAAAAAGCAGTTTTTTTTTTCTTATTTTAATATAAAATTAATACAAAAAAAAAATAAAAAAATGTACTGTTTGTTACGATATTTTTGATTCTTTTATGTTTTTTTTTGTTATATATATTTTTTTCATGCATGCGTAGCGCATGATTTTCGAACCAGCATTATGTGACTTCCCGCTGATCGGCTGAGAACCAAGACCGATATCTTTTTTTGCTTATTCGTTCCTCGCCGATTCCAAGTATTTGGAATTACGCGCTCGCCTGTTTTGCCGACCATATGTTTTATTGCTTTGCACTACCAGTATTTGTTGTTCGCTTTTGCTCGTCGCTCACCTTTGTGTTATTAAGTCGTTTGCTCGACGACGCGCGACGTTCAAAAATCAAAAAATGCTATTAAAGACAACAAATTATCTATTAGATCATCGTCGAAAGATCGCGCCACCAACCCTGATTCGTATCATACTAAAAACATTAAAATTCATTTATAACTCGCGAAACCGAATTTTTCCATGGATTAGACCTGGATAGATCGATTTATTGCCCCAAAATCTCTAGTGTGCAAATTTCATCCAAATCGTTAGAGCCATTTCCAAGATACGCGAAATAAATTTATATATATATATATATATATATATATATACAATAATTGCTCGTTTAAAGGTATTAGATACATAGAGTTATAGAAAGTAAAGATGATGAAGATTATGACATGATTTAAAGCAATGAGCAATTCTATTTTTATGGAAAAAATCGATACAAATGGTCAACCATAGAAGTGCATTCATCGTCAAGGATTTGTAAACATAAAATTATTATGAAAATTCCTGGCCTAAGTGCCAAAGCAAGAAATCTAGGTGAGACTTCAGATCCCCTTTCTGTTCGGAATTTATTATTGAGTGATAATATACTAGAACATATTTTGGTCTGTACAAATAAATAAATTAGAATAATGCGTTCGAAATATAAGGAGCTGAATAAAATAGAGCTACGAGATGTTGATGTCATTGAGCTAAAAGCATTTTTAGGTTTACTAATATACACATCGGTATTCAATTTCGATCATGAGAATTTGAAAATGATATTTGTTACCCACAGTACTGGAAGAGAAATTATTAGATGCGTGATCAAACCAATTTCAATTTTGTTATGCGCTCTCCGATTTGATAATGTTGAAGATCAAGAAGGCTAAAAGGACATTGATCCAGCTGCAGCAATTTCGTTCGTGTTCAATTCGTTTATAGAAAATTGTCAAAGCACTTATGGACTTGGTTAATGTTTGTCAGTTTTAGGAGAAGATACTGATTTAATATGTATATGCCGAACAAACCAGCGAAATAAAAATACAATGCTTAACGGACGCCAGAAATATCTACCTGCATAATGCTTACATTTATTGTGTAAAAGATTCAGATGGAATTAGGCTCAGCAAAGAAAAAAAGGAAACTAATAAAGCCCACTCAAGAATTTAAATCTAGCACAACCACTTTTCAGTAGCAACAGAAATAATACTACCGATAACTGGCACACTTATGTTCAATTAGTAGATATTTTACTAATAAAGAAATTGATGTATGTCGGCACAATGAAAAAAAATAAGCCTGAAATTCCACCAAACGTTTAACATGGCAAGAAACAAGCAGTGGAATCAACGCTCTATGGGTTTAATATACACGCATGTCTCACATTGGGAATCCAGGGAAGGCCGCCATACTGATATTCTGAATGCACGATAGAGTTGCCACAGACCCCATGATAAGTAAGCCAGAAATTATTTCTTATTACAATGGAAATAATGGTGAAGTAGATAGTTTAGATGAGAAGGGTTCCAAAAGTACTTCATGCCGCTGCAGTCATAGGTGAGCAATGGCAATAATTTTTCAAATTCTGGATATTTCTGTTGTCAACTTGTATATATTACACCAATGTTACAAAAGTAATTCAACAGCTGAAAAAAGTATCTTTGCAAAACAATTAGTGAAACAGTTGGTGAAAGTTCACATAGGAAGACACATGGTAAATTTACATATTCCATGGGAAATACATGTTGCAGTAAGCAATATTGTTGGAGTTCTAGAGAAAGAAGAGGAAAACTCAGATACCTCAATTTTAGAAAAAAGAAAAATATGTTGTTTGTGTCCATCAGAAAAATGAAGAATGACAATATATTTGGACCTTCGTTGGCATAAACCCGTATGCCTGTAGTGTACTAAACCCATATGTAATAAGTGTACTGAAGAAAGACAGTAAACTTTAACAGTTGCTGGAATTGCATAGTGATAAAATATTTGATATTTTTTGTCATTTTTAGCTTAATATACATTTATACAAATATTTACTCTATGAAAAGTTTACTTATTACATAGTTAAAAGTATTTTGGGCTATAATAGTAAGTATCCACTTTTTTTGCAGAAATATTCAATGTTTTATGATTTTGTTTATAATTATTTGTGTTTAGTTATAATTAATTTAATTTTTATAAAAATCATAGAAAATGGTTTAATTTGTTTATTTTTAATAAAAAATTTAAGCTGTGTTTTCGAAACATTTATTTTTAGTCATTTAAAAGAACGTTGTCTCTCAAACTACATCTCTCTCTTAGTATTATAAAAATGATATGTCTCCACTCAAGGATTGAGTTGCAATAACCGCACATGAAGAAATATTTTGAAAATTCTAAGGTAATCTTTTGTTAATAATCAACAAAATAAAATTAAAACATTAAAAATTTTATATAATTTATTATGTGCTTAACTCAAATCACATGTTACTGTAAACTTTATTCAGACATTACTTTACCAAAGGATTTCAAAAATGGGGCTTATAAATTTAATACAAACGATTCATCATTTGCTTCTTAACTTACAGAAGATGCTGTAACGTGGCTGGAATCTTATATGGAGAAAAATAAAACTAAATTTACCGGTGTATGTATTCGATCTTTGAGAACCCAGACACCATAGTGACAAATGCGATTCGGCATTTCCCATAGGAGCCACGTTAGAGGGTATATATCATTTAAGAGTGTTATACATGTTAAAACTGGAGATGGTAAAAAGCATGAATTCTTTTTTTTTGTTGTACTTCTACATTAAAATAATGTAATATAATGGCTCTAATCACAATTAATTTTTGTTATATATATAGCAAATGTTCAAATATTAAATTTGCATCCTAATCATCTATTGACATTTGATGTGGTTACATTATTGCATAGACTGAGAGATGTGAAATACATTTTTTTTTGGAATTCAGTACAGATAGATTTAAAATTTCCAGTTATACGCAGGTTTATAATGTATTGTCGCATAACCTCTGTTGACTCCAAAAACAAAAGTACACGGCAAAAGAAATTTATTTCATAAAAGTGCGGCGGACGAAGCGACATCGAATCGAATAGACCGTCATTAAAACGTGCGATACCGAACTCTATCATTATCTCAAATAATTTTGACCCGGACGAGTTGACACAGGATCACGGCTCGTCCGAGATCTGTTGGGGGGAGGAGAGGATTTTGATCAGTGTGACCAGAAAGGAGTTTGTGGTTCCCACATGGCTCTCCCTCTTGGAGACTGAGCCCCGGTGGGGTGAAGTTACGGAATAAAACAAAGGAAAGCAAAATTAAAAGGTTTACATGGATATTAATTATATGTAGTATGAACAGAAGATAAAGTAGTAAAAATTAACACATAATAAGGTCGTTTATGCGAAAAAATAAAAATGGTGTAGGTAAATTAAACTAAATTATCACGCTAAAATGGCAGAATGGCACCTAAACGTTAGTATCAGGAGGTCGGAAGAGGAACTAGGAGCGAAATGAGTTTGAGGGATAGACGAAATTGGAATCGCAGGAGTAACGAGTGTACATAATTGACAAAATTGAGGGATGAAACTCGGTCGGAGAGTTGCTTCGTTAGCGGAATTGGAATGCTCGAAAGTGAATGTAGCAGGGGCGGCTCGTCCTAGGGGGCTCAAGGGCGCGAGCCTCCCTGTGTGTTTTCAAAAAATACATAATATTTAATTACTTCAAGAAAAAAAATCAGTGTTACGAATTTTTTATTTCAAAATAATTTTTTTTGCAAGAGTGCATTTTAAAAATAATTGCAAAATAAGCATTTTGCGCGATTTGTTAAACGAACAGCTGAAACATCCGATAACAGTTGTCGGGTTCATGCTCACTGCGCTGGAACTGTACGATCTACTCGTAGTGTAGTATACTGTCAAGGTCGAGCTGATTTTTTGATCACATGATATTAACAACCAATAATATAGTACGTGGGCTCAGAATATTTGAGCCTCCAAGCCGCATATAAAATACACACGAAAAACGAATAAAGCCGAAGTTTCCCGAGCGTAACTTAAAGGCGTCTGAGGGCTCTCGAAAAGTGAGCCCTCGTCAATTTTACACGTGATTATAGCCGGTTTTCACAATAGATCGGCGTCGTGCGCTGCATCGTCCGTTTATCTGGTGAAGCACGCTGTTTTAATTTGCTGCTTTTTTTGTTCTATTTCTATCCTTGCTTTTCTTCTTTAAATAATACATTTTGCAATCTGGATTTTGTTACTTTTAAATGCAAGAAGCACTGCTTTTTGTCGACACTTGCTTTACACGGTGATTTTTCAAACGTTCAACATTTTAGAAACTGAATTAGATAAATTAATTGGAGGGACTAACCTTTTAAGCTAATTACTTAAACTTACGATGGAGCATAATGAGCGATTCTACAAATGGCGTATAGGCGAAGATAAAACAAAAATATAAGTACTGACTGTCATTTTATTCATTGTTATGCGCACCAGTTGAATTTAATTATGCGAAAAGCAACAAGCCAGGATTCTAAAATTAGAATCTTTTTTTCAAATTTGTCCGCTGTAGCAAGCTTCTTTTCAAATTCTGCTCATAGATGTGATGTACTGCAAGAAATTGTAAATTTTAAATTACCTAGAATACACGTTGGAACTATAATAGGCGTACAGTGAATATTGTTTTCGAAAATCGAGAAAAATTAATAGAATATTTCGAAGAACTAGAAGAAAAATCTAATAAAAATATTACATGCAAGGAAGCATATATAGTTTACGAAGAACCTTAGAAGACCCGGATTTTATATTTAGGCTTACCTTATTTCACAAAATTATGCCACATGTAATTTTTTTTTTTTTTTTTTTGTGGATACGTTAACAGTGAAACTTACTCAACGCAAAGGATTGTACATTATATAAGGAAAAGATTAGAAAATATTATTTAATAAATTTCAATCTAAATACAAAATGCATTCACATCTTTTTTTTAAAATTAAATCAGAACTTGAATGCATTAAACCAGTTTTATTTAGTTTAAAATGTAGACAAAAAAGCAAGATAAGTTTATGTCATTACACTTTTTAAATTATTGTAATTTTACATTAGAGCCCCCCAGATTTACTTGTCACGAGCCGCCACTGGAATGTAGATAATTATATCGATCGGAAGTAGCGTAAAAGTTTCAGGCGAGATGAGTGCAAAATGAAAGCGGGAGAGGACATAGACGTCAATCTAAAGAAGGACGGATATTTATTTTATTTTAAAGAGATCAGAATAAGAAGGAATAATAAAGCGGCTTTGAACAACGATCCAGAAAAATGATTAAACTAAACTAAACTAAACTAAACTAATAAAAACAAAAAATTTACGATCTTACAATTTTGGAAAAAGTAAATATTACTTTTGCACACGGCATGAATTCAAAAAAAAATGATTATAGTAGTACTAGAGCTAGACTCCATTCGCAATGCTAAAATTGATACTTTGCAACGCGACACGATCGTACCAATTTTTTTGCTTCTATCCATATCTGCGCCAGTAGATTGCGCTAGCAGATGTTAGCTCTGTACGCTTGATGTCCTAAAACTGTCAACAATTAACATTTAGCCGGTTTTGCTGTAACTGTGGAAGTTTGAATTTCAATGTTCTAATATATTATAAAGTGCATGATGTACCCCATATTTGTATTACATAGTGTTATATTAATTGCATCCGAAAGCACAACTATCAATACTGTACGATATATTCTACTACATTACTCCCTTTCTATTGTAATCGATATAAACATAAAGTTTTATAGTTCAACTTTAATTTGAAAAAGTTCGGATATTACACGATATTAAATCCATCGAGCGAAAGATGATATTTACAAAATCGTTATAAAAGCGACTAACAATGAACATCTGAGAAATTATCTTCTACTATATGCAGTATGTAATGGTTTTCAAATCGTGGTTCGAACATCATAGGGGTTTGAATATTAAAAAAAAAGTTGTCGGTTTATAAATGCATAGTTAAAACATTACAGTTATTATTTAAATATACCAAAATATGGTTAGGAAGTTTTTTAAGAAGCATTTTGTAATAATAATGATAAGCAGAAATAATGGTAATAAATGAAATAAAGAATTGAAGGGAAATAAAGTTCAGAAAAAATCTTACGGCAATATAACAAATTATTCAACTAACAACAATCTCAGAAAACATAATTATACTCTCGAACATAGAAAAAATGTTGTCTATTATTTATGAACTTATTTTGTATAGTACATCGAAAAATGTAATACAAACTGAGACACAGGATTTCGGAAGTAATTAAGGTGCTTTAAAAAAATTTAATGGTAAACGATCTTTACATAATGTTTACAATTACATTCAGTTGAAAGTTGTGTCTATTTAAACATTATCATTAAATACATATTCAGATATGCAAATATAAAAACAGAATTATGCAAATGTAAGTTAATGTACAATTATGATAAGGAAGACGCGTCTTTTTATAAATAAGTAAATAAAAACTCGCAAAGCATTGACGATTTTAATAAAATGTTATATTCCGACGGCTAATCTCTGTGGAAATTGTTCCCGTAAATAATTTTTTTTAAATCATTTTCTCCCGAAAATAATTATTAAATTTATGTTTACTTCGGTTGAAATTATAGTTTTGCTTTTCCCTCCAATTCACATCTTTTTTTAAACCTTCGCTTTTTTTCCACATAATTATAATAAACTAGTTGTATTTTTACAATTTTTATTTTGCACGTATTTATTTTAAATGATTTTGAGTTAAAGTTAGTAGTAAGTGTATAAAAAATATTTCACATCGTTTAAAAATAAAACAATTATTAATACTCTCTACATAATTTATTATAACATTAAGAAAATTTTTCTAATATAAAATACGTAACAATTGTTTAAATATTTTAAAATAAAAAGATAACTTCGCTGTTGGTTTTGATCTCTAGCACACGCACGTGATAATGATTGCCTTAAGCATTAGACTCGCACACATTGCCACTAGACCACTACTTCAATTAAATAATTAGGTCTAAAATATTGTAATATAGTATTATATATAAAAACAGTGCGATCGTGAAGCGTTGCAAAGTATCAATTTTAGCATTGCGAATGGAGTCTAGCAGTACTAGAGATGAATAGGGCCGAGTGTGATTCGATATGCGTTATTCGAGTAACAAAAATAAAATTAATTGCATAAAATAGTAAAAACCTGTCGGTGTTACTCGAGTGTAGTTCTATACCAAATCGGGAATCGGATTTATCTGGGAAACTAATGAATGAAGGTCACGGTCTCATTAAAGCGAACTGGTCGCCTGATGGGGCGTCCATACCGCGATTTCGATATCGTCGGAAATAATTCCTTATCAGAATCGGCATCCTTATCTAGGAATTCGGGTTCGTCCGAAGGTGAGGCGTCATCATCGGGAAAGCCGTAAAAATCGTGATCGGAAACTGAATATCTTTGCTTGAGGGTATCGTGTCGAGGGGCCAATCGAAATCAGTTAATAGAAGGTCTGGATCATTGCAGGGTGATGTGTCAATCCATTCGTGATTTTCAGAGTTGTCTTCTAAAATGAATGCTGGCTTCAGTCTATCCAGACTAACTCTGTCAATCTTTGCGCCAAATTTCAATTCGTAGCATTGCGGGTAACGGTTTATAACTTTAAACGGACCGTCGTAGACAGGTTGTAAAGCTGTCCGATGTCGATATCGACGGACGTAAACATGAGTGCAGCTATCGATGCCCTTTTGCAAAAATCCTGAGCGTTTATTAATGCGTGCTGGCTTTAGGAAAACATTGTTGATAGTATCGGATAATTTATTAATTAGATTCGATTCGTTTTCGACCGGCGGCAAAGCGTCGATCATCTCGCACGGTAGCGATAGCGGAGTGACGTGCGTAAGTTCGGCCGGCGAATGGCCAGTGTGGTTGATCGAAGTTCTTATGCTGAATAATACAATCGGAAGGGCTTCGTGCCAATGTTCAGTTTCCTGGCAGCGGATAACGGCTTTCAAAGTACGATGGATTCTTTCCACTTTTCCATTCGATTTTGGGTTGTAAGCTGTCGTATTTATGTGGGTTATACCAAATCGTTGTACTAGTTGTTTGAATAACTGTGACGTAAATTGGCTTTCACGATCTGTTGTGATAATCGAAGGGCAACCGAATCGGCAAATCCATGTTTCGATGAAGATGTTTACAATCGTATCTGTTGATATATCTTTGACTGGAACGGCCTCCAGCCAGCCGGTGTATCGGTCAATAATCGTAAGAATATATTGATATTCACCTGAACGAGGTAAAGGTCCAACTAACTCGCAGTGTACATGTTGAAAACGAGAACTTGGGGGAAATTCGCCATACGGTGGTTTCATATGTCGGTAAACTTTATTGCGCTGACACAAATTACAAGTACGCGCCCAATGTCTAATATCTGTGGACATATGCGGCCAAACAAATCGTTGCTTAATTTTGTACAGCGTACGTTTGGGAGACGGGTGGTCCATGTTGTGAATTGCCTGATAAATCTTTCGGCGTAACAATATCGGCACAATTGGTCTTTCCTTCTGATCTACGTAAATCATAATATCGTCGATCGCTTTCTCAGATACTTCAATCTTTAACGACCTATTTTTGCGTATTGCTGTTATGTCCTCGTCTCCTTCCTGTAAGGTCAGAAATTGTTTTGTATCGAAACTGTACTCGTCTAACATGAACGCATCGATTCGTGATAAATAATCGGCGACTACGTTATCTGCACCTTTTATGTAACAAATGTCTTCGACATACTCAGCAATAAAGCTCAAATGACGCGATTGACGGGTGGACAGCTTCTCCGCGGGCTGATGTAATGCGTGGGTAAGCGGTCGATGATCAGTAAGTACAGTGACTCTGCGGCCCTCAATAAGGTCCTTAAATCTCCGAATTGCGTCGTACACTGATAATAACTCGAGGTCGTAAGTGCTATATTTACGTTCTGCCGGTGAAAGCTTACGTGAGTGGAACGAAATGGGCTGCAATAAATCGTTAACTCTCTGGTTGATGACTGATCCGATTGCGGTAGACGAAGCGTCGGTCATGATGACGATATCGGCGTCAGCTGACGGATGCGCCAGTATTGCGGTCTCAGCTATAAGTTTCTTCGATAATCGAAAGTATTTATCGAGTTCCTCAGTCCATGCAATCTGCGTCAAATCTTTCTTCTTGCTCCCCAAAAGGAGGGAATTCAATGGGGCTAATACTTCGGCTCCTTGCTTATAGAAGCGATGATAAAAATTTATGACGCCAAGGTAACTTCTCAAATCTTTTTTAGTGACTGGGCGTGGCAGCGTTACTATCATTTCAACACGTTTCGAGTCGGGACATATACCTTCATGGGATATTTCATATCCAACAAATGTAATTTTGGGTACAGCGAAAATACATTTATTTTCACTCAGCTTCAAGTTATGAAGCGATAACTGTTTGAGCACGGCGTACAAATCTGACATATGTTGTTTTAGATCCGCGGAAAAAATTAAAACATCATCTAGGTAGGCGCGCGCGAATGGTAAGTCTTTCAATACGTGGTCGATGGCCCTTTGGAAGGTGGCACCCGCGTTTTTTAGGCCAAACGGCATTAATTGAATCTCGAATAACCCAAACGGCGTCGTGACAGTAGTTTTTTCGATGTCCGGAGGATACATGGGAATCTGGTAGTAGGCTTGTTCGAGATCAAGCTTTGAAAACACGGTTGTTCCATGCAGATCTGAGTTCATGTCATGTAAGTGTGGAATAGGATATCGGTCAGCGATTGTAATGTGATTCACCTGACGATAATCTCCGCATACACGCCAACCATCGCCTTTTGGGACGAGTGTTAAAGGTGAAGCCCACGGAGATTCGGATCGACGACAAAATCCAAGGTCCATCCATTCATTAAATATGCCACGTCATATTGAAACTTTTCTGGCGGTAAACGGCGAGGCTTCTATTAAGCAAGGTGCCCGTTAGTAATTATCCGGTGTTGAACAGGGGATAATCGAGAGGTGTTATAAAAAGTTCCAGAAAATAAATCTTTGAAATTATTTACAATGGATGTAACTGAGTCTTGCTTAATAGCAAGGGTAGCGATGGATGAGGCGGCAGGAGTCACGTCGCTCGCAGAAGATTTATTCGATTGCAAATTATTAGTCGCTATCTACATTGGCAATAAAGATATCAGCTTTTACTTTTTCATCAACTATGTTGTTGATGGAAAACTGAGCGTCAATTTGGATGAACCATAATTGAGGATCTCGTCTTGAAAAGGATGGAAATCGTATTAAACTGGGGAAGTTGGCATGATTTGGACAATTAAAGGTTTGATTCGGCAAAGAAGTGTCGTTACTATTTGCCATATTCGATAAAGTTGAAGAACGTGAAAAAAATTAAAATACGGTAACGAGAAAAAGGGTATCAAAAAATTAAATTGAAAGTAAAACAAAATTACATCGGAATAATAGTTCGATTTTAATGATCGTGGTCGTATACTACCCCGAAAGGATAGTATGTTCGTTTCGAAGTGTGGAGAGAACGAAAAATTTAAAAGACGCGTTGTACGATTTATTACACGATCTTAGCGACAGTGTTCGATCATGCGGTTGATCGACGAACAGTGTCTCGTCATCGTGGCGCCGTCCACCGAGCGGACGTACTGTAAAGCGACTATAGCGTGTTTACGAATTCAGCGTCTCGGCGCCCGTCGGTACGCGGCTGGGGACATATGTAAAAAACGGTCTACACATTCGCCCGTAAAAAAAATCATAGTAAAAGTAAAAAATTCGCACAAATTTTGGAAATCGAAAGGTGTTACCGAATTCGATCACGTCGGGGTTACCAATTTTGTCGCATAACCTCTGTTGACTCTAAAAACAAAAGTACACGGCAAAAGATATTTATTTCATAAAAGTGCGGCGGACGAAGCGACATCGAATCGAATAGACCGTCAATAAAACGTGCGATACCGAACTATATCATTATCTCGAATAATCTTGACCCGGACGAGTTGACACAGGATCACGGCTCGTCCGAGATCTGTTGGGGGGAGGAGAGGATTTTGATCAGTGTGACCAGAAAGGAGTTTGTGGTTCCCACAGTATACAGAACTCATTTGAAAAAAAAAAAAATGTAGTTAAACTAAATGTTATGAAACTATGAAAGAAATGAAAAATAAAAAATCAGGTACAAAGTATTCTACCAATCCTAATGATAATGTATGTTCTTATGATATATAAGATTTGTTCAAGAAAAGGTCCAAACTGTGTAAAATTTGAATTCACACGCCATGTTACACCTAACAGCATTCTGTGACCGTATATAGCTTGAATTATTCCCTTATATAAAATAATTCTTTCTTTGTGTTTCATCCCGTAGGTATTGGGAAGAATTCTTCTTAAATAGTCAACAATACGGTTACACTTGGCATTAATTTCATTTACACCCCATTTAAATGAAATTAATGCCAAGTGTAACCGTACTGTTGACTATTTAAGAAGAATTCTTCCCAATACCTACGGGATGAAACACAAAGAAAGAATTATTTTATATAAGAGAATAATTCAAGCTATATACGGTCACGGCGCATGCATCTACATTAATAAGCGAATACTTCAATGTGCTAAAAAACAGCAAAGAAAATTTCTTTTACATATTTCATCTCTTTATAGGACCGCCCCTACTTCTGCAGCATGCGTCATAGCCAATATTCCTCCACTGGATTTATTTCTGATAAATCGAGCCATAATATCTGAATATCGGATAACAAAAAATTTGGAAAAAGTAACTTCCGTAAAATTCCTACCAGATACAGAAATTATAAACAAATTAGGAAAAACTCCAATGATGAAACGATTAAAAAAACAAGTAAATATAGAAATCACAAATATTTGGCAAGCCCGTTGGGACAATGAAAGCACTGGTCGTAAAACCTATGATTTCTTTCCCAGTATAAGCAATAGGAATAAAATTAATTTTCTTAACATAACTTTCTTTAATGTCCAACTACTCTCTGGTCATGGCAATCTCGGTAGCTATTTATTCAGATTTCAGTTAAGGAACACTCCTCACTGCCAACTTTGTGGGGAGCCTATCATTGATGACATCCACCATACTATTTACACTTGCAAAAAAATGCGTGACATCCGCAGCAAATATAACGTCAACATTAACAATCAATTCGTAATAACCACAGAAAATTCAAAAAAAACTCTTAGTTACTTTCATGAACTGATGGCTAGGAAAATGATCCTAAAACCGAGTGACGATATTCATTTATAATTTACTAGATTAATACCCATAAATTTTCAACACACTTGTCAATATACAAATACAAAAGACATATATTTATATATATATATAATTACATACTCACAGTATTTAACTTAAGACTAGATAACGTAATTAAATTAAATATAATGTATTCGGTGACTATGTATCAACATCACCGTTGCATTTTCCTACAACTTATATTAAGTATAAAAAGATAAATCTTTATTTAATTCTAAGTATCCACTACACTGACATACAACAAATTTTTATTCAAATTTCTTTTTTTTTACAAGTACACTTTAAACAGTATATGTATATAGATTATAAATAAAATATAGGGGAAAGTTGTATAAAACCGGGTAGGCGGGTCAAACCGGGTACCTCAAAATTTCCATAACTAGAGGCGACATCAACGGATTTTATAGTGAATTATGTAGCTCCTAACACAATGATAGTCTGTAACAGGTTTACTGCGCGTGTCGTGTGTTTTTGTGTCTTGGAATGATATTTATTAAAAATTAGTGAAATATTATCGATTTTTTTATTGATTTTAAGTACAGTGAATCACATTTAACTTTACACAACATATAGTGGTGAGTATTTCATTGATTATGCATAGTATAAAGAACATTTCTAAGGTTTATTCAATTGTTTATGTTGAGTCATCGTCGAGTAACACCATTTTGTTTGATTATGGTCTGCTCGAGGTAAAATCGGGTACCAAGATGTGGGGCAGTACCGGGTAGTACCCGGTTTTACCCCTTATTATTTTTTAAAGTTATAATATTAATCAAAAGAAAAATTATATATATTGAGACGGATTCGGCCGCCATGACGTTATATTTCTCACACTGTCTGAATTAAAACATGATAATGATGATTTCCTAAATTCCACTTTTCCGTTTTTTTGACAATTTCTCAGGCTTCCTCGCAAGAACGCTAAATCGACAAATTCGTGAGAAATTCGGCTGTGCACGGCGCCAGACTGGCGATCTAGATCGTGGTGTGCGTTACTGTTAAGAGTAGATAGTTCGATTTGGCGTTGTGTTTGTCGTTGGTGCGGACTGAGTGAGAACGTTTTTTATAAGAACCCGAGAATTCGGAAGCAAGGTACCCGTCGACCTACGTAAATTTAAAAACATTTTGAAAAAATCAGTGGCGTGATGTATTTTTTATAACATTTTTTATTAGGCAAAATGGTCGTCTTCGTTGTCAACCGTCGTAAAATTATTATGTATAAAAATTGCGGCGATCACTCTGCTTCTCAACGCTGTCTTTTCCATACATAAGGTTATCGCATAGCAGATGCTTTATACCTGCAATCGAAGATTTCTATTATTAAATTGATTTAAGTTTTGTTTTTGCAGTTGACAAAATGAGGAATTACAAAAGGAAGACCAACAGGCAATCTTGGTCAAAGGAGAGCATGACGGGAGCCATTAATGAAGTGCTGTCCAATAATATGGGATACACGAGAGCAGCTTCGGCGTATAATGTACCTCAAAGTACTCTTGAGGATAGAGTCAAAAAGGCTCGATTGCAAAATCTTTCACCTTCAGCAGCTGCAACCAAAAGATTAGGTCGTTACCAGACCGTTTTTTCTGAGGCGCAGGAAAAAGAACTTTTGAATCATATATTACATCTAGAAGAGAGACTTTTTGGTTTTACCATGAAAGATTTTCGTGAATTTGCTTACGAGTTAGCTCAACGGAACAACATCCCCAACAATTTTAATCAAGACAAAAAAATGGCTGGATTTCTTCAGAGGCACAAGAACATTTCGTTGAGAAATCCGGAAAAAACTTCACTTGCACGAGCAAAAGGATTCAACCGCCATGTTGTCCAACAATTTTTTGACTTATTGGAATCTATTTTGACTGCATATCAAATACCTGCTACAGATATTTATAACGTTGATGAAACCGGCATTACAACAGTGCCCACAAAACCATCAAAAGTTTTGGTGTTAAGAGGAAAAAAACAAGTAGGAGCATTATCGTCAGCTGAAAGAGGAACTCTTGTGACGGTTGAAACATGCATGAGCGCTGCGGGAAATTTCATGCCACCGATGTTTATCTTTCCCAGAAAACGAGAAAACCCTCTTTTGATGGACGACGCCCCTCCCGGCTCATTTGCCATTTACCATGACAGTGGCTGGATTCAAAAAGAGTCATTTCTTACATGGTTCAAAAAGTTTATTGAGTTTGCTAACCCAAAGCCTGATAAACCAGTACTTTTATTACTTGACGGCCATGCTTCACATACCAAAAGCCTCAAACTTGTTAAGCTGGCAAGAGAGGCCAATGTGATTTTACTCTGTTTCCCCGCGCATTGTACACATGAGATGCAGCCGCTGGATGTGTCGTTGATGGCACCTCTGTCGACATATTATGAACAAGAAGTTCGTAAGTGGCTAATCAACCATCCCGAACGATCTGTCACGATATTCCAAATTGCGAAATTATTTGGAACGGCATTTCAACGAGCAGCGGTAATGCAAACGGCTATTCGAGGTTTCGAGAAAACAGGAATTTGCCCTTTCAATCGATATATATTCCCAGATCACAAATATGCTCCTTCAGAAACCACTGAGAGACGACTTCAGGATGTAGATGTACAGAGGGATGCCACCCCATCACCATCATTTCTGTTAGAATTTCAAGGACCATCCCCCATGTCACATATTGGGATCCACCCAGGCTTGTCAGTAGAAGTTGCAGCTCAACAGTCTACAGCCACAGGCGATGGAATCCTACCAAACTCCTCAAGAGACGATGTAGTCCAACAATCTACACCTACAGATGATGGACTACAGCCAAGCTCTACGAAAGAGGATGTAATACAACAATTTGCACCCACAGATGAAGGAATCCAAATAAGCTCGTCGAGAAAAACTGTCCAACGATCTGCAACCACAGCCGAGGAACTCCGATTACTCCCATCTACCGAAAATAGAGCCCAACCGTCCATATTTGTAATTGATGGAGCTGTACCTTCTACTTCATTTGCCGTTTCTCCGAAAGAAATAAAGCCCGTTCCAAAAGAACTGTTTAGAGAAAAAGAAACAAAAAGTATGAACAGAAGAGGAAAGACTGCGATATTGACTTCCTCGCCTTACAAACTAGAATTAGAGATGGCCCAGACTTCAAAGAATCAAGGCAAAAAGAAACTTTCCTTGTCTCCAAATAAGAGAGCTCCAAGAAAACGTAAGGGAAATGAAGTTTCCCAAACTAAATCAAAGCAGAAAAGGCAGAAAAAGTCTAAAAATCAGCGGGTCGCAGATTCGGTCACTGATTCTTCGTCAGAAGAAGATCACGAGCACGATGAAGCTTGCATTTTTTGTAACGAGCTATATTCTCGCTCCAAAAACGAAGGCTGGATAAGGTGTGTCAACTGCTTATGTTGGGCACACGAGGCTTGCAGTAATGCTAATGATAAAGATGATACTTTTGTGTGTGATTTTTGTCAATAATTGATTCGGTTTTTATATATTTTTTGTTGTTTTATTTATGTTTGGAATAAATAAGGCAAAATCGGGTATCACTAAAAAGCATACCCGGTTGTGCCCCACTAGGTGGGGCAAAACCGGGCAAATGTATTTTTTTTGGTAAACGCTCTCTCTGCACATCTAATAGAGTTTGCCTAAGTAAGTGATTCTATTTCAGTTTAGGTACAAATATATTAACCCACAAAGTAATTTCTATCGAATTCTATATAGTAGGAGCTTTTCTAGACACGATAATAGCTTAGGGTCCCGATTTTGCCCCACTTTCCCCTACTTGCCCCACTGGCTATGTCCAGAATGGGGAACCAAGGAAAAAAAAAAACAGCATTCTTTTGAAATAAAATGCGGCGCTTGCCATATTACAATAGTTTGATCAATTAGCAAACAAAGCAGTCAGGTGAACATGTGTAGTAAACACTACACAAAGTAGTGAGAAAATGAAAATAAAAAACTTTGTGGAACAGTGTTGTAACATCAAATTTTGCTTTAACATCAGTAAATATTTTTCTGAAACACAAACATTGATTCAGCAAACCTATAAGAAGGACTGTATGAACTGTACATAATGTAATTAATGGTTTACATGTTTCAAATTGGACAGATCATCAACCAACGAAAGTGCAGGATCAGGATGACTCATAATGTCAACAAATGATAAAAAAACTGTTGTTGTTTGCTCTCTAATTCATGGAAATCGTGTAACTGTGCGAGAGGTTGTAGAAGAAATTGGGATCAGCATTGTGTCATGTCAAAAAATTTGGATAGAAAAACTTGGCATGCATCACACTTCAGCAGAAATGGTACCATAACTGCTCACAAGCGAGCAAAAAGGAAACTTTGTCAATATTAGCTAAGAATTGCTCCATCATGCTCATAGTGATGAAAATTTTAAGAAAACTATCATCGCAGTTAACAAAACTTTGGGTTTATGGATGTGATGGTGAAATGAAGGAATAGTTGTCACAATGAGTTGGTCAACATTGGCCACATCTAAAGAAAATATGCATAAGTCGCTCAAACATGAAGTCCATGCTAATTGTTTTCTTTGACTACTGTGACATTGTTCATCAAAAATTTGTGCAACACAGTTGGACATTCATTGAAGAGTTCTATATGGAAGTTTTAGGGTGTTTATGGGAAGATGTACAATGGAAGAGGCCTGAACTGTGGGGAAACAAGAACTGGATTCTGTACTATGACATATGTCTCAGCTTGTTGGCCAATTTTCCACCAATAATGAAACAGCCGTTCTTCCCCACCCTCCATGCTCTCCAGATATGGCTCGAGCAGAATTTTTCTTATTTCTAAAACTAAAATATACCTAGAAAATATGTCGTTTTGAAAGTACAGGAGAAATTCAAGAAAAAACGCAAGCACAGCTATGATACATCACACCAAACAAGTTCCAGGAAGCATAGGAACAATGAAAAAAATGATGGGACCGGTGCATAGTAAGCAAGGGAGAGTACTTTAGAGGAGACAAACATGTGTGAAATTGTAAGTATTATAATAAAGATCTTATGACGAAAGTTAGATTTTTTTAAAAAAAAACCTCATAGATTGTAATAGGGCATGTTATGATTACCAACAGTTCCTTAAAACTAGAAGAAATGCTTTCATTAATTTGCTGCATTCAGAACCAGATGAAAAAACAAAAAGGCAGCTTATTCAATTTACTAACTAGCAATGCTTTAATACTGGAAATTTTTTTCAAATCTTTAAATCTAGTCTTATTTAAAAATGAACAGCCAGAGATAGAAGTAATTGAACAACTGGTACAGCACGGTAGAAATGTGCAGTCAATTAATATTCTGTCAACCAATTTAGAAAATAATGAAGTTTTGGAACAGTAAACGAAGGAAAAAATGAAGTGAAACAATTTTTCAAAAAACAGTAAAAATTTGATCATTATAATGTTGAAGAACCCAGCAAAATGTGCATCAGCACTAAAATGCTTCAATGAACACTTCAGTAAAATATGCGGCGTGCACAATAAAATACTGTTCAGTTTGAAATCATTCAGCGGACAGTGATCTTTTTTGTTAGGTCTTTTTTTTTTAAATTCATTTATCTTGCTGTTTTATTTTTTTTTCTATTCTCTTTTTTCTAATTATCATTTTATTTTGTTGTTTTCTTGTTTCACATGTTACTGTTCAACTCAATTTTTTATTCTTTTTCTATCTACAAGTAGGCTGGTTGATGATGTCGTTGGCACGGATACGTGGTTGATTGGCGTTTGATCACGAGTGGTCGTCCTGGTTTTAGTACACCTTGCGGTAGAGTGTTCATTGGTTTTGCAAAGACTGCAGTAGGTGTCGTTGTCCGAGAGGTATACAGTGAATTTCTGGTCTTTGTAGTCGATGTGGTTGGATGCAGGTATTGGAATATCAGTCTTTTAGTTTATCATCTTTGTTAACTTGGATGAGGATTGCTTGGTCACGCGACGGATGTTTATCAAATAGAGCGATAGAAGCATATGATAAAACTGGTTTACCGCTTGTAGGCATGTTTGAGCCGGTGGGTTTTTCCGCCATACAGCCGGTTAGCGATAATGGAGCTTCTCGTTTGCGTCGAAATTATCACAAAAAAGGTAGAGTACAAAAAAGGTAAATTTAACACATACAAGAGAAAAAAGGGAAAAAGATAAAATAAGAAAAAAAGAAAAAAACTGTATTTTTTTTTCTTTTTTCTTTGGACGCGTCAACACATGACATTTACCCAACACAAAGGACTGACAAATAATGAAACGTAGGGATTTGAAAGTTATATCAGGAAGCGATGTTTTTTTTTGTTTTTTTTTTTTTAATTCATTTATTATTAAATACAATAGTTTTACAATAATGGTATTATGGCCTGAGGATCACTTTTTGCTGAATTCGCTTATCAGTGTTCCGCAGGTCATCACAATTATATTAATTAAGTACGCGACTTAACGTTAATACCTTATTATATTTAAATGTACTTCTCTTTGTTTTTCATTATTTCATTTACATATTCCATCGTTGTTTTTGTGTTTTTCCGGTTGGTAAACCATTTCTCATTGATTTCTTCTATTTTATGTTTTATCCTGATTTGACTGAAGTTTGGACAGCTTAAAAAGGAATGATCCGGAGTGTCTATTATGTTTTATTTACAGTTTATGCATGTGTCTTTTTCTGTTATTTTATAATTTTTGAGGTATTCTCCAAAATTTCCATGTCCTGTTAAAAATTGAGTGAGGTAGAAATTAGGTTCTAGTATCTTATTTTTAAGTCTTTCTTCGATATTTGGAATTAGTTTAAAGGTTCTTCTTCCTGTTTTTTCAGCGTTATACTCCTCTTGCCAGAGGTTGTTATATTTAATTTTTGTTTCTTTTATGTTTTCTTTTTTTTGTTTGTCGGTAATGCTTGATGATTTTGTTGCTTTAATTTCATTGCTTTGCTGTATCTGTAGGTCAATAGGTAATACTCTTGCAATTACATTGGTTGCTGTGTAACTGTTCTATATGCAGATATAATTCCCAATAATATTTTCCGTTGCTCTTTTCTAATCTTTTTTTTATCTTCTTTTTTCATTTTGGAGTAGTAGATTGTGCTGCCATATTCTATTATGGACCTAAATAGCGCCGAATACATAATTTTTCTGTCTGTAGATTTGATGCCAAAGGTATTGTTGTATAGAGCAGTTATTTTGCTGTAAACTTTTTTGATTTTTCCTACTATGTAATTGATGTGACTAGTGAAATTGAAGTTTTCATCTAATATGATGCCCAGATACTTCATTTCCTTATTTAAAAGTATATTTGAATCGTCCAGTTTCAGTTCCCTTCCTATGTCTTCTTTTATATTTTCTTTCTTGTGTTTCCTTGTTACTAAAATGCTGTTTGTTTTCTCAGGATTTATTTTTAGCCCTAATTGTTTCAAAGTGTTATTTATTGCCTTGATGACGGTGTTAATTGGTTTGATATCTTTGACATCCTGAATCCCTGCTATTAATAGAAGATCATCTGCATAGCTTATTAGTTCCATATTATTCCCATTAAGGTCACATACATTATGTACCCTAGCCATCGCAATGTTAAAAATAGTTGGGGATAGTGCTGATCCCTGCGGTACTCCTGCATTTAGTGTTTTTCGATATATTAATTCTTCATTATTATAGAATTTTATTTCTCTGTTTAGTAAAAAACTTTTAATTATGTTTAGCAAGTTACCTTGAATATTGTTTTCTTTAAGGCAGTTTAATATGGAGGACCATTTAATTGCATCAAAGGCTCCACTTATATCGAAACTGATCAGTAGTGTCATTTTCATGTTATCGTGTATTTTGTTAGTTTCTATTTGTCTGATACAGGTGTCTATTGCATTTTCCGTAGATTTCTTTTTTATATAGCCGAATTGATTTCTGTGTATTATGTTTCCTGTTGTGACCTGTTCTTCTAATTTAAGTCGTATTATTTTCTCGTAGACTTTTCCTAAATTAGGCAAGAGAGCAATAGGTCTATATGAGTTTGGCATGGTCGGATCTTCCCCTGGTTTATTAAGCAATTTATTTTACAAGTTTTCCAGAAATGGGGGAAATAATTAAGTTCCAGATATTTATTGTAAATTGTGAGTAAAATGTCTGGGTTATTTTCATGAATTATTTTTATCATTTTATTTGATATCCCATCCGGTCCATTTGCTTTTCTGTTGTTTAAATTCTTGATTATGTGATTGATTTCATATAGTTCAGTAGACAATTTAGTATCTTCACTATTCGAGTTTTTAGGATAGTCTGGTATAGTATCGTTTACTTGTGGGAATAGTTTTTCGCATATCAATTCATATTTTTCTTTTTCTTCTGTTACCGTTAGACTCTGGCCATTTTTCAACGGGGGGAAATTAAATTTTGTTAATTTGTTCATTATTAGTTTGTAGGACTTACCCCATACCGCTGAATTGTTTACAAGTTTTTTCCACATTTCTGTTCTGTTGCTGTCGATTTCCCTTTTGTAATCTTTCCTAATCTATGTGATTGTTTCAGTTATTATGTTTAATTTTATTGAGTCTTTTCCCTGTTTGTATTTATATTTAATTCTTGTCAGCTTTTTTATTACCTGCTTGTATATTTCTAGTTTATTACTCCACCATGTATTTGTAGTGTTAATTAGTTTTTTAACCATACTTTTTTCTCTAATTTTATTTATTTTAATTAGTACTGTTTCTACTTTTTTATTTATCTCTTCTATATTCAATGACTTTTTGATAGTTTTTTTTTTTTTTTGGCCCGAACGGAACAGTTCATTTGGCCAGCAAACTACTACACGACTAGATATTAAAAAATACTAATAATAGAAAATTCAGGAAGAGAAATTTCATTCATTCTACATTATGGCCGCAACTGCTGGCAGTGCCCATAATGCTCAATGAAACAAAACAAACACAAACAAGATTTTTTCATTCTGGAAAAAGGAGCAAAAGAAAAAATAGATAAATATTTCTATCTCACATTATGACCACAGTTGCCTGGCAATGCTCACAATGCATTATGAGAAAAAGGAGGTAGTCACAGCCACACTGGACAAAGACTACAATGAAGAAAAAAATAAGTAAAATAATGGAGAAAAAAAAAAAAAATCAAACAACAATCCTGTTTCTTTCAATAAACCTAAAAAGGACAAATAAAATTTTATCACTGGAACAGAGAAGATGAAAAATACACAATGGAGGATAAACACCACAGGACATGAGGTCTTTACAAAACACAAGTCTCGTGTTATCGAACTGGGCGCAATTAAATAACAAGTGGTTAATGTCTTCTCTAAAATTTTGTCGACAATAGATATTACAACCGGTGCAGTGCCCGGTGTTTGAAAAATTTAAACCCAATCGGCAATGGCCGGAGCGGAGCCTACACACAACGGTCACAAACCTACGGGTCAAACTAACTGGGACACTAATGCGGTAAAACCAAGGTGTGGACGGCAAAGATGGTTGGACCATATGAAAATATTTACCTGATCCTTGCTCTCTACAAATAATACTTATCCAATCCGCATGATTATTTCTTTTGGCTTTATCTAGAAGATCGAAGGATGGGATAAATGGAAACTTAATACCTGATCTAACACCTTCTTTTGCGATTAAATCAACACGGTCACCAAATGGTACCCCACGGTGACCCGGAACCCAACAGAATTTAATGACTCCTCCAAGTTCGGAAATATTAAAATACTTTTCCTTAATTTCATAAATAATTGGATGGCAATTACATTCAAAGTTACTTCTCTTCAATTCGTCATTTAGATCGGGTTTTTTAAATTCTTCTTCAAAGTTGCTGTAATTTATTGCTTTAATCTCCTGTAATTTGTCGTGTTGGTTCTCCAAGTTTTTTATGATTAATTTTATTGTTTTGTGTTGAGAAAGAGTGCTGTCTTTTGTTTTGATCTCTTGTAATTTCTTTTTTATTTTATCGTTTGCTATGACAAGG